>CM039672.1:128336083-129542392 GCA_022496015.1 Hordeum marinum
CTGGACTTCTTGTAAAAGCAAAGGATTCATCTAGGCTTTCCTTGCAAGAAAATTACATCAATTCACGTCCTAGAGTCCTAGTTCTAGTTCCACTCGGATTCAACCCAAATCTGGCCCAATCTTCTGTCTTGCTTCTTGCATGGGCCGTGGAATCTACATATGACCTCTGATGGAGACGGCCCAAACATCAATTTTATGTGCCTCGACGAGACCAACAATCCGTATGTTAATCACTTTCCCAAATAAAGACATCTTGAACACTCCATGAGGTCATCTTTAACTTCGAATCGGATTCGATCACGTAGAAGACTGGACTGTCCGAGTGTTGTAGCGTCTCTTCAGGCCGTATACTATCTCAGATGATAGTGACCTTAGAATAAAAGTTTACCGTTTCGACGTTTCGAACAACTTTCATGTTGAACACTTCTCCATCCGAGGTCATTTTAAACATCACTCGACCGAAACTTTCACTCGACCGAAACTGTCACTCGACCGATATTTTTCACTCGGACGGTGATTTTCACTCGAACGGCAATTGCACTCGGCCAGTACTTTCACTCGACCGGACGGCAAACGTTTCCCTCGGTCGGCAAACTTTCACCCGGAAATCCCGAGTGAGACTCCAGGCTGATTTTATTTTGCCTCTCCAGGTCGCATACGACCTCGGATTGAGAAGATTTATATATCAGAATCAATCGCCTCGACGATGCGAAACTTTTTCATGTTGTAAGTTTTTGCATCCGAGGACGCCTTGAGGGACGAATGACTCGCGCGACCCATCGTACATGTGTCTGATCTTCTACGCCATATTTTGCTTTGTGGTAGGGCTGCACTCTGGTTGCTCTAACTTTTGCATACGACCTCAGATTGAGATTATTTATATATCAAAACTGATCAGCTCGACGAGACGAAGACAAACCATGTAGAACATTCCTTCATTAGAGGTTGTCTTGGTGGCATAATAGACCAAAAAGCACTCAGAACATCTACATGACAATCCAAGTGTGGTTTGGCCTTTGAAATGATTTCGAATGGTGATGGCCTAAACACCAAGGTTGTTTCACTCGGCAATATAAACTTTCTCATAGAAAAACCTTTTAGTTTGAGTCCATCTTTATTACATTTTTGCACCGTGCCAAAATCCGATGTCAACACAAGCCCCCCTGTTTTTCGGCAAAGCTAGCATGCCGAAAAATAATTTGCACTATGTTTGTTATAAGGACGATGTCAACACTCCATCGTCCATCTATATTTCTCAGGGCGATAATTATGTATCAGCCATGTTTATGCTAAGGGCGATAATCATATATCGGCCATTGCCTAATTAGGCTTCTTGCCACACACTCGGGTGATACTTCTTCAGATATCTGCCATTGAGAGCTCGAGGTAATAATACTCCTTGTATGGATTCCACTAAATATGAATTTCCAGGAACTACTCTTGCAATCCTGAAAGGACCTTCCCAGTTTGGAGACCATTTCCCGAATTTTCTATCTCTAGAACCAATCGGCAGAATCACTATCCACACAAGATCGCCAACTTGAAATTTCTTCAACTTGACCTTTTTATTGTAAGCTCTTGCTACCCTCAATTTGTCCTTTTCTATGGCTTTTAATGCAGACAATCCTTTATCAGCAACCTCATCAATATTGTCCATTATCAAATCATAGAAGTCCACTGCCGATATATCATTTTGTTTGGCTATTCTCAAAGCATTCAAATTTACCTCCACTGGTAAAACAACTTCTTAACCATATACTAGCTCATATGGAGTTACCTTTGTAGCACCATGCCTTGAAATTCTATGTGCCCATAAAGCCTCAGACAACAACCCATGCTATTTTCTTGGATCATCCTCAATTTTCTTCTTGATGAGCTTAATCAATATTTTGTTGCTGGACTCAGCTTGTCCATTAGCTTGGGCATAATACGGAGTGAATTGAGCAACTTTATGTTATATGATTCGACAAACTCTCTAACTTGATGTGACATGAAAGATGAACCTTGATCTGTAGTTAACATCTGAGGAATGCCGAATCTATGAATAATGTGTTCGGTTATGAATTGAATTACCTCCGTATGTGTCATGTTCTTGAGAGGCACTGCTTCAGACCATTTAGTGAAATAATCGGTTGCCACCAACACGAACCGATGCCCCTTTGAAGAAGATGGATGAATTTGTCCAATGAAGTCAAACCCCATCCTCTAAAAGGCCACAGCTTGATAATAGGATGTCACATAGCAGCAGGAGCCAACTGAATATCACCAAATTTTTGACAAGCTTCACACCCTTTATAATACCTGAAGCAATCATTGATCATAGCCGGCCAATAAAATCTAGCACGTCATAAGAGCCATTTCATTTTGGGTGCCGACTGATGAGTACCACAGATGCCTTCATGTACCTCTCCCATAGCAACTCTTGCTTGGTCTTTGTCCAAACACTTCAAAAGAACATCTTCAACCATTTGGCGATAAAGACCATCATCTCTCATTGTATATTTGAAAGCCATACGCCGAACAGACCTGTCCACCCTTTCACTCGGATTGCACAAGTAATCAATTATGGGCTTCCTCCAGTCATTATTTTCACCTATACTAGATTTATTGTTAGTGGCCGAATCAGTGGGCTCTAGTTTGGCCTCTCCCATATTAGCAAGACAAGACATCGACTTCTGAGAAATATGAAACATGCCATGATCAATATGATAGCCGGATGCTTGTTGTGCTAACTCATTTGCTCTCCAATTTTCATGTCTAGATATGTGAGCAATGCTAAAATAACCCAAAGTAGAAATCACATCTAGACACTTATCAAGATAAACCTTAAGTGATTCGTCTAAACATTGAAAGACTTTGGACACTTGCTGCACTACTAATAACGAATCACCAAAAGCCTCAACATGTGTAGCACCTATAGTGAGCAACATCTCTAAACCGAATAACAATGCTTCATATTTGGTTGATTATTTGTGCAAAAATATTCCAGTCGGCAGGAGGCTTCAAAAACAGCACCATGGGGAGATATATAAACAATACCAACACCTTGGCCATTGCTACAAACTGAACCATCAAAATATAACCTCCATGGTACCAATGATACAAGATTTATATCAACATCATGCTTGTCATTAATCCGATGCTCAATAATAGAATTAGCAACAATTTGGCCTTTCATTGATTCTAGAGATTCATAAGCCAAATCATACTCAATTAAAGCATAAGCCCACTTGCCAATCCTACCACTAAGAATTGGCCTATGCAACATGTATTTAATGACATTGGTTTGACAAGCTACTATGCAGGCACTTGGCACAAGGTAATGTCTCAGTTTTGTGCAAGCATAATATAAACAGAGGCATAACTTTTCAATAAATGTATACCTTGTCTCGGCATCCAATAAGCGTAGACTCAAATATGTAATAGTATGCTCTCTTCCTTCAGTTTCTTGAGTCAATACAGCACCAATAACACAGTTCTCTGCCGCAATGTAAAGCCTAAAGGGCTCTTTATGTTTAGGTGCTTTCATCACTGGAGGAGTGCTCAAATAAGTTTTGATCATGTCGAATGCCTCTTGCTGTTTTGCCCCCAAGTAAAATCAGCGTCATTTTTTAACCGAAGGATAGGAGTGAATGCATCAACCTTCCCTGACAAATTAGCTATGAACCTTCTAAAATAATTGACCTTGCCAAGGAATTTTTGCATATCTCTCTTGCATGTTGGAGCCTCCACTTTTTGTATAGCTTCTATCTTTTTGGGATCAATTTCTACGCCATTCTCATGAAAAATGAAACCCAAAAACTTTCTAGCTGACACGCTGAATGCACACTTCAAAGGATTCATCTATAGTTCGTATTTTTCCATCCTTTCAAAGGCCAAACGCAAATCGTCTATATGAGATTCAAAAGCATCCGATTCGACAACAATATCATCAATATAAACCTCAAGTATAACACCGAATAAATCATGAAAGATTAAATTCATAGCCCTTTGATATGTAGCACCAGCTTTTTTTAATCCAAAGGTCGTCACTGTCCACTCAAATAAACCAAGGAATCCGGGGCACCGAAAAGCCGTTTTGGACATGTCCTCTTCGGCCATGAAAATCTAGTTATACCCCGCATTGCCATCAAGAAAGCTAATGACCTTATGTCCAGAAGCATCATTAATAAGCATATCATGTAACATCCCAAAATTTCATTTTGGAATGTTATGATATATAGCTTTGCATCATCATTTTGTTGGAATGTAATGAATTTGTTGAAGTGCTTCTTTTGAAATTCTGAAAGGCCATTTCTATTTTTCCATGTATCTTTTTCATCTATTTGAAAACCTTTGGAAATGTTCAAAGAAAGAGAGGAGTAACATGACACTCCACACCAGGGGCGTCTTGGTGAAATATTTGAGCAATTAAAGCAGGGGGTTATTTGAAAATTTATATCAAAAGGATTTAAAATCAATTAGGCATTTTCTAAGAAGAAATTAAAAAAAGATATTCAATATGACAGAGGAAAAATGTTCATTAAATAGCATTAATTCTCCTGATCATTTTGATATATATAATTCCTAAATTTGGAATTGTTTTGAACGCATTAAAAGAGTTTTTACTGCGCTGGATATAGAAAAGGAAAGTTTTTAAAACGACTGGGCCGACCCACCATCTTTAATTCCCGAAACCACGCCGGGTCGACCACCGACGCGCTAACCACGCCCCCACCCTCACTAATGCGCGAGACCCACCGTCCGACCGCGGCGTCACCGCGGTCATCCCCTTCCCCACGCCTGACCGCTGTCGCCGGAGATCCCACTCCGTGGATCTCGCCTCTCGTACCTACCCGACCACCGCACCGCCCCTATATAAAGCCCCGACCCTCCACTATTCGTTCCACACCCGAAACCCACTTTTCCCTCGCCAGAGTTCGGCATCCCAACTGAACATCCCCGAGCTCGTGCCCTTCGCCACACTCATCCCCAGCCCCCTCCGACGCCACCAATCGACACCGGAGACTCACCGCCGCCGTTTGAAGCCTTCGGACGCCACCCCCGATCACCGCACCGTCGTCCCTGAGCATCTCCGACCACCGGCCGCCGTTGACCTCGCCGGAGGCCCCGACCCCCTCTCTGTAAGCCTCCACCTCCACCCGTAGCCGTCGGATCCATAGTCAACGCATGATATTAGATCTGTTTAATAATCGAATCGGTACGCTTTAGTCGTCGGTCGTCCGTTCGTTTGCTCTCATGCGCACACCCTCGCGGCCAATCACAACCTGACACGTAGACCCTGTCCGATAGATAGGAAGTTTTTCTTTTTCTTTTCTGTTTTAGAAAACAGAATGTATTTTGTTTTTGTTTTTATCATATCTTTTAAAATATTTGGTGTTTTTATTTGATTCTTTTTGCATTAGTTCAAAAATTTGATGTAATTTATGTCTGTATGCTTAGCTTTCAAATTTGAACTTTAAATTTTGAATCTAATCAAATTTGTTTAAATTACTAAAATCTGTATAACTAGAGTTTAAAAATATATTTTTGAGTGAATATTTTTGCCACTGTTTTGTATTAGTTAAACCTATCTTTCTACATAGTTTGAGAATTTTTAGAATGAATTTGGTTAGTGATTTTAACAAAAACAGAATCTGTTTAGTTCTTAATAGATTTTAATTAAATTGATTTTTATTTAATTTGAACCTGAATTAGTTTAACCTTTGTTTTTAGATTCATTAGGTACTGTTGATTCAACATTAGGTGTATTTTATTCTATAAATAAAATATGTTTTTTCAAATTGTTTTGTGCTCTAATTTGAATAGGTTCATCTTGTTTTCACCATGTATATTGTTTAGAAAAAGTTTTGTAGTACTTCTTTTAGCAAAATACTTTTATAATGAAATACTGTCTGTTTTCAAATAAAATTTTATATTTAATTTTCTGTTTTCTAAAATGTCTAGTTGTTCAAAACCATTTTTTTGGACTTGTATGTCTTAGTAGGGATTTTGACACCAAATTTTTTATAGTCCTATACTTTAAGTGATTCTTCTTTTGATTGTGCATTTGTTTGTTGAAGCTTGTTGTTGAATGAATTGTGTTGTGTTTATGCTTATGGTGTGCTCTTGTTTGATTCGTTAGATCATTCGGAGTGCGAAGCTTGTTATCTAGAGTCACTTGATTTCGAGGATCGTCAACAAGGCAAGTCACTTTGACCATGTATACCTATGTTTTATCGCATTAGTTCTTCCATCTCCCCAATTGCATGCAAAGTAGGTAATTTGGAAACTTGGTTACTTGTTGTAGTATCAGGTGGTAGGTACCCCTCAACCCTTTGACACATTGGCCCCGGGAAACGTTGATTTACATTTTGCTATGCTATTAGTAGACGGGGTTGGTTGTGTGATTCATGAGAGTTATGAGTTAATAATTTCAAGACCTACATGATGATCAAGTCTTCAAGACTCCGAGTTTTCAACATACCTCTAGGTGGATGATGGTTAAACGATGCCCTGGAGAAACCAGTGGTTAGCCTAGATGATGCTGGAGAAGTGCCAGTATTCATGCGGAAAGGTCCACCCAGGCACAAAGAGAAGGATGGATGCTTCAAGACCCAAGGCTTACCTGCACAGCCACAAGCCATTATGGGCTCTGGCTTGGTTGTATATCGTGGTGACCCTGGACAGGCGGTGCTACGAGATGTAGAAGAATGATAGGAAAGGATGGGCACCGACAGAGTCTCGGGGAAACCCTTTAGAAGACCTTGTTTTGGTCATCCGTTTCTCACACACCCTGAAGTGCGAGAAATCCAACGGAGGTGATCAAATCTTGTGGGGAACGTGTGCAAAACTCTGTAGAGTACCCAAACCTAATTGATTAGCCGTGTCCACGGTCATGGACAGTTTGAGCCAAAGGAACTGAAACTATCTGGAACTCTCAACACAATAAATTACATTGATGTGGGTATTTTTTTTAAATGTCAACTTGGGTATGAGAATTGGTTGGTGGAACCATCTCATTAATTAACCAACATTGTAGTAATTATGCTTTTGCCCTCTCTTGTTGTAGGAAAAATTTGGCTTTATGCAAAAACTTACTACCCCACCTACCATGTTTGCATATAGACTAGATGATTACTTTACCACCTCTATTGTGACTTTGCCGGCATATTCAATATGCTGACCTATACGGCTGCAATGTATCATGTTGCAGAGTACTTTTCGACCAAGAGTGAGGATACGCTCTACGCTCGGTGAGATGCCCTTGGAGTCAGATGGACTCAACTACCTATGGAGCTTCCGCAAGTTTTTGGTTTAGTTTATCTCATGAGTTGGCCTTCAGCCACTTTATTGAATCCTTATTGTAATAAAGGACTCGATATGAGATTTTGATTAATTAATGATGTGTGATTTCCCTTTGATATATACATTGATGTACCGTGTGTGTACCAGCATGATCTTTGGATGGTACAGAAACACCGAAGATTCGACCTTTCAGGTCGGGTCGCTACAGAAATGGTATCAGAGCACACGCTGACCGTAGGACGTAACCTCTAGGATTGGAAAAGCCTTAGGATTTATTTCTCTTTTGTCTTTAAAATTCTTATACTCTTATCTACTCATTTCTGACTTCCCTCCGATTTATTTCAAAATTTATAGATGGCCACCTTACAGTTTTGATCACGGAGTTTTGTCAGCCTGACGCAATGATACCCTTTGGCAAAGAGCTGATGAGGATCGTCAGGGACGTAAGGATTGCTTTGCCGAGCATCACCGAGACTCCTATCATGTATTTTCCACAAGACGGACGCTACAGTATCGAGGTGCACATCCCCGGGAAGACCTTTGGAAATCGTAAGGAACCCATCGACTTCAAGTTTGTGGCTCCCAGCTGGATACTTGGGAGAGACATGGCCATTCATCGTGCCCTTGGACGTATTCAGGACGAATACAGAGGTGGAACCATTTCACCAGGACTCAGCGTGGTTTGTCGTAGGGATGCCAATGGAAATATCATAACCACTCCCACTAAAGACACCACCATTTCCTATATCCAGACTTTGGAGACGCACATCAGGACCTTGGAGCTTCAGGTATGTGCCGACACGAAGACGATCAAGAGGCTGATGAACCGTGAGATTTACCTCGAAGTTGACTTATGGGAAGCCAAGTACGAGCATGAGTATGAGGTGAAGGATTTGTTAGAGAGGATCGATAAGCTGAACACTCGCATCGCAACTCTGGAGGAACAGATGGACATGGGTGAAAATATTCATCCAGAAGGAGACATGGCTCCTTTGATCAGCAACGATGATGACTATGAGGAGAGCACCACTGGAGGAGGCCACTTCACCATGTACTTTTGAGGAGAACTTTAGTTATGCCCCCATGTATCTTCGTTTTCGTTGTTAAAACGTAGGTCGATGTTTAGTTTGATTTTGGAGATTTGTATCTCGATGTTTGAAACTTGAGTTGAATAAATGAATGAGTGTTTGGTGTGATATGTTTGTTGCATTGCATATGGGTAGTGAATTTCCCTTTTAGGTCATTGTTCTATTCTAATTCTCACCCCTCTGAAAACAGCAAGATGCCTCCAGGACGTGAGCCTGACTTCACTTTCCTGCCCGAGCTCACACAACTTCTCCAGCAGCAGAACTCCCTGATGCAACTGTTGATTCAGAATCAGACCAACAACCACGACAACCACCCTCCACCTCAAGGCGACAACCTCACCCGTTTTCTGGGACTGAATCCCCCAACTTTCTCCAGCAGCACTGAGCCCATTGTGGAAAATGATTGGCTCTGCAAGATGGAGAGGGAACTCACCACCGCAGGATGCACTGAGGCTGAAAAAGTGCGCTTTGCCGCCCATCAACTGGAGGGACCAACAACTTCATGGTGGGAGAACTACACCACCATGTACCCCATTACTAGTGTGACTTGGGAGCAGTTCAAGCAGGCTTTCTGCACCGCACATGTCTCAGCTGGAGCCATGAGTCTAAAGAAGCGTGAGTTTCGCAACTTACGCCAGGGAACCGTTCCGTGGCCCAGTGCGTGGATGACTTCAACACGTTGGCTCGTTATGCACCAGGAGATGTGGCCGATGATGCAGCCAAGCAGGAGAAGTTCTTGGAAGGACTCAATGATGAGTTGAGCGTGCAGTTGATGGTGGCTACCTTCAGCAACTACCAGGAGCTGGTAGACAAGGCCCTCATCTTGGAGGGGAAGCAGCAGCAAATCGAGAACCGCAAGAGGAAGTATGCACAGGGGAAGTCTACCTCTGAAGCTCATCAGAAGCCCCGCTACTCCCCGTACTCAGGAAATACCGGATCAGGGACCGGTAAGTATGGAGGACACACTCATCCCGTGCACAACCATGGAGGCCATAACCATGGAGGAAATGGGAATAATCGTCCCAACAATGGCAGCTTCAAGAATGGTAATGGAAGTGGGAATGGCAACCAACACCGTCCCGCTCCAGCTCAGAAGGATCTGAACCATATCACCTGTTTTAAGTGTCAGAAGACAGGGCACTATGCCACTGAATGCCCTCAGAACAAGCAAGGAAATGGAAACGGCAACAACAACGGCAACTCCGCAACTAAGAAGCCAAATCCTTTTCCTCGTGCTCAGGTGAACCACCTTGATGTGGAAGAAGTCTATGATCAGCCCGAGACTGTGGTTGGTAAGTTTTTATTGCATTCACGTCCAGTTATGGTACCTTTTGATTCTGGTGCAACTCATTCATTCATATCAAGGGTAGTTGTGGAAAAGTATGGTTTACCCACCAGAACCCTTAGTTAGCCCATTAAGGTCAATTCCCCAGGAGGTATGATGATGGCAGGGATAGGATGCCATGCCCTGAAACTCCACATAGGAAACCATGTTTTTCCTACCGACCTCATCGTCTTAGAATCCCAGGGATTGGATGTAATCCTAGGCATGGATTGGATGACCAAGTATGAAGGAAACCTTGATTGCCCCAGCAAGTCTATTTCACTCACCACTCCGGAGAACAAGAGGATTAAGTATGTATCCCGATGCACACACATGAGTGCTCGGTTAAATTCCCTCACATGAGTTGTTCAGGAGGAAGTGCCGTTTGTACAAGACTTTCCAGATGTATTCCCGGAGGAATTACCAGGCATGCCACCAGATAGGGAGATTGAGTTTCTGATAGAGCTGCTACCAGGGATAGCCCCAATTTCCAAGAGACCCAATCGGATGCCCGCAAATGATTTAGTAGAAATTAAGAAGCAGATTAAGGAGCTATTGGATAAGGGATATATTCGCCCAAGTTCATCGCCTTGGGGAGCCCCAGTTCTTTTGGTGGAGAAGAAAGACAAAACCTTGAGGATGGTGATCGATTATCGTGCATTGAACGAGGTGGCTATCAAGAATAAGTACCCTCCGCCGATGATTAATGACCTGTTTGACCAGCTAGTAGGCGCTAAAGTATTCTCCAAGATCGATCTTCGATCAGGGTATCACCAACTGAAGATTCGTGAACAGGATATACCCAAAACAGCTTTCACCACCAGGTATGGCTTATATGAGTATACAGTCATGTCCATTGGTTTGACTAATGCTCCTGCCTACTTCATGAATTTGATGAACAAAGTGTTTATGGAATATTTGGACAAGTTTGTCGTGGTGTTCATCGATGACATTTTGATATTCTCCAAGAGCAAGGAAGAACACAAGGAACACTTGCATTTAGTTCTAGAGAAGCTTGGAGAGCATCAGTTATATGCCAAATTCAGTAAATGTGAATTTTGGCTGACGGAAGTCGGATTCCTTGGACACATTATTTCTGGAGAAGGAATAGCAGTAGACCCCGCTAAGGTTGAAGCAGTCACTGAGTGGAAGTCACCCACCTCAGTTAAGGAGATCCGTAGTTTTCTCGGACTTGCCGGATATTACCGGCGATTCAATGAGAATTTCTCAAAGATTGCCAAACCCATGATAGAGCTGTTGAAGAAAGAGTCTAAGTATATCTGGACTGAGGAATGTGAGGCCAGTTTCCAGGAGTTGAAGAAACGTTTGGTCACAGCCCCAGTGTTGATACTGCCAAACATTCAGAAAGACTTCCAGGTTTATTGTGACGCATCACGTCAAGGACTTGGAGGAGTACTCATGCAGGAGGGAACAGTTGTAGCATATGCATCCAGACAGCTATGACCCCATGAGTTTAATTATGCCACCCATGATTTGGAGCTAGCAGCCGTAGTGCACGCACTCAAGACCTAGAGATATTTCCTTATCGGAAATAGTTGTGATGTGTACACTGATCATAAGAGCCTGAAGTATATCTTCACGCAGAAGGAGTTGAACCTCAGACAGAGGAGATGGTTAGAGTTAATCAAGGACTATGACATGAGATTACATTACCATCCAGGGAAGGCAAATGTTGTGGTAGATGCTTTGAGTCGGAAGAGTTATGTGAACACACTCATAGCCGGAGGATTACCCCAGGAGTTAACCAATGATCTCAGAGAGCTTCGATTAGAGATAGTTCCACAAGGATATGTTGCCACACTAGAGATTCAGTCCACCTTGACCGAAAGAATTCAAGAAGCCCAAAAATCGGACAAGGAGATAGCTGAGATAAAGCAAAGAATGAAGGAAGGAAAGGCTAAAGACTTTCGTGAAGATGAACAGGGTACTCTATGGTTTGAGAACCGAATCTATGTGCCCAATGACCTAGAGCTCAGGAAGTTGATACTTCAAGAAGCCCACGATTCACCATACTCGATACACCCAGGGAACACCAAGATGTACCTGGATTTGAAGGAAAGTTACTGGTGGACAGGTATGAAGAAAGATATTGCCGAACATGTTGCGATATGTGATGTTTGTCAGCGAGTAAAGGAGGAACATCAGAAACCAGCAGGGTTACTCCAACCTTTGCTGATACCCGAGTGGAAATGGGATAAGCTTGGTATGGACTTCATCACAGGACTACCTAGGACCCGTTCAGGATATGATTCCATATGGATAGTGGTCGATTGTTTGACCAAGGTGGCTCATTTCATTCCAGTGAAGACCACCTATACCAGTGCTAAGTTAGCCAAGATATATATGACCAGGATCGTATGTTTGCATGGAGTTCCGAGGAGTATCGTGTCAGATAGAGGAACACAATTTACCTCAAAGTTTTGGCATCAGCTACATGAAACTTTGGGTACAAGGCTGGAGTTCAGTACAACTTTTCATCCATAGACCGATGGACAGATTGAGAGAGTCAACCAGATTCTAGAGGACATGTTGAGAGCATGTGCGCTAGACTATGGGTCTAGTTGGGACGACAACTTACCTTATGCAGAGTTCTCGTACAACAAGAGTTATCAGACTAGTCTGAAGATGGCCCCTTTTGAAGCTTTATACGGAAGGAGGTGCAGAACACCATTGATGTGGGATGGTGTTGGAGACCGAAAACTTTTTGGTCCCGATCTTATCAGAGATTGTGAAGAGAAGGTCAAACTGATTCGAGACCGACTCAAGATAGCTCAATCCCGGTAGAAGAGCTATGCTGATAACAAACACAAGGAGGTGACATATGAAGTAGGGGATCGATCATATCTTCATGTGTCCCCACTTTGAGGAATCAAGAGGTTTGGTGTTAAAGGAAAGTTAGCACCCAGATTCATAGGCCCCTACAAAATTCTGGAACGTAGAGGCGAAGATGCATACAAGCTGGAATTGCCGGAAGGACTGTCCGAAGTTCATGATGTTTTCCATGTTTCCTAGCTAAGGAAATGCCATGCTGAGATGGCTGATATTCCTTTGAGAGACACAGTGCCCCTAGAGGCCATACAACTTGACAGTGACCTGACCTCCGAGGAGAAGCCTATCAGAATCCTCGAGACTACCAACAGAGTTACCCGAAGAAAGACCATCAAGTTCTGTAAGGTTCTGTGGAGTCACCACACCGAGGAAGAAGCCACCTGGCAACGCGAAGAAGATCTTCGTAGAGACCACCCGCACCTATTTTCTAGCCAACCCGAATCTCGAGGGCGAGATTCATTTTAAGGTGGGTAGGTTTGTAAAATCCCAAAATTTCATTTTGGAATGTTATGATATATAGCTTTGCATCATCATTTTGTTGGAATGTAATGAATTTGTTGAAGTGCTTCTTTTGAAATTCTGAAAGGCCATTTCTATTTTTCCATGTATCTGTTTCATCTATTTGAAATCCTTTGGAAATGTTCAAAGAAAGAGAGGAGTAACATGACACTCCACACCAGGGGCATCTTGGTGAAATATTTGAGCAATTAAACCAGGGGGTTATTTGAAAATTTATCTCAAAAGGATTTCAAATCAATTAGGCATTTTCTGAGAATAAATTAAAAAAAAAGATATTCAATATGACAGAGGAAAAATGTTCATTAAATAGCATTAATTCTCTTAATCATTTTGATATATATAATTCCTATGTTTGGAATTGTTTTGAATGCTTTAAAAGAGTTTTTACTGCGCTGGAAATAGAAAAGGAAAGTTTTTAAAACGAACCGGGCCGGCCCACCGTCTTTAATTCCCGAAACCACTCCGGGTCGGCCACTGATGCACTAACCACGCCCGCACCCTCACTGATGCGCGGGACCCGCCGTCCGACCGCGGTGTCAGCGCGGTCATCCCCTTCCCCACGCCCGACCGCCGTCGCCGGAGATCCCACTCCGTGGATCTCGCCTCTCGTACCCTCCCCGACCACCGCACCGCCCCTATACAAAGCCCCGACCCTCCGCTATTCGTTCCACAACCGAAACCCACTTTTCCCTCGCCGGAGCGCTGCCCCAGCCCTCGCCGGAGTTCGGCATCCCAACTGAACGTCCTCGAGCTCATGCCCTTCGCCACACTCATCCCCAGCCCCCTCCGACGCCGCCAATCGACGCCGGAGACTCGCCGCCGCCGTTTGAAGCCTTCGGACGCCGCCCCCGACCACGGCACCGTCGTCCCCGAGCATCTCCAACCACCGGACGCCGTTGACCTCGCCGGAGACCCCGACTCCCTCTCTGTAAGCCTCTGCCTCCACCCGTAGCCGTCGGATCCGTAGTCAACGCGCGAGATAAGATCTGTTTAATAATCGAATCGATACGCTTTAGTCGTTGGTCGTCCGTTCGTTAGCTCTCACGCGCACACCCTCGCGGCCAATCACAACCTGACTCGTAGACCCTGTCCGATAGATAGGAAGTTTTTCTTTTTCTTTTCTGTTTTAGAAAACAGAATGAATTCTGTTTTTGTTTTTATCTTATCTTTTAAAATATTTGGTGTTTTTATTTAATTATTTTTGCATTAGTTCACAAATTTGATGTAGTTTATGTCTGTATGCTTAGATTTCAAATTTGAACTTTAAATTTTGAATCTAATCAAATTTGTTTAAATTACTAAAATCTGTATAACTAGAGTTTAAAAGTATATTTTTGAGTGAATCTTTTTGCCACTGTTTTGGATTAGTTAAACCTATCTTTCTACGTAGTTTGAGAATTTTTAGAATGAATTTGGTTACTGATTTTAACAAAAACAAAATCTGTTTAGTTCTTAATAGATTTTAATTAAATTGATTTTTATTTAATTTGAACCTGAATTAGTTTAACCTTTGTTTTTAGATTCATTAGGTACTGTTGATTCAACATTAGGTGTATTTTATTCTATAAATAAAATATGTTTTTTCAAATTGTTTTGTGCTCTAGTTTGAATAGGTTCATCTTGTTTTCACCATGTATATTGTTTAGAAAAAGTTTTGTAGTACTTCTTTTAGCACAATACTTTTATAATGAAATACTTTCTGTTTTCAAATAAAATTTTATATTTAATTTTCTGTTATCTAAAATGTCTAGTTGTTCAAAACCATTTTTTTGGACTTGTATGTCTTAGTAGGGATTTTGACACCAAATTTTTTATAGTCCTATACTTTAAGTGATTCTTCTTTTGATTGTGCATTTGTTTGTTGAAGCTTGTTGTTGAATGAATTGTGTTGTGTTTATGCTTATGGTGTGCTCTTGTTTGATTCGTTAGATCATTCGGAGTGCGAAGCTTGTTATCTAGAGTCACTTGATTTCGAGGATCGTCAACAAGGCAAGTCACTTTGACCATGTATACCTATGTTTTATCGCATTAGTTCTTCCATCTTCCCAATTGCATGCAAAGTAGGTAATTTGGAAACTTGGTTACTTGTTTTAGTATCATGTGGTAGGTACCCCTCAACCCTTTGACACATTGGCCCCGGGAAACGTTGATTTACATTTTGCTATGCTATTAGTAGACGGGGTTGGTTGTGTGATTCATGAGAGTTGTGAGTTAATAATTTCAAGACCTACGTGATGATCAAGTCTTCAAGACTCCGAGTTTTCAACATACCTCTGGGTGGATGATGGTTGAACGGCGCCCTGGAGAAACCAGTGGTTAGCCTAGATGATGCTGGAGAAGTGCCAGTATTCATGCGGAAAGGTCCACCTAGGCACAAAGAGAAGGATGGATGCTTCAAGGCCCAAGGCTTACCTGCACAGCCACAAGCCATTATGGGCTCTGGCTTGGTTGGATATCGTGGTGACCCTGGACAGGCGGTGCTACGAGATGTAGAAGAACGGTAGGAAAGGATGGGCACCGATAGAGTCTTGGGGAAACCCTTTAGAAGACCATGTTTTGGTCATCCGTTTCTCAAACACCCTGAAGTGCGAGAAATCCAACGGAGGCGATCAAATCTTGTGGGGAACGTGTGCAAAACTCTATAGAGTACCCAAACCTAATCGATTAGCCGTGTCCACGGTCATGGACAGTTTGAGCCAAAGGAACTGAAATTATCTGGAACTCTCAACACAATAAATTACATTGATGTGGGTATTTTTTTTAAATGTCAACTTGGGTATGAGAATTGGTTGGTGGAAACATCTCATTAATCAACCAACATTGTAGTAATTATGCTTTTGCCCTCTCTTGTTGTAGGAAAAATTTGGCTTTATGCAAAAACTTACTACCCCACCTGCCATATTTGCATATAGACTAGATGATTACTTTACCCCCTCTCTTATGACTTTGCCGACATATTCAATATGCTGACCTATACGTCTGCAACGTATCATGTTGCAGAGTACTTTTGGTGAGATGCCCTTGGAGTCAGATGGACTCAACTACCTATGGAGCTTCCGCAAGTTTTTGGTTTAGTTTATCTCATGAGTTGGCCTTCAGCCACTTTATTGTAATCCTTATTGTAATAAAGGACTCGATATGAGATTTAGATTAATTAATGCTGTGTGATTTCCCTTTGATATATGCATTGATGTACCATGTGTGTACCAGCATGATCTTGGGATGGTACAAAAACACCAGAGATTTGACCTTTCAGGTCGGGTCGCTACATATCAGCTATGGGCATGGGATACTCATCTTTAGGCGTAGCTCTATTCAAATCCCTGACATCAATGCACACCCTTATCTTGCCAGAGCCCTTATTCTCTACTAGCACAGTGTTAGAAATCCATTCGGCATACCTGCAAGGTCTAATAAAATTAGCTTTAAGTAAACGACTGATCTCTTCTTTGATCCGGTCATATGTTTTTGGATTAAACTTCCTGGCCGATTGCTTATAAGGTCTAAAACCAGCCTTTATAGGTAACCGATGCTGCACTAACTCTCGGCTTAAACCGGGCATCTCATGATACTCCCATGCAAAGTAGCAAACATATTGTTTCAACAACTCGATCAACCTATCCTTATGATCGGGTCTTACGTTTTTATTTACAAACGTCGGCCTGGGAACTGAACCATCCTGTTGGGGATATAACCCCGTGATATGACCCGGCTGGAAGATTCCAGTTGATAAGCATTGGTTATGAGCCGGCCCACGAAGATATGTATCAGCTGGAGGCCCAAGAACTTTGGCGTCTCTTCAGGTGGGCCGGACGACATAGACCCAGATGCGCAAGACCTTCCAAAGGATAACTTGGTTGGTAAGATAGAGATGGATTCGGAGATGTAAAGCGTGATCCGGGTGTACAATTGTAAGACCCGACGGCTCTGACCTCTTATATAAAGGCAGAGCCGGGGCGGCTTAGGGAGAGGTGATTGAAAACTAGGTCAAGCATCTAGCCCCTTGTAATGGATACAACAAGCAATAACAACACAAGCAGGACATAGGATTTTACCTCGGCTTGAGGGGCCGAACCTGGGTAAACTCGTGTCCTTTATCTCAATCAACCCCTTTGAGTCCACTACCATGGCGATGGCTCCGAACTCAAGTCTGGTAACCCGGACATCTGCCGTGACAAAACCACGACAGTTGGCGCCCACCGTGGGGCTCGCGTTCGGTGGTGTTGAGTTCTCAAAGGTCTCCCTTCCGGAGCTCGAAGGATACGTAGTTGGGAGGATGAGCAAGAGTCGCCGCGGCCGGCTCTACATCGACGCCGCCTGCTGGGGGCTTAATGCTACTTCCGTGGAGTATGGTTTCAGGGTTCCCTTCGGCGGGATCCAGGTGTTCATCAGAAAGATAGACAGATCTACACCCGAGCCGGACGTCTGCACCAACACCGTCGAGCCATCTCGGCGTCTCCAGCCCGCATGTAAGGTAGGCCCTGCCCGTGTTAACCCGGTTCAGGGGCATATCTTTGTGGGCTTCACTCAAGGTATGGATCTGGAAGCATCCGGATCTCAAGGGACTCTCGTGAACTCCGATGATGAGTCGTCAAGTGGGGAAACTGAATCTGTGTACCAGCTCAGCAATGGTGGCCTTGGGGGCTACTGTGAGACCCGCTATGGTGACACTCGCCCCGAGTCAGAGTACGGTGAATCAGATGTGTCGGAGCGGCCGTCTCACGCGTCGGTATTCATGGCAGGGCCAGGGGCGGCCGGGTCGGAAGCTAACCCTCCCCAGCCACCGGCTCAGGGCCTTGTGGAGTTGATGGATGAGCTTGAGGCTTTGTTAGCTACAGAGGTCACACCAGATAATCAGGTGGCCCGTAACGCAGAGATCGCAAGGATCAAGGGCCGGATGGTCGAGGAGCGTCAGAGGATAACTGATTTAAACTCCCGGATGGAGGCAGAGGCAGCACGGCTCAAGGCCGACGCTTTCCATTTGGGGCTAGAACAGTTTTCAACGGCGGCTGTGCACCGCAGGAGACATCAATCTCGTCTGTCGGAGCTCTATGAGGCGAGGAATCTCTTCAACACCCCCGGCTCTGGGAGAGCGGCGGCTGCCCCTGGGGAAGGGCAAGCAGCGTCTCATATGGCCCCACCCGGAGGGTTTACGACACCAGCGGGTCATTATTCTAACCCGGTCGAGAACATGGTAGCAGCAGCTACCCAGCTTGGAACGATCCCTATCCCAGATGAGGCACCCTTTGCGGAGGAGGTGAGGAACGTATCGGATATTTACAGACGGCCGTGGCTCAACAAGAGAAATATGCTCACAACGGGAGCCGGATCCACTCCACCCCTCTCCATAGTCGAAGTTTCAGCCGGCGCTATGAGTCGCTGGAGGTGTCAAGCAGTGGCCCGCATCATGGGCAAGGGGGACGCGCGGCGCTAGACACGCAGGCCCTGGTGGACCGGGCAAGAAATAGGCGAGAACAAGAGGCAGCAATAGTTCCTCCGGGTCTTGGGCCCTCAGTGTTGACAGAGGATGGAGCAGTTGGTAGCGCTAGAGCCGTGGGAGTTCCATGCTTAATTCCGGCTCTACGGAGCGAGAGGTTGCCTAAGGATTTCAAGGGGCCTTGGAAGGTTCCAAATTACACGGCGGATCTCCCTCCCGAGGCTTGGGTCGAGAGCTATGAGCTAGCTATGGAGATGCTAGATGTCAGTGAGGCTGTTTTTGCAAAATATTTTATCATGATGCTCGAGGGTCCGGCTCACACATGGTTAAAGGGTTTACCACCAAACACTATAAGTTCTTGGGCCGAATTGAGGGCAAGGTTCATCAAAAATTTCCAAGGGACTTGCAAGCAGCCTATGACCATTATGGATTTGGATCATTACGTTCAGCAGGAGAATGAGTCGGCTCATCATTGGGTTCGGTGGGTGTCGACCGTCATTCACTCGTCGGAACAGATCACGGCGGCTCAAGCGGTGCTCATTTTGGAGAAGAATTGTCATTTCGTTCCACTAAAGCAGAAGCTTGGCCGGCTTAAACGTACGTGTCGAGACATGGGAGAGCTCATGACGGCTCTACCGAAGTACGTTGACTCAGACAACACCAAAGATCCGAAGTCGAATCAGGGAAAGAAGAACAACCAAGGCAAGAGTTTTGGGAACAATGGGAATCAAAGCAGACAGAGGAACACTGGCGGCGGGTCAGAGCTGGTGGAAAATGCTAACACAGGGCCGAATGTTCCTAAGGGGAACGGGCGTTACAAGCCATACCAGCGGGATAACAGGCCCCCTTTCAATTTGGAAGCGGTGCTTAGGAAACCCTGCCTAGAGCACAACACACCTGATAAACCAGCAACACATGCGTGGGGCGATTGTTTTATCATGCATAGATTTAAGAATCAACACTTTCAACCGCCTCATAGTCAGGGCGGTGGGCCGCCTGGCGGATCAGGGCCTGGCGGTTCAGGCCACGGCGGTTTAGGTGCCGGCTTTGGTGCTGGCGGCTCAGGAGCAAGTCATTCGGGTCACAATAATCAGCAGCATCAACAGCATCCTGGCAACAACAATCATAATAACCACTAGCAACAGCAGCAACAGCAGCAGCAGCGCAATCAGTCTGGATTCCAGAGTAACCTGAAGCAACTCAGTTCGGGGCAGTATCATGTGTTTACGACTGGTAACAGCAAGCGAGATGAGAAACTACGGAGGCGAGCGGTTAATACGATCGCGCCGGCTCTCCCATGATACCTGCCGTGGTCAGAGTATGACATAATGTGGAGCAGGCTAGATCACCCGCCACGGGTGGATGATCCGGGCCGGCTTGCTCTGGTGGTGGCCCCTCACATACATGGTTATGGAGTAAATAAAGTGCTCATGGATGAAGGTAGCAGTATCAACATCTTGTATTATGACACCTTCCGGCGGATGAAGTTGCTAGACAAAGATCTCAAAACTTCTTCTATTGTGTTTCATGGCGTGGTGCCTGGTAAGTCGGCATACCCAGTAGGAAAAATCTCTTTGGAGGTGGCTTTCGGCGATGAGTATAATTACAGGGTGGAGACCTTATGGTTCGAGGTGGTCAAGATCAAGAGCCCTTATAATGCGTTGTTTGGGTGGCCGGCTTACGCCAAGTTCATGGCTAGGCCTTGTTATGTTTATTTGTAGCTTAAGATGCCCGGCTTAAATGGCACGATTACGATTCATGGCAACCGAAAAACGGCTCTTGAGTGCGAGGAAGGTGATGCGGCTTATGCTGAGGCTAGCTGTGCACAAGAGGAGCTGAAGTTCTATAAGGAGAACGTTGACCCAGAGGACATGACCCCGTTGAAGAAACCAAATACAGAGGCAGACCTGCCACTCAAGTTTTCTGCGGATGATACTAAAACAGTGGACTTTACTCCGGGCGACTCATCCAAGCAGTTCATCATCGGGGCTCACATGGATCCCAAAGAGGAAAGCGCGCTCATCAAATTCATCCGTGAGAATCGGGACATCTTTGCATGGAAACCTTCTGACATGCCGGGTGTACTGAGAGAGTTCGCTGAGCACAATCTTAATGTGAATCCGAAGTTTAAGCCGATCAAGCAGTTTCTGCGGCGGTTCAATGTGGAGAGGCGCAAGGCTATTGGGGAAGAGGTTGCCCGGCTTTTAGCCGCTGGGTTCATAGTTGAAGTTTTCCACCCGGAATGGTTGGCTAATCCAGTATTGGTGCTTAAAAAGAATGGTACTTGGCGTATGTGCATAGATTACACGGACCTTAACAAGGCTTGTCCGGTTGATCCCTTCGCACTCCCTCGCATTGATCAGATCATTGATGCAATAGCCGGTTGTGAGAATTTGTGTTTTTTGGATGCTTATTCAGGGTATCATCAGATTAAAATGGCAGTCAAGGACCAGGAGAAGACATCGTTTATCACACCTTTTGGGGCGTTCTGCTATGTCTCCATGCCTTTTGGGCTCAAGAGTGCCCAGGCGACTTACCAGCGGTGTGTGCAGAACTGTCTCCACAGCCAGATTGGTCGTAATGTTCATGCTTATGTGGATGACATAGTGGTGAAGTCTAGGAAGAAGGAAACCCTCTTGGAGGACCTGAAGGAAACTTTTGACAATCTTCGGGTGTACAAAATGATGCTTAACCCGGCAAAATGTGTCTTTGGTGTCCCTGCAGGAAAGCTTTTGGGGTTCTTGGTTTCTGAGCGTGGCATCGAGGCTAACCCGGATAAAATCAAGGCTATCACCTCTTTGCGAGAGCCGACATGCATCAATGATGTTCAGCGTATTGCAGGCCGGATTGCGGCGCTGTGCCGATTCATAAGCCGGCTTGGGGAGAAGGCCATCCCCTTGTATCAGATGATGAAGAAGACGGACAAGCTTAAGTGGAGCAAGGCAGCCGCAGAGGCGCTGGAAGCTCTTAAGAAGCAATTGACTGAGCCGCCAGTATTAGCCGCTCCGGCTGAGAAAGAGGCGCTACTCCTATATGTAGCAGCTAACAGCCGGGCGGTCAGTGTGCCGATTGTTGTTGAACGTAAGGAAGCAGGGAAAGAGTATCCCATTCAGAGGCCTGTTTACTACATTAGTGAGGTCTTGGCCGAGTCCAAGCAGCGGTATCCGCATTGGCAGAAGCTTGTATACAGGGTCTTTATGGCTAATCGTAAGCTGAAGCACTACTTTTTGGGCCATCCAATAACTGTAGTAAGCTCTGCCTCGTTGGGGGATATTATTCAGAACAGAGACGCTACGGGAAGGATTGCCAAGTGGGCTTTAGAGTTGGGGCCTCTTAACATCAGTTACACCCCTCGTACAACAATTAAGTCTCAGGCTTTGGTGGATTTCATAAATGATTGGACAGAGTGCCAGGCGCCTGAAGAGAAGCCGGACAACACATACTGGACTATAATTTTGACGGGTCTAAATAGCTTGAAGGGTCTGGTGCTGGTGTGGTTCTCACCTCCCCGAAAGGTGATAAGTTTTGTTATGTGCTCCGGTTGATGTTCTCTGTACTATAATGCTGCTGAGTATGAAGCCTTGCTCCATGGTTTGAGAGTCATTAAAGAGATAAATTTAAGCCGGGTTAGATGCCTGGGCGACTCAGACCTTGTGGCTCAGCAAGTTTCAGGTACTTGGGATTCTAAGGACCCACGGATGGCGGCTTATCGACAAGCGGTTGATGTTGTTGCAGGTTATTTCAAAGGGTATCAGGTGGATCATATTGATCGTCGGCGGAACGAGGCGGCTGATGCATTATCACGACTCGGATCTCAGCGTAAGCCGGCGCTACCTAATGTTTTTGTTGACATGTTATATCATCCGACTGTCAAGATGCCTTCTAAGGAGGATCTGGCAATTCCTGACCGGGAGGCGGCTCTAGTGGCGGCTCTACATGTTATTCCGGATTGGACTACTCCTTATTTAGCGTACTTGACGCGCGGCGAGTTGCCGGATGATGAGAGCCGGGCTTGGGAGATCGTCCGCCATTCTAAGTCCATGACAATTATCAACGGTGAGTTACACAAATGCAGTGCGACAGGTGTTTTCCAACGCTGTGTGTCACCAGAAGAGGGCCAGCAGATCTTAAATGAAATTCATGCTGGCGACTGTGGACATCATGCCGGGTCTAGATCTTTAGTGGCCAAAGCTTTTCGGCATGGATTTTTATGGTTGACGGCTCACAAGGATGCAGAGGATCTGGTTCATAAGTGTGACGCTTGTCAGAAATTTGGCCGACGTGCTCATGTTCCGGCTCAAGAGTTGAGGACGATACCTATCACTTGGCCGTTTGCGGTCTGGGGGCTTGATATGGTAGGGCCTTTCAAGAGGTCCAAAGATAAGAAAATGCACCTCTTGGTGGCAGTTGATAAGTTTACCAAGTGGGTTGAGGCTGAGCCAGTAAGCAAGTGTGATGCAGCTACAGCGGTTGAGTTTGTTAGGAAATTGATCTATCGTTTTGGCTATCCACATAGTATTATCACTGATAATGGTACAAATTTGTCCAAGGGGGCTATGAAGGTGTTCTGTGAGAAGGAGCATATCCGGCTTGATGTTTCAGCCGTGGCACATCCGCAGTCCAATGGCCAGGCTGAGCGGGCTAATCAGAAAATCCTGCGAGGGGTTAAACCTCGGCTCATGGTCCCTTTGAAACGGACGACCAGGTGTTGGGTTGATGAGTTGCCTTCCGTCTTATGGAGCATCCGGACTACACCTAACAGGTCTACAGGTTTTACACCTTTTTTCATGGTCTACGGGGCTGAGGCGGTTCTACCCAGTGACATCCGACATGATTCACCAAGGGTGACGGCTTATGTTGAGACGGACAATGAGCTGGCACGTCAAGATGCGTTGGATGCCTTGGACGAAGCACGAGAGTTAGCAGCGACCAGATCAGCAATTTACCAGCAAGACCTGCGACGCTATCATAGCCGCAGGGTGAAGACCCGGACGTTCCAGGAAGGTGACCTGGTGCTCCGGCTTATTCAAGACCAAACTGGGATGCATAAACTCTCTCCGCCGTGGGAAGGGCCCTTTGTGGTTAGCAGAAACCTCAACAACGGGTCATACTATCTCATTGATATTCGTGATGAGTCGGACACAGCGTGTCAGGAGACTTTGCGGCCATGGAACGTGACACACTTGCGGCCATATTATACTTAAGAGATGATGCAGATCCATCATCATTATACATATCATATTTATATAGAGTAGTACTACTACCAAAGATTGGAGCCCCGGCTCTTATGGGTATCTTTATGATCTCAGGATGAAATTCTTCAATACCAGCAAATTTGCGGTTCCTGTGGTTCTTTGACCCGCCAAGGTCTTGCCAGTTAATCTACTTTGGAGACCCTGAACCAGTTAAAGTGACCTGTTAAAAGTATTCCAGTCAATCTCGCTTTAGAGACCCTGAGCCGGTTCACAGAGTTGACGGCCAATCTCGCTTTAGAGACCCTGAACCGATGTCAATACAATAAGTTCTTCTCAGTCAATCTCGCTTTAGAGACCCTGAGCCGGTTCACAAAGTGGACGGCCAATCTCGCCTTAGAGACCCTGAACTGATGTTACTCTTACCAGTCAATCTCTCTTTACAGACCCTGAGCCGGTTCACAAAGTGGACGACCAATCTCGCTTTAGAGACCCTGAAGTGTTGTATGTTAAAAGTTAAGCTCTTATCAGTCAATCTCGCCTTAGAGACCGTGAGCCGGCTCACAGAGTTGACGGCCAATCTCGCTTTAGAGACCCTGAACTAGTATGATGCGCAATTGGCTTTATGCCTAGTTTGAGTACATTAAGCGCTGTTGTTGATGGAGGCTTCCTACCTTTGGTATAGCTTAAAAAATTCCCCTATGGCAACAGCGTGTACATCAAATTCTAGTTGCTTATCAACTGCGGCCATCGAAGGGGGCTTCTTACCGACGGGTATCACTTATCTCACCTTAATGGTCGGCTTTATGCCACTTCCGATTACTTATTAACCGCGGTTGTCGAAGGGGGCTTCTTACCAACGGGTTCGCTTATCTCACCATAAAAACCGGTGTTTATGCCAAAAATAGTTGTGGAAGGAGGCTTCTTGCCCTTGGGTATAGCTTACATAAGCCCTTCACGCAGCCGGCTAGTACAATTACTAGTCGCGGCTGTCGAATGGATGCTTCTTGCCATAAGGTATAGCTTACATAATACCATCGGCAGCCGGCCCTATTCAACATTGGCGGATTGGCGGATTGGAGGAGGCTTGTTGCCTTCAGGTATAGCTTACATCACCCTCCAACAGCAGGCTTTCTTGAGCTGCGGTTGTCAGTAGAGGCTTCTTACCTTTGGTATAGCTTACATAAACCTATTGAAAACCGGTGTTGGAATACAATAGATAAAGTATTTGCTGTTAAAAGGAGGTTTTTTACCATCATGGTACAGTTTACATCACCCCTCATGCAGCCGGTTGTAGGCTGCTTTACAGTTTTCAACAGTCATCGTTGTCACATAGAGGCTTCCTACCATCAGTTATAGCTTACTTTATCTTATGGCAGCCGACTCTTCCATGGCATCTCATTATAAGAAAAGGAAAGTCATGCTGCTCCGGTCGATGGAATAAATTTCCCGGGTCTAATGACTCCGGGTGAAGGACAGACGTCTCGGAAAAATTATGCATTGGTTTATCAACAGCCGCGTTTGTTCATGGAGGCTATTTGCCAACAGAGGTATTATCCGGTTCTAAAAAGAGTTTTGAAGACTTCCAAGTGCCTCTCATGAATCATTGGCAGATTTATCAAAGATGGAAGCAAAGAGCTGAGAAAGATGATTTACAGTACTATAAAGTAAACCACCGACAAGTGCATTCAGATGTTAAAAGGCTGTTACAAAAGATGTTCTCAGAGGGAACAAATGATGTTTCTGACAAAGTTTTAAAACACCATGGGCGGATGATTACAAGAGCCAATACTTGCTCTGACTATTACAAGGTTCGGTCACTCGGCCGGCTCATCCTACTCCGGATCTTCCGCGGTTCGGATCTGAAGATTGCTGAGTTCCCAGTTGCAGTTAGAGACGGCAGCAAATGACCCTTCAAAGAAAGGCGCGACGTTAAGCTCACCAGGGAAGAGATCTTTGCTTCGGGCAGGTGTTAGGTCTTTACACACGTAAAGAGGCCCGTGGATCCGTTTATCTTCCTGGTCGTATGCTGCTTGGTAGTTCTTCAAGTCATCCTCCGCCTCATCAGCCATTACAGACGCTAGATAGCGAGAGTCCTTTACGACTTTGAAATAGTCTTCGTCAGAAAATTCTGAGCCGTCCACCTTCTTCGAAGGATATGCACCCATCATCTCATCTGGTGTGAGATCCGACGCGAAGGCCATGGCCCGGCTCAAAAACCCGCAACGGCTCTAGAGCGGAAAGCCGACTTCTTCAGCTCTTGTATTTTCTTGGGCATGGTGGAGAATAGTTCTAACACCCCTTTCAGGGCCTTGGGAATCTTCTCCTTATACTGTATGCTTTTGATGGTGAACATTGCTCCGCAATACAGCTGCTCTGTAAGGGTGTATATGGCCTTCAGCGACAGGATGCTGTCGTCTGCAAGCTGCCGGCTCAAAGGTCCTACATGAGCCGGAAGAGACAGGTTCGTCGTTAGTTGTTTCATAAAAGATATTAAGTAAAGGAGTACAGGAATGATGGACTTACCAAATAAGGCAGCAGACATCTTAGCGATGTGTCGTTTGAGCCCTTGGAGCTCCTCAGTGACGGCGATGCGCCGCTGATCGGCATCATCTGCCCGTTTGATCAGTGCGGCTTTTTCAGACTCAACTGTTTCTTTCAATATTGTTAGCTTGGAGGTGATCTTGGCTACTTCTTCGGCTAAGAGCCGGCATCTCTCGTCAGCAAGGCTTCGTGCTTCCTGTTGAGCTGCCAAGTTGGTTTTGAGATCCGCCAGCTGAGAGCCGGCGGTGTTTAGAGCGTCCTATGCATATCAAAGGCAAAGTATAAGCTATTGCAGCAACAAGAGTATTCATATGCATAAAGGTTCACAGTTCAAGTTCTACAAGTCTCAAACAGATTGCAAGCAATATATTTGACACTTGGGGGCTAATGTATATTTGATATGTTCACATCTACAGTTCCGGCTCATCTTCCTGAAAATTGACCCGGAACTTGGGGGCTACACATTGGCTCTCTTTTAAACTCAAAAGTCCCGACTCACATAAATTTGAGCCGGCCCTTGGGGCCTACATGATGGCTCTTTTCTAATCTCGAAAGTTCCGGTTCAAATAAATTTGAGCCGACCCTTGGGGGCTACAATTGGTAGTATGCAAGTGTTGACAGTATTTAAAGCAAAGTGTTTTCTACATAACCTTTGAAAGAAGACCCGAATTCAACTCTATGTTAGGTTAAATCCGGCCCTTGGGGGCTGGGGAAGGTTATGGCTGAAGAAAGGTAACATACCTCATATTTTGCCTTCATCATGCTGACCAGCCGGAGTTCCAAGTCTCGGTCGGTGTTGACCCGGTTCATCTAGCCAGAGTGGAGTTCTTCGGCTGTCATTTTTTTGTACGACGAGTCAAACTCAAGTTTCCGTGAAGCTTCAGACGGCTCTGTATGTCGGGTTAAGACATGCGCTGGTGAAGCAGGTTTTTGAGCAGACCCGGTGATGATAACATCCGGAGTCGCCACGGTCCTGGCGGGTGTAACCGGCCTTGAAGGAGCAGCCGGGGAGTTTCCTTTATGACGTCATCTGCTGCCGGCTCGGTAGAAGCCGCTAGTGGAATTTCTTCTTCCGCTGGAGTTTCCTACGGCTGTTCAATATCCGGTTGAGCAGGGGCCGGCTGTTCAGGCTCTTGATTGTCAATGACAGGGCTGGAGGAAGGTTGATGGGTCTTGCGGCGTTTCGCCTGAGCACTGCAAAGTAAAGGGTTAGCATTTAAAGGAGATTGGTATCTCATCAAAGACATCCGGATATTTTAACACTTACAGAGGACTAATCTTTGGTGGAGGTATGATTGAGGCTGAAGAGTCTCCCGATGAGGGTGTTTTCTGAAAAATCAAGACACGGAAATGATAAGACATTCGGACATGAAGAGAAACGAAAAAGGGAAGTACGGATACTAACCTCTGCAGGCCGCTTCTTAGGAGCTGGCGAATTTGGTAGTTCTCATGCAAGCTCTGTAGAGACGGTGCTCCGGGTCTGACGTCGTTCAGCTTGCTGTTGCTTTTTTGAAAGGAAATCAGGAGCCGGATGAGCGAGAAGGTGAGATAGAGGAAATTTTCTAACAACCCGCCGCGGCTTTCGGAAGAAATATTCTGAGTTGGAATACATGCAAGTTACCTCAGGAGCGTTGGCGTGACTGGTTTCTACTTCGTCCTGTGAGACATGGAAAGATATTATTAAAGAGCCAGCAAGACAAAAAGTCAAGTAAGTAAAGTTCAAGGATCTTACCTCCGACTCTGAAGAAGTCGGGTGTTCGAACCAATTCTCTTGAGGATCTGCCTTCTTTGGTGTAACATCCCAAAATTTCATTTTGGAATGTTATAAAATATAGCTATGCATCCATCATCATCATTTCTTGAATACATGTAATAGTTGAAATGTTCTTTCCAAATTTCTGAAAGCCCTTTCTACTTTCAATGTGTTGCTTTCACCTATTTGAAATCTTGGTAAAAAGTTCAAATAAGAGAGGAGGAACATGACACTCCACACCAGGACCCATTTGGTGATCTATTTGAACAAAAATAACCAGGGGTTATTTTGAAAATATTTGCAAAAAGAATTTAAAAACAATTAGGGAATTTGTAATTTTTTTTTCAAAGTGTTCAAATGACAGAATAAAAATGTTCAATAAATGGCATTTATTATCCTGTTAATTTTGATATATAATACTCCTATATTTAGAAATGATTTGAATGCTTTAAATGTTTTTGAAAAGCGGTGGAAAATCATTAAAGGAAAAAAAGGTAACGGTTAGTATTAAACGGGCCGGCCCAACGGCTTTAAAAGCCGAGACCGTTACCGGTCGGCCGACCGACGCGCAGTAACTGCGTTCTCTCTCGCTGCCACTGGGCCCCACCCCCGACCGACCGTTAGCTCGCTCGGTCATCACCTTCCTCCCCCACACGCGTCGGACCTCGCCGACCGTTTCTTTCCCCTCCCCGGATCTCTCGCCCCTCTTAACCCCCCACGCTCCCCCGCACTCCTATAAAAGCCGGCCAGTCCCCGCATCCATTTCCCCCCAAACCCCTCTCCTATCTCGCCGGAAGGCTGCCGCAATTCCTCGCCGGAGTAACTCCGACCACCGGAGCTTCCATCGCACGTGCCCGTCGCCTCGGACGTCCCCTCGCCCCACCGTTGCCACCAATCGATGCCGGACGTCAAGCGCCGCCGCCCGGACCACTCTGCAGCTTCCCTCGACCTTCGGAGCCCCTCGCCGATGACCTCGCCACCTTGGAACCCGCCGGAGATCCCCTCGCCGGCGACCCCTTCCTCTGTAAGCTCCCTGGACCGTCGGATCTATAACCAACACATAGGATTAGAATAGTTTAAAACCCGAACCGGTATCCCCATTAGTTCAGTCGACCGCCCGTAACCCCGCTCGGACACCCCCCTTAGCCACTCACACGCTGCCACGTAGCCCCTGGCCGTCCGATAGTTTTCAGTTTTCTTTTCTGTTTTTGTTTTAGTTAACAGAGTGATTTCAAATTTGTTTTTCTTATAACTTTTAATCTATTTAATGTTTTGAGTTAATTATTTTTGCAATAGCTCACATTTTTCATGTAGTTTCACCCTGTACTTTTAAATTTTAAATTTGACCCCTATAATTTGAATTGAATCAATTTTGCTCAAAATCTTCAAATCTGAATAACTAGAGTTTGAAAATAGATTTTGATATGAATCTTTTTGCTACTGTTTGGTATTAGTTAGGACTACATCCATGTTTAGTTTGAGAATTTTTAGAATGATTATTAATAGTGTTTTAGCTATAAACAGAATCTGCCTAGTATTAAAGTATAGTTTTATTTACTTAGTTTTAGTTAGTTTAACTTAGATTTAGTTTTAATTTGTTTAGTAGGTTCTATTGTTTAAACATTTATTGTTTTACTTGTTGTTAATAAAAATATAAAATTGTTTAGTTTATTTCTTTGTTAATATAGGAATCACAATTTCTTTTCAAATAGGTTTATTTTGATTAAAACAACTAGTTAGTAATAGTTTTCTTTTCAAAGAAAGTTTTATATAATTTAATTTTGTTTTCTAAAATAAGTTTATTTGTAAATTCTTTTCTGTTAAGAACATGTTTTATTAATAACTACTAAGTTTTGTTTTGCTCTCTTGTTAGTAAAACTATATTTGTTCCATTTAGTGTTAATCAAAACTTTTATAAATTTTACTAAAGTTTTCCCAACAAACTTAAATTGATTTTCTTCTGTTTATTAATAAAAATATTTTATTGTTTCCTTGCTGTCAACAATTGTTTTGGTTATTTCAAAATAGTTTTATTATGTTAGTAGTGTTTTATCAATCACCTCCTAGTAAACAAAACTTTGTGTGTTTTCCTTATTTTTGATTTGTGCATTGTTTTGTCTTGACTGTTTACTAGTTCTTGATTGATGTTTGTGGGTTACAATACTCTGTTGTATGCTTATTGAGTGTTTGTTTGTTTCGTTAGATTATCCGGAGTGCGAAGCTTGTTACTTAGAGTCACTCACGTACGAAGATCATCAATCAGGCAAGTCACTTTGACCATGTTTACCCATGTTTTATATGCATTAGTTCTACCATCTTCCCCAGTTAAATGCAAGATAGGTTAGTTGGAAACTTGGTTACATTGTAGTAGTATCATGTGGTAGGTACCCCCCTCAAACTCTTTGACGCATTGGCCCCAGAAAACGTTGTTTTACTTTTTGCTATGCTATTAGTAGACGGGGTTGGTTGTGTGATTCATGAGAGTTGAGAGAGTTAATAATTTCAAGACCTACATAATGATCAGATTTCAAGACTCCGAGTTTTCAACATACCTCTGGGTGGATGATGGTTGAACGGCACCCTGGAGAAACCAGTGGAATTGCCTAGGTGATGCTGCAGATGGCGAACGTGGAAAGATCCACCCAGGCACAAAGAGATGGATGGGTGCTTCAAGACCCAAGGCTTACCTGCACAGCCACAAGTCATTATGGGCTCTGGCTTGGTTGGATATCGTGGTCACCCTGGACAGGCGGTGCTACGAGATGTAGAAGAACGGTAGGAAAGGATGGGCACCGTCAGAGTCGCAGGGAAACCCTTTGGAAGACCATGTTTTGGTCATCCGTTTCTCAAACACCCTGAAGTGGGAGAAATCAAACGGAGGCGACCAAATCTTGTGGGGAACGTGTGCAAAACTCTGCAGAGTACTCAAACCTAATCGATTAGCCGTGTCCACGGTCATGGACGACTTGAGCCAAAGGAACTGAAACATTCGGAATTCTCAACACTAGTAATATGATGATGTGGGTATTAACATTTTTGGGTATGAGAATTGGTTGGTGGAACCATCTCATTAATCAACCAACTTAGCAATATTTTTTGCTTATCCCTCTCTTGATGTAGGAAAAAAATTGGCTTTACGCAAAAACTTACCACCCCACCTGCCATATAAGCATGTAGACTAGATGATTATCTTTTCACCCCTCTTTTATGACTTTGCCGGCATATTCCATATGCTGACCTACACGGCTGCAACGTATCATGTTGCAGAGTACTTTTCTGACCAGGAGTGAGGACACGTTCTATGCTCAGTGAGATGCCCTTGGAGTCAGATGGACTCATCTACCTTCGACGCTTCCGCAAGATTTAGATATTCTCATGAGTTGGCTTTCGGCCACTTTATTGTAATTTTATTGTAATAAAGGATTCGATATGAGATTTCGATTAATATAATGCTGTGTGATTTCCCTTTGATATATACATTGATGTACCGTGTGTGTACCAACATGATCTTGGGATGGTACAGAAACACCGGAGATTCGACCTTTCAGGTCGGGTCGCTATAGAAATGGTATCAGAGCACACGCTGACCGTAGGACGTAACCTCTAGGATTGGAAAGCCTTAGGATTGTTTATATTTGTCTTTAAAATTCTTATACTCTCATCTACTCATTTCTGATTTCTCTCCGGTTATTTCAAAATTTATAGATGGCCACCTTCATCCCAGTGTTGATCACGGAGTTTTGCCAGCCTGACGCAACGATGCCTTTTGGTAAGGAGCTGATGAGGATCGTCAAGGACGTGAGGATTGCTTTGACGAGCATCACCGGGACTCCTATCATGTCATTTCCACAAGATGGACGCTACAGGATCGAGGTGCACATCCCAGGGAAGACCTTTGGGAATCGGAAGGAACCCATCGACTTCAAGTTTGTGGCACCCAGCTGGATACTTGGAAGAGACATGGCCATTCATCGTGCTCTTGGACGTATTCAGGAGGAATACAGAGGTGGAACCATTTCACCAGGACTCAGCATGGTTTGTCGTAGAGATGCCCATGGCAACATCATCACCAACCCCACTGGAGACTCCACCATTTCCTATATCCAGACCTTGGAGACTCACATTAGGACTCAGGAGCTTCGAGTTCGTGCTGATACGAAGACAATCAAGAATCTGATGAACCGTGAGATTGACCTCGAAGCTGATTTGCGAGAAGTCGAGTACGAGCATGAGTATGAGGTGAAGGATTTCTTAGAGAGGATCGACAAGCTGAACATTCGTATCGCCACTCTGGAGGAACAGATGCACATGGGTGAAAATATTCATCCTGAGGGAGACTTGGCTCCTTTCATCAGCGACGATGATGACTATGAGGAGAGCACCACTGGAGGAGACTCAGTCGCCATGTACTTCTGAGGAAAACTTTAGTTATGCCCTCCATGTATCTTTTATTTTTAACGTTAAGAGCGTAGGTCGATGTGTAGTTTGATTGAGACTTGTATTCCCGATGTTTGACATTGATTGAATAAATGAATGAGTGGTTGGTGTGATATGTTTGTTGCATTGCATATGGGTAGTGAATTTCTTCTTTTAGGCCCTTGTTCTATTCTAATTCTCACCCCTCTGAAAACAGCAAGATGCCTCCACGACGTGAGACCGACTTCACTTTCTCGCCGGAACTCACACAACTCCTTCAGCAGCAGAATGCACTGATGGAGTTATTGATCCAGAATCATACCAACAACCAGAACAACAACAACCACCAACATCCACCCAGACTGACAATCTCACCCATTTTCTGAGGTTGAACCCTCCAACTTTGTCTAGCAGCACTGAGCCCATTGTAGCAGATGACTGGCTCCGTAAGATGGAGAGAGAACTCGTCACCGTTGGATGTACTGACACTGAGAAGGTGCGCTTTGCCGCACATCAACTGGATGGACCAGCAGCTTCATGGTGGGAGAATTACACCACCACCTATCCTATTGCTGATGTGACTTGGGAGCAGTTCAAGCTTGCTTTCCGCACCGCACATATTTCAGCTGGAGCCATGAGTCTGAAGAAGCGCGAGTTTCGCAACTTGCGCTAGGGAAATCGCTCTGTGGCCCAGTACGTGGACGATTTCAGCACATTGGCACGTTATGCACCAGGAGACGTGGCCGATGATGCGGCCAAGCAAGAGAAGTTTCTGGAAGGACTCAACGATGAGTTGAGCATGTAGCTGGTAGTGGCTACTTTCAACAACTACCAAGAGCTGGTGGACAAGGCCCTCATCTTGGAGGGTAAACAACAGCAAATTGAGAACCGCAAGAGTAAGTACACTCAAGGGAAGTTTAACTCTGGAGCTCATCATAAGCCCCACTACTCCCCGTACTCAGGGAATACCGGATCAGGGACCGGTAAGTTTGGAAGGCACACTCATGCTGTGCACAACCATGGAGGCCACAACCATGGAGGAAATGGGAATGCCCGTCCCAACCATGGCAATTTCAAGACTGACAATGGGAATGGGAACAACAACCAGCACCATCACGCTCCTACTCAGAAGGATCTGAGCCACATCACCTGTTTCAAGTGCCAGAAGACAGGGCACTATGCTACTGAGTGTCCCCAGAGCAAGCAGGGAAATGGAAACGGCAACTCCACAGCCAAGAAGCCAAATCCGTTTCCTCGTGCCCAGGTGAACCGCCTTGACGTGGAAGAAGTTTATGATCAACCCGAGACTGTGGTTGGTAAGTTTTTATTGCATTCACGTCCAGTTATAGTACTTTTTGATTCTGGTGCAACTCATTCATTCATATCAAGGGTAGTTGTGGATAAGTATGGTTTGCCCACTAAAACCCTTAGTCAGCCCATTAAGGTCAGTTCCCCAGGAGGTATGATGATGGCAGGAATAGGATGCCATGCCCTGAACTCAATATAGGAAACCATGTTTTTCCCACCGACCTCATCATCTTAGAATCCCAGGGATTGGACGTAATCCTAGGCATGGATTGGATGACCAAGTATGAAGGAAATCTTGATTGTCCCAGCAAGTCTGTTTCACTCACCACCCCGGAAAACAAGTGGATTAAGTATGTATCCCGATGCACCCAGATGAGTGCTCGATTAAATTCCCTCACAGGAGTTGTTCAGGAGGAAGTACCTGTAGTAAAAGACTTTCCGGATGTATTCCCGGAAGAATTACCAGGCATGCCACCAGATAGGGAGATTGAGTTCCTAATAGAGCTACAGCCAGGGACAACCCTAATTTCCAAGAGACCCTATCGGATGCCCGCAAATGATTTAGTGGAAATCAAGAAGCAGATTAAGGAGTTATTGGACAAGGGATATATTCGCCCAAGTTCTTCACCTTGGGGAGCCCCAATTCTTTTGGTGGAGAAGAAGGATAAAACCTTGAGAATGGTAGTCGATTATCGTGCCTTGAACGAGGTGACTATCAAGAACAAGTACCCTCTGCCGATGATTAATTACTTGTTTGATCAGCTAGTAGGCGCCAAAGTATTCTCTAAGATCGATCTTCGATCAGGGTATCACCAACTGAAGATTCGTGAACAGGATATACCCAAAACAGCTTTCACCACAAGGTATGGCTTGTATGAGTATACTGTCATGTCCTTTGGTTTGACTAATGCTCCTGCCTACTTCATGAATTTGATGAAAAAGGTGTTTATGGAATATTTGGACAAGTTCGTCGTGGTGTTCATCGATGACATTTTGATATTCTCCAAGAACGAGGAAGAACACAAGGAACATTTGCGTTTAGTTCTGGAAAAGCTAAGAGAGCATCAGTTATATGCCAAGTTCAGCAAATGTGAATTGTGGCTGACGGAAGTCGGATTCCTTGGACATGTTATTTCCGGAGAAGGAATAGCCGTAGACCCCGCTAAGGTTGAAGCCGTCACCGAGTGGAAGTCACCCACCTCAGTTAAGGAGATCCGCAGTTTCCTCGGACTTGCCGGATATTACTGGAGATTCATTGAGAATTTCTCAAAGATAGCCAAGCCTATGACAGAGTTGTTGAAGAAAGAATCCAAGTATGTTTGGACTGAGGAATGTGAAGCCAGTTTCCAGGAGTTGAAGAAACGTTTGGTCACAACCCCAGTGTTGATTTTGCCCAATATTCGGAAGGACTTCCAGGTTTATTGTGATGCTTCACGTCAAGGACTTGGAGGAGTACTCATGCAAGATGGAAAGGTTGTAGCTTATGCATCCAGACAACTACGACCTCATGAGTTGAATTATGCCACCCATGATTTGGAACTAGCAGCCGTAGTGCACGCACTCAAGACCTGGAGACATTTTCTTACCAGAAATAGTTGTGATGTTTACACCGACCATAAGAGCCTGAAATATATCTTCACGCAGAAGGAGTTGAACCTCAGACAGAGGAGATGGTTAGAGTTAATCAAGGACTATGACATGAGATTACACCACCATCCAGGTAAAGCTAATGTTGTACCCGATGCCTTGAGTCGGAAAACTTATGTAAACACACTCACAGCGGGAGGATTACCCCAAGAGTTAGCCGATGATCTCAGAGAGCTCAAGCTAGAGATAGTTCCAAGAGGATATGTTGCTACAATGGAGATTCAGTCCACCTTGACCGAAAGAATTCGTGAAGCCCAGAAATCGGACAAGGAGATAGCTGAGATAAAGCAGAGAATGGCAGATGGAAAAGCTAAAGGTTTTCATGAGGATGAGCAAGGAACTCTGTGGTTTGAGAACCGAATCTATGTGCCCAATGACCCAGAGCTCAGGAAGTTGATACTTCAGGAAGCCCACGATTCACTTTACTCGATACACCCAGGCAACACCAAGATGTACCTGGATTTGAAAGAAAGTTACTGGTGGACAGGTATGAAGAAAGATATTGCAGAACATGTTGCAATATGTGATGTTTGTCAGCGAGTAAAGTCTGAACATCAGAAACCAGCAGGGTTACTCCAACCTTTGCTGATACCCGAGTGGAAATGGGAAAAGCTTGGTATGGACTTCATCACAGGACTACCTAGGACCCGTTCAGGTTATGATTCCATCTGGGTAGTGGTAGATCGCTTGACCAAGGTAGCTCATTTCATTCCAGTGAAAACCACCTATACTAGCGCTAAGCTAGCCAAGATATATATGACCAGGATCGTATGTCTGCATGGAGTTCCGAGGAGTATCGTGTCAGATAGAGGAACACAATTTACCTCAAAGTTTTGGCGTCAGTTACATGAAACTTTGGGTACAAGCCTGGAGTTCAGTACAGCTTTTCATCTGCAGACCGATGGACAGACTGAGAGAGTCAACCAGATTCTGGAAGACATGTTGAGAGCTTGTGCGCTAGATTATGGATCTAGTTGGGATGACAACTTACCTTACGCAGAATTCTCGTACAACAATAGTTATCAGACTAGTCTGAAGATGGCCCCTTTCGAAGCTTTATATGGAAGGAGGTGCAGAACGCCACTGACGTGGGATGGTGTTGGAGATCGACAACTTTTTGGTCCCGACCTTATCCGAGATTCTGAAGAGAAAGTCAAGCTGATTCGCGACAGACTCAAGATAACTCAATCTCGACAGAAGATTTATGCTAACAGCAAACGTAAAGAAGTAACGTATGAAGTGGGAGACCGAGCATATTTTCGTGTGTCCCCGCTTCGAGGAATCAAGAGGTTTGGTGTTAAAGGAAAATTAGCACCCAGATTCATAGCCCCCTATAAAATTCTTGAACGAAGAGGCGAAGTTGCATACTAGTTGGAATTGCCGGAAGGATTATCCGGAGTTCATGATGTTTTCCATGTTTCCTAGTTGAAGAAATGTCACGCTGAGATGACTGATATTCCTTTGAGAGACATAGTGCCCCTAGAGGCCATACAACTTGACAGTGATCTGACCTATGAGGAGAAGCCTGTCAGAATCCTCGAGACTGCCAATAGAGTGACCCGCAGCAAGATCATCAAGTTTTGTAAGTTTTTGTGGAGTCACCACACCGAGGAAGAAGCCTCCTGGGAACGCGAAGAAGATCTTCGTAGAGACCACCCGCACCTATTTTCTATCCAACCCGAATCTCGAGGGCGAGATTCATCTTAAGGTGGGTAGGTTTGTAACATCCCAAAATTTCATTTTGGAATGTTATGAAATATAGCTATGCATCCATCATCATCATTTCTTGAATACATGTAATAGTTGAAATGTTCTTTCTAAATTTCTGATAGCCCTTTCTACTTTAAATGTGTTGCTTTCACCTATTTGAAATCTTGGTAAAAAGTTCAAATAAGAGAGGAGGAACATGACACTCCACACCAGGGCCCATTTGGTGATCTATTTGAACAAAAATAACCAGGGGTTATTTTGAAAATATTTGCAAAAAGAATTTAAAAACAATTAGGCAATTTCTTAAAATATTTTTTTCAAAGTGTTCAAATGACAGAATAAAAATGTTCAATAAATGTCATTTATTATCCTCTTAATTTTGATATATAATACTCCTATATTTAGAGGCGATTTGAATGCTTTAAATGTTTTTGAAAAGCGCTGGAAAATCATTAAAGGAAAAAAAGGTAACGGTTAGTATTAAACGGGCCGGCCCAACGGCTTTAAAAGCCGAGACCGTTACCGGTCGGCCGACCGACGCGCAGTAACTGCGTTCTCTCTCGCTGCCACCGGGCCCCACCCCCGACCGACCGTTAGCTCGCTCGGTCATCACCTTCCTCCCCCGCACGCGCCGGACCTCGCCGGCCGTTTCTTTCCCCTCCCCGGATCTCTTGCCCCTCTTAACCCCCCCTCGCTCCCCCGCACTCCTATAAAAGCCGGCCAGTCCCCGCATCCATTTCCCCCCAAACCCCTCTCCTATCTCGCCGGAAGGCTGCCGCAATTCCTCGCCGGAGTAACTCCAACCACCGGAGCTTCCATCGCACGTGCCCGTCGCCTTGGACGTCCCCTCGCCCTACCGTTGCCACCAATCGACGCCGGACGTCAAGCGCCGCCGCCCAGACCACTCCGCAGCTTCCCTCGACCTCCGGAGCCCCTCGCCGATGACCTCGCCACCTTGGAACCCGCCGGAGATCCCCTCGCCGGCGACCCCTTCCTCTGTAAGCTCCCTGGACCATCGGATCTATAACCAACGCATAGGATTAGAATAGTTTAAAACCCGAACCAGTATCCCCATTAGTTCGGTCGACCGCCCGTAACTCTGCTCGGACACCCCCCTTAGCCACTCACAGGCTGCCACGTAGCCCCTGGCCGTCCGATAGTTTTCAGTTTTCTTTTCTGTTTTTGTTTTAGTTAACAGAGTGATTTCAAATTTTGTTTTTCTTATGACTTTTAATATATTTAATGTTTTGAGTTGATTCTTTCTGCAATAGCTCACATTTTTCATGTAGTTTCACCCTGTACTTTTAAATTTTAAATTTGAACCATAAAATTTGAATTGAATCAATTTTGCTCAAAATCTTCAAATCTGAATAACTAGAGTTTGAAAATAGATTTTGATATGAATCTTTTTGCTACTGTTTGGTATTAGTTAGGACTACCTCCATGTTTAGTTTGAGAATTTTTAGAATGACTATTGTTAGTGTTTTAGCTATAAACAGAATCTGCCTAGTATTAAAGTATAGTTTTATTTAGTTAGTTTTAGTTAGTTTAACTTAGATTTAGTTTCAATTTGTTTAGTAGGTTATGTTGTTTAAACATTTATTGTTTTACTTGTTGTTAATAAAAATATAAAATTGTTTAGTTTATTTCTTTGTTAATATAGGAATCACAATTTCTTTTCAAATAGGTTTATTTTGATTAAAACAACTAGTTAGTAATAGTTTTCTTTTCAAACAAAGTTTTATATAATTTAATTTTGTTTTCTAAAATAAGTTTATTTGTAAATTCTTTTCTGTTAAGAACATGTTTTATTAATAACTACTAAGTTTTGTTTTGCTCTCTTGTTAGTAAAACTATATTTGTTCCATTTAGTGTTAATCAAAACTTTTATAAATTTTACTAAAGTTTTCCCAACAAACTTAAATTGATTTTCTTCTGTTTATTAATAAAAATATTTTATTGTTTCCTTGCTGTCAACAATTGTTTTGGTTATTTCAAAATAGTTTTATTATGTTAGTAGTGTTTTATCAATCACCTCCTAGTAAACAAAACTTTGTGTGTTTTCCTTATTTTTGATTTGTGCATTATTTTGTCTTGACTGTTTACTAGTTCTTGATTGATGTTTGTGGGTTACAATACTCTGTTGTATGCTTATTGAGTCTTTGTTTGTTTCGTTAGATTATCCGGAGTGCGAAGCTTGTTACTTAGAGTCACTCACGTACGAAGATCATCAATCAGGCAAGTCACTTTGACCATGTTTACCCATGTTTTATATGCATTAGTTCTACCATCTTCCCCAGTTGCATGCAAGATAGGTTAGTTGGAAACTTGGTTACATTGTAGTAGTATCATGTGGTAGGTACCCCCCTCAAACTCTTTGACACATTGGCCCCGGAAAACGTTGTTTTACTTTTTGGTATGCTATTAGTAGACGGGGTTGGTTGTGTGATTCATGAGAGTTGAGAGAGTTAATAATTTCAAGACCTACATAATGATCAGATTTCAAGACTCCGAGTTTTCAACATACCTCTGGGTGGATGATGGTTGAACGGCACCCTGGAGAAACCAGTGGAATTGCCTAGGTGATGCTGCAGATGGCGAGTATTCACGCGGAAAGATCCACCCAGGCACAATGAGATGGATGGGTGCTTCAAGATCCAAGGCTTACCTGCACAGCCACAAGTCATTATGGGCTCTGGCTTGGTTGGATATCGTGGTGACCCTGGACAGGCGGTGCTACGAGATGTAGAAGAACGGTAGGAAAGGATGGGCACCGTCAGAGTCGTAGGGAAACCCTTTGGAAGACCATGTTTTGGTCATCCGTTTCTCAAACACCCTGAAGTGCGAGAAATCAAACGGAGGCGACCAAATCTTGTGGGGAACGTGTGCAAAACTCTGCAGAGTACTCAAACCTAATCGATTAGCCGTGTCCACGGTCATGGACGACTTGAGCCAAAGGAACTGAGACATTCGGAATTCTCAACACTAGTAATATGATGATGTGGGTATTAACATTTTTGGGTATGAGAATTGGTTGGTGGAACCATCTCATTAATCAACCAACTTAGTAATATTTTTTGCTTATCCCTCTCTTCATGTAGGAAAAAAATTGGCTTTACGTAAAAACTTACCACCCCACCTGCCATATAAGCATGTAGACTAGATGATTATCTTTTCACCCCTCTTTTGTGACTTTGTCGGCATATTCCATATGCTGACCTACACGGCTGCAACGTATCATGTTGCAGAGTACTTTTCCGACCAGGAGTGAGGTCACGTTCTATGCTCAGTGAGATGCCCTTGGAGTCAGATGGACTCATCTACCTTCGACGCTTCCGCAAGATTTAGATATTCTCATGAGTTGGCTTTCAGCCACTTTATTGTAATTTTATTGTAATAAAGGACTCGATATGAGATTTCGATTAATATAATGCTGTGTGATTTCCCTTTGATATATACATTGATGTACCGTGTGTGTACCAGCATGATCTTGGGATGGTACAGAAACACCGGAGATTCGACCTTTCAGGTCGGGTCGCTACATTTGGTTTCTTGGCGGCGACTTTCTTCTTGGTTGTCTTCGGAAGAGGAACGTATTCGTTCTTCCAGAAGTCGGAGTCAGCCTGTACAAATTTAGCCGGAGGAAGAATATCAAGCTTTGAAAAGGAGTATATAAATATACAACAGGCGGAAGATAGGTAAAAATACTTACAAGAGGCGCCGGGTTGGTCGCGCAGAAGGGCGCTAGGCCGATGGTGCTGCATGAGCCGGAGGTCTCGTGCACAAGACTTCGGACGGTCATACAGATGTCATCCTCAGGCAAAGTGGTGGCGCTGAAGCACAGTTCGCTGTCGTAAAATCCTGGATATTCATACATGAGCCGGTTACGACGGCTCAGAGGCATCATCCGCCATTGTACCCAGCAGCGGATAAGGTCCGTTCCAATAAGGCCGTTGGCCAGGAGAGCCTTCACTCTGGCGTGGGGCTTCTCATATCTAGCACGGTCAGCAGCTGAGAGCCGGTCGGGCAGTGAAGTGTCGGTTGAGAGCCGGGAAGGACGATAACCCGACGGACAATGTTCCGAGTCCGGAGACGTGTCTTTGCAATAGAACCATGTCTTGTTCCAATCTTTTGGGTGGCTGGGCATCTGAACAGCCGGAAAGGTGATACCCCTCCGGCGCTGGATGGTGATTCCTCCAAGTTCCAAGCTTGGCCCGCTCTTGTATTCAGTATAGCGGTTGGCGTAGAAGAACTCTCTAAAGAATCCAACTAATGGCCTTGATTGAAGGTATGCCTCGCAGAGGACTTGAAAGTGGCAAATGTTTGATACAGAATTCGGCGCCAGATCTTGGGGATGCAGCTTGTACAGGTGCAGAATGTCGCGAAAGAATTTTGACCTGGGTGGCACGAATCCTCGTTCGATATGATCTGTAAATACTATAACCTCCCCTTTCTTTGGGGCGGGGCGGGTCTCACCAGTCGGAACACGCGAGTTGATCACTTCCTTTGGAGGAAGGGTGCCAGCGGCTACTAAATCAGATAAATACTCTTCGGTCACACAGGAGCCGACCCAATTGCAGGAATTAGTGGCACGTGTCATCTTGGCGGTTTAAAAGTACTGTGCAAAAAGGAAATGGAGACTAATCAAACAAAGAGTAGATAGAAAATGGCGGCTTACAAATTACAGGGTTCTAAAAATTAAGGCCTTAAGAGGTCCGGCTGACAAAGAGCCGGAGGGGGTCTAGCGGCTCACTATGGGTGGAAGAGCCGGAAGTCATCAAGACTCGGACAAACAAGTTTCACAAATCGATACTTAAGTTTTGGATCTATCGAAGCGGAAAAGGGAGTTCTACGTCAACCTAAGCCAAGAACAGTGAAAGTGAAAAATCGACCTACAGCTTTAACCGACCGCACATTGCGCACGGGCGGGCCATGTACGGTGGCGGCGATGGCAATGCAACCTAAAAGGAGGCGCGGCGGCCCCCAAGACTTGGCCGTGCGACCGTACCGGAGAATGAAACGCGCGGCGGAGTTCCGCCGGCGGAAACCCTATTTTACTACCGATCTAAATCTGCGGGAAGAGGTACTTACTGGAGGCGGAGACGGCGGCGGGCGAAATTCTGGGGCAAACAGGTTGATGCAGCGGCCTGGGTTGGTGACGGACGAGCGGCGGCGCCTGAGCGGAACGGACGAGCTCAAGCGACGGACGGGCGACAGGAAGAAGAAGAAGAGGCGCATCAGCAGGAATGCATTGGTTTGACTCGTGCGGGTCCTATTTAACAGGGAAATAGTGTGGGTTCCCAGGCGTCAGCACCGATCTTGCCGAAACGGTCGCCTCGATTTCCGGTAAACAGTTAAATGTGAGAGATTTGGTGAATACGTCAGCGTATCTGTGACGTCACGCCGGGTTATTCCTGGCGACTCTCAGACAATTGCAATAGATGGATGAAATGAGCTGGCTCACTTCAGCCTGGGGCTTAATGTTGGGGATATAACCCCGTGATATGACCCGGCTGGAAGATTCCGGTTGATAAGCATTGGTTGTGAGCCGGCCCATGAAGATATGTATCAGGTGGAGGCCCAAGAACTTTGGCGGCTCTTCAGGTGGGCCAGACGACATAGACCCGGATGCGCAAGACCTTCCAAAGGATAACTTGGTTGGTAAGATAGAGATGGATTCGGAGATGTAAAGCGTGATCCGGGTGTACAATTGTAAGACCCGATGGCTCTGACCTCTTATATAAAGGCGGAGCCGGGGCGGCTTAGGGAGAGGTGATCGAAAACTAGGTCAAGCATCTAGCCCCTTGTAATCGATTCAACAAGCAATAACAACACAAGCAGGACATAGGCTTTTACCTCGGCTTGAGGGGCCGAACCTGGGTAAACTCGTGTCCTTTATCTCAATCAACCCCTTTGAGTCCACTACCATGGCGATGGCTCCGAACTCAAGTCTAGTTACCCAGACATCTGCCATGACAAAACCATGACATCTATTTCTTCTAATGGATCTGCCGACTGAAAACCCTGTCCTAATTTATCCATGTCATCCAACTCCTCTACAGATTCATACATATCGTTCTCGCTAGACCGATATTTTGCAAGACGTTTCTGGAACCACTCGGAATTAGAATCCATTAAAACATATCATACCTTGGAGCCGATGGCCACTAATCGGCTATAAAGAGACGGGTACAAAGCCATTCTTTGTTGCGCTAAGGAAATCAAACTATAACAAGTCGCGTCCCGTCAAGCAAGTAGCATTGGGATGTTGCCAATCCACCGATGCATCGGCCAAAGCAACACAAGCCGAGTTATCCGCATGAATGACTTCCACCTCATCATCAATCCACTGGATCAAAAACTGGTGCATGGTGGATGGTACGCACTGGTTTGCATGAACCCAATCATGGCCTAGTATGACGTTATAGTTACCTTGCACCTCAGCGACAAAGAATGCAGTAGCCAAAGTTTTGCTCCCGACTCTAAGCTCCAGATACATCACACCCTTGGCTTTAGTTTTCTCTTTGCCTTCAAACCCATTAAGTACCATATTGGTCTTGATTAATTCATCATCGGGCAAACCCAATTTCTTGAAGACCGAATAGAGCATGAGATTCACCACAGCACCACCATCAACAAGCATCCGAGTGAGTGGTGATCCATTGATATGACCTGTGAGGTATAACGGTTTCAAGTGCGTCACTGGTTCCTTTGGCTTCTCGAATATTGCATTTCTTGGGAGAAAATCCAGTTGAGCCACTTCCCCTTCTTCATCTACAGCACGGAATTCAGCGGGTAAGTAATACACCATATTGATATCCATACCTTCATGAACCGGTGTAGACTCATAGTCCAACAGTTCGTCTTCCTCTTCGCGTGCATTCACTAAATTTGAATTCTGTCCGATTGAAGGAGAAGTAATAGGCGACTGAGACGATGTCATAGCTACATCGTCCTCTTTTGGTGGCGTAATTTTTGTTGTGATAGATGTAGAAGCCACTATGTCTTGCATTGGTTTAGGCTTCCACACCTGCTTCGCTGGTATCATGGGCTGAGTGACATTGAACAACTCGTCCCTTTGCTTCTCAGCCTCTTGTTCTGTCATCTCTTGATTCCTCAACCTCTGTAATTTCCTCTTTTGTGTCTTCATTAGCCCTGGAGGGCACCACCTTGGCCGAGTGTATTTAGGATCAATTGTCTTCAGTTGGCTGGTACATGCTTCATGATCATTGATCGAGTGCTTTGGCGCGATAACAAGTATCAGCTCAGTTGGGTTTCTACGCACAGTTGGCTGTTGCATGGTGAATGTTTCACTGCCCAAGACGAGTGAGTCAGCATTGATATTTTCTTTGCCTTTCCCTGACTCCACTGCTGCAACACTTGGCAGCTTGACGCGCCACTCTTTTCGACTTTTCTGGCTTACAAAGTTTTCACTCGGGCACACCTTTTTACTCGGATGAAATCCATTCGGATTCTCGACTGAGTAGAACCCACTCGACCGTATTCTTTCATTCAGATACCTTCCACCCGGGTGCATTCTTACACTCAGATAGTTTTCACTCGGAGGCATATTTTGACCACCCGAGTAATGGACACCAATGTTCAGTCGGTTTTCATACGAGCATCCAAGTCGATCCCAAACAGGTTGTCATTGTTCTTGTGGAAACGACACCCTTGATCCAGTCGGTTTTGCATACCGACTGTACATATTAGCTGATGGTGACCTTGGTCGCTTCAGGTATGATGACCGATTAAAGCTAGAACCGGCCGATTGATTTGCATATTTGGACAGTAGCATATCAAAAGTTGGCTTGATTCGCTTACGATGTACCTTGACTTCATTCCTCTTCCACTTGCCAACTTCTGGACTCTTGGGTTTAAAAAATTTAACACGGGTGTCTTGTTGCACATGTGGTTGCCCCCCGAGTGCAGGATTCTTGATGGTGATCTTGATTACTTCCTTGCCATTGGGTTGCTTGTCAAGCACAACCTGCCTTCCCAAGACTTTGCTGTCTTCCTTGCTTTTCCTAGGCTCACCAATGATGACATTAGTTTTATTAGCCAATTCGGATACCTCTGGCCGAATGAGCAACTTTTTCACCTCCAAATCTAGAGTGTTTATTGGGAAGGGATGCTTATCAATTTGCATCTCAGAAAAGTTCAATCGTCCGTCATTAATGGACGATTGTATCTGTCGTCAGAAAACATTGGAATCATTAGTAGCATGAGAAAAAGAATTATGATATTTGCAATAAGCAGGCTGTTTCAACTCTTCAATCGACGATAAAGTGTGAGATATCCTAATGATCTTAGCTTCCAGCAAAGCATCAAATATTTTGTCACACTTAGCACAGTTAAAAGTAAACTTCATCTCTTCATCACGATTCTTATGAATCGGTTTCAGATCATTCCAAGTAAATGGTTTGGCCTTTGACGGCCAAACAAATTCAGTAGCATACATATCACCTTCATTGTCCGAGTGATCACTACCATACTCAACCATATTCATCATAGGACGATCAGTTTTATATCTATGCACCTCCTTGAGATCTTAGCTCTGGCTCTCTTGAGACAAAGCTTTTTGCAGGACCTGGTTGACACTTAAGAACTCATAGCCTTCTAGCTTTTCCCTAATGTGAGTTTTCAAACCACTAAGCACATGGTCAGCCAAGTCCCTCTCGGTTATCAGCAAACTATAGCTCCGGTTCTTTGTATCTCTAAATCTCTTGACGTAATCGGAGACCGATTCATCATTTTTCTGCTTAACCGATGTAAGATGTGATAATTTAAGTTTGTTGTCGCCACTATAAAAGTGATCATGAAATTTCTGTTCCAGCTGTGACCACACACGGATAGAACCATGTGGTAGAGAAGAAAACCATGAAAACGCTGTACCAGTTAATGATAAAGGAAACAATTGCACTTTCAATTCACTCAGCGAGCCTGCTTCACCCTGTTGTGCTAAGTATTGACTAACATGTCCCCATGTGGTTTTTGTGCCTTCTCCATTGAACTTAACAAAATCTAGAATTTTATATCCCGGGGGGCACTGGATAGCGTCAAAGTACTCGGGGTATGGTTTTTGGTAAATCCGATTCCGAGGTAACTCAACTCCAAAATTCTCTCTAAGCATCTTAGCCATCTCCTCTCTAAAACTAGCTAAAGTATCATCCGCAGTAGATGGTGAAGCTTTCTATTGTGGAATGGGAGGAGTAGAATTACTAGCAGTAGGCAGGAACTGTGGCACATATGCCGAATTGTAGTTCAGCTGTGGCCGAGTGCTCGCACCTATAGGTACAACTTGGTTCAGTATAGGTACCGAACTTGGCATGCTCATGATGGAATTAGTAGGTGCAGCCATAATCTGATTAGTGTGGGTAGGATAGTAATTCGTCGGCACGGGAGGTGCCGATGAAAGAGGTAAAGACAAATTAGGGTTTTTTACACTAGCAGCCACACCAATATTAACACTAGATGATTGAGGCATATTTTTCTGCGCATTGGTATTTTCTGTAAAAGTTTGATAAACCAAATTATTACCATCGGCAATACGACTCTCAATCTCAGCCCACTACTCGGGAGAAAAGGTAGTACTTACAGGAGGCTTAACCTGCTCGGCTTGAAGAGGAGGGAACTTGATTTCTCCAATCGGAGTGACATTGCCTTGGCGATCTTTCTTCAAGTTTCCAAGGAATTCCTGCAACTCCTTCTCTTCACGTGCCTTCTTGTACTCGTCATAAGCTTGGAGATGATCAGCCGAGAGTTCATCAAGCTTGGGCTTAATGATGTTATCGGCATCTATGTCAGATGGCTTGGGAAGATCAGACATGATGGTTGATGAGGATGATTGATCTTTAGTCCCCAGCGGAGTCGCCAAAAAGTATGTTGACACACGAACACGTCACCGTGTACCCTTGACACCGGGGGTGATGCACCGCAGCTCACATCGAAGGAGGTCCGTCCGGCAACACGATACGCAAGACAGTCGGCGGACGCTTTTGTAGACCTGAAACCCCGCACGCCCGGGAGGGACCCCGTCAGGGAGTGCGGCGGCTATGGGCTTCCCTAGGTCGATTCTCTCGGCCCTAGAGCCTCGGGATTCGCAGCTCTCAAACGACGAACAACAAAGAACGAGAGAAAAACGAAGAACGTAGATGAAAAAGTAGTATCGATTGATTTGTTCGATTGTGTGTTATTCAATAGGCCATCACCCCCAACATATATAAGAGGTGGCTGGACTTCCCATACAAGCAAAGGATTCATCTAGGCTTTCCTTACAATAAAATTACATCAATTCACGTCCTAGAGTCCTAGTTCTAGTTCCACTCGGATTCAGCCCAGATCTGGCCCAATCTTCTGTCTTGCTTCTTACGTGGGCCGTGGAATCTACATATGAAATCCGATGGAGATGGTCCAAACATCAATTTTGTGTGCCTCGACGAGGCCAACAATCCTTATGTTTATCACTTTACCAAATAAAGCCATCTTGAATACTCCACGAGGTCATCTTTAACTTCGAATCAGACTCGATCACGTAGCAGACTCGATTGTCCGAGTGTTGTAGCGTCTCTTCAGGCCATATACTATCTCAGATGATAATGACCTTAAAAGAAAAGTTGACTGTTTTGACGTTTCGAACAACTTTCATGTTGAACGCTTTTCCATCCGAGGCCATTTTAAACTTTCACTCGACCGGAACTTTCACTCGATCGATATTTTTCACTCGGACGGTGATTTTCACTCGGACGCAATTGCACTCGGCTAGTACTTTCACTCGACCGGACGGCAAACGTTTCCCTCGGTCGGCAAACTTTCACCTAGAAATCCCGTGTGAAACTCCAGGCTGATTTTGTTTTGCCTCTCCAGGTAGCATACGTCCTCGGATTGAGAAGATTTATAAATCAAAATCAATCGCCTCGACGGCGCGAAACTTTTTCATGTTGTAAGTTTTTGCATCCGAGGACGGCTTGAGGGCCGAATGACTCGCGCGACCCATCAGACATGTGTCTAATCTCCTGCGCCATATTTTGCTTTGTGGTAGGGCTGCACTCTGGTTGCTCTAACTTTTGCATACGACCTCAGATTGAGATGATTTATATATCTAAACCGACCAGCTCGACGAGGCGAAGACAATCAATGTAGAACATTCCTTCATTCGAGGTTGCCTTGGAGGCGTAATAGACCAAAAAGCACTCAGAACATCTACATGACAATCCAAGTGTGATTTGGCCTTTGAAATGATGTCGAATGGTGATGGCCTAATCATCAAGGTTGTTTCACTCTGCAATATGAACTTTATCATAGGGAAAACCTTTTTGTTTGAGTCCATCTTTATTACATTTTTGCATCGTGCCAAAATCTGGTGTCAACACGACGCTTGACGCCATGGACTTGGAGGCATGCTTATGTAAGAGGGAAAGGTTGTAGCTTATGCTTCATGTCAGCTTCGACCTCATGAGTTGAAGTATGCCACGCATGATCTGGAGTTAGCAGCAATGGTGCATGCACTCAAGACCTGGAGACATTTCCTTATCGGGAACCAATGTGATGTTTACACCGATCACAAGAGTTTGAAGTACATCTTCACGCAGAAAGAGTTGAACCTTAGGCAAAGGAGATGGTTGGAGCTCATCAAGGATTATGACATGAGTTTGCATTATCATCCAAGAAAAGACAACGTCGTGGCAGATGCGTTCAGCCATAAGAGCTATGCCAACACTCTTATCGCAGGAGGATTACCTCAGGAGTTGTGTGATGAACTTAGAGATCTCGAGTTGGAAATAGTTCCAAGAGGCTATGTTGCCGCACTCGAAGTTTAGTCCACCTTGTTGGGAAAGATCAGAGAAGCTCAGAAGTTGTATCAAGGTATTGCTGAGATAAATGAGAGGATCAGCAAAGGAAAGGCAGAAGGATTCCATGAGGATGAGCATGGAACCATATGGTTTGAGCAACGTATTTGTGTGCCCAATGATCCAGAGATCAGGAAGTTGATTCTTCAGGAGGCTCATGATTCGCCTTACTCGATACATCCGGGAAACACCAAGATGTATTTGGACTTGAAGGAAAGTTTTTGGTGGACTGATATGAAGAGGGAAATTGCTGAGTATGTAGCAGTATGTGATGTATGTTAGAGGGTAAAGGTAGAGCATCAGAAACCAGCAGGTTTACTTCAGCCATTGCCGATACCTGATTGGAAATGGGATAAACTCGGCATGGACTTCATCACGGGATTACCCAAGATCCGTTTAGGTTATGATTCCATTTGGGTGATTGTTGATCGCTTGACCAAGGTTGCTCACTTTATTCCCGTGAAGACTACCTATACAAGTGCTAAGCTGGCGAAGATATATATGAACATGATTGTATGTCTGCATGGAGTTCCAAGGACCATTGTATCAGATAGAGGAACACAATTTACTTCATAGTTTTGGCATCAGCTACATGAAACTTTGGGTACCAGGCTAGAGTTCAGTACAACCTTCCATCCATAGACAGATGGGCAGACAGAGAGGGTGAATCAGATTCTGGAGGACATGTTGAGAGCTTGTGTGCTAGACTACGGGTCTAGTTGGGATGATAACTTACCTTATGCAGAGTTCTCATACAACAACAACTATCAAGCCAGTTTGTAGATGGCCCCTTTTGAGGCATTGTATGGGAGGAAGTGCAGAACACCGTTGATGTGGGATGGAGTTGGTGGTCGCAAATTGTTTGGATCGGATTTGATTTGAGATTCTGAGGAGAAGGTCAAGTTGATCCGTGATAGACTCAAGATAGCTCAGTCTAGACAGAAGAGTTATGCCGATGCTAAACACAAGAAAGTGATTTATGAAGTGGGAGATAGAGCATATCTGCGAGTGTCTCCACTTCGAGGTATTAAGAGGTTTGGAGTCAAAGGAAAGTTAGCACCATGATTTGTTGGGCCATACAGAGTTCTGGAAAGCAGAGGAGAAGTTGCATACAAGTCGGAACTACTAGAGGGTTTGTTAGGAGTTCATAATGTGTTCCATGTTTCCCAACTAAAGAAGTGTCATGCAGAGATGGCAGATATTCCTTTGAGAGACATAGTGCCTCTAGAAGCAATTCAGTTGGATAACGATCTAACTTACGAGGAGAAGCCTGTTAAGATTCTTGAGACTGCCAAGAGGATCACTCGTACCAAGGTCATCAAATTCTGCAAGGTTTAGTGGAGTCACCACACCGAGGAGGAAGCTACTTGGGAACGAGAAGAAGATCTCAAGCGTGACCATCCACACCTTTTTGCTGGACAACCCGAATCTCGAGGACGAGATTCATCTTAAGGGGGGTAGGTTTGTAACATCCCAATTTTATTAAAAGGATGTTAATAGGATCATCATATTGCATATCATGATTTATTGCATTTGAGTTTATGATGTTCAAAGTTTTCCACTCACATAAAATAATAGAGAGAGGATAATATGACTTCCTCAAAATATACATGAGTGGGGAAGTGTTGGACTAATATTTGGTGTTTTCAAGGTTGCATCGAAAATTATTTTGTTAGCCAGAGTTAAATTTACTGCATTAGAAAAAAATATTTTCTAAATTATATGAGCAGGAATTAATGTTCCTTGTGCTCTATTTTACCAATAAGTATTTTAGGAATTTTCTGATATATATATATATATTAATTTTTCTGATTCTGATTTGGAAAAAAAAGAAGTTAACAAAAAACAGAAAACACACACGCACGCACACAGGCCGGTCGAGCCAGCCAGGCCGATCGCCCGAGCCCTCCGAGTGCTTGCTCGCTCCCCTTCCTCCCCACGATCTCTCCCTCCCTCTCAGTCAACTCTCTCTCTCCCTCTCTCACACGCCTGCAAGTGGGGCCCGACCCCAACCTTCGTCCCCAACCTCCCGCACAGCACGGGATAGAGCCGCGTGAGCGCGTCCGCACCTGCCGGGCGAAGCTCTCGGGATAGAGCTAATCCTGCAGCCCCGCGCCTTCAGATCGCGCCAATATAAAGCCCGGAGCCTCCTCGTCCCATTCAGCCAACCCGCACCACCTCTCGCTACTCATAGCCGCCGCCGTTGCCACTTGGATCTCGCCGGCTGAACCACCTTCGCCGGAGTGCCACGTCGCCGGCGAGCCTCACCTGCCTCATCTTCTTCATGGAATTGGACCCCCTCGTCCATGCGCACCTCCCTGACATCTTCGTTTTCCCCTAGGTTTGTCGGAGCCGCCGCCCTGAGGACCTGCATTGCCGGAGTTCGCCGGAGTACAGGAGCTCGTCCCGCCAACCTCTATCTCCGCCGTTCGTCCACCCTCGCTGAGCCGCACCTCCCCACCTACCTTGCCCGCGCCGGATCCCGCCGGAGCCGCCGCCCCGTCATTGCTGAGCTCCCTGCCGACGTCGTGCTCGCTTCTCTAAGCCAAGCCCCTCCTCTATTCGCACGTAGCGTAGATTAGGTTGTTTTTTTCTTTTGATCAAACTGGTGCGTTATTTAGATTTGTTTTTTATTAGATATAAACCGTGTGGTTTATTTTAAACCGAACGTCGCTTTTCTTTTAGTTTAGCCAAACCGGGTGGTTTTACTTAATTCGCGAATGTTCACCGCGTAGCCGCCGCGGCGAATGCAGCCAGCAAACTAGAGTTGGCCACATCGCGCTCTAGCCACGAACATTCACACTTTAATGTTTTCAGAAACATTCCTGTAGCAGTTTTTTTTCCAGATTTGTTTCAAAACTTCAAAAGGCCTTAACTTTTTAACCGTAGATTGAAACGAGATGAAACCAACGGATAAATTTTCGTCTCGAGTAGCCCTAACCAGAGAACCCATCATTGCAAACTTTTTCAAGTTAAAATTTGAAATTATTTAGATTTGTATTTAAATTTCATTAGGCCATAACTTCCAAACGGTATACCGTTTGAAGTGATTCTTTTTGCACCACGTCATATGAACTAAATCATTTGGCATGAACTTTTGCCACTATATATTCTACACACGTATTTTCCGTTCATCATAATTTTACTAGAATGCCTTGTAGGAACACTAGTGCACGTCATGAATTTTGAATACTATTTATACTTTGAAAATTTTCATGCTAATGACTTATGTCAGATTTTATTTGGTTTTTGCAAATATTTTGTTGCATGTTTTCTTTGAATTGTATGAATGCTTGTTTATGTCTATTTATTTACTTTGCGATAGATTGTCCAGAGTGCAAAGCAGGGTACTACCATTCCCTAGAACTTCACTCCCAGCACGAAGGCAAGTTACATTTTGATCATACATGTTTTACCTATGGTTTATTGTTGCACATAGTCCTTTGATGTAGGATTGCATGGTAGGAGTTTATACTTGTTGGTTTTACTATCACCTAGTAGTTCATTTGAGGTAGGTCTGAACCGTACCAACTTTGTCGCCACCATGTTATGTTACAATTCTTCGCCAAAGTAGACGTGGATTGGGGAGTATTATCACCTTTTGATGTGAGTGACAAAGTAGTAATTAGGACCAACTTAAATGAACTACCTAGGTGGAAAATAGTTTTTATGGTGGCGAAGTATAGTGGAAACATTCATGGGAATCGATGGGGGTGCACACTAGTGGCGCGTCCACCCAGGCTCAAGGGGATCAACCTTATTTTCATGTCTATAAGCTTCCGTGTGCAGCCGTAAGCCAATATGGGCTCTGGCTTAGTTGAGTAGATGGCGTGACCTCTTCCGGGATAGGCTAGCAGATATAGAGGATGTAGGTGTACTGGCCTATCCGTGGGTTAGGGGAAATGCTTTCGAAAAACTATGTCTCGATCTTCTGATCAAGGATGTGGTCGAGTCTTGTGGGGAAAAGTGCACAACCTTTGCAGGGTTAAAAATCTAATCGATTAGCCATGTCCCCGGTCATGGACAACTTGAGCTTTTAGTAGTGGAAATGTAGGGAGATCTCATCACTGTTGACTAATCAACTGGGTACAAAATTTTGGAATGATTGAGATGGGCATCATCTCAGACTTATGATATTTGTAGAAGTAGAACAATTATTTTTGATAGGGAAAAACTAGCTTTATGCAAAACTAGACTCAGAGCTTTCCACCAGCCAAATTGCAGGTACTATGTAGGCTCATTACACTTTATGATTTGACTTGCCAGTACATTCCATGTATTGACCTACATAGCTGCAACTTATCATGTTGCAGATTTATCCGACGACGAATAAGGTGCGATAGGTCGTTGTTCTGCACTCATCTTGCTCGTGGAGTTGATGGACTCGTTACACTTAATTGCTTCCGCATTATTTTGTTTTACTTGGCCTTAGGCCACATTAATGTAATAAATACTCTTTGAGGATTCTTGATGTAATAAATATATGATTGAACTCTACTGTAAATCTTCAAGTACTGTGTGTGTCAGCATACCAATCCAGGGATGACACTTAAGCACAGAGACTCCGATCCCTTGAGATCGGGTTGCTACATTACCAAAGTAGATTGCCAAGTGTTTCACTTTGATAATGATTAAGTTGCTTTACCGGTATTCGTAGAGGTGATCTATACATTGTCGATTTCACTAAAAAGGCCAAACCTCGTACTTGTCTTATTGCAAAATCATCTAAGGTTGGCTATGGCATAGAAGGCTAGGACATGCAGGCATGCACAATATAGATAAGCTTATTAAGGGCGATCACATTCTTGGTGTAAAAGATGTCAACTTTGACAAAGATAGGCTTTGTAGCATTTGTCAAGCAGTTAAGCAAGTAGGTGGAAGTCATCCGGTCAAGAACATCATGACCACTAGGAGACCACTCGAGTTACTTCATATGGATCTTTTTGGTCCCAATGCTTACAAGAGTCTCAGTGGAAACTCTTATGGTCTAGTTATAGTTGATGATTTTTCTAGAATTACATGGGTATTCTTTCTTGAGGATAAGTCGTAGGTACAAAAGATCTTCAAGAAATTTGCATGCAAAGCGCAAAATCAATTTGAAGTGAAGATCAAGAAGGTTCGAAGTGATAATGGATTGGAGTTCAAGAACACCCATGTGGATACCTTTCTTGACGAAGAGGGTATTTCACATGAGTTCTCGGCTACGTACACGCCTCAACAAAATGGAGTTGTTGAGAGAAAGAACCGAACCCTCATTGAGCTGGCAAGAATGATGCTTGACGAATACAAGACGCCAAGACATTTTTGGGCAGAAGCCGTGGAAAGAACATGTCATGCCAAGAACCGACTCTACTTGCACAAGCTTCTCGGTAAAACGACATACGAGTTCTCACCGGTAACAAACCCCAAGTTGGATACTTTCGGGTATTCGGCTCCAAGTGTTACATTCTTGATAAGCATCGCCGTGCTAAATTTGCTCTGAAGTCTCCTGAAGGTTTCCTACTTGGTTATGGATCGAACTCTCACGCCTACTATGTCTACAACAACTTCACTCTAAAGTCGAACAAACGGTAAATGTGAAGTTTGATGAGTCTAATGGTTCGCAAGTCAAACAATTGCCAAATGATGTAGGTGACAAAGATCCTTCGGAAGCTACCCAAGATTTTCCCATCGATAAGATTCGTCCCATGGAGGTGAAGGAAAACACTTCATCAACCCAAGTGGAAGCTCCTACTTTGGATCAAGGCTACGGACAGAATGACATGGAAGCTTCCACAAGCGGCACACGACAAGATGAAGGGGAGGAGGAAGTGCATCACGAAGATCCACCACAGCCTCCTTCACCACCACCTCAAGGACATGACCACTTCGACAACAACGGAGATGAAGGAGATGATGAAGAAGAAGCTCCACCAACCAACAAGCCAAAGCTACCCCGAGTTCGAGCACAAGTGACCAAGAACCATCCCCTAAACCAAATCTTTGGTGATATACAAACAGGGAGGATCACTCGCTCTAAAACTCACCTAGATAACTTTTGTGAGCATTATTCTTTCATATCTAGCATTGAACCCTTGAAGGTTGAACAAGCTCTTGAAGATGCGGATTGGGTGAATGCTATGCATGAAGAGCTTCACAACTTCAAGAGGAACAAAGTGTGGACACTCGTGGAGAAGCCCGAGGACGAGCAAAGCATCATTGACACGAAATGGGTATTTTGGAACAAGCAAGATGAAGATGGTCAATTCATACGCAACAAGGCTCGCCTCATATCCCAAGGATATACACAAGTCGAAGGTATGGACTACAGTGAGACCTACGCCCCCGTTTCTAGACTAGAAGCCTTTTGGATTCTCCTTGCCTATGCCAATCACCATGATATCACGCCTTATCAAATGGGTATTAAACTTGCATTTTTAAATGGTGAGATTGAGGAAGAGGTCTATGTTAAGCAACCACCTGGTTTTGTAAACCCTAAGAAACCTGACCACGTTTACATACTTCGCAAAGCTTTATATGGTCTTAAGCACGCTCCTCGTGCTTGGTATAAATGTCTCACGAAGATTCTAATTGAAAAAGGTTTTGAAATTGGCAAAATTGACGCAACCTTTTTCACAAAGAGAGTTAATGGTGAATTATTTGTGTGCCAAATTTATGTGGATGATATTATCTTTGGATCTACTAACCCACAATCTAGCGAGAAATTTGTAAGGTTGATGTTAGATAGTATGTGATGTCTATGATGTGTGAGATGAAATTCTTCCTTGGTCTACACATCAAGCAAACGAGAGAAGGTACATTCATCTCTCAAACAAAGTACACCAAGTACTCGAGCAAGAAGTTCAACATGCAAGGGTGCAATGGTATGAAAACTCCCATGCTCTCTAGCGGACACGATGACCTTACTAAGGAGGGAAAACTGGTTGATCAAAAGATTTATCAATCAATGATTGGTTCATTGCTATATCTATGTGCCTCCCATACCGATACTACGCTTAGTGTGTGCATGTGTAACTGATATCAAGCTGCACCTAAAGAATGTCATCTTAAGGTTGTGAAACCCATTGTGATATACTTGATTCATACACCAAACTTTTAATCTTGTTGGCTACTCTAACTTGGACTATGCTGGTGACAAGTTGATAGAAAATCCACCTCGGGTACATGTCAATTTCTTGGTAGATTTCTTGTGTCTTGGTCCTCCAAGAAACAAAATTCGGTATCACTATCTACCGCCAAAGCTAAATATATTGCTACTGGATCATGTTGTGCGCAATTATTATGGATGACACAAACGCTTAAAGATTATGGAATCTATGTTTAAAATGTGCCATTACTTTGCGACAACGAGAGTGATATTAAGACTGGTCATAATCCCATGCAACATTCTTGAACCAAGCATATTCAAGTCGACATCATTTCATTCGTGATCATGTTTCCAAAGGAAATATTAATCGTAAGCATGTTCATACTAACAACAATTGGCCGATATCTTTACTAAGCCACTTGATGAAAAAGTGTTTTGTCACTTGAGGAGTGAGTTCAACATCATCGATGCTTCAAACTTGAGCTAAGCTCACTCGGATGCATGCAAGGGGATGAGCTTTATTGTCTATTCCAAGCTATTATTATCTTGAATATCACATATCTTGGAATTCTATGCTTCCTTGTCCTGCATCGAACCCTTTTGTAGGTACTTTGAAGAACAACACTCCACAAGATTGCCATCAACTCATATCTTAAGCAATCTTGTCATGACCAAGTATCCACACCTCTCTTTGATGATGAAAGTAAGAAGAAAACATAACATATCATTGACATATATTTCTCAATTGGTATCAACTCACAATTGATATCTAGTCATTTGGATATATCATGTTCTTCCTTGCGTGACTAACCTATGTAGGTGAAAAGTGAATGAAAACAAAAGGATTGCTCCCAACTCAAGATGAACTTCATCAACTTTGACCATCCTCATCAAGTTGACCTACAAGCTACGTCATCAACATCAGTCAAAGGTATGTACTCATATCCTTGATATAGCTTTACTCCAAGTCATGAGATAAAGCAACTCAAGTGATATGAAGACATTAAAATGCTTAATCAAAAAATGGTAACCCTATTTTGAGCTTAACGATGAGTATGACCTATGATCAAGTATTCTTTCTTGGCTCCTAAGTCAATATACTCTAATATAGGTGATCTAGTCACCGCCCATCATCTAGTTAAGAATCTTGTTTGGTTCATTCTCTATTTTGCAAGAATTCTTGGAACCATTCAAATCTTCTCTAGCTTATATACTTTTGTAAATTCTTTGCATTTCCTATTGACACTTTGTTACAAAATTTCAAATAAATTTGCAAGTCTCTCGAACATTCCCAAGTTCCTATTTTATGCCTCAGAGCCTCCGATACAAAAGACTCGATTCTACCAGTTCTGCAGATGAGCTGCATAACGCCATATCGGTACCACCGACTAGTTTGTCTTGGAGCCACCGAGTTAATATCGTTTTTTAGTCTATGTTTGTATTTGTAAATCTTTGTGATCCTTCTGTGATATTTTCAGTTCTTCGATGATTCCCTTATTTAAAAACAAAAAGGGGGGAAGGGGGAGAAACACATTCAAGGATCCCTAACTCAAAGGACGAGAAGTTCTACAAATTCACAATTTAGCGAAAGGGAGAGAAATTATTTTCAATGATTCCCTCACTTTTCTAATGATTTTCATATTCTATGAATCCTATATTCTATGATCCTTGCCCTTGAGGATAACTTATTAATCAATGATCCTTGCATCTAACCATATATCTCACCTTTTTGGCAATTAATGCCAAAGGGGGAGAAATACCAAAGCTTCAAAGCTAAAGGGGGTGATACATGCTTATGCAAAGGGGGGGGGGTATAATTTAGGGGGAGAGGAGAATATCAAAGTTTATACTTATAGACAAGGGGAGAATACCAAAGTAGGGGGAGAAAATATGTTCATTTCATTTGACTACTCATGTTAGACTTTCCTCACCCTATCCAATCCCAATATCTACATGCTAAGATTCAGGTGGAGAGTATGACTGATACGTCTCCAACGTATCTATTATTTATTAAGTATTCATGCCATGTTTACAATAATTCTATATGATTTTGGTATGATTTTATTAGAACTAACCCAGACTGACGTTGTTTTCAGCAGAACTACCGTGGTGTTGTTTTTGTCCAGAAATAGAAGTTCTCGGAATGAGCTGAAAATTTATGGAGAATATTTTTGGAAAATATAAAAAATACTGGAGCGAAGAGTCACCGGAGAGGAAGGCCGATGGACCCACAAGCCATTGGGGCGCCCCCTAGGGCGCGTCCCCCTGGCTTGTGACTTCCTCGGGAACCTTTTGGACGTGCGACCGACGCCAAAAATTCCTATAAATACGGAAACTCACTGAAAGAAACCTAGATCAGGAGTTCCGCTGCCGCAAGCCTCCAGAGCCATGAAAAACCAATCAGGAGCTCATTTTGGCACCTTGCCGGAGGGGGAAACCATCACCAGAGGCCATCTTCATCATCCTGGCGGTCTCCATGACGAGGAGAGAGTAGTTCACCCTTGGGGATGATGGTATGTACCAGTAGCTATGTGTTTGATCTCTCTCTCATGTTCTTGAGATGGCACAATCTTGATGTACCACGAGCTTTATTGATATAGATTGAATCATATGGAGTTTTCCCCTCTCTATCTTCTTGTGATGAATTGAGTTTTCCCTTGCAGTTTTCTTATCGGATTGAGTCTTTAAGGATTTGAGAACATTTGATGTATGTCTTGCGATGGGATATCCGTGGTGACAATGGGATGTTTTATTGATCCACTTGATGTATGTTTTGGTGATCAACTTGCGGGTTCCGTGACCTTGGGAATCTATGCATTGGGGTTGGCACACGTATTTGTCTTGACTTTCCGGTAGAAACTTTGGGGCTCTCTTTGAAGTTCTTTGTGTTGGATTTAACATGATGAATCTGAAATTATGTGATGCATATCATATAATCAAGCCCATGGGAACTTGTGGTGACATTGGAGTATCTAGGTGACATTGGGGTTTTGGTTGATGTGTATCTTAAGGTGTTATTTTAGTACGAACTCTAGGGATGTTTGTGACACTTATAGGGATAGCTCATAAGATTGATCAAAAAAATATAAGTTTGAGGTGGTTTCGTACCCTACAATAATTTCTTAGTTAGTTCTCCGCTATTTGTGACTTTGGAGTGAACTCTTTGTCTCATGAGAGGTACTTAGATATGATTCAACTATGTCAATATTGTTGAGAGAAATTGCACTAGTGAAAGTATGGACCCTAGGCCTTGTTTCCAACCATTTATACAATTTTTTGCTTGTTGTTTACTATTTGTTACCTTGCTGTTTTTATATTTTCATATTACAAAAACCTATATCTACCATCCATATTGCACTTGTATCACCATCTCTTCGCCAAACTAGTGCACCTATACAATTTGCCATTGTATTGGGTGTGTTGGGGACACAAGAGACTCTTTGTCATTTGATTGCAGGGTTGTTTGAGAGACACCATCTTCGTCCTACCCCTCCCATGGATTGATAAACCTTACTTCATCCACTTGAGGGAAAATTTCCACTGTCCTACAAAACACTGCGCTTGGAGGCCGAACACGAGTCTACAAGAAGAAGGTGGTTTAGTAGACATCAAGCTCTTTTCTAGCGCCATTTCCCGGGATGATACACATCAAGCCTACCAAGTACCCATCACAAACTAATCTCTTGCATTTATTTTATTTGCCATTTGCCTCTTGTTTTCCTCTCCCTCATTTCTAAAACGATTTTCAGAAAACACCAAAAATATTTGCCTTTTTATTCGCCCTTCTTTTGTTTGCCTTTCGTTTGCTTGTGTGTTTGCTTTGCCAGCATGTTGGAATCTAGGGAGACTTTCAATGATAGAGATTGTAATAATCTTGATGGGAATTTTAATGCCCTTGCTAATGACAACCCTCAAGAAGAACCTACCATCATTCATACAAAAAGATTTCGTATAGGTAGTGGTAATATCATTGGAAAAAGTGTTATTCAAGATTTTTTCACTTGTGCAGGAACGATTCCTACCTTAGGAGGTTCCATTCACAATAAAACTAATAGTCTTGTGGACATTATAACTTTGTTAATAATTGAACTTGAGAGACAATTCTTGCACATGCACCCTTGAATACAAATGATTTTCCTTGAGTTCTCTAATATTCAACATTCTTCTGTTAAGCGTGTCGCCACTATATTCCTAGACCTCGAGTTTAGACTTATCATGAAAGAGGCTAGTGAAATATTTTCTCATTATAAAATTAATGGTGGATTTCCCCCTATTGAGGAGATAATTTTTAATCAATAATAGATAATGAGACTACGATCTCCGGATCAAGTTGCTTGTAATGAAAATTTGAGAAAGAAAGTCCCTACCCAGGTTTTGGTTGATAAGATTTCTGAACTCAATGATAATTTTTCTATACAAAATAAAGGATTAGAGTTCATTCTTAAAAAAGTCTTATGGCCTTTACCCAAAGGAAAGTTTATAATGATGAATTGATTATACACTATAAGGGACCTAAGGAGGAACCTATCACTCCCGCACTTGATCTTAGGGATCCTAATCCTCTTAAATTCAGCCCTTTTGATTATTTTTGCTTGCCACAATGGAAATTAGCTACTGAAATAAGGGGGTATGAGATGACCATGAATGATCTCCCTTATTTTGATTATGACAATACCTAGATCTATTGATTTTTCCCTAGCTAGGGGTGTTAAACAATAACGCTTGTTGGGAGGCAACCAAATTTAATTTTTTGCTTTTTGTTTTTGTTTCTATTTTGGTGTGTTTTGCACATTATTAATTCTGTAATAATTTTGTTTTCTTATTTAAATTAGTGTTTGAGCCAAGTAAAACGTTTGGGGTGATCTATGGTAGTTGTTTGATTTGATCTTGCCGAAAAACATAAACTTTTGCACTCAGTCCAGGAATTTTCTAATTTTTTAAAAGACTCTAATTGATCTCAAAATTTTCAAATATTGATATACAAATTTCCCTGATTGTCCTAATGTTTCAGCATTTGTAGGGTTACATAAGTATTTGAAGTCTACAGATTGCTACAGACTGTTCTGTTTTTGACAGATTCTATTTTCTTTGTGTTGTTTGCTTATTTTGATGTATCTATGGGTTGTATCGGGGGTGGGGGGTGGGGGTATGAACTCTAGAGAAGTTAGAATATAGTAGGTATTACAAAAATATAAATAAATAATGAGTTCACAACAGTACATAAGTGCTGATTTATTTCTTATACTAACGGATCTCATGAGTTTTCTGTTGAGTTTTGTGTTGTGAAGTTTTCAAGTTTTGGGTGAAGATTTGATGGACTATGGAATAAAGAGTGGCAAGAGCCTAAGCTTGGGAATTCCCAAGGCACACCAAGCCATATTATAGGATACCAAAAATCCTAAACTTGGGGATTCCCAAGGCACCCCAAGCCATATTCAAGGATACCAAAAAGCCTAAGCTTGGGGATGCCTCGGAAGGCATGCCCTCTTTCATCTTCAAAACTATTTGTATATCTTACTTGGAGCTATATTTTTATTCGTCACATAATATGACTTTTGCTTGAAGCGCCATTTTATTTTATTTTCCTATACTAGGTGTTATTTATAATCTTGTTTTCAATAAAAAGTTCCGAGAATTGCCTTTAGGATGCTTGAATTGCATGTTTGATGTGTGCTGTGTAAAAACAGAAACTTCGGCTGTAGTGTTTGAATTTTCTTATTTTACTGGAATGTGGAAAGTTTATGAAATTGTTACACAGTGTTTTCATATAAATTGTATATCAGGTCCTAAATATTTATAATTGTTTGACTTACATAAGTACACTATTTTCATAAATTGCTACAGATTGTTCTGTTTGGGCAGATTGCTGTGATAGTTTTGTTATCTACTTATCCTATTGTTTCCATAGCCTATATTGGTAGATATAAATTGTGGAAATGATAGTATACAATACCTAATGTTTGAAATTATTATGCAACTTGTCTTGGCAATACATGAATTGTTCATTTATTCTTATGTGTACTAACCTATCTCACGGGTTCTTTTCAAGTTTTGGGTGGAAGATGTTTTTGAGAATAGGTGAAACCGGGTTATGGGAGGATAGAAAGAGATACAAAATCTCAAGCTTGGGGATGAACAAGGCACCCCAAGTAAATATTTCAAGAACTCTCAAGCATCCAAGCTTGGGGATGCTACGCATCACACATCTCTTCATCAACAATTTTTGGTTAGCCTATGTTGAGCCTAAATTTTATTCGTTCACATGATATGTGCTATTCTTGGAGTGCTATTTTTGTTTTGCTTGATGTTTAAATAAAATACTCAGATCTTAAAATCTTTATTGAGAGATAGAGAGAAAGTACTCACATAGCTACTTAATTGTTTGACTACTCATTGATCTTCGCTTATATGTTTTGGAGTAGTTTTGTCGTTTTCTCTAGTGCTTCACTTATATCTTTGTAGAGCACGGCGGTGGTTTCATTTTATAGGAATTTTTGAACTCTCATGCTTCACTTATATTATTTTGAGAGTCTCTAAAACAGAATGGTAATTTGCTTGGGTTATGAATAGTCCTAATATATTGGGCATCCTAGAGGGATACAATAAAAACTTTCATATGAAGTGAATTGAATACTATGAGAAATTTCATTCCTTGCATAAATTTTTGATATATAAAGATGGTGATATCAAAGTAATGCTAGTGAGTAGTTGTGAATTGGAATATATACTTGTGTTGAAGTTTGTGATTCCCATAGCATGCACGTATGGTGAACCGTTATGTAACAAAGTCGGAGCAGGATTTGTTTATTGATTGTCATCCTTTGTGTGAGGGTCGGGAGCGCATGATGGTTAACTCCTACCAACCTCTCCCCTAGGATAATGCGTCTAATGCTTTGTTTGATAACTAATATACTTTTGCAATAAGTATGTGAGTTCTTTATGACTAATGTTGAGTCCATGGATTATACACACTCTCACCCTTCCACCTTTGCTAGCCTCTCTAGTACCGCACAACTTTCGCTGGTACATCAAACCCACCTTCCTCAAACGGCCACCATATATTTTCCTAAAAATAGCCACCATACCTACATATTATGGCATTTCCATAGCCATTCCGAGATATATTGACACACAACTTCCACCGCTCCGTTTATGACACGCATCATCATTGTCATATTGCTTTGCATGATCGTAAGATAGATAGCATGATGTTTTCATGGCTTGTCCATTTTTTATGTCATTTTCTATGCTAGATCATTGCATATCCCGGTAAATCGCCGGAGGCATTCAAATAGAGTCATATTTTGAGTATCGAGTTGTAAGTAAATAAAAGTGTGATGATCATCATTATTAGATTGTCCCGTGTGAGGAAAGGATGATGGAAGCTAGGGATTCCCTCACAAGTTGGGATGAGTCTCCGGACTTTACAAAAAAAAAGAGGCGAGAGAAGCCCCAAAAAAAGAGAGGCCAAAGATGCCCACCAAAAAAATGAAAAAAGGGGAAATAAAAAAATGATGAGATAAAAGAGAGAAAGGGCAATGCTACTATCCTTTACCACACTTGTGCTTCAGAGTAGCACTATGTTTTTCATATAGAGAGTCTCCTACATTGTCACTTTCATATACTTGTGGGAATTTTTCATTATAGAACTTGGCTTGTATATTGCAATGATGGTATTCCTCAAATTGCCCTAGGTCTTTGTGAGCAAGCGAGTTGGATGCACACCCACTTAGTTTATTTTTGAGCTTTCATACACTTCTAGCTCTAGTGCATCCGTTGCATGGCAATCCCTACTCACTCACATTGATATCTATTAATGGTCATCTCCATAGCCCGTTGATACACCTAGTTGATGTGAAACTATCTTCTCCTTTCCTTCACAACCTCCACCATATTCTATTCCACCTATAGTGCTATATTCATGGCTCACACTCATGTATTGCGTGAGAGTTGAAAAGGTTTGAGAACATAAAATGTGTGAAACAATTGCTTGACTTGTCATCGGGGTTGTGCATGATATAAATACTTTGTGTGGGGAAGATGGAGCATAGCCAGACCATATGTTTTTGTAGGGATAACTTTCTTTTGCCATGTTATTTTGAAGAGACATAATTGCTTTGTTAGAATGCTTGAAATATTACTATTTTTATGTCAACATTAAGGTTTTGTTTTGAGTCTTATGGATCTGAATATTCTTGCCACAATAATAAGAAATTATTGATTAATATGTTAGGCAGCATTCACACGTCATAAATTATTTCTTTTATCATTTACCTACTCGAGAATGAGCAAGAACTAAGCTTGGGGATGCTGATACGTCTCCAACGTATCTATAATTTATGAAGTATTCATACCATGTTTACAATAATTCTATACGATTTTGGTATGATTTTATTTGGACTAACCCGGACTGACGCTGTTTTCAGCAAAACTACCGTGGTGTTGTTTTTGTGCAGAAATAAAAGTTCTCAGAATAAGCTGAAAATTTACGAAGAATATTTTTGGAAAATATAAAAAATACTGGAGCGAAGAGTCACCAGAGAGGAAGGCTGAGGAAGCCACAAGCCACAGGGGCACTCTTTGAAGTTCTTTGTGTTGGATTGAACATGATGAATCTGAAATTATGTGATGCATATCGTATAATCAAGCCCATGGGTACTTGTGGTGACATTGGAGTATCTAGGTGACATTGGGGTTTTGGTTGATGTGTATCTTAAGGTGTTATTTTAGTATGAACTCTAGGGCTGTTCGTGACACTTATAGGGATAGCTCATAAGATTGATCAGAAAATATAACTTTGAGGTGGTTTTGTACCCTACAATAATTTCTTCGTTAGTTCTCCGCTATTTGTGACTTTGGAGTGAACTGTTTGTCGCACAAGAGGTACTTACATCTGATTTTCAACTATGCCAATATTGTTGAGAGAAATTGCACTAGTGAAAGTATGGACCCTAGGCCTTGTTTCCAAGCATTTATACAATGTTTTGTTCGCTGTTTACTATTTTTTACCTTGCTGTTTTTATATTTTAAAAATACAAAAACCTATATCTACCATCCATATTGCACTTGTATCACCATCTCTTCGCCGAACTGGTGCACCTATACAATTTGCCATTGTATTGGGTGTGTTGGGGTCACAAGAGACTCTTTTTCATTTGATTGCAGGGTTGTTTGATAGAGACCATCTTCATCCTACACCTCCCACGGATTGATAAACCTTAGGTCATCCACTTGAGGGAAAATTGCCACTGTCCTACAAAACTCCGCGCTTGGAGGCCCAACACGAGTCTACAAGAAGAAGGTTGTGTACTAGACATCAATGACCTACCATTTTATATCTAGGGGAGAAAGTTCTAAATGTTTTTGGAGACATATCAATCCTAAGGAATACTATCTTCTATATGTTCTCCACATCTTGGTAATTTTGAGTTCTAGTGCTTTTGATTGGTAGAATACTCTTATGTTTCCTAACATTGTTTTCTCAAGTGTATTTCTACTACTAGAATGCTCAAGAACTCAAGTTAAGTATGTGCATCATATCCTTTATAAAGATGATCTCTTGCTTCTTGCACATATTGTTTGCAAGAGTGAAGTCTTGAACAAGGATACACCTCATTCTAATACATTTTATGCATATAGCCAAGATACACATGACTTATTATATCCCTTCTACTATATGTGTGTCCATGCATTTCAAAGCAACTATCCTTTAAAGGGATTGCACACATTTAGGGGGAGAAATTCTAAGTCACGTGTCTCTCAAAGTCTTCATCATATACATGCATATCTTTATTTGAAGTGTCTCTTGGACTAATACTTTCATCTAGTGTATTTTAGATAAAGTCGATAGAGAGAGATGGGTTGGCAAAAGGAGTGTGGAGAGTATCCCCATGAAGAAGATGGAGAAGAGATAGCATTGGAAAAGCTTCAAGGAAGAGGACTCTACATTTTACTTTTTGAGGAATCACTTTGAGACCTTAGGAAATCCAATACAATTAAAAGGGGATAAGGTATTGTTGGTGAACAAAATGATCATACATGCACAACTGATAGTCACCAAAAACACACAAAAGCCCTTCCACTAAAGTCTATTCAAAGCCAAATATCCAATATCGGTGCAACCAACAACTCCCACTCGGTGCCACCGATTCCCAGACTCAGACAGAATCAAGCCAAACCCTAACCTTTCGGTGCAACCGAATCTACTTTGGTGCCACCGAGTTTGGGTTGCCAACTTCCTATTGCCCAAATCGACAAAATCGGTCCCACCAAGTTTGTTGGATCAGCATCATCAAGTTTGGCAATCTAACCGTTGGTCACCTAATCGGTGCAACTGAGATTTATGTATCGGTATCACCGAGATTCAGAAGTTGCTACCTTTGGAGCAACTCGCTACCACCGAGATTCACACATCGGTGTCACCGAGTTGGTCACTTAAGGTGTAACGGTTGGGTTTTTGGAGATGCCTATATATACCCCTCCACCACCACTCACTCATAGTATAAGTACTCAGAACAGATCCCCACCTATCCTATCTGATTTTCTGAGAGAGAGCCACATACTCATGTGTTGAGATCATGCCATTCCATTCCAACCATATGAATCTTGATCTCTAGCCTCCCCAAGTTGCTTTCCACCCAATCAATCTCTTCCACCAAAGGAAAATATGTGAGAGAGTGATTGTGTGTTGAGGACTCTATCATCTTGAAGCACAAGAGTAAGGAATTCATCGACATTATCGTTCCTATTACCTTTTGGACGGTGGTGCCTCCTAGATTGGTCAGGTGTCGCTTGGGAGCCTCCTACTTCGTGTTGTGGAGTGAACCAAGAAGTTTGCAAGGGCAAGGGGATCACCTACTTCGTGAAGATCTACCCCGAGTGAGGCTAGTCCTTCATGGAGGGAAGCTGTTATGGAATAGTCAAGGTTGCTCCTTCGTGGACCCTTATGGGTGGAGCCCTCCGTGGACTCTCGCGACCGTTACCCTCCGTGGGTTTAAGATTCCATAAACGTGGACGTATGATAGCACCACCTATCGGAACCATGGGAAAAATCTTCGTGTCCTTCATGCGTTTGATCCCCCTATCTCTACTCCTTACTTTCATGTGCAATGTCTTTACATTCCGCTGCTATACTTGATGACTTGCATGCGTAGGGTGTGCTAGACTTGTTATATATGCTAAAATCTGCCAACACTTAACTTTGCACCTTGTGTAGATTTTAAATTCCTGCTAGTAGTCTATTCACTCCCCACTAGACATACTCTTCTAGTGATCCCTCAAAACTACATAGGAAAAACATCACATAAATTGGACTCATCATATCCCCTATGCTTAAGTCTTGTTCGTCCCCGAGCAAGCACCATGGCTTGTAAAGAACAAGGTCACCCATGTATTCATAAGATATAGATATCAAAAGTTATGAGTCCATTTCTTACAGAAGGAATATTGTTGATGAATATATGTAGAAAACAATAGCTCATTCCTAATTTGGTAATGATCATGCAAACATCCACCAACTTTTCATTTAATTCACTGAGGACAAGTAACGACTTCATATCCTAGTTCATTGTTGTTTAAACCAGGAAAGCAGTTTTTTGTGTGCTCATTTTTCTTTTAACTAACTTTTATTAAAAAGGTTTGGTCTCTCGTCATTGAATCATACTGATGTCTAAATATAAAGTTTATGTGCAATCCAACCTTATTTCTCAAAGAGATTTTGTTTCCCAAGGTATTTTAGGCAGATGATTAATTTATTTTCTTGCCATTAAGTAAGTTGAACCCTTCAATGATCAAGCATATATATTCGTTTTAGCTCCCTTAAAAAAATTACAACTAAGATGTGGGGGACTTATAATCATCATGTAAGTAAATATGTGCTACTATTTAGATCACAAAAACCATCAAGCACGTTCTCAAACAAAAGCAATGCTCTCACTAATTGCGATATACACAAATTCATTGGTTAAGATCATCCCTTATTCAAAAGAAAAAATTGATAGTTTAACCTTCCTGGAAATAAAACTTATTCCCTAATCTTGCTGAAAAGTAATGCAGAACGGGTAAAGATACAAAGTGCACATGGATCTTCCCCAATCTTACAATAAAGCCGAGGAGATCCAGGAACTAAGAGTTTCATTCTCACTATTGGAATCCTTCGAAGGCAGCTCAAATGCTCTTAAGTTTGTTCTTCAGTACTTCATCCATAGCTTGCTGATCATCTACAACCTAGTTCAAAAACTCAAGTTGCCGAGTGTTGTTGTTAAGTGTATCAAACATAAGCCCGATCTTATGAAGCATAAAATCTATTCTTGCCTCCAAATCCTTGCTTATCAACAAGGAAGAATCAATCCCATCTCCGATCACATTCACACAAGCCTTCGAGACTTACTCCAATTCCTGAATCTTTTCCTTCATCCCCTCTCGGGTCGGTGGTTCCTTCCCCCACTCAGATTGACACTACTACAAAATAGGCTATTGGTGGCGCACCCGTTTTTGCTATTAATGGCGCACTATAGGTGCGCCACTATTAACACGCCACTAGTAACAAATAGTAACAAATAGTAATGGCGCACCACTATTAGAGTGCACCATTACTATGTCCAATAGTGCGCCATTACTATGCCTCCTAGGGGGCCATATTTTCCTCCACCTATGCCCCCAGGTGCGCCATTACTATGCCCCATAATGCACCACTGGTATTTGTCCCTGGTGCGCCACTAATGCTCAATATGGTGCGCCACTACTATGAATATTATGAATTATTATGTTTTGCTTTTCTGGTATTTGCACAGGTTACAAAATACGTTACAACACAGAATATAAACATCACACAATAGAATTCATCATATTAGCCTCCAAATTCGAAATAGTGAACAAAGTTCAAACATTAGCCAAGTTTAGGTCTCGAGATATTAGCAAAGTTCATCGTATTAGCCGAGTTTATCGTCACATTACAAAGTCGATATCGATCATCTAAACTACCATCACATAGAAGAGAGCTGCGGTCACGATGAGCATCACCGCGGTGAAACTGGTCTTCATCCGATTCCTCCTCCGCTCCCTCCTCTCTTCCGCTAGATAGCGCGCGTATCTAGCTTCCGCCTCTGCCCTAGTGGTGTACCCTTTGTAACTGTTACCGCTAAAACGGTGAACCTGTCTCCAACACTCCTCCCAGTCGTCATAGACTCTGGGAACCTTACCCTTGTACACGACATACGACGACATCTCTATGCACTAGACAAGCAAAACGTTAGTAGCATTTCACAGATAATATATAAGCAATATATAAGTATGCAACAAAAGGATCAGAAGAGAAAAGCAACACATTAATAGCACGATTCATGGTCCTACTAATAAATAGCATCGATTACATATAAGTTGAACGACTGTCCAAACTAAAGAGACATACAAGTTCATTAAAGTTTAATTACAACATGAGCTAAACTCTTCTTCCAGAACTACATAGCATCAATCTTTCGACTCGGCTCCGGGACCAGAGCGTGGATGAAGCCGCCATCTTTCGTGATGGTCATGAATGTGCGATCGTTGTCAGCCTGCATTTGTAGCGTTGTTTCTATTTCACTGTTGGACGGTTGACATTTGAGGTAGAACTGCCCCGAGGTACGAAGGACATCTTGATAGATGGTTTCCGCAATATCTGACTGAATGCGAAAGAATTCTTGTCTGATGTCCGCGTCCTGGATTTCCGACAAGCGTGCGGCCCAATCTTTGAGATTACTTGGTAGCATAAGGTGATGAAGGTCCCATACGATTGCCCGCATGTGATGGAGGGTGTAGTAGGCATCCTTCTGACTGCCAGGCGGCTTCTTGACGCAGGGGAACATTGTTACGTGGGTGAACACGTGCTTGCCATACCTAGAAATTGGCCTCCTGAAGGTGCCTCTAGATTTGGCATAGCCGGGGAGAGCATCATCAAGAACTTTCTTAATATTTGTGTAGTCTTTCTTAGACTGACGGTCCGAGTCGAAATACGTGGCCATGGAATATTTTGGGCTTAAGAGGATGAGTGTGCAATGTGTGTCACTGCACAAAACACGGAATGTTAGAAAAAAAAGAACGATTGAAATCTAAGAAATCATATGTTACGGGGCAGTGAGGGGATGACTTACTCGGGAAAGTAAGGCACGAGGAAGTTATCCTTATCTGGGTTCGCCAGAATGACACCTTCGAGGTATGAACTCGTGACTTGCCGGTCCCCAGCACTACCCATGATCTTGGCACGCATGTAGAAGGGGTCGACTATCATGATGTCCGGGGTCTTGTCTCTAATGATCCACATCTCCATACTGAGCGAAAATAGCCGAACGAAGGTGTAGTGGAGCGGATAAAGGTTAAACATAGCGAAGATGTCATCAAACCGCAGGACGATCATACGCCCGATGGTGCTCTCGACAAAGCCCTTGCCCTCTGGCACCTTGTCCACGAAAACCGGGTATGCCACATCATTCTCGGTGAGACGCCGCTTCTCCATAGTAAGAACATCATCATGTAGACTCCACATAGCACCGGTTGCATCATTGAACATATTAGTTGGTAGCTTCGGCCTACTCGCCACATGCACCCTCCTCGAGATATCCTTAGGTATTGGTGGCCCGTCCTGAGCACGGATCGTACTCGGTGCCGGCTGGCTCGCACCCTTGTTATTTTTTCTGTTCCGTGCCTTCTGCTTCTTCTGCTGTAGTGGGATCGAGTTCTGCTCAGAGACCACCTTCTTGAGTGTGTTGGGGCTGATAATATTTTGCACCTCGGCTGTTTGAGTCTCGGTGAAGGCGGCAGCTGGAGGCGTCTCCTGAGAACTCTACAGACGACGCCTATTGCAATTGGGTTTCTCCACGGTACCAGCTAGATCCCGATCGTCTTTTGCAGGGTTGGGTTCTTGAGAAAGAGGCCACAAGAATTCTTCACCGTACCCATCTTCATTGATGTACTTATCAACGTTGGAAAAATGTACCGTCTTTGTCGTTCGGATCTTGTGCCATACGCATGTCCAGATCAGCTGACGGTGGTAGCGTTGCGGCGGTCTTGCCAAGGCTTGGCGCCGGCACGACTGGTGGTGTTCTCTGTGGGGTGGTGTCCCCCGCCCCCAAATGAATCTGGCTCTTTGGCCAAAGCATGGAATAGTTTAAGCAGGCGCTGAGGGTCATCACATCATCTTCGCCGGCCCTAGGGGGTCGATACGGAGCTAACAAGTCATCGCAGCCCCGCAACACCCGAACCAGTTGAACCCTATACACGGTGGTTGCCATCGGATTACCGTGGAACACGCGGTTGCCCGGTTCAACGATTTTGGCCTTGGCGACATCTATCAACTCGCCGTCCACGAAGTGCAGGAGAGTGCATGGAACGTTGGTGGCGCCTTGCGAAAACATGTAGGGCGTCAGGGATGCCCAGTCAAAGGCAAGGAGATGAAGTAGTCATCGGCCGAGGCTTAGTTACCATGATGGCGTCGAGCTCGGCTAATGTCAAGGCACCGCCAACGGTGGGCGTGCAAGTGACGGAGGGGTCGCTTGCTACCGAGGTGCCGTCCGACGTATTCTTCCCACACCCGGGTGCATTAAGGTCCAATATCGGCGCCGATGCCGGAGACTCCAATGCCGCCTCCCCCGGAGACACCAATGCCGCCTCCTCCATAGACACCAATGCCGCCTCCGCCGGAGACACCATTGCCGGCGCGTTGTGCGAGTTGCTGCCCGTGAAGCTGGGAATCGGGGGCGGCCCCTGTTGGCCGCCCGCAATCCACCCCCGCAGCCCCTCAAGAAAGGAAGGCATAATAGAGGTGATCGTTGCTCCCAGTTGGTCTTGCACTTTCTCTTCGACTATCTCGGGAATCCACGCCACTTGTGCCTTGAGTTCTTTAACCTCGCGCTCCTGGCTTTCTGAGCTGGTCTTTCTCTCCTTTCGCCCAGCCTTGTAGTATTCCGACCATTTCGTGGACAAGCCTTCTCCGGCCATACGACCAGCTGACGACGGCTTACTGAACTTATCCTTTTGATTCAGAACGTTCAACGCCCAAGGGGCAGCAAGCGGGGAGCTCTGAGGCGCCGCGCTACTGCTTTCAGTTTCCTGCGGAAGGAATGTGAACCATTTAGAAATTTGGCTTCATTAATTAGAATGCAACCATATGGAGGTAATTACGTGGGGGTGTATTCCTTACCAGAACATGCTCAAGCTCCTTCCCCTTTGGATCCGTGGTAAGCTCCCCTGTTACCGGGTCCACCTTGTATCGGGCCCTGACATAGTTCCTGGTCTGCTTTTCATGGTATTTATCGAAGAGGGGCGGTAGGCCTTGCGTGGCATGCTCCGCGTCCTCCTTGTCCCATTTAGATTCTGCCACTCTGTAACCGCCGGTACCGAGTTTGTGGACCCCTAACTTCAAGTCCCGCATTTCTTTCCCCCACTGACTTGATTCCACGGATGCGTTGCTCTCACACTTGATCTTGAACTCCAGGTAGTCCTCTTTGATGATCGAAGGATTTGTCGCCTTGATCTTCTCATAACTATCTCCACTTAGAATCCTTCTCTTCACCGCGGCTCTCCAAGTAGCCAGGGCCGTGCTCATCTTCGTGAGGGCGGCACTGCTCACTTTATTCCCTGAGAGGCGTGTGTTTGCGAAGTCACCAGGGAACTTGTATCGTTCGTGCAGCTTCGTGAAGAGGAGCTTGCGCAAATTCCCTCAGTCAGGATGCCTTAGGTTCTCGGTGTTGATCGATACAGTGCTTCGGAGAATGCACCCGAGTTGTCCCGCGTACCCACGGACTAATTCTTTGGGCGCCGTTGGATGCCCACTAGAGGACACTTCAGTAAATTCCTCCTTGACAGTGCCGAGCACGTTTGGGGGACGGTCCTTCCGTTGCCTCTTCGGTTGGCTGCCATTTGTGCGTTCGCTGCCATCATCAGTGGTGGCATCCCCGACGGCACCATCAGTGGTGTCATCCCCGACGCCACTAGGGGTTGTGTAGTCGGGATCGGTGTCTTCCGCGGCGTCCTCATAGTGGTGAGGTTCTTCCTCCATCAACTGGGATAGCTCCCAGAATGGCTTGCCCGAACAGCCGGCCTCATTGTTGTTGGCCATGTTCGCTCTAAATAGGAAAAAAGACTACTCTAGAGTTACTCGAGGAGATCAGGGTAGTATCTATTCTTCTCAGATTTAGAGGAAAACTAAGAATAAAACATTGTCTCTAAATGTTGATTAATTTTTATTTCGGATGAGAATCGGGCACCTTCTAGGTCAAGAAAATTGGGCATGACCTTTGCTAATTTTCTTGACCTAGGAGTGCCCCATTCTCAACCAAAACGGAAATTAATCAACATTTCAGGAGAAAGGGGTAACTATTTGTCCTGGCGTCAACATTCCAGGACACACGGGTGCTTAGCAATTTAAAACCAACGGTCACTTTCAATCGGCCAAACTTAGAGGAATAAGATAGTCCTAATGAGGAGATGCGCACGACAGCACGCGTGTGTCAAAACAAAAGGACATAGTGGTAATCAGGGTATGACGAAAGGAAGTTGTCAGCAAAACTACCAACGATTTTTGTCTTTCAGAAATGTATACACCAAAAACTTATATTTTTTTAAGGAGGGAGTACTTCCTATTTGTTGGGATCTGCTTTCTGCTGTTTTGGTGGTAGATAAAGGAGAGAGCTACTAACTAATCTCAGTTAAGATCTCATCATAGACGAGCTGATCCTAGCTCTACACATAATAGACATTGGTGCATAATTTCTAGGCCGGTGATACAGATAAACTGTCTGCCTTAGTGCACATGCTTGCCTCATCCATATGGTTCTAATTAACACTGCAGCTATGCTTGATATAACCTCCAGAAACAGCACGCCTGTAACATGTGCGTGTGATTGCTTGGTTACAGACTATTTACATTAGTTTTTGACATTGGCAAGCAAGCTTGATACTTGGTTTACTGCTTTCTTTCATCAATGGTTGTGGTGGGTACCACTGAATCTATACACAGTTGCCATATATTCCATCAGCATAATTTTTCATCTCAGATTCCACTTGGGCTACATCAAACATGGTTTACTTATTTGTCCCAATAAGAAGGACCGCCAATTTCTACTATTCCACGATAATGGAGCAACTGCCAAAATATCCACCACACATGTTTTATGAACCTAATGGCCCCTTAAATGGAACACTGTCTAACTGAATTAGTAACAGACACACATCACACGGGTCCAAATTTGACAGCACAAAAGCTCCCCGGAGCTCGAATGTGGGACACCAAACTAGGCCTCCCCAATTTGTGAAAGAAGAGGAGATATAACTTCGTAGCGGTGAGGAGGGACGATGGCGACGCAGGCGGATGGGAGGGCAGATGGGAGGTTGAAGGAGGCGAGGGATTTGGGGGCGTAGCCGACGGCGAGCGATTGGGGGACGGGCTGGATGAGTCGGCAAGGCGGGCACGGGCAGGCGGCGGCAGGGGATCCGGCGACGGAGACACAGCCGACGGCGGAGCGGGGGTGGGAGACATAGGCGACGATGGCACGGGGGTGGCCGGTTGTGAAAGAAGGGGAAGGCGGGAGGCGGGAGGGAAGGGAGGGAAGGCCGTAGTGGGGGGAGGGTTAGCAATGGCTCACTTTTCAGCGGTGCGCCATAAAAACAGTGATAGCAATGGCGCACCTTCTCCTGGTGCGCCATTACTAACATTTTTTTATTGGTATATCAATGGCACACCTTTTAGGGGTGCACCATAGAAACAATGATAGCAATGGCGCACCTCCTCCTAGTGTGCCATTACTAACTTTTTTTTTTATTTTGGATTTTAGTTTGCATGTAATAATTTAGAATTATATGACATAGTATGATACAAAGTGTGTATGTTGGTGGTTGTTGTGTAGTTGGTTCACTATGATACAAAGTTATCTATTGCGTAGCAACCACATGTAGAATCCTTCTGGTCAGGTGCTACTTAGTTAAAAAGAGTAGGTTTTTTTGCACACATGCAAAAGCATTGTGTGTCGATATATTAGAATGAAGGGGATGCATAGATACACAGTGTGGCAGCGAATTGTGAACAAGAATACACCCATTGGGAGATGGTGATGGAAAGCCAACAAGATACACAATGTTGAAATCAAGTGACATGAAATAACAGTCATCAAAGATTGAGCTTGCCACTGACACACACACGCGGCCGACATGTCGTGATTCGATCTTCGCTATATTTTGATAATCTTCTTGCCCTTCTTTCTCGTGGTTGAATAATTTAGCCCCGGAACCCCTTGAGTTCTTCTCTTGACCGGACGTCCTTTAGGTAGGGTGGTCCTGCTTCTTCTTGTGGTGTATGGTACTTCATCGTCGTCGTCATCTTCCATCTTCGGGTCGCCGTACTTGTCGAAGTCTTGCTCATTGGCGACTCCATCCATTCCGATGATGTTCCTTTTGCCTCTCCTCACGACAACATGACTAGGCTTTGATGGGTCGGTAATGAAGAAGCATTGGTCCACTTGGCAAGCCAGTACCCATGGCTCATTTTTCGCCGTGAAGTTTGCGCCCGTGGTCTTGTATTTGGCTTCGGGTATAACCATGGTGGTGAAATACCGATCTTCTTTTAGGATGCTCTTGGCCCATCTGACACAGAACATCGGGACCTTCTCTCCAGCGTAGCTCAGCTCCCAGATCTCCTCGATCCTTCCGTAGTATCTGTCCTTGTCGTTACCAGTGTAGGATTCCATCATTACCCCGGAGTTCTGATAATCGCTCTTGATGTCCTTTTCCTCGGTGTAGAATGTGTAGCCGTTAATATCGTACACCTCATAGGTCATCAGGTTATGCTCGGCGCCCTATGACAAGGCGAATATGAGTTTTTCTTCCGCGGAAGAATCCTCATGTAAAGGGTACGACAGAAGCCTGTCCTTGAACCAACGCGTGAAACATGAGTTGTGCTCTTCGGTTATATCTCCGTCCGTCCTCTGTTGGCCTCGATCATTGTACGTCTTCTCAATAAAGTTTTTGTGCTCTACCACCCAAGGATCGACCACGTCTATGTGTTGTAGCGCGACTAGGTTTGCTCTTTCAAAGTCGGCGAGTCGACCCTTGAAGTCGACATGCATTTCACAGCGACCCTCGTGGTGACCCCATCCAGCGAGCCTGCCGAGGTGCCTGTTGACGGGCAGACCGACGGGGTTCTTGATGCCTAGATAATTCGTGCAGAAGGAGATGCACTCTTCGGTCAGAAAGCCCTTGGCTATGCTCCCATCTGGACGTGCCCTGTTGCGAACGTATCCTTTGATGACACCATTCATCCTTTCGTACGACATCATGCTGTGCAGGAACGTCGGCCCGAGTTGGATGATATCCTCCATGATATGGACCAGCAGATGCACCATAACGTCGAAGAATGCGGGCGGGAAGTACATCTCAAGCTCGCATAGTATCACCACGATATCTTCCTGTAGCCTTCTGAGTTGCTTCACGCCAACCGACTTCCGAGAGATGACGTTGCAAAAGTTGCATAGACCAAATAGCATTTCACGGACGTTCGCGTACATGATCCCACAGATTGCAACTGAAAGTATCTGCATCATCAACACCTGACAGTCGTGAGACTTCATCCCACTGAACTTCTGCTTCGATGAGTCCAGGTATCTGCTTATCTTCCCCGCGTAACCATAAGGAAGTTTTACTCCTACGAGGCAGGTGAAAAACTGCTCGATCTCCTTCTGACTTAGAGTGAAGCACGTAGGAGGGCATTCATATTCGATCTTCTTGGCCTTTTTGCCTTTGTTGCGATGACTTTCCGTGTCCTTTGCCTCATCATCATCATCATCACCATTAGGGCATTTTGCGTGAAGCTCCTCCCTGATGCCCATTGATTGCAAGTCTTCCCTTGCTTTTGGCCCATCTTTGGTCCTCTTTGGCATGTTGGGCAGGGTACCAAGCAGACTCTCGCACACATTCTTCGTGGTATGCATAACATCAAGGCTGTGAGGCACACGGAGGATCTTCCAATATGGCAAGTCCCAGAAAACAGACCTCGTTTTCCATACCTTCAGCAGCCGCTCTTGCGCCTTTCACTTCTTTCCCGGCGGAGGTCACTCTTTTGCAATTTTTCAATAGCTCGTCTATTTCCTAGGCGCTCCTCGTACGTGGGGGTCTTCGGGGTTCGGTTTCACCATCGAACAGATCCTTGCGTTTTCTCCATGCGTCATCGTCACGAAGCCACCTTCGATGTCCCATGAACACGGTTTTCAAAGACCCAGGATCGCTATCTAGCTGGCGATACGTTGTGTCATCCATGCACCTGACGCATGCACTAAATCCGTGGACCACCTGCCCCGCGACATATCCGTAACCGAGAAAGTCGTGCACCGTCGTGAGCAGTGCGGCTCTCATAGGGAAATATTGTTTCGCTGTGGCGTCCCATGTATTGGCTGGCGTTTTCCACAGCGTGTCTAGCTCCTCTTTCAGTAGCCCCAGATACAAATTGATGTCGTTCCCTAGTTGTTTTGGCCCTTCCATTAGCATACTCATGTGAATGTACTTCCTCTTCATGCACATCCAGGGGGAAGGTTGTACATCCACACAAACACAGGACAGGTGCTATGTGTGCTTCTGCGGCTGCCAAACGGATTGACACCATTGGTGCTCGTGCCCAACACGATGTTCCTTGGATCGTCCCCAAATTCTGGATGTTCGAAGTTCAACGCTTGCCACTGGCTCGCATCCTTAGGGTGACTCAGCGTCTTGTCTTTTTTATTTATCTCCGGATCATTTCCGTCATCTTGTCGCTTCTTCTCCACCCTATCCGCGTGCCGACGTAGGAGCTTTGCTAGCTTAGGGTCCATGAAATATCGCTCCAGACGAGGAGTGATCGGAAAGTACCACACCACTTTTCGAGGAGCTTTCTTCCTCTTCTTGTATCGAGTGACGCCGCACACTGGGCATATGGTAGACTCCGCGTGCTCGTCCTGATAAATGATGCAATCGTTCATGCACACATGGTATTTCACGTGCGGTAAATCCAGAGGACACACGATTTTCTTCGCCTCCTCCAAACTAGTCGGGCCCTTGTTCCCCTTGGGAAGACGTTCATGCCAGAATGACATGTTCTCGTCGAAGCATGCGTCGGTCATTTTGTGTTTTACCTTCACCTCCAGAGCCATGAGCATTACTTTCAGGCGGGTATCCTCGGGCCTGCATCGTTCATACAATGGAGTAACCGTGTCTATCTCCAGTTGATCCAGCTTGGCTTTCTCTCGGGCAACAGCTCTTGCGTTACCCGTCTGCTTGAGAAGTAGCTCTTGAATATGAGGGTCCTGCACCCAGCCGATCGATGGTCCATCATCGTCTGATCCGGCATCTTGATCTTCATGATCATGCCCTTCGTCTTGATCTTCCTCATCATCATATCCGGCATCTTCTACATGATGACTATGTCCTGCATCTACTTCATGATCATGTCCTGGAGATTCTTTGTCTTCTCGCTCGCCCTCGCTGCTATTGTCTTGCTGCCCTTCCTTATTTCTTTCCCGGCCCCCATGGATGACTTCATAATCATCTTCATCACCTTGCCACCGATAGCCATCTATGAAACCACACACGAGCAGGTGGTCCCGCACCTGCCTGGAATCCGGGTCCATAAGGCTCTTCAGCTTGCATCTTCGACACGGACATCTTATCTCCGTCTCGTTCTTTTGAAGCATCTCGGCCTTTGCGGAGCTCAAAAACCTATTCACGATGCCTTCAGTCATCGTGCGGACCATGGTCGCCTGCGGGGTAGAGCAAAACGATATTTTGGAACCAATTTTTTTTGGCATGACTTTGCCTAAAAATAGGACCAAAAAGAATGCATAGTGCCAAATTCTCGCCGAAACGGAAATGAATCAACATTCCGGCAAAATATTGGCAACATTTAGGGGAGGGTCATCACCACAAACAATGGCGCACCACAAACATACGTAGATCTAGGCCATAAAAAGTATGTACGTTGGAGGGAGAAAAAAGTAGATCTAGAACATAAAGAAAGCTTTCCCCTTACTTACCTATCAAAAAAGGAAATTTAACCACTTAATTTGGGTGAATCTATAGTGCAAATGAGGTGAGGAGGAGGAGGAGCCGAGACCAAGCTTGGTAGCTAGAGGTGTTGAGAATGAAGTGGGGAAAGTGAGTGTGGTAGGTGGCTGTGAAAAAATAAATATCTTGTTGCTCTCAGGTTACCAATGGCGCACCTCCTAAGAATGCGCCATTGGTAACCAGGGTTACTAATGGCGCACCTGGTGCATGGTGTGCCATTACTAGTTTTGATTTTTTTTTTGAAAAAATGTTATTAGTGGCGCACCGTATGTGTGGTGCGCCATTAATAGTTAAAACTCGTAATGGCGCACTTCCACCTGGTGCGCCACTGCTAAGTCTGGGGAGGGGTGTGGGGCCAGGACACAACTAGTAATGGCGCACCACACACCAGGTGTGCCATTAGTAATATGACCATTAATGTGCCCCAGTATCTGCTGCGCCACTGCTATATAGGAGTGGCGCTCCACATACATAGTGTGCCACTAATGTCTATATTAGCTATAGCCCTTTTCCTAGTAGTGTGAGGAGACCCCAGAGGAAATAACAAAATAGATATGTGGATACTAAGTTGATAGGGATTAGGAGGTTACCCATATGGAATTGTGTCACCATATCCCTCTTTTGTTTGTTCTTCCTCCTTGATCTCCACCACCTCGACCTTCAACTCCATCTCCTTCTTCTCTGCACGAGGTTCGTCCTTGATGCTAAGCTTTCCTAGTTCTTCCCATCCTGAGGGCACAACATCATCCAAGTTCGGGAAGGGGATTATGCAAGCATAGGTGGACGAGGTCTTGTTGCTCATGGTGGTGATCGTGCTTGTTACCTGCAACTAAAAGATTTTGGGAGGATAAGGTAAGCAAGGAAGATGGGAGATTAGATAGTTTTAGGTCTATGGATGCCCCTCTTTCATTTTTATAAAGGCTAAGCCTACATGTAATCACGAGATATGAGATAAAAAGTTACTTAGAAAGAAAAAAAAGGAAATATGGAAAGAACCACGTAGTCTAGGCCAACAATGGACTTTCATGCAAGCGCTTGCACACGTGTGGCCGGTCGTTTGACCCGTTGGGGAATATTTTTTTTATAATACACATCTAAAAGATTTACCATAGCAGGTCAAAATAAAAGGTTCTCACAGAGAAGGCATTAAATGACCGATCAAGTGAGCGTAGCCGGTCGTTTGAAGGTCCTACGGTTCAGAAGGTCCGTTTAGGCAGTCGTTTGAGATGCCATTGGCGAGCACTATTATTATTATTCTTGATTGCCCAAAAAACTTTATGCTCTAGTTCTAAAGGTAAATGACAAGCCTAACCATACACCATTTTGTATGGTGACATTCCACTGGGGATCTTGTAAGCGGTGTGGTAGGCTCGAAGTGTTTCATTTAGCTTCACTGTCCAGTCTTTTCTAGACTTCTGCACCATCTCTTGCAATGTTACCTTTATCTCCCTCTTAGAGAGTTCCACCTGGCCACTGGTTTGCGAGTAATATGGTTAAGATACTCGGTGGGTAACCCCATACTTACGAAGTACTCTACTGAAAATCCCCTTTATAAAATGAGATCCACCATTAGTGATAAGAGTTTTACGAACTCCAGACCTGGGTAATATGATGTCCTTTATCATCTTCAATGAAGTAGCCGCATCTACATGCTTGGTTGGTGGAGCTTCAACCCACTTTGTAACATAATCTACAGCCACAAGAATATAAGTGTACCCATCTGAAACAGGAAAAGGTCCCAAATGCATTGACTAGACTAGACTATAGTTCATGGGCATTTCGTACATCCGTGCAATGTTACCAATGCATTGACACGCATCATAATTTTTAAAAAACCTGTGAGCATCTCTAAAGAGAGTGGGCCAATAAAACCCTGATTGAAGCACCTTGGCGGATGTCCTATCTCCAGCATGATGTCCTGCATAAGGGCTACTATGGCACCCCTCAAGTATAGCATTCATTTCATGCTCTAGGACACAATGCCTTATCATGTCATCCGGTTCATGGCGATATGGAAATGGGTCATCCCAGAAATAATACCTCAGGACACTGAAGAACTTTTTTCTTTGATGATAGCTCATATTACGCGACATGTACTTCCCTACAAAAAAGATAGCATAATATGGAAACCAAGGTTCTATCTTTTTAATCATAGCCAAACTCTCACCTGGAAATGATTAATTTATAGGCACTGGGTCATAAGGTATTCATTCCATGTGTAATAGATAGTCAGCTACTAGATTATCCTCTTCTTTGCAGTCTACTAGGTGCAAATCAAATTCTTGAAGCGGTAATATCCACCAAATCAACTGGGGATTAGCATCCTTCTTTGCAAGAAGGTTGAGTAAGGCCTAATAATCGTTACGAACTATCACTTTTGAATTAATCATATAAGGACGAAATTTGTCACAAGCAAAAAGAGGAGCTAGCAATTCATTTTAGTAGTTTCCAAATGTACTTAGTCTTCATCCGAACTCATGCTAGCATAAAAGATAAAGTTAAGTTTTTTATCAGCACACTGTCCTAGAGCAACACTAACACCATAACTGCTAGCATCACACATGATATCTAATGGTCCATCCCACTTTGGAGGTTGGATAATGGGGGATGTGATCAAGGCATCTCTCAATTTAAAAAAATCCTACACACATATCCTATCAAAAGAATAGGGGACATGTATGTGCAATAGTTCAGTCAAAGGTTTAGATATTTTGGAGAAATCTTTTATAGACTAGCATGTCCCATAAAAGGTTGCATGCCTTACACATCTTGAGGATAAGGTAATTTTTCTACTACCTCTATCCTATCCTGGTGTATCTCGATGCCCTTTCCTGAGACTCTATGTCACAATAGTACTCCTTCTCTCACCATAAAGTGACTCTTCTCCCAATTCAGCACAAAAACTGTTTCCTCACATCTCTACAAAACTTTCTTGAGATTATAGAGACAATTATCAAAGGACATGCCTTGAACAGAAAAAAGCCCATGAACACTTCAACAATTTTTTAATAAAGCGAGGGAAAATTTTTAGATATGCATTTCTGAAACTTGGGTGGTCCATTACATAGACCAAATGGCATTCTACGATATGCATATTTACCGTACGGGCATGTGAAGGTAGTCTTTTCTGTATCTTGAGGTCGGATTGGTATTTCATAAAACCCAGAGTAGCCATCCAATTTCATTTATGAATGGCAACAAGTGGTGATCCTTCTTTGTATATTTAATTAGTTTCTTGAAATCAACACCCATTCCATATCCAATAATATCTCTAGTAGGGACTAGGTCATTTATTTCATTTGTAAGAAAGGAAACTCCTCCTTTCATAGGAATGCAATGAACCAGAGTTACCCATTTGCTATCAGATATGGGGTAGATTACATCTAGATCAAGGACATGTATTATTTCTTTTCTTACCACATTCTTGGGGGACGGATGAAGTCTCTGTTGGCTCTCAATTACACGTTTAGCACCTTCTTCTATTGGTATTGCATGAGAATATACATAAGGGTGCATCCTTTTTATGTCTCTTATTGAGTAACCAGAAGCCTTTTGATGTTTGCTTAGCACCACTAAGAGTTTCTCCTTCTCTTTACCTGAAAGGTTAGAATTAACAATAACATGAAATATTTTTGTATTATCCATAAACTCATACCTCAAAACTTTGGGTAGCGGTTTCAAAGTGGGAGGAGGTAATTTCTCATCTCCCTTCCTTTCAATTGCTTCATAAACTTTATTGAGACACGAGCATACTATTGGTGCAGTATCCATTATCATTTCTATATCCTCCTTATCTCCAATCTCATATAACGATCATGTACTTACCAATTCCCAGTCAACTTCATCCTTTGGTGTTTGGAACTGGATTTCAGCTAATTGATTCAATTCCTGCTCCTTAATATCTTGAGCTTCCTCCTCATATGGCATGCTTAACATAGAAGAAATTGGAAATTTTATCATCTTTTCTCCTCACTTCATGGAGATGGATATCTTCTTTATGTAGGCTCCTACAACATTCGAAAAAACAAGTTCCATAAACAATAGGACAATATTTATCCTTAGAGATCACTAGTACATACACATCAATGGGATAAATGTCGAGACCCCGTTCCTAAGCCATAAGAATCCAGCCGGTAACACATCACATCACTTTGTGGTCGCACGCACGGTTATCTCCACGGCTGCCACCTTACCTGGGCCGGGACCATTTGCGTCTTTTGACTCAAAGATGTGAATGTGTTGCTAGCAGTCAAATGTCAAAGAACTCGGGCCGACATGACTAGTCGTAGAACCAAAGTGGCACATCCGTACAAGGACAGGCATACGTAACCCAACAATGCAGGTGTCGATCTCTAGCGTGTGTAGCCAAGTCATAGCAAGCTACAAGGACTCCATTACGCCGTGGGACATAAATGTCATCACTGCACATAGACGAGTTGTAGCAGGCTACAGGGACTCCATTACACTGCAAGACATTTCCCTGAAGGGACAGACACAACAACAAAGAAGGATACATGCCGGTCAATCAATGTGTCCGGAGCAGTAGCAAGCTACCAAGGCTCGGTGGAAGCACAAAGAGGCATTTCCCCGTAAAGAGTACTACTAAAGGCACACAACTAGGTGTCGGATCTCATACATACTGTTGCACGTCACATGTACGCACGACATGCCCGATATGTATAGATACAACTATGGCATCACAACATGACCATACAACATTACAACATTTATTGAGAAGGCTCGGAAGATACAATACAATAAGATGTGACAAACAGGGGTCACATGACCCAACATTCAAAGCAATCAAACAACAAGCAGAAGTTAAACATGTCTGGGTACAGACATCTACAAAAGTGGCTAGTGAAGCCTGAAAAGCTACAACGACCCTACCAAAGGAACCTGACCTCTGTTTGGGATTCCCAAGCTAATCCGTTCAACATCGAACTTCACATCATAAATACCACTAATGAGACTGATGTCTCCTCTTCAAAACATAAATTAAGCAAACGTGAGTACAAAGGTAATCAACAAGACTTACATGAGAAGTATCTACATATGCATCAATATCAATGAAGGGGTTGTGGAGTTTATTGCAGCAAGCCAACTTTGACTCTTGGCTAACCTGTACTACGACTACAAGTGCTTTCTTTGAGGTGGGATAGTGCACACGAGTCCACATATTCACCAATCAATACACCACTATGGATCCACTTCCGTCTCCCTACGAGAAGGCCATCCATAGCACTCACGCTTATCTTGCGCATTTTAGAGTATCCACTTCAAGTTTTCTATGAACCACGTAAGTTCTCCAAGTAGTCCATATCCGAGGACGCGACTATTCGAATAGATTCATAACCCTGCAGGGGTGTACTTCTTCACACATGCTCCCGCCACTTATCGCTATGTGCACATAAAAGGCACCTCGGCAACCTTCAAGCGGAAGCCCAGCGAGGGAGTCGGCCACGACCGTCAATCACACAAGACCCTAGTCTAGATTTATTGCCTATTTGAGACTAAACCCGCACGGATGTCCGACCGAAGTTTTCGCTACGTCCTCAAACGATGTGCACAGGGTTCCCAAGTCCACCGTTCAGGTGCCACTTGGTACACTGTGCCACTGTGCATCTACCGCATCATAGCCCACCCCGTCGGGTAGCGCTATGCACGACCGCCATCACTTTTCCTATAAACACCAAAAACTAGTTGCAACTCCTGGAAAGAGGTCTAACCGATTAATGGGCCGAGAGGGTCAATTAAGTATCCCAATGTGCGGTAGTATCTTGTCTTGGATAACATACACAGAACTTAGTTCTTAAGGACGGTCCCAATGAGACAACCCGTCATGTACTCCTACATGACCTCTCATCGCTACCTTTACCAAATCGGGTTCACACACTTAGCTCTCGCATAGTAGGACATGATCATCGCCATTCTGATTCATCACCCGGATGGATCAGACCTGACACGAGATGACTTTAAGCATAGCAGGCACAGTAAGTAAGCAGGCATGGATGAGTAAGCACAACAAGGCTCAAGCAGTTGCTACTCATGCTAAGTGGTTTCAACTATTTACTGTGGCAAAGACAGGTCATGCAGAGGAATGGGTTCAACTACCGATAGCATGTAATAGTTGTATCATGATTGTCCTCACGCAATAGAAGAGAGCAGGAGCGAGAGAGTGGGTTCATATCAGTATGCTGAAGGGGGTTTGCTTGCCTGACAGTCCTGAAGATATTACTTCTCTTCATTAGTGTCAACGAAAACATCGTCAGAACCATTGTCTACCGAGAAGGAGCAACACCGGCAAACAGAGAAATAAACACATTCAATGCAATGCAACAAACATGATGCATGATATTGGTATGTTAAAGCATTGAATTTATGTAGTACAATATATAATCATATTAAGTGAAGTGAAATTCAACTATATACTATATTCCAACTCCGACAATATTTATTATTTTACCCTAACCAAGATATGTCCTACTTGGTGATGTTAACTTCCTCAAACATGCATGATCATGGCACAAACATATTCATTGGATTTTTCTGATCGTTTTTCATATATAAATTGTTTTCATCTGACTTATAGATTATTTTCTATGATTTTTAGAAGTTTTCAGCAATTTCTAGAATTTATTTAAATCTTAGAAATGTAATTATTGCATCAGCTAAATGTCAGCATGACGTCATCCTAGTCAGCTGGCCCTTTCAGGTCAAACTGACCTATGGGGCCTGCTTGTCATCGACTCATTGCTAATCACAGGGTTATTTTAAGTTACCTAATTAACTGGAGGTTTAGATTAGCGGGTGGGTCCCAGTGTCAGTGGGTCAGGGTTTTAATTAGGGGTGTCATTAGCAATTAGTGATGGTGCCACGTCGGCTTTGCCGAAGCTCGATCGCCAGGGACCAAAACCGCGGCAGGGGTCATCGGAAACCCCCCTCCGATGAGCATTCATGCAGCGGGGAACATCTACGCGAAGCTCAGGCTCGCGCGCATCCACTTGTGGCAACGGGAGGATGCGGGGTGGTCGGGTTCGAGCATGGCGTCAACTACGGCGGCGGCCGGAGCTCGGCCATGGCAGGGGGGCTAGCTAGAAGGCGCGCGCGAGGGTGAGAGGTTAGGGGAAAGGGGGAGAATCTCACTACAAATCAGCCGACGACCTCATCGGGCTCGGGGACGGCGGAGGCTGGCAATCGATGGCAAAGATCCAAGGCGGCCGACAGCTTTTGGGCGGCGAGAGGGAGAGAGTAGAGAGCAGGAGGAGGGAGAATGAGCTCGGGGGGGGGGGGAGAGGGAGCCTCTGGGCGTGTCCAGGCGAGGAGATAGGCTCGGGGGCACCTCGTCCGTGGCAAGCAGGAGGTGGCCGCAATCGCTGTGCTGCTTCCACGCAGCTGTTCAAGGAAGAGGACGACCAGGGGAGGCCATCGTGGGCTGGACCGGTTCTGTGCCTCGCAGGTAAGAACTTTCCTATTTCCTGTTTTCTTTTCTATTTAATTCTTCTTTGTTTTGATCTAGAAAAATACTAGATCATTTTGGATAAATCCTAAATTTTTTATGGATGCCATATGAATTAATCTAGAGCCCCACAAACAGATTCAGAATTATTGGACTTATATTTATTTTATACAAACATATTCAAAAAGCTATGAATTAAATCAAATACCACCAAATAAATGCTTATGCTATCCCAGAATTATTGGTTTGAATTTTAACCCTTGTCAATAATTTGAGAGTTTAGCAGGAACATTTTCCTGGACACATTTGAAAATGTTGAAGTTAATCATTTCTTTTTATATGATTTATGAGGATTTGAGAAATGCCCTCAATTCACTTTTAGCAAAAATAAACATGATGACATGAATGATCACAATGCAACTAATTATAGGCAATAATCTAGGGCTGTGACAATAAATGAGAGAGCCTATTATTATGTCGACATCTTTAAGGATGCCACAAGGTTTCCTACCCGTTTTATCTGCAAGCTTGATAATAATGTCAGTAGGGTCAAGAGTGCACGGATAAATCCAATCATAAATTTTAGCATAAAACTATAAGGAATACTATTAACTGGTGAACCGAGGTCACACAACCCAAAATATGACTTGCATCCAAAGGAACATGATAAAATTTGCTTACGTGAATTTTTACCTTTGATACACCCTTTAAGATAATAAGTGATGTCTTTATGTAAGTAGACTTATTTATTCACCATCAATATGGGTGTAGCAATTTCTCTAATTATATTAACATAAGGTGGAGTCCCACATTATTCTACCTTGAAATTCTTCTTCCCTTTTCAGAGGGTATTTCTTCTAGCTTTTTACCATTTGTCTTTTCAGGCGAAGTAGTCTATTTCTTTATACCCTCCATAATATGAATAGCCTTAGACTCTCTGTTGAATTCCAAGTACTTTTTCTCTGGAAAATTCAAGAACTTAGAAAAATCTTTCAAAGCATACAACATGGAGTGAGTTCCAATATTTAGGTCACAATTTAAATCTTTTACTTTTGAAGTTATAAGGAAAGATTTAATGCTATCATAAAAAGGTCAACTTTAGTCTTTTCCCTTGAACAAAGGTAACAATTCTCAGCATTGTACCTCATCCTGTCAAGTAAACTCCAAGCATTTGATATCTCGGTTCCTAGAAAAGAAGCTTCAGAGGCAAGATCTAAAGCTTGTTTACTTTGTGAGTTAAGCCCACCATACAAGAAAGTGACTATTAAATAGTCAGGATAATGATGTTCAAGGCATGCAAGAAGTATTTGACAATACCTTATATATGCATCTACTAGCTTCTCGCCTTCTCGCTCTCCAAAGTTGCTTATCTTTCTTCTGATTGCATATACTTTTTGCTAGGGAAAATAATAAAAAGAGAATGTAACTAGTAATTTTCGCGAGTTATTCGGTGTATTTATGTCCTGGCATCTTAAACATCTTGTAGCTCCTCCCAAGAGAGAATAGGGGAACACTTTTGCTTTGATCTCATCATCAGTTAACTCGTGCAACTAAAGAGTTCCACATGCAATATTAAAATTGTCAATATGCTCATAAGGACATTTAGTTGCATCAACTCAGACTATATTTTCCTTCATCATGGAAATTAAATGAGGATTTATAACTACTTTAGGAGGTAAGTCATGACCAGTTGTTATAAGGTTCTGTCCTCTGGCCGGTCCTCCTACTAACTCAGTGCCTACCTGATAAATTTTTTCTTGAAGGACCATGATTGCTTTTAATCTGCAAAAACCGTTAGATCACAGAATAATTCAAAGCTCATCGCAAGGCCCAAATGTTCTCAACCCCATGGTAATGGTACCAGAAAAAGCTTGATAGCGTGCAAGTGTATAGGGTTAGTTGTAGCCTTTTTGAAGAAAGAGTATCGATCCAATAGGGAGCACCGAAATCTGGCTTTTGCCTCTTGTAGAGAATTATGGAACTTTGTGCCTGTGGATAATTGTAGATTGGAAGTAGATTGAGGGCGGATTTAAGTAAGGATTGAGCAAAATGGTGATTTGTAACTAAATTACATATAATTAAATAAAAGACATGAATTGTAATGACAGTGAAACAACATAATAAAAAAGGCATTCTCAGGAAGTCTGGGATACCCATTAGTATGTTTCTAGTACTACTATGCATAAGCATAACATGAAACAGATACTTGAGCCATTGTTGACGATTATGCTTGGCGAAGCCGGTACAAAACATGTTCTAATCGTTGTAGACTTTGTGTGCCGCACACACCACTATCATAGTCTCCCCTGTGCATTATAACTCATGATAATTAAGGGTTTCCCCATGGATGCGACCTGACTAAGGGTCCTTCATAAATCCCCGGTCACGTGTAAGGTTACGAGTAGTAGGCTTTTCATGTCACATCAAATTACCTCGACAACCTAGACCTATGCAAAGACAGTGATATACTCCCTCCGTTTCAAAATATAAGGTGTATTGTTTTCCATGCAAGTCAACCATTTGAATGTTTGACCAAGATTATACAATAAAATAACAACATCTACAATACCAAATAGGTAAATTATGAAACTTCTTTTCATGATGAATCAAATGATCTAAACTTTGTATCGTGGATCTTGATATATTTTTCTAAAAACTCGATCAAACATGGCCTCGCTTAACTTTTGGAAAAACACATACACCTTATATAAAGGAACGGAGGGAGTACTTTGTAGTCAATAAAGGCAAAAATACTGAGTGGGGCATGATGAGGTCACCTACCAGAGGTAGCTGTCGGTGTCAAAACCGGCAGATCTGGGTCCTGAGCTATGGATCTTGGATCAATGGGGAAGATGGAAAGGAGTGATATTTACCCAGGTTCGGGCCTGACGTGGCCTGAGATTGTGTCAGTATTTCCCCAAAGAGGAAGAGATGATGCATCACAATGATGGTAAGTGTTTCCCTCAGTTTTGAAACAAAGGTATCAATCCATAGAGGAAGATCATGCACCCATGTAAACATCACCAGCACACAAATAACAAATACTTGCAACCCGACGCAAAAGAGAGATTGTCAAGCTCTCTATGGTAAATAGATATATTAGGTGATGATAGTTTTGGCAAATAGATCTTGCAAGAACACAAAATAAAATAAGTAAAAAAAGTGTAGCAATGTATTTTTTGTTTTTTTTGGATTAATAGATCTGAAAAGAAAAAGGAAAAATAGTAGATCGGAAAGTGTTGGAAAGTAGACTTGGGGGCTGTAGGTTTCACTCATGGCTTCCCTCCTGAGTATAATACACCATGGGTAAACTAATTATTGTTAGGCAATTGATAGAATATCGAATAATCATGACGATATCCACACAATGATCATTATATAGGCATCATGTCCAACATAAGTAGACCGGAAAAATTATGCATCTACTTCTGTTACTCCACACATCGACAGCTATCCAACATGCATCTAATGTACTAAGTTCATGGAAAAACGGAGTAATGCAATAAGAATGGTGACATGATGTAGGCAAGATCTATTTATGTAGGAATAGACCCCATCTAGTTATCCTTAATGGCAACGATACATGCCAACCTTGCTGCCCCTTCTAGCACTGGGAAAGAACACCGCAAGATCACACCCATCATAAAGCACCTCTTCCCATGGCAAGAAAAAACGATATAGTTGGCCTAACTAAACCAAAGATTTGAACAAGAGATACGAGGATATAAGTAATCATGCAAACAAGAGATCAAAGAAGACTCAAATCATATTCATGGATAGAAATTGATCATGAACTCAAAATTCATCGGATCCAAAGAAACACACCGCAAAAGTCATTACATCAAATAGATCTCCAAAAGACCATTGTATTGAGAATCAAAAGAGATAGAGGAAGCCATCTAGATACTGCCTATGGACCCGTAGGTCTATGGTGGACTACTCAAGCATCATCAGAGAAGTACCCATGAAGACGGTGCACCCCTCCGTGATGGTGTCAGATTGGATCTCGCGGTTTTGGAACTTGCGGCGACTAGAATTGTGTTTCATGGACTCCTCTCGGATTTTCTGAATATTTGGGAATTTATAGGCATGATAGTAGGTTGAGGGGAGTTCCAAGGCGGGCACACTCCACCAGTTTACGCCAGGGGCCTCTGGCATGCCCTGGTGGAGGGTGGCCACCCTGGCCCCCCTCTCTAGTGGTTGTTTGGCCCATCCTAGTTCTTCTGGTCCACAAAAAATCTCCAAAAATTTCCATGACATTTGAGCTCCATTTTTTACTGATTTTCTTCAAAGTAAAAAACAAGCAAAAATGATAACTGGCACTTTGGGACTATGTCAATAGGTTAGTCCCAAAAAATGATATAAAGGTTCTATAAGATCATTCTAAAACATTCAAGATTGATAATATAACAACATGGAACAAGCAAAAATTATCAATAAGTTGGAGACATATCAACATCCCCAAGCTTAATTCCTACTCTTCCTCGAGTAGGTAAATGATAAAAACAGATTTTTTGATGTGGAATGCTGCCTAACATGTTCATCACATATTATTTTCTTTGTAGCTATGACATTTGGACTTTTAGATGGTTCAAATCAATAGTCTAGTTTTGACATGAAAACTTTAATACTCAAGCATATCAAAAAGTAACCATGTCTTTCAAAATATCAACACATAGCAAGTTATCCCTAGGCCAACATGCTCAATCATCAATCCATTCATGATACACACTCAAATATTTGCCACACCTAATGCTCGAGTACGATCATAGTGCCTCCTAGTTGGTGGTTCATAAGACAAGATGGAGACTCAAATAAAAAGAAAAATTGCATGAAGTAAATAGATAGGACCTTCGTAGAGGGAAGTAGGGATTTGTAGAGGTGCCAGAGCTCAAGGTTTAAAGTGGTAGAGAAAAAATATTTTGGGTGGCATGCCTTTCATGTCAACAAAAATGACCGAGAGATTTCAATATATTTCCATGCTAGATACATCATAAGCGGTTCCCAAACATAAAATAAAGTTTATTCCTTTTTCCACCATACTTTCACTTTCCATAGCTAGCCGAATCCATGGTTCCAAGGAATTTATTAGTTGACAACATAAAGTAATTTTTTTCTTTTCATTTCTAGACCGGGCATCCATATTACCACCTTACTCTCGTGCACTGACAAGTGAATAAACACTCATCTTGAGAATAAAACATCTCACATGGAAAAATACCAGTCAGCCCCTACCATTTCATAAGCGATATGAGCACAGAAAAATAAAATTTTGTTTTGAAAATTAGAGATGACACATACAAATTTGCTTGGAACGTCATGAAAATACTATATATAAGCACGTATGGTGGACTCATATGGCAAAACTTGGTTTAAGACTTTTGGATGCACAAGTAGTATTTCTACTTAGTACAAGTGAAGTCTAGCAAGTAGATTGAGAAGCATCGAACCAAGAAACGAAAAAGCACATAAGCGAGCATTAAGCATAACTAACACCAAATAATGCACCATAAGTAGGATGTAATTCCGTATCACAACTATTGACTTTCGTGCTTGCATAGGCAATTACAAACCTTAACATCAATATTCCTTCTAAGCATAATTATTCACCAACATAACTCACATATTACTATTGTCATGTCTCAAAACTATTGGAAAGAATCAAGTTTAATTTGTCCAATGATCTTCATGAAAGTTTTTATTATATACTTCTTGAATATCTATCACTTTGGGACGAGTTTTTATAAGCTCACAAAGATATAAGTGAAGATCATGAGCATAAAAGTTTCATCTCTCAAAATAGTATAAGTGAAGCATGAAACGATTTATTCAAAATTACTAACTCTCAAATTAATATAAGTGAAGTATGAAATTATTTCTGAAAAATTACTAACTCTCAAAATAATCTAAGTGAAGCATGAGATCATTTCGTCAAACATGTAAAAGCACACCGTGCTCAAAAAGATATAAGTGAAGCACTAGAGCAATTCCATAGCTCAATAGATTTAAGTAGAAGCACAAAGAGCAGTTCTAGAAAATCATAGAATATTTTGGCTCTATGAAATAGATGTGTGCATCAAGGATAAAAGAAAAACAAGCAAAGATACAAGATGCTCCAAGCAAAACTCATGATATGTGACGAATAAAATATAGTTCCAAGTAAAATACCGATGGTTGTTAGAAGAAAGAGGGGATGCCACTCGGGGCATCCCCAAGCTTAGTTGCTTGTTACTCTTTTGATATTAACTTGGGGTGCTATAGCATCCCCAATATTAGGATCTTCTTACACATTATTCCTTCATCCATTCTGATCTCACCTAAAACTTGAAAACTTCAATTACACAAAACTTGACAAAATTCTTGTGAGATCCGCTAGTATAATAAAGCAAATCACCACTCTGGGTAATGTTGTAAGATCATTCGTATTTTTTATTGCATTATACCTACTGTATATTAACTTTACCATGACTTATACCCCCCCAATACAAGCCATAGATTCATCAAAACAAGCACACAATGCAACTAAAATAGAATTTGTCTCAAAGAAAACAATCTATAGTAATCTGTACTGAAACCATACTTCTTGAACTCTAAAAATTCTGAAATATTAGGAAAGTGAAAGAATTTGTATATAAATATTGTTTTATTTTTTAGCTCAATATAATGTTCCAGTAAAAAATGAAAATTCGTGCATTGGGAAGAAAGTGTATGTTTTAGATTCAGCATTGTTTCTACTCATCTTATGGATCATCCTAAAGGCTTTACTTGACACAAACACTTAATAAAACATAAAAACACAATCATAAAAGAATCAGAATTGTGCAAACACTCAAAAACAGAAAGTAAACGATAAAAATGTTTTATTCATTGGGTTGCCTCCCAACAAGCGCTATCGTTTTACGCCCCTAGCTAGGCATAACGCATAGATTCAAGTGTTGTCATGCTTGATTTTACTCCATAGAAGGGCCTCATGATTGATTCATATGGTGGATTAATTATTGTTCAAGGGAATTGTTCCATACCCTTTCTAAGAGTAAATTGAAATTTAATATTGCCTTTATTCATATCAATCACGACACACATAGTGTGTAAAAACGGTCTACAAAGTATGACGGGACAAGACGAATTGCAATCAATATCAAGAATAATAAAATAAATGGGGAGATAATTACTATTTGGAAGGATAAGAACATCATTAATTCTTCCCAAAGGCTTTTCAATAGTAGAATCCGCCAAGTGCAAATTAAGAGAACATTCTTCAATATTGGTAAGACAAAGCACATCACATGGAGGTTTCGGAATTGTGGAAATAATAGCACCAAATCACACTAAGAAAAGTATTCATAATTTTTAATATTTAATTTAATGGTAGGTTACCACTTGTCATGCAATTTTCTATGGATTGAAATCTTTAATTCCAACTTTTCTTCGAAGGATTTCATCATGGTATCGACGGTATGTTTAGTAATAGTTTATTTTGTTCATAAGCATGGCGTGAATTTATCATGGATTGAAGCAAAGAAATACAATAAAATAAGGAGAAAATCTCATAATTATAGTCTTTTTAATAAAAAATAGTGGGCACATCACTAGTTAAACTTTTGACCACTCCAAACCCACTTTTATCAAAATTTTCATCAAGATTTTCAATCTACAAATCATTGGGATGCCATCTAGCTAAAGTTGACTCTTATTCAATACCTTTATCATCAATTTTAACATATCTAAACAAGTAATCAATAGATAAAACACCAATCATTTTAAGGTCTTCGTAATTTTCATGAAAGTAGTCGCTAGAAAATGCTTTTTCTGAAAACTCTCTTTTGGCTCTAAGCATAGCGGTTCTTTTCTTACTTTCATCCATCGAAACATATATGATTCATTAATATTAGGTGAAAAATCAAGAAACTTGATATTTTCTACATCATGGGAAATTCTATCAATGCTTCTAGACATATCATCAATCTTATTCAACTTCTGTTCTATCATAGTATTGAATGTGTTTTGAGCATTGATAAATTCTTTAAAAATATTCCCAAGATAAGAGGTGTTCCTATTACTATTACTATAAGAATTACCATAGGAATTACCATAATTGTTAGAGGAATTTCTAGGAAAATTACCTCTATAAGCATTGTTATTGAAATTGTTACGCGAGATGAATTTCACATCTATGGAATCACTATTTTTCTCAATCAAAGTAGACAAAGGCACATCATTAAGAGCAATAGGAGCATTTTTACTAGCAACCAACTTCTTAAGAGCATCAGTTTTTCACACAAAGTGCTAATTTGTTCAACCGAATTAACCTTTTTACCAGTAGGTGCTCTTTCAGCATGCCATTGTGAACAATTTGCCATATTATTATCTAGAAATTTGGTAGCTTCACCCAAAGTAATTTCCATAAAAGTACCACCTATGGCGGAATCAAAAAGATTTCCAGAGACAAAATTCAATTCCGCATAAAAAAATTGTATGATAGTCCAAAGATTTAAACCATGTGTAGGACAATTTCTTAGCATCAATTTCATTCTTTCCCAAGATTGTGCAACATGTTCATGCTGAAGTTTCTTAGAATTCATGATTTGAGTTCTAAGGGAAATAATTTTCGCGATCGGAAAATGCGTAGTAATAAAAGCGTCCTTGCACTTATCCCAAGAATCGATAATATTGTGATGCCGCAAGGAGAAAGGAAATAATTTCAACTTAAAATAATTTCAACTTAACAATATCATTGTCCACATCTTCTTTAATTTTTAATATCGCATAATTCCACGAAGGTGTTTATATGGGACGCGACATCCTCATTAGGTGTGGGGACCCCGATTCATAAGTCGTGATCACCGAATGCACGTGTACAGTGATCCCAGAGATCAATGCTCACTGAACACACTGAAGCTGAATAACAAGAGTCTAACATGATTACATACTGTCTTACACAAATAAAGACCATGGAGGTCAAGTCTTACATAGACAGGGCCGCAAGGCCAAACACTTGAACATAACAAACAACGGAAATCTTGGTCTAAAGCGTGAACCCATGCCATCTGCCTTAAACCTACATGCATTCTAACTAGGAACATTCTAGATCACATGTTCATCTCCAATGAACTCTTCACCATACTCCTGCTCTTCCATGCCTGGACAATTAAATAACCAGTGGCAAGCCAATGAGTACTTTGAATGTAATCGCAAGCAACCCAAGTTGTGGAACAAGGTATAACAATGCATGATATAACACTAAGTAGGTAAGTTTTGCTGAAAGCTGATTTTAAGTGCAATGATATGATCAAGTAACCTTGAGTAAGTGTCATTCGGAACGAACACCTATGGGACCGTGGGTGCCCCTTTCGGTTCGGCGAGGGGGTGTGCTTGCACAAAGAGATGGTCTGGTGAGCTGCACATGAGGTGTTTTTACCCAGGTTTGGGCCGCACGAATGCGTAAAACCCTACTCCTGCTTGGTTGTAATGATCCTGTTCTAGGGTTCGAGCTACAGAGGCGCCATGAACGGCTGCTACGTGAGCTTGGGATCCTTCTTGTCCTCTCTAACTCTCGGGCTGTCTGGTTGCCTAACTGCCTAACTGTCCGAAAGCCCAATAGCCAAAGAGTCCAAAAGTCCTTTTCTCTAACGCCCTGGGCCTCCTTTTATACTCAAGGGAATCCCAACAGTGGCGTACAGTGCGCATATGAGACGCACAATGCTGCTATAGTGTTATCATACCTAACCCTGAAGGAGTAGGACAAGAGCATTAAATGCACCGTGAGGGGCCTCAGACCGTCAATGGGACGGGACGTGGGCCGTCCTATCGGCGCCCCTTAGCTTCCTCCAACGTTGACGCCACGACACGCGTCCAGGTGTATCGACACCTATCCTCTGCACTGGCGGTGCTTGCTGGGGCCTCGCCTTGCCGGGGGCCTTGCCTTGCCGAGGGCCTTGCCTTGCCGGGAGCCTGGAGGATCTACGACCCTCCCGGCAAGGTCTTGTCGGTGGTCTTGAGTCTTCTGTGTTGGCGCTTGGTAAGTCTTTGCTAGGTCCTGCCACTGGGGTGGCTACCATTGTTCGCGCATGAGTAAAGGGGCACTAGATGGCCCAAAAACTATAGTGCATCGACAGGAGCCCCCGGGCCTGGGCCATACACGTCGCGAGGCATTATTGGGCCAGGCCCAAACAATGCACGGGCACACGTGGCAGGGGCAGTGTAGTTGTGATCATTGAGCTCGCTGTGCTTCCCCACGATGCCCATTGAATGCGGGTAGTGGAATATGTGTGCGGCCCGTCCGTCGAGTTTTTTAATTACCACGTCAGGTCTTTTCGGCCACGCACACCACATGCATGGCAAGGGGGCTAGCAACGGGCGCCCGTGACTTAAATTCCCTGAGAAAAGGCAGTAATTGCGGCGCCATGGATTGGGGCGACGAGCGGTTGTTTTTCGCTCCGTGAACGAGGGCGCCGCTATTTGTGGAGGTGGGCGCCATCCCCCGCGCTTCCTCCTAGAAATCCATCCTTCTTCCGCCCTTCGAGTGCGAGACTCCGCAGCCCGCCTCCTCCCTCATCTTCTCGATCTCTAGGCAGCGTTTGCCCTTTGCCATGACCAGGGGGCGAGGGCAACCTCCTTCCTCGGTTGTGAGGAGGAGCTCTCATCAGGATCATGCTACCGCTTCATCCGTGGAGGCGGCAGGAGGCTCGAGTGTGCATGGAGGAGGAGGTGCGAGGAGCCGCGACTGTCGCGGAGGTCGAGGTGGAGCGAGGCGGAGCGCTGCTCAACCCCCTTCTCCGACTCGAAGCATCTCCGCCGAGGAGGCCCATGCCAAGGGGACAGCGCTGGACATCGTCCTTGCTCTAGGCGGCCCCTTCGGAGCCACCTGCGTCTCCCACACCCCTTCGCCAGGGTGGTGGAGAACGATAGGCCATCCTTCCTGTGGCTGTGGGTGGCAGGGTGCTGCAATGGTGCGACGTGGGTGGATGTTGATTACCCAGCACGCCGCATCATGTTCCTCAGGCGTGGTTGGAAGACCTTCACCCGTGCCCACAATATCCAGGTAGGGTACGTTCTTCATTTTAGAATGACAGAGGCCGACATGCTCTCAATCAAGATTTATGGGAGCTACGGTATCCGCCTCGGCTGGTGTGAAGAGAGCACGAGAAGTGCCGAAAGCCTGTCCTCCCGCGAGAGTGATGGGGAGGACAGCGGCAAAGACAGCGATGATGGGTCCGGTCCTCGGGCGGTCAAGTCGGAGCCCGAAGATTCGAGCTCGGACTGACCTCCGGCCACACCGTCATCGCCAACCTCACGCCTCTGCCCCTCCTGGCAGGATGTCCTTGCCGGGTGCTTCGGTCCCGGGCGCTGCCTCATATTCCAGCTCCAGCAGGCCCGTGGACTTCGGCTTCAGGGGTCCATCCTCCTTTCCGCCCGCTCTGGCCATCTCCTCCGCGCAATGCTGGTCCAGGAGGGACTAGCTCTTGCCTGCCCATCTGGTCGCCACGCTCGTCCGCGCAATGTTGGTCTAGAGGGGTAAGGCCGGGCTTCTGCCGAGGCCTTTCGCCATCTTTTTCCTCTTGTATCCTGCCTCTCCTTTCTATCTTTTTCTTCTTGTAATCTCCCCTAGGGGAGAAATTAAAATAAAGATGTACTTTGAAAAAAGTAGCATCTTATGTAAATTTCACCCTATTTTGAATGAATGAGCGCATATTATCTTCCTTGTTAAGCTGATTATATGTATGGAATTTTCCCTACACCCTTTCTGGAAAAATCTAGCCGGCGTGTGTAGTCCCACCGCAAGCACTTTGAGGAACATGTCCTTAGTAGTCTGCTGGCGGTGCTACTGCCGGCAAGACACCTTGGCGTGCTTGGCACGGCCATTCAGGGCGTCGGCCTCACTCAGAACGGGGTAAGGGCGCGAGTGCTGTCACATGAGTCATCGAGCGGACTCGAAACAAAACAAGGAGCGCGAGCTAAGCCACTTAAGTCATTGAGTGGTCCCGAACGCAATGAGGGCGCATCCAATCCCGGCAAGGTTCCCGTGCATGCAGGTTTTCCATACAGAAGTCGAAACCTCTCATGGAAAATAACTTTACGACAAAGTTTCACATGGGGTTTTTGCAACTTATCTTTTCATTGTGTTTCTCCTTTCGGCAAGTTTTTTGGAACGCCACGCTCATATGTATCCGTACCATCATTCCCCCCGGCAAAGCTGCACACGAGGGATTGTTCTGCCCTTTGGACAAAGAAAGAAGAGAAAATATGGATATGTAACCTTGGCGGTTCGTTAGTCCTTGCCGAAATTATTCGTAATGCAATTCTCCAGATGAACACTTATCTTTATTTATCTACGCACATGATCTGAGCCTGGCTTTGTACCAAGGATTACATGCTTCAACGGAAAGACTTGTACAAGAGGTGGTTGCCGGGGCTGGCCCGGCAACCACACCTCATGGGTAGAACTTTCGAAGATGTTTGATATGCCAGGAGTTGCTCACTGGAACGCCATCCTCGGTCTCCAGGCGGACTGCACCTGGCCTAGTGACTCGTACTACCCGATAAGGGCCTTCCCACTTTGGTGTCAACTTGTTTGGATTCTTGGCAGAATAAACTCGCCGAAGAACAAGGTCGCCTTCCTTAGGACTTCTGGTATTGACCATGAGGCTATGGTAGAGGCGCAAGGCTTGCTAGTAGCATACAGTTCTCATAGCAGCCTGAAGACGATCTTCCTCAAGGAGCGTCGCGTCGTCTTGGCGCAACTGCTCTTGCTTGAGCTCATCATAAGCGAGCACTCGAGGTGACCCGTATATGAGTTCCGTGGGGAGCACTGCCTCCGCCCCATAGACAAGGGAGAAGGGTGTCTGGCCTGTGGCTCGATTTGGGATCGTCCTGATTGACCAAAGAACCACCGACAACTCATCAATCCAGTTTCTTCCGCACTTGTGCAGCCTATCAAAAGTTCTTGTCTTGAGACCTCACAAAACTTCTCCGTTAGCCCTCTCTGCTTGGCCGTTGCTCCTTGGGTTGGCAATGGAAGCAAAACAGATTTTGGTGCCAAGGTCTTGGGCATACTGGATGAAGGTGCAGCTCGTGAACTGTGTGCCATTGTCGATGATGATCCTGTTGGGCACACCAAAGCGGCAAACTAGTTCCTTAAAGAATTTGACGGCTGACTATGCTGTCACCTTCCTCACTACTTCCACTTCTGGCCACTTTGCGAACTTGTCGATAGCCACGTAAAAGTACTCAAAGCCCCCAACAGCGCAGGGAAAGGGGCCCAAGATGTCTAGCCCCCAGAGCGAAAATGGCCAGGAGAGAGGGATTGTTTGAAGAGCTTGAGCTGGGTGATGTAGTTTCTTCGAATGAAACTGGCATGCTTCACACTTTGTTACTAACGTAGTTGTATCCTGGAGGGCAGAGGGCCAAAAGAAACGTTGCTGAAATGCTTTTCCGGCAAGTGCTCTTGATCCTATGTGGGACCCACATATACCTCCGTGTATCTTTGCCAACAGTTCCAGTCCATCCTCCTGAGAAGTGCACTTGAGTTTCACGCCGCTCGGTCTCTTTCTGTACATGACGTTGTCTACGAACTGGTACATATGAGACCAGCGGGCTACTTTCTCTTCTTCCTCTTGTTCCTTGGGGAGCTCTCCTCTTTGAAGGAATTGGACAAGATGTTGCGCCCATGCCGGAGCCCGAGGCTCGACAATAAGGACTAAAGGCATATCCTTTGCCGGGGGAGCATTTGCCTCGACGGCAAGGGCCTGAAGGCTTGCCGGAGTCTGCCGCGCCCTGGCAAGCCTGGCGGGAGCGCATGCTTCTACGGCAAGAGCTAATGGCCCTGCCGGAGCATAACACTCACCGGCAAGCCTACCGTTGTCTTGGGCAATTTTATTACCGGCGGCTTCAGGGAGCCCTACCGGGAGATACTTGCCAGAACTCAACTTCCTCCTCTTCTCTTGCCCAGTTGATGGTGTCATGGAGGGTTGAGTTAGTTGGAGCACAAAAGTTCTTGGTTCCATAGGTAACTTAAGGGCATCACATTTTGAAAGGCCATCGACAACGTTGTTCTCCGCACGTGGAACGTGCTCCATTTGTAGGCCATCAAAATGTTCTTCCAACTTCCTTACTTCATCTACATAAGCTTCCATCAACGGACTCTGGTAGTCTTTGTTTACTTTCCTGACAACAAGTTGAGAATCACCCCTGACAATAAGTTTCTTGATCCCATGATTCGCCGCGATCCTGAGACTGGCAAGCAGCCCTTCATACTCAGCAGTGTTGTTTGTTGATCTCTCTTGGGGTAAGTGCATATGGATCACATATCTGAGGCGCTCTCCGGTGTGTGCGACAAGGAGCACTCCGGCACCAGCGCCTTGCAGTGAGAAAGCACCATAAAAATACATGATTCACTCTCGATTAGTCGCCTTGCCGGGGAGAGTTAACTCTGCAATCTCTTCATCTGGCGTCGGGGTCCATTTCGCAATGAACTCTGCCAAGGCCCTGCTCTGAATAGTCGAAGTGCTTTCAAACTTAAGACCAAATCTTGATAGTCCAAAGCCCACTCCATAATCCTACCGCTAGCTTCTGGGTTCCTCAATATCCGCTGTAGCAGGAAGCAGATGACAATGGTGATCTCATGTGCTTGGAAGTAATGGCGCAACTTCCTCGAGGCCATAAGAAGGCCGAAGAGAAACTTTTGCATGCCAGAATACCTCGATCTAGCCCCCTGCAACAAGGAGCTGGCAAAATAGATAGGTCGCTGCGCCACTTTCTTCTTCTGAACTATCGCTTTCAACTGTGCAGATCCTTCCTTGCCGGCACCAGACCCCACCAAAGGCTATCCTGGCTCATTGTTTGGCGCCTCTGCCGCTGCCGCTGCTTCTTCGTCAACCTATCTTTCAGCCAGTAATGCAACAATCACCACTTGATTCGTTGCCGCGAAGTATAGCAGCAACGGCTCTTATGGTTTTGGCGCGACTAAGACTGGCGGAGAGGAAAGGTACTTCTTCAAATCCTGCAGCGCTGTCTCCGCTTCCAGAGTCCATTTCATTGGACCTACCTTCTTCAAGATTTTCAAAAAGGGCAAGGCGCGCTCAGCAGTCTTTGAGATGAACCCACTTAAAGAAGCAACACTGCCAGCAAGGCGTCGCACATCATTGACTCATTTTGGTGCCTCAATCTGCTCAATTGCTTTGATCTTGTCGGGATTCGCTTTGATTCCTCGTTGAGACACAAAGAACCCGAGAAGCTTGCCGGATGGGACACCGAACACACATTTCTCGGGATTTAGCTTCATGTTGATCTGGTGCAAATTGGCGAACTTCTCTTCTAGGTCCTCTATGAGTGTGGCTTTGTCCTTGGTTTTGACCACTATCATCCATATAAGCCTCCATATTTCTATGCAGCTGGGGTCAAAACCTATCTGGACCGCTCTCGCAAAGGTGGAACCAGCGCTTTTGAACCCAAAAGGCATACGCAAAAAGCAGTACGTACCACATGCGGTGATAAATGCGGTTTTCTCTTTGTCTTCCTTGGCCATAAAGATCTGATGATATCCGGAATAGGCATCAAGGAAAGACAGCAAGTCGCAGCTGCCGGTGGAGTCCACAATCTGGTCGATGCGCGATAAGGGAAAAGCATCTTTGGGGCAGGCCTTTTGATGTCTGTGAAATCAATGCATAGCCTCCACTTCCCATTCGCCTTGCGCACTATGACTGGATTGGCCAACCACGTAGGGTGGAGTACTCCTCTGATCAGACCATCCACCTCTAACTTCTTGATATCTTCACCAATAAATTGTTGCCTTTCCAAAGCTTGCTTTTGAACCTTCTGCTTGACGGCCCGTGCGTGCAGACAAACGGCAAGGTGATGCTCAATCACCTTCCTGGGAACACGGGGGATATTGGATGGTTTCCATGCAAACACATCGACATTTGCCCGTAGGAAGGCGACGAGCGTGCTTTCCTATTTGTCGTCAAGGGTGGAACTTATGGTAAAAGTTCCCCCGTGCCATCCTCCTTGGCAGGCACCTTCTTGGTTTTTGGCAGAGCTGCCTTGGGCTTCTTGCTCTTGCTGGTGGAGCTCTCCGGCACATCGTCAACAGCAGCGCAACACTCCGTAGAGGTGCGCTTGTCGGAATGTGCGCCAGAGGCCTTGTCGGTCTTCTTCCCCCCCGGGAGCTTCAACGGCAGGGGCAACTGCCTTGGCGACAGGTGCTGCGGCCATGCCCCGGTAGAGTTTGTCAGTGCAGATAAGCGCGCTCTTCTTGTCGGAGTTGATGGTAATGACGCTCATCGGCCCCTTCAACACGTTGTAAGCGAAGTGAGTGATGGCCATGAACTTGGCCAGTGCCGGAAGCCTGAGAATGCTGCTGTATGGCAATGAAATATCGGCAACGTAAAAAATGATCTTCTGTGTTCTGAAATTGATATCGCTGCCGAACGTTGGCAGCTTGACCTTGCCTTTCCGCTGAGTCCTTCCCGAGTTGACCCCTTGGAATGTGCCTGTCGGCCCGAGATCTTCGTCGGGAATCTGCAGCCTTCGAATGACATCGGGAGAGATCAGGTTCAGGCTAGCTCCGCTGTCGACTAACATATTCATCACCTTGAGGTTGGGGCTTGTTGGCGAGACCAACAATGGCAGGCACCGGACCGGGGTTACGCGATCAGGGTGATCCTCGGCATTGAAGATGATAGGAGTGGTGGACCACTTCAGAGGTTTCTGTGCGCCTATAGAGGGCTTTGCCACATTAACCTCTCACGCCCACAGTTTAAGTTGGCAATGAGAGGAATGCGACGAGGCTCCTCCTTCTATGCACATCGCGTCCATAGCTCTCTAGAACTCATGCTCAGTGGACTCGTCGTCCTCTTCGACGTCATCATCATCTCCCTCTTGGTTGTCGTGGCCGCGGGCGGGCCAATCCTTCTGTTGCTTAGGCTTTCCACGGCGACCTCCTCGGCCAACACGCTTCTTCCCGTACCCCTCAGCACCATCCCGACCCTTCTCCTTGTTGCATCTTTCATATTCAGCCCTTTGCTTCTCGGCAAGCTGCGCAACTTGTTGGCAGTCTTGGAGGTCGTGGCCCTTGGTGTGATGGATCTTGCAATGCTGCTTGTAGGAGTGTCCTGGCTTACCGGCAGCCGCCAAAGCATGGAAGGAGGTGCACCCGACAACATCGTTGTCGGGGTCATCGACCTTGCCTTTCTTGGCGGCGCTGGGGTTGTCGGATCCTTCGACGACTAGTACGGTCTTGCCCTTGCGCTTCTTGTTCCGCCACCGGCCCTTCTTTGCCAGGGAAGCGGTGTCCTCATCGTCAGAGTTGACCTCTGCTCCAGCATTCTCACCGGGGAGTCTTCTCCCTTCTTCAACGTGAGCGCATTTGTCTACCAAAGCATAAAGCTCGGCGACGTCCCTGATTCTGTTCATCGCCAGCTCTTCTCGCATCCCGTGGTTCCGCACATTTTGATGGAACATGCTGATAACGGCGGCAGGGTGAACATCTGGGTTATTTTGGTGCACGTGGCTGGACGTCTGTATGTACTTGCATAGAGTTTCGCCTTCCTTCTAGGGGATGATGTGCAGGTCGGTCTCCTAGCTAGGAGCTTGATGACCCCTAGTGAAGGCGCCAATGAATTCGTGACACAGGTCCGCCCAGGAGGCGATGGATCTCTCTGGCAAGTGCATTAGCCATGATCTGATGTTGGGCTTAAGCACCAACGGGAAGTAGTTAGCCAATATCTTGTCGTTGCCGCCCCCGACAGCATGCACCGCAATGGTGTAGATTCTCAGGAACTCTGACGGATGGGTCTTGCCTTCATACTTCTCTGGGACATCTAGTTTGAACGTGCGGGTGTTGGGCAACTTGACTTGCCGCAGCTCGGGGGTAAATGCTGGACAGCGCACCTCGTAAGGTAGGCTGACAGGGTACCCAGGTGCAGACTTGTCCATGGTGGGTCCCGCGCGCCTGTTCGACTAGAGGCATGCTTCCCTTCGCCGCTCGATGGCGGTTCGAGTGTCCTCCTTGCCACGTTCCCAAAGAACATGACACTAATCACAACGCATCCGCAGATAAGATGATGCCGTCGAGTAACCATCGTGGGCATCGGTCTGTTGGGTCGGCGACCGACGATGCTGTCACGGAGGAGAGTGCACCGAGGTCGTGCCGATCCCAGTCACCTCACCGCTGGCCTAAGGCGGACGTGTGGGCCGAAGCTTGTCTGCAAGGCTGAGGAGGCTTTGAATGGTGGCTCTCCATTCATGGAGCTTCTCCGTAGCAGGTGGTAAATTCAAGAGTAGCTGCGCCCGTGCCATCGCTTCATCCGCTGTGGACGGCATCGAGCAGCGTGAAGAACACGTGGTGCTCTGACTCCTAACCCTGTTAGAAGGAGCACCTCCGCGGTCCTGCGTCGGCATGCCACTCCCGCTCGCGTGCTGGTCCCATGCTTCTTGGGAATATGTATAGGAGCCTTCCCGTGGGGACGCTGACAACTGCGGGTGCCGTGGCACGGCTCTCCGCATGCGTCCTGAGAAGGTCATGGCCTAGGCGTCGGCGTGGGCACCCTGGTGGATACTCTTCCACCCCCAGAGTTTGCCATACCACCTGCAGGCGGTACCGCTCTATCCTGAGACCCGGGCACATCGGTGTTCCCACCATCGCCATGGGCGTCTCCACGGCAAGCGTCGCCGCTTTCTTGGCCTTGTTCACCGGAATGTCGTGGAACTTCCGAACCTCCGCCTCCTCCTCCTCCACCCGCGTCCATGCCGTCTCCTATCTGTGCAGTTACAGGAATGGCTGCACGCAGATGGACCAACTGCAGTAAGGCCCTTCTTCTTGGGGGCCATGGTGATAATGAAGTTGGGGTGTAGATCACCAGAATGGGTTCGTAGAACCTCATACGCGCACCCTACCTGGCTCGCCAAAGATGTCGTTGGGAACGAACACCTATGGGACTGTGGGGGCCCCTTTCGGTTCGGCAAGGGGGCGTGCTGGCACAAAGAGCCGGTCTGGTGAGCTGCGCACGGGGTGTTTTTACCCAGGTTCGGGCCGCACGGATGTGTAAAACCCTACTCCTGCTTGTTTGTATTGATCCCGTTCTAGGGTTCGAGCTACAGGAGCGCCATGAACGGCTGCTACGTGAGCTTGGGAGCCTTATCTTCCTCTCTAACCGTAGGGCTGTCCGGTTGCCTAACTGCCTAACTGTCTGAAAGCCCAATAGCCAAAGAGTCCAAAAGTCCTTTTCTGTAACGCCCTGGGCGTCCTTTTATACTCAAGGGAATCCTAGCAGTGGCGTACAGTGCGCACACGAGACACACAATGCTGCTATAGTGCTATCATACCTAACCCTGACGGAGTAGGACAAGAGCATTAAATGCACCGTCTGGGGCCTTAGTCCGTCAGTGGGACGGGACGGGGGTCATCCCATCGTCGCCGCTTAGCTTCCTCCAACGTTGACGCCGTGACATGCGTCCAGGTGAATCGATATCTGTGCTGTGTGCTAGCGATGCTTGCTGGGGCCTCGCGTTGCCGGGGCCTTGCCTTGCCGAGGGCCTTGCTTTGCTGGGGGCCTGGAGGCTCTACGGCCCTGCCGACAAGGTCTTGCCGGTGGTCTTGAGTCTTCTTTGCTGGCGCTTGGTAAGTCTTTGCTAGGTCCTACCGCTGGGGTGGCTACCATTGTCCGCACACGAGTAAAGTGGCACTAGATGGCCCAAAAACTCTAGTGCACCGACAGTACGAATGCATCAACTGTTAATAGGTACTCATGTGAACAAGTCTCAGCTATCATCATATAAAGGGGGTTGAACTTCTCATGTTAGTCATCATGCCAATTCATCGGACTTAGCTCAAGTATCAGCATTGTCACCCTCACCCACACACACCAAGTTTAGTAAGCGCTTGGATGTAGCACAAGAGCGGTCATCCAACTGTCCTTGAGAGTGTACACGGCTATTCGAATAGGAATCTACAGAGGTTGCACACTTTACACACAAGACTCGGGGAACTTCCGTGTCATCCACGACTCGCGATATTTAACATACCCGAGGTAAGCACCCGAACAATGTCTTTCCCCTGGCGATACTAAACAAAGAATCCACTCGATTGGTACACAACCCACATGATGTACATCACACGTAGCATCCATGCAGGGACCAATGGTGTGCCCGATGCCTGTAAAGACAGCGCATGATCGTCCAGACTGGCACGACCCCATATAGAGAGTGACCACTCCACTCCCGCCACTAGTAATGCGGGCTCCATGCTAGTACCCACCAAAGTAATCATAAAGCGCCGTCCCATAAGGGGTATCGTGGTCGTGCATGTAAGGTTGGCATAACGGTCACAACTTACACCAATCTGTTTTTGAAAACCACACACACTTACTTGCTTCGGTACACCACTTCTTTCTCAAGTGGCTACCCAACTCAACATCATCTCCCTCGGGCATTAGTGTCATCCGAAAGGAGTTTTCGAGAAGTCTTCGGAATCATTTTGTTTCCATCACCATGCATATTCTAGATCCCACTTGCATAGCATATACTAGCATGCTATCTACTCCCACCCGCACAACCCTCATAAGGGTTGGTAGGGTCATGCATGATGCAAGTATCAACGGTAAAAGTAACGGAGGCATCCCACCAAAGTGGTCACCATATCACAAGATCAATAACAAGGAATAAGGTGCTATATGACGTGCATGAAAATGGTTTCCTAACATGGTCAAAGGGCTGCTTGCCTGGCTCAACAAAGTCTTCGAGGTCTTCAATGTCTTCGGGTCCAACTCCCTTGTCAACAGCACAATCTATCGTCGCGATAAATAATGGGGATAATAAGCAACACACAAAAACAGAGCACAAAAATCTACTACAAAATTGCTACCCTACTCTGATAAATACTAAAAAGTACTCTAAGATGAGTTGTCCAAGGTTTTGGGGTGAAAAAGGTTTTTAAAACTATTTATAACAGAAGCTAAAAATACCAAAAAGGGGTTTTAAAATAAAATAGTGGGAAAAAGGTTTTTAACAAATTATACAAATGGCACCATTAAATTTTATAGAATAACCTAAGATTTATGGTGGAAAAATATTTGGCATTGGACAAATATTAAGCTATGTGGGATTTTAGGAAAACTAGAGTAAAAGAAAAAAGAAAAAGAGGCCCAGAGCCAACCGAGCCAGAAGAGACCCAGTTGGGCCAGCCTGTGGCTGAGCCAGTCCTGGGTGAGCCGGGGCGCACGCGCCGTCTGGGTTCAATCCCGACAGGCAGGCCCCAGGCGCCAGCCTCAAAGAGAGGGAGATAGAGAGAGGGGAGAGGATGATAGGTGGGGCCACCTGTCATTTCCTTCCTCTCGATAGGAAGGGGGTGGTACTCACTAGCGGCGAAGGAGGGCATGGGAAGGGGAGCCGAGGGCAGGGATGAACCCAACATCGACCCGTCATTCCTTTGGAGGTGGAGGGGACGCTAGAGGCCTGCGGTTTTGCCGGCAACGAGGAAGTACAGCGGAGCCACTTCGGGAGGAGATCGCCGGCGTGTTTCTCTGCTGGAAATGGACGGGGAGGAAGGGAAAAAGGGTCAGGGGGACCCTACGGGCTTGGTGGAGGTGAGAGGAGCGCCGGAGCGGGCCTGTGTCCCGAGATCGATGGAGTTGTGCCGCGGCGACACGGCGGTCGATCCCGAGCACTGGGGCTCCGGGTGGTCACTCGAGTGGTTTGGGAGTACGAATGGGGGTGGAAGGGACCCTGAGGAGGAAAAAAGGGCTTGGGGGAGGCTCTTTTATAGGCGAGCCGCAATACACTGAGTCGTTGGTGCGCCGACGAGCTCGGGGCCGAGGCTAGAGGGCGCGGGAGGAGGAGCTAGTGTGCTTGCGGTCCTCCTGGGACCTGTCCACGAATAGGGGGAGAGAGCGAAGAGAGGAGAGAGCACGCGCATGTGAAGCTGCAGGTTGGCCGAGCCGGGCGGTGCTCGGCACGCGCGAGAGAAGGGAGAAGGAGGAGGAGAGAGGAGGGGGCCGACAGCGGGGGCGTGTCTGTTAGTGCATCTAGTGCCCCTTGGTGATTTTGATGTATTGAAGACTTATAGGTTAAGGAACTAATGTGATTGTCAGTGTACACATGCTCTATAAGTCGATGAGCAGCTTGATATATCCGGAGATTACCGACCCCTAAAATTGTATGTCTTCAACTGAAGACTTTGTGAAGACTTTGCTGAAGACTTTGGTATTCCCTGAAGTCTTCGAAAATGAAGAAGTTGGTGTGACCTTGAAGATATGAACAAGGACTATGAAGCATTAATACTTTTGTTTTTGTAGTTTCATTTCCTTTCTTTGAGTCATAGGAAACACCGTACTATTAAATGGGGCCGAGGTAATACTAAGGAAAATTTCCAACTGGTGCTCAACTCAAACTCCTCAACCTATCCAATCCTTGGAGTGAAGCCTTTGGAAATCTCTTGCAGTTCAGTCAAGTTCTTCAATGAGAGAGACGATGTTCTTCCGGTCTCTGATGAAATTGATCTGACTGAGGAGTTAGGATTTTGCCAGTGCGAATTGCCTACAAGCGAGGAACATGATATGTCTGAGGACTTTCATAGTTCGAAATGCTGACTGTTGCTCTGTTTAGCGCCAGCTGTCCCCAATCATAACATCCACATAACGGTCATATCAAGGGGGCATTTATGTCTTATCATGTCAGGTTGCACCCTGGCTATAAATGCCACCCCCACAACCACTAGATGGTTGGCTGCTCCGAGAGATAACTGACACTTGTCATTTGAGAGCAACCCATCCTCTGAGGACTTTGAGAGAAAATCATCAATGAGGAAAAACCCACAACCAAACCACCTAACCCATAGTGATTGAGCATCACTTAAGAAATTCATGTGTGGAACCGACACTTGTTACCTCTGAGGACTGTGCATCCTCCAGACGGTTAGGCGTCATGGTCTAGTGCATCCTATAGTCAATCGGGGATCACGAAGTGACCTTGGTCTACAGCATCCAACAGTCAATTGTGGATCGCCGAGTGACTAGTTTCTGAGGGTTTTGGAAGTCCACCCTGAAGACTTACAAGGAGTGTTGGGTGATGACTGTGTGACCTTAGCTCAAGGAGAATACGATAAGGACTGTGTGTCCTGGGACTGTGTTTCCTCTGGTTTAAATACCAGGCCACTCCAAACCAGACGTACGACTGTCACATAAGTTGGAACTGGGTCATCAAACCATTGTCTTCATCGAGCTACCTGGTTCTATTTCCTCAACCCCTCTATTCCTCGTATACTTGTTGATGAAATTGATCTTTACTATTTGAAGAATTTGACTAAAGACTTACACAAGTTCCTCACATCAAATTCTTCAAGTTACCTTGTTCCTCACCTGCTTATCCTTTATCACGCTACTTGTAATTTGTGCATGTTCATTGCATCATCATGACTATGTTGTTGCTATGTTCCTCATGCACTTGAGTACTTATTCCGCTGTTAGTTATCCATCACATTTCAAATTCCTCAAAGTTTAAATTCCTCAAGTGATGAATTTGTAAAAATCTCCTATTCACCCCCCGTCTAGTCGATATAATGCACTTTCAATTGGTACCAGAGCAAGGTACTCCCTTGTTCTGTGTGATTTTGGTTTAACCACCTGGAGTTCTAGTTATGTCGACTGCAGGTATGATCAAGGTTTCCGTGGGATGTCCTACCTTCGATGGGACGGACTACCCCTACTAGAAGAACAAGATGCGCATGCATCTTGAAGCTATTGACAACGATCTCTAGTACATTATGGAAAATGGTGTTCCCTTTGTTACTCCCATGATCAACGCTGCTGATGTGAAGAGATTCAAGCAACTCGATTCTCAAGCAAAGAATATCATCTGTGTCCATCTATGCAAAGGTCATTATGGCAGAGTGAGTGCTTTGGAGTATGCTAAGCTTATCTGGGATAGGCTGTCCAAAGTCAACGAAGGTGTTTCCACTCAATGTGACTCGTGTTGATGTTCTTTGCAATCTCTTCAACCGCTTCAAGAGACTCGACAATGAAAATGTTCAACAAACTTTTGATCGTCTCACTGATATCTCCAATGAGCTTCAAGCATTGGATGCCACCGATTTCATTGACCGTGAAGTGGTGAAGAAAGTGCTAAGATCTCTTGACTCCTCATTCAATACTCTGGCTTTGATGATTCAAGAACATGGAGACTACAAGTCACTTCATCCTGCTAATATTCTTGAGAGACTCAATACTCATGAATTCCAACAAGCTGAGAAGAGAGACATCTACGGGCCAAGGTATGGAAGATCTCGTGCTCTGAAGGCAAAAGCAATTTCCTCATCCGAAGACGAAGATTCTGATAGTAGTCTTGGTGATCTTGAAGAACTAAGTCAGGAGCAAGCAATGCTCATGAGGAAATTCTAGAAGTTCTCAAGGAGAGGTGGATTTGGAAAGTCATCAAAGAGTGGTTTGAGGAAATCAGATTCCTCTGATGACTACAAGAAAAGAACCTGTTATCATTGCAAGAAGCCTGGTCACATTATCTCTGACTGTCCAATCTGGGAAAAAGATTCAAAGAAGAAGAAGAAATACAAGGATGATAGTTCTGATGACTCGAAGAAAAAGAAGAAATCTTCAAAGTCCTCATCTGCAAAGTCCTCATCTTCAAAGTCCTCAAAGCGCAAGAAGAATGGTTCCAGAAAGGCTTGAGCATTCATTGGCAAGGAAATGGATTCTCAAGAAGAATCTAAAGAATATGAAGAAGAGGAAGATTCTGAGGAGGAATCTAAATCTGGTGTCGCTAGCCTTGCTCTCGCTACTGCTTTCGTTAGCAAGTCCATCTTCAACAATGAAGAAAATTACTACTCCAATGACTCTGACATTAGCAATGATGATTATGCTCTAACCTATTGCTTCATGGAAAAAGGCTCAAAGGTACACAAACATCATTCCTCATCTGAATCATGTGAAGGTGAATCTGATGAATATGTGAAACCTAGCTATGCTAAACTTGTTAAACTTGCAACTAAGCAACAAAGTACACTTGAAAAGCTTCAGAAAATGCTAGACAAAAGCGATGATCTGTTGAACGATGAAGTGGATCGGACACAAACTCTGTCTGACGATCTCAAAAGTCTTCAGACAAAGTATGATAACCTACGAAGTCATCATAATACTCTCTTAGCCGATCATGAGAAGCTTTCTTATGAATTTTTTCGAAGAAAACAAGATCTTGAGAAACTAAGGGTGTCACATGAGGATCTCCAAAGGGAAAAGGATTCCTTACTGGCTCAACTGATCAGTACCGATCAGGAAGAATTTGTTCCACCTTGTTTGAAATGCATCGAACATGAAACTGCTAATTCTTCACATGAATGTGCAAGTGCTTCTATTGCTACAAATTCTACAACTATTCAAGTGGTCTCAAATTCCTCATCTGAGGATACCACAAGTATCATTGACAAAAATGCAGGGTTGAAGGAATTGTATGTGACAGGCATGTATTAAAGCCTCAAAGGGCATCTAACCCTTTAAGATGTCCTCAAAAAGCAGATTCTGAATAGGAACCCTTGGACAGAGGGTGTTGCCTTTGTGAGGAAACTCAACGCTGATGGATCCTACTGGACACCTGAGCAGTACCCCAAAACCTCATGGGTTGCTGCAAAAGGACCTCCTGTAGATTCATCCACTTTATCTGGATTTACTTGTGAAACTTCATATTCATCTGATGAGTCACTTGTTTCAAACTACAAGTTCTTCAAAAATTAGAAAGGTGAAGTATTTGCTAGATTTGTTGGAACTAACTACATGAATGGTTTTCATATGAAGAAAATCTTGGTTCCCAAGAGCTACCTACAAAATCTTCAAGTGAATTCCCTCACGACACCACTCATGAAGAACAGGAACCCCAAATCAAATTCCTCATATGGACCAAAGTCTTCACTTGGACCAAATTCCTGAAATGGCAAAAATATCATTCTCGTGCTAATGCCTCTATTTCGCAGGGAAAATCTAAGAGTTATGAATATGTGCATTATTCTTCAAACCATTATGTTCATAAGTCCTCGAAGAATTTCTCTGTTTATTCATATGAGTACTCTAACCCTCGCCCTGTGAAACGAAGCGCACTTGCTTCAATGCCTCCCTTCTCATTTGGTGCTCGCAGAATGATGAACTCTTTGCCACCCCTCCAGATGTGGGTGGTGAAGAAATTGAACTAATTTCTTATGTAGGGACAGGTCTCTAGATGAACTTGAACATCTGATGAATTTGCTGGAGACCTGAGGAAATGCTTGAAAGGATGCAAGCTAACCTTGTAGAAATCAATTCTTCATTTCTCACATCCTCAAACTACTTGCTTACTATCTTGTGTGATGAAATTTTGTCTGATGAAATTGATGTCATATTCTTCACTCTGAAGCATATGAGTTCATAAGTTGTACTAATTCATCTACAGGATGATTCTCCAAAAGCTATTGAGTGGGTCCTCGATAGTGGATGCACACACCACATGACTGGTGACAAGAATCTTCTGATGAATTTGCCACTTGCTCCATCTCATTTGAAGCATATCACCTACGTAGACAAAGGAAAAAAACAAGGTATTGGGTCTAGGTAAGGTTGCAATCTCAAAGGACCGAACCATGGATAAGGTGATGCTTGTCGAATCCCTCGGGTTCAACCTTATGTCTGTCTCAATGCTTTGTGATCTTGATATGGTCGTCATATTTGGAAAATATCGCTGTGTTGTCATCATGGAATCTGACAGTTCCAAAGTCTTGAAAGGCTTTAGGAGAGGAGACTTGTATATTGTAGATTTCTCTACAGGTCCTCAGCCTGCCGCATGCCTACTTGCATAGTCCTCAGAAGGCTGGCTGTGGCATCGACGACTTGGACATGCTGGTATGAGGAACTTGCACACGCTCGTGAAGAAAAAACACGTCATTGGCATTGAAGGCGTCATATTCCTCAAGGACCACCTCTATGGTGCTTGTGAGTCTGGGAAGATGGCCAGATCCAAGCATCCCTCGAAGACAATCAGGACCACGACTCGACCCTTTGAATTGCTTCACATGGATCTCTTTGGCCCCACTCATTACTCCACACTAACAAATTCTTCAAGTTTTATGGCTTTGTCATTGTTGATGATTACTCTCATTACACTTGGGTGCATATTATTCTGTACAAGTCTAAAGTGTAGGATGTCTTCAGACGATTTGCTTCAAGGGCCTCCACGAACTTCGGCATCAAAATCAAGCATATCAGGAGTGATAATGGGCCTAAGTTCAAGAACACCAATCTTGATGAATATCTTGATGAACTTGGTATTACTCATGGGTTATCAGCCCCTTATACTCCTCGGGAGAACGGCGTCATGGAGCGCAAGAACAGGACTCTTGTTGAGATGGATCGCACCATGCTTGATGAATACAAGACTCCTCGTTGCTTCTGGCCTGAGGCAATTGATACTGCATGCCACATCATCAACAGGGTATATCTTGACAAATTCTTCAAGAAGACTTCGTATGAACTTATGACTCGCAAGAAACCCAATGTAAGTTATCTCAAAGTCTTCGGTGGAAAATGCTGGATTAGAGATCCTCGCCATAGTTATAAATTTGCACCGAAAGCACATGAAGGTTTTATGCTTGGTTATGGAAAGGACTCGCACACCTACACAGTCTTCAACACCTACCACCACAAGGTTGTTGAAACTGTAGATGTGCAGTTCGATGAATAGTCTCCTGAGGAATCCATTAAGCTGAAGGCTATTGAAGATGTCATACCCACTAAGGAAGTCGTTCCAACGAATGAAGACATTCATGCTGATACACCTAAACAAAATGTTGCTTAAAAAATCATCAGCCACGTCAACCTGCTCATCCAAGAGTTGCAAATGAAGTGCAGATTGACAAAATAATTGATGACCTCAATCCACCAGGTCCTCTCAATCGCTCAAAAGCTTCACATTTGACTAACTTTTGTGGGCACTTTGCCTTTTTCTCTATCATAGAGCCCACCAAAGTTGATGAAGCATTCAAGGAGCTTGAGTGGATTCAAGCTATGTAAGAGGAATTGCATCAATTCAAGCTCAACAACGTGTGGGAACTTGTCAAGCGGCCAGATCCTCGCAAGCATAACATCATAGGTATCAAGTGGATCTACCACAACAAGCAAGATGAAAATGGCCTTGTGGTAAGGAATAAGGCTCATCTTGAAGCTCAAGGCTACACAGAGGTTGAAGGAATTGACTTTGATGAAACTTTTGCACCTGTTGCTAGACTTGAAGCTTTTCACATATTGCTTGCTTATGCTAACCATCATGATACAATCTTATATCAAATGGACGTGAAAAGTGCATTCCTCAATGGTAAGCTTGAGGAAGAAGTATATGTTTCTCAACCCGTAGGTTTTGAACACCCTAAGCATCCTGACAAAGTCTTAAGACTCAACAAGGCCCTCTATAGCCTCAAGCAGGCCCCTCGGGATGGTACGACACTCTGAAGGAATTCCTCATGAAGAAAGGCTTCAAACCCGGTTCACTCGACCAAACTCGTTTCACAAAATCCTATGACAATGAACTGTTCATATGCCAAATATACATAGACGATATTATCTCTGGCTCTACTGTCAAACATTACAGTGATGAATTTGCCTATATGATGAGTGAAGAACATCAAATGTTTATGATGGGAGAGTTGAAATTCTTCTTTGGTCTTCAAATTCGTCAGCCAGACAATGGCATCTTCATATCTCAATAGAAATACCTCAAGGATGTTCTGAGGAAATTCGACATGCAAGATTGCAAAGGCGTCAAAACTCCAATGCCTTCAAAAGGCCACCTCTACACTGATGAAAATGGTAAAGATTTCAATCAGAAGGTATATCGCTCCATGATTGGCTCATTATTGTATCTATGTGCATCTAGGCCTGATATTATGCCGAGTGTTTGCATGTGTGCCTGATTCCAAGCAACACCGAAGGAATCACACCATAAGGCTGTCAAACATATTCTTCGATACTTAGCTCACACACCAACACTTGGATTATGGTATCCCAAGGGCTCAAATCTTCACCTTGTCAGATACTCTGATTCTGACTATGCTGGAGACCGCATGGATCGCAAGTCAATGTCAGGCACACGTCATTTCCTCGAGCGATCCTTAGTATGTTGGTCCTCGAAGAAGCAGAACTGCGTGTCACTATCTACTGCTGAAGTTGAGTACATTGCTGTTGGTTCATGTTTCGCTCAGTTACTGTGGATGAAGCAAACCCTCAAGGACTATGGCATCAAGTTGAAGAATGTGCCTCTCTACTGTGACAACGAGAGTGCCATCAACATTGCTTACAACCCTGTTTAGCATTCCAAGACCAAGCACATCCAGATTCGTCATCACTTTCTTCGAGATCATGTACTCAAGGGCGACATCTCCATCGACCACATTCCCACTAAAGAATAACTGGCCAAAATCTTCACAAAGCCCTTGGATGAAAAGAGATTTTGCAAGTTGCGGTGTGAGCTAAATATCTTAGAATCTTTGAATGTTCTTTCAAAAAGGACACACATCCTAACACTTATGCAAAATTGATGACTTAGATGTGCCACACACGAAGTAACGTTTTCCTTCAATCAACGAAGAATAACCCTCTACGTGTGAAGAAATTAATGAAGAACTTGATTCTCAGAACCCAACAATAATTGTACGCGATGTCTGAAGTCATCATTCTTATACGGTGGGTCACGCTACCAACCATAGTTGAAATTCTTCAAAGTTGAGTTTTTTCATCATTTTGCAAATTCTTCAAATTTTCCAATTCCTCAAGTTTGCAAATTCCTCAACTTTTCAAATTCATCAACTTTTCAAATTCTTCAAACTTTGAAACTCATGTTCTTCATTGACTATATACTTATATGTTTGAGTTTTCAATGTCCTCAACAACATTCACTTATTGCAAATTCTTCAAGTTGATTTTCATCAAATTGAATGTGATTGGACCCTATCTCCCTCTATGCTAAACTCAACCAAGTCTCTCACAAATTCTTCGTATGCATTCTACTTTGAAACTCGTTCAAAGTCTTCACTGTGTCAATGAGAGCTGAAGAATTTGCGAACGGAAACTTAAAATTTTAACTATCAAAATTTTCGGCGTTTCCCGCTCAATCGGTTCCGATTCCCACGACCGGATAACCGACGATCCCCAACTATCACCACTACTCCAAACGTGGGTGACACGTGTTGCATGGAGAGCAAGGGTCAGGGGCAATCTGGTCCAAAATCTTCGGACAGATTGGTTTTCACCTCCACTATAAATACCCCTCCCCTTTCACTATGCTCGGTTACTCCTCACTTCTACTCTCTCTCAAGCTCTGACCTAGCACCGCTGCTAAAATCATCGCCACCGGTGTGGAAGAGCTTCACTGCCTTGACCTCACAATCGATGTACTCGCATCGGCCATGGAAGTCTTCATCCCGCCGCCGCTGTAGCTGTCTCCCTCTACCGAGCTAGGGCATGGGAGATCTAGACTAACGAACTTCCTCAATCTCATCTCTCAGTTTGTCGTGTCCTTCATCAGGGTAAATAAAATTTATTTTTACTACCCTTGTTTGATCTTCAGTTCTTCCTAAATCTTCACATAGGTGTTTATTCTTTAAGAATCTCATTCTAAAGCACCTTACATGTTCATACACTTGATGATTTTCCCTAAGTTATGGTTTTCTTCAAGATTCCTCAATTGTGCGAATCCTCAAAATTTGCACAACTCTGGAACCTAAGACAAAGAACACTGAGTGGAATTCCTCAAGACACCCCTGGTCAAATTCCTCACACCTAATTTTTCGGAAAAATTTCTGAGAACGCATATGACCTCTTCAAATTCCTCGCACCTATACTCTGTTCACAGGTACAAAATGTCCGCTGATGAATCACTAAGTTCTAATCAAATTAACTCATTTGCAGCATTTCTTGAGGAAAACCTATGCACTTCTTCAGAGTCCTCAAGAGTTCAAAATCCTGAGCTGAAGAAAATGGCTGATGGGAGGAAGCCATAGAAAGGTGGAAAGAAAGCTGAACAAAATACTGCTTTTGAGATTCCTGAACATTTGTATGCTGGTTACTATACACCGGATGAGTCCATACACGGCAAGGAGACAAAAGAACAGCGGAAAATCAGAATTCAGAGGATTGAACGGAGGTGGGTGAGGGAATGGAAAGAGTATCGCTATGTTACTCCCAAATATATGAAGAAATTCACACTCAAACCCCCATGCAATAGGGCTCCTCCTGTTGAGGATCAAGAAGTTGATCCCACAAGTGTTGCTCGCGGTGAAGACTTTCCCGCTGAGTGGGCAGAGTGTCAACTCAAACATCAGAGAACTGCCGAAGCTGTAGTGAAGAAATTAAATGAAGACTCTGCTGTTGTTGCCACTGCCGGAGCCTCTGCAAGTGCTTCGAAGAAATCGATGATGAAGAAATCTGCTGTGAAGCCAAATTCTTCAACGTCAAAATCATCACAGCAGATTTCTCAACCTCAAAGGCCTCAACTGCTGGAACAGTAGATGCACAGTCCTCGGCTGCTGCTGCTAAGTGCTCAACGCCTGTGCATCTTGCAACATGCCAAAGGACTGAAGGATTCTCAATTGCTTCAGGGGCATCAGCAAGTTCTTCAGCCCAAGCACATTCCTCAAGCGGTCCTTCTCTGAGGAAAATGAAAGCAACTGCTGGCCGAGGCATTTGACTAAGTCCTCAACCAAAGAAGGTGGCGTTCACAATACCATCAGATTCGTCAGATGAAGCTGATGATGAGGAACTGGAAGCAATCATTAGAAACAAGCAACAATGAGTGGCAGAAGCAAAGGGATCTCAAATTCCTCTTCTGATCGATCCAAAACAGGTGCTTAACTTCATTGATATCTAGCACAAGGATCCCAAAACGTCCATTGATGACTTGAAAAATGGAAGTATGAGAAGGCCAGACAAACCAAGAGGGCTCACTACAAGAAAGAGCATTACTTGAAGAAGAATGTTCTGAATCTGTCTCCTAAGCAACTTGTGAAGGTGCGGTCTGAGATCAAAAGCCTTAGTGAGGAATTTCTATGTTGATTGGCAAGGCGCCAAGGTTTGCTTCGTGAACACTACTGACAAAGTCATGTTTGATCAGAACTCAAGAGTTGCATCTCGCTCTCAGCCACAACTTCCTCAGGGTGAGGAAACTTCTCATCCTACTAAGGAAACTGCTAGCTCTGCTGAAGAAAGCCAGACCACTGAAGAACCTGCCAGGGCACCCTCCACTGGTGTGCCTGATGAAACTGAACCCACAAGGACGACTGCATCAGTCATGCTTGAAGAAAATGTACCACCTTCACCTTCAGCTGAATCAGCCAAATCATCAAAGGTGAAGACAATCAACCTTCCTTCTGCATCAGAAGTGAAGAAAACTAAGGCTGTTGAGAAGAAGGCTTTAATCAGAAAAGCTTCAACTTCAGATTCCTCAGTTGTGAATAAGTTGAAGACTTTGCCAAAGTCGTCAACTAAACCACTAGATGCCACTCCACTCTCCTCGGCACCAGCCTATGACATCATTCCATTTAGCGTTGACTATGTCATCCCAGATGTTGAAGATGAAGAAGATCATTGTGCTGCTTCAACAATGCTGTTTGATGAAGACATTGAAGTTGAAGCAAATCCTTCAACTCCACATGTATCATCGCCATAGCCTCAGTTCACTTTTGAAGAGGCCGAATTTGAAGAAATTGACGAGGATGTAGACATTGACAATACAAATCATGTCATCAACGATGAATATTGGGAAACTGCTCACCCAAATTCCCCAATGACTACTCCTCTATCACAGATTCCTCAGTCCCCAGCCCAGACTGAAGAAATTCATGAAGGATCTGATGACTTGGCCGCCAAAGCCACTGAAGAAATTCCAGCTGCATCAGCTGATGACTTTGCTCCTCCAACCGCCACTGAGGAAACTACACCGCAAATTCCTCAGATTGAAGAAATTCCTCCTATGCCAAAGGAGATCAAGGGCCACTTCAAGCCAAATCTTCAGCCGAAGCCAAGGATCACATTCAAGGGCTCGCAACGCCCCAAATTCCTCGAGTCTAATTTCTTCAACGAGCACATTTTCTTCACTGACCCAATGCATATGACTCAGCAAGGGCTGGTCGAACAAGATTCTGGACTCCAACTCAGATGAATTACTATGCATCAGTTTTGTTCGACAAGAAGAAAGCCTTTGAGCAATACCAATTTTCTCATGCTGATATGGAAACAATTCAATCCTTCACACCGCTGCTTTCAGTTCTTCACGATGCAGGAATCCTTCCCTTCTGTGTGGATATCTACGACTGGAATGAAGAGCTACTTCTTCAATTCTATTCCATACTGCACATCACACGTGATGCCTCTGACATTAACTCCTGGGTCTTGGAGTAGATGACCGGATCTACTCACCTCACAGCTCCAGCATCTGAATTGCTTCGGTCAGTCCCCGTCCCAATTCCCTCAGAAGATGCACGCCGCTTGTTTGATGAACCCGCACTACCCAATCAACTAATGCAAGTGCTGATGAAGCCCTTGTCTCCTGAAAAACCTCAGTGGTCAACCTTCCTTGTGAAGGATTTGCTTTATGTGCCCAGGATTGTCTACCGCATCCTCACCAATACCCTATATCCTCAGAAGGGCCACAACTCTGAAGAAGAATAAGTGGAGGGAGTCATGAAGAATATGTTGTTCAACATTATTCATGGGATTCCCATCAACTTCCATGATTTCTTCATGAGGACATTGGCGAATGCTGCTCTAGCCCCGTTTGAACTGAAGCGTTATGCTCCTTGGATCATGAAGTTCATCAGATCAAGGTCTTCAATTCCCATCAAGGTGGACTTCTAGAATCACTTCGGCTACTTGCCTTTGATTGAAGTCCTCAAGTGCACAATTGCCTCAGTTGAAGGAAAAGGCAAGGTTGTCATTGATGAAAGCACTCGTCCATTGGATGGTCAGTTTCGCAAAGCCGCATCTTTTTCCACAAATGATGACACTACAACTCAGGATTTAGAAGCAAAGGCCTCAGCGCGAAAACCTCAAGAGTCTGCCCCTCGTGTGATGACTGATCGTGAGCTCGTCATAAGTCTTCATCAGAAGGTCGATCGCAATCAGAAGTGGGTAATCATCAATTGGCCTCCATAGATCAGAACATGACTGTGACGCATAACTCTATGAAGAAAAATCATTACTATGTGCATGAAATCCTCAACCACACTTGGGCCATTCTGTCTCACCTCAAGACTCCTGAAGAACTGAAGGAGCTACACCTTGAGGAAAATCTTTACTGGGCTCGTCAACCACAGAAGAAATTCAAGAAAGTTCAACTTCCTCTGATGGTCACAAGTTCATATTCTTCATCGTGTGAGACAGATGAAGCTGAGGACATTGACGACACTGCGGCAGGCCCTACATCAACAAACGACCTCGACAACACTGGCGCTCCTTCCTCACCAACACGATGAAATTCTTCAAGGGGTGTTAGTCCTCACTTTTTCGTCCCCTTTGGGCTTCGATGACAAAGGGGAGAAAATTTGAGTTAGTCTTCAAGCGGGTGTCTACATATGGGCTGTTTTTGTTTAAGTTACAACTCTCGCTCTTCTGAAGCTTTTGTTGGTTGAGTTGTAAACTTAAGTTTGATGGTGGTCTGAATCTTTTGAACTGCTTTACGCATGCTTATTTCTTCAAGTATCTTAATGCATGCATGCTGAATTTTGTCAGACACCATTTTCACCATGCATTTCGAATTCTTCATATCATATGTTAAATGCGTGTATGAATTACAAGATATAGGGGGAGTTCTTCATGTTTTTTAACCTGCCATTTGCATTTGCATGTCCAAAGCAAATTCCTCAAATATGCACATCTTCAGGGGGAGTTCTTCTATGTCTTGCAATCAAATTCCTCAAACTCAATATTTTCACTTCATAGTATTATCCCCGTTGAAAACTTAACCTATTTGTCATCAATCACCAAAAAGGGGGAGATTGTAAGTGCATCTAGTGCTCCCTAATGATTTTGGTGTATTGAAGACTTATAGGTTAAGGAACTAATGTTTTTTGAGTGTACATAGGCTCTATAAGTCAATGAGGAGTTTGATATATTTGGAGATTACTGGCCCCTAAAAATGTATGTCTTCAACTGAAAACTTTGGTGAAGACTTTGGTATTCCGAGAAGACTTTGAAAATGAAGAAGTTCGTGTGACCTTGAAGATATGATCGCGGACAATGAAGCGTGAAGACTTTTCTTTTCATAGTTTCATGTCCTTTCTTTGAGTCATAGGAAACACCGTACTGTTAAAGGGGGACGAGGTAATAGTAAGGAAAATTTCCAACTGATGCTCAACTCCAAAAGCGTCAACCTATCTAATCCTTCGTGTAAAGCCTTTGGAAATCTCTTGTAGTTCAGTCAAGTTCTTAAGTGACAAAGACGATGTTCTTCTGGTCTCTGAGGAAATTGGTCTGACTGAGGAGTTAGGATTTTGCCAGTGCGAATTGCCAACAAGTGAGGAACATGATAAGCCTGGGGACTTTCATAGTTCGAAATTCCGACCGTTGCTGTGCTTAGCGCCAGCTGTCCCCAATCATCTCATCCACATAACGGTCATATCATTGGGGGCATTTATGTCTTATCATGTCAGGTTGCACCCTGGCTATAAATAGCCACCCCCCACAACCACCAGTTGGTTGGCTGCTCCGAGAGAGAAATGACACTTGTCATTTGAGAGCAAACCATCCTCCGAGGACTTGGAGAGAAAATCATCAGTGAGGAAAAACCCAAACCAACAAAACCAAAGTGATTGAGCATCACTCAAGAAGTTGTTCCTGTGTGGAACCGACGCTTGTTACCTTTGAGGACTGTGTATCCTCTAGAAGGTTAGGCGTCATGGTCTAGTGCATCCTGTAGTCAATTGGGGATCATGGTGTCATCTTGGCCTAGAGCATCCAGCTCTCAATTGTGGATCGCCAGGTGACCAATTTGTGAGGGTTTTGGAAGTCTACCCTGAAGAATTACCACGATTGTTGGGCGAGGACTATGTGAGCTTAGATCAAGGAGAATATGGTAAGGACTGTGTGTCCTGGGACTGTGTATCCTCTGGTTTAAATACCAGGCCGCTCCATACCAGACGTACGGTTGTCACATCTGTTGGAACTGGGTCATCAAACCATTGTGTTCATCATGCTATCTGGTTCTATTTCCTCAACCCCTCTATTCCTTGTATACTTGTTGATGAAATTGATCGTTACTGTTTGAAGAATTTGATTGAAGACTTTCAAAGTTTCCTCACCTCAAATTCTTCAAGTGACCTTGTCCCTCACCTGCTTATCCTGTATAATGCTACTTGTAATCTGTGCATGTTTCATTTCATCATGATGACTATGCTATTGCTATGTTTCCCTTTCACTTGAGCACTTAATTTGCTGCTAGTTATTCATCACTTTTCAAATTCCTCAAGTTGAAATCCCTCAAGTGATGAATTTGTAAAAATCGCCTATACACCCCTCACTAGTCGATATAACGCACTTTCAGAGCACCTGCCTTCTGTGCTAGATGAACAGTCTCTTAACGAATCCATTAAGCTGAAGTCTACAGAAGACGTCATACCCACTAAGGAAGTCATACCAACGAATGAAGACATTCATGCTGATACACCTGAAGAAAATGGTGTTGAAGAAAATCCTCGGCCGCGTCAACCTGCACACCCAATAGTTGCAAATGAAGTGCAGATTGACAAAATCATCGATCACATCAATGCACTAGGTCCCCTCACTCGCTCAAGATCTTCACATTTGACTAACTTTTGTGGGTACTTTGCTTTTGTCTCTATCACAGAGCCCACCAAATTTGATGAAGCATTCAAGGAACCTGAGTGGATTGAAGCTATGCAAGAAGAATTGCATCAATTCAAGCTCAACAACATGTGGGAACTTGTCCAGTGGCCAGATCCTCGCAAGCATAACATCATAGGTACCAAGTCGATCTACCGCAACAAGAAAGATGAAAATGGCCTTGTGGTTTTGAAGACCCTAAGCATCCTGACAAAGTCTTCAGACTCAGCAAGGCGCTCTATGGCCTCAATGTGACAGCCCAAGTGCTATCCCTTCCTTTTATGGCATGTAACCCCATGTATGAACCTTGTGTCATGAGCTTATGTTATGTTTGGCAACTTTCCATCCATGTGTGGTTTGCATTCATGCATCATTTCATCCATCATAGCATTCATCATGCCTTACTTTTCTTTATGTGTTGTTGTATGATGTGGTGGTTGTCAGTATGCCTTGTGTTGTGTTGGTCTTTGAGGTGGATGGAGTCATGTGTGCAACTTCTTCTTCTTCCCCTCTCTTTTTCCTTAGCAAATATCCCCTTCCAACACCCCCTTCTCTTCATATTATTTTATTAGCTGAATTAAGTTGCTTCTTAGATTGTTTAAAAATGTTCAAGAGCTAGCCCTATGCATATTATGAATTTAGAGTGTGGTTCTTTTGTTGTTTAGGGGTTGGTATTGTTTTGTGTTTAACTTAAACTTTGAGTCATAGCAAACACCATACTGTTAAAGGGGGCTGAGGTAATACTGAAGAAAATTTCCAACCGTTGCTGTGCTTAGCGCCAGCTGTCCCCAATCATCTCATCCACATAACGGTCATATCATTGGGGGCATTTATGTCTTATCATGTCAGGTTGCACCCTAGCTATAAATAGCCACCCCCACAACCACTAGATGGTTGGCTGCTTCAAGAGAGATCTGACACTTGTCATTTGAGATTAACCCATCCTTTGAGGACTTTGAGAGAAAATCATCAGTGAGGAAAAACCCACAACCAAACCACCAAACCCATAGTGATTGAGCATCACTGAAGAAATTCCTGTGTGGAACCGATGCTTGTTACCTTTGAGGACTATGCATCCTCAGACGGTTAGGCATCATGGTCTAGTGCATGCTGCAGTCAATTGGGGATCACGAAGTGACCTTGGTCTAGAGCATCCAACAGTCAATTGTGGATCGCCGGGTGACCAGTACGTGAGGCTTTTGGAAGTCTACCCTGAAGACTTACCACAAGTGTTGGGTGAGGATCCAACAATCAATTGTGGATTGCCGGGTGACCAGTTTGTGAGGGTTTTGGAAGTCTACCCTGAAGACTTACCACAAGTGTTGGGTGAGGATCCAACAATCAATTGTGAATTGCCGGGTGACCAGTTTGTGAGGGTTTTGGAAGTCTACCCTGAAGACTTACCACGAGTGTTGGGCGAGGACTGTGTGACCTTAGATCAAGGAGAATACGGGAAGGACTGTGTGCCCTCTAGTTTAAATACCAGGCCTCTCCAAACCAGACGTACGGCTACCACAGCAGTTGGAGCTGGGTCATCAAACCATTGTCTTCATCGAGCTACCTGGTTCTATTTCCTCAACCCCTCCATTCCTTGTATACTTGTTGATGAAATTGATCTTTACTGTTTGAAGAATTTGACTAAAGACTTCCACAATTTCCACACATCAAATTCTTCAAGTTACCTTGTTCCTCACCTGCTTATCTTGTATCACGCTACCTGTAATTTGTGCATGTTCATTTCATCATCATGACTATGCTATTGCTATGTTCCTCATGCACTTGAGTACTTATTCCGCTGCTAGTTATTCATGAAATTTCAAATTCCACAAAGTTGAAATTCCTCAAGTGATGAATTTGTAAAAATCGCCTATTCACCCCCTCTAGTCGATATAACACACTTTCAGTGTCCCGAACGTTGAGGGAGCCAAGTGGCGAGAGGGGGTGGCTCGAGGTGGTCGGCGCCAGGCAGTTGGCGGTGGCTACAGTGCCTTTCGACAATGTAGTGCATTCCAGAGCACGCGTATGGCATGCCACGACATGCCAACACCGTTCTGTGCGTAGCCAACCCTATCAAGTGGGTCCAGGGGGTATTAGACAAGTAAGAACTGGCATTGGATGCTCTAGAGGGTTAAGGGAGAAGGAGAGAGAGAGAGAGCTTCCTTCTGGCTAGAAGGGTAAATTGGGGTTTTACCCCTTCTACCAGAGGCTTTTGGACTTGGACTTTTTACTTGAGGTAGAAGGAGTATCCTAGGGGCAGTGGTAAAAGTTTGAGACCAAGAGGAATAAGTTTGGGGGGGGAGGGTGAAACAGGGCTTTTACCAATCCGGCAGAAGGTGTTTGATCAAGGTTTGGGCCAGTAAATGGGGTTTGCTGGCCATGGGATTTAACAAGATGAATTAGAAGGTAAAAATAGTGAGGTCTGCCAAGTTTGAGAGGATTTGAGGAAAGTTAACAATGAAAACTTGTAAAACCCTATAAATCAACAAAATCTGCTTTATGTAGATCTAGACATGCTAAACTAATCTCCTTGATGCACCACTTAGTGTATCATTATCATTTGGGGATTAGAACATGTCCACAAGGTTTGGTGTCAAGGGAAGAAACTTCACGATGTAAAGTTGTTCAAATTTGAATCTAGACAAAGAGGGTTTTGTAGTATTTTGACGAGGCAAACAATCTGGATTCAGATGAAACTTTGCAAGGTCATCACCTATGACAATGTTGACTTTTTGGAATTTTCCTGGAATTTATTGAGAATATTTTTGATAGAAATATTTCAACAGCTTGATTTGGACACAAAGGGTTTTGAGGGGTTTGCCCTTGATTTTGAACATGACCATGTGTTGAAACTCATATATATGGAAAATATATGTCCACTAAGTTTCCCTATTTTTTCTCAAATATTTTCAAAGCATTCAAATAATTTTCCCTATGAAAAACCATTTCTGGTCTGAAGAAAAAGCCTTTAAATAAAATATTTGAATAATCTTTAAAATTATAATTTGGTGGTTTTCCGAAGTCATAAATATAGTAGGTTTCAAATAAAGCCTTTGGGGAATAAGGATCCACCCAATGTGAGGACTTGTAGTGCAAACCTCAACTCAGGTGTTTTTGAAAATATAATTTGAATAAATCTATTTGGTCAAAATAAATTTGATAAAAATAGTTTTGGGCACTATTCACATGGCATGATCATTTGGCAAGAAGTTTTGTTCAAGGAAGTTGAATACGGAGAGGAATAGAACCTAAGAATGCCAAACAAACTCAACCAAACAATCCAACAAGCAATAATTCAAACCAGCATGCACTCAAAAAGTTTTAATTGGTTCCAAGTTTTATAAATCCAAGCATAACAAAGTGGTACAAACACAGGGTGTGACATTAGGAGTACCGGAAAATTGATCTTTCATGCCAAGATTCAACAAAGCGGCATTAATATCACAAGACTCCGCACTAGTGGCAGGAGGAGCAATAGGAGTGCTAATAAAATCATTATTGTTGGTATTGGAAAAATCACACAACTTGGTGTTTTCTTGAGTCATCGTGACTACGCAAAAAACATTGCAAGCAAACAAGAGATCTGGCGAGAAAAATGCAAATGAAAAAGACAGGGCGAATAAAATAGGAAATTTATGAAGTGGGGGAGAGGAAAACGAGCAACAAATGGAAAATAATGTAAATTTCAAGGATATGATATTTGTGATTAGGTACCTAGTAGATGATATCGCTTCCTCCTCGGCAATGGTGCCAGAAATTCCATTGACATGGCTTGACACTGCATCGGTATTTCCCCAAAGAGGAAGTGATGATGCATCACATCGATGGTAAGTGTTTCCCTTGGTTATGAAACCAAGGTATCAATCCGTAGAGGAAAATCACACACCAACGCAAACAACACCTGCACACAAATAACAAATACTTGCAACCCGACATGAAAGAGAGGTTGTCAAGCTCTCGACGGTAAAAAAGATAGATTAGGTGATGATAGTTTTGGCAAATAGATCTCGCAAGAACACAAAATAAAATAAGTAAACAAAAAGTGGAGAAAGGTATTTTTGTTTTTTGTATTAATATATATGAAAACAAAATGGAAAATAGTAGATCGGAAAGCAATAAGCTGGAAAAGTAGACCCGAGGGTCGTAGGCTTCACTTGTAGCTTATCTTGGTCGTGAGTATAGCACACAGTGGGTAAACAAATTACTATTGGGAAATTGATAGAAGATCAACTAATCATGATGATATCCAGGAAATGATCATTATATAGGCATCATGTCCAACATAAGTCGACCAAAATGATTACGCATCTGCTTCTATTACTCTACACATCCACTACTATCTACCATGCATCTAGTGTATTAAGTTCATGGAAAAATGGAGTAACGCAATAAGAATGGTGTCATGATGTAGAAAAGATGTATTCTTGTATGAATAGACCCCATCTTGTTATCCTTAATGGCAACAATACATGCGTGCCTTGTGCCCCTTCCGTCATTGGGAAAGAACACCGCAAGATCAATCCCATCACAAAGCACCTCATCCCATGGCAAGAAAAATCGATCTAGTTGGCCTATCTAAACCAAATGTTCGAAGAAGAAATACGAGGCCATAAGTAATCATGCAAATAAGAGATCAAAGAAGACTCAAATCATATTCATGGATAGAAACTGATCATGAACTCAAAATTCATCGGATCCCAACAAACACACCGCAAAAGTCATTACATCAAATAGATATCCAAGAGACCTAGTATTGAGAATCAAAAGAGAGAGAGGAAGCCATCTAGATACTGTCTACGGATCCGTAGGTCTATGGTGGACTACTCACGCATCATTGGAGAAGCACCCATGAAGACGGTGGACCCCTGCGTGATGGTGTTAGATTGGATCTCTTGGTTCTGGAACTTGCGGTGGATGGAATTGTGCTTCGTCAACTCCTCTAGGGTTTTTCGAATATTTGGAAATTTATAGGCTTGATTGTCAGTTGATGGGAGTCCCGAGGTAGGCACACTCCATCACGCCGCGCCAGGGGCATCTGGCACGCCCTGGTGGAAGGTGGCTACCCTGGGCCCCCTCTCTGGTGGTTGTTTGGCCCATCCTGATTCTTCTGGTCCACAAAAAATCTCCAATAATTTCTGTGACGTCTGGGATCCATTTGGTACTGATTTTCTGCGAAGTAAAAAACAAGCAAAAACAACAACTGGCACTTTGGCACTATGTCATTAGGTTAGTCCCAAAAAGTGATATAAAGTTGATATAAAATGAATGTAGAACATCCAATATTGATAATATAACATCATGCAACAAGAAAAAATTATAGATACATTGGAGACGTATTAGGGCCCTCTCGAAGAGGTAAAACCCTACATCCGGCTTGATTATATTGATATATGCATGATGATTACAGAGTCAACCTACCACGAGATCGGATGAACCAAACCCTAGATGAGTAGGAATAATGTTACTCCCCTCTACAAGCTAAACCCTCTGGTTTATATAGACACCAGGAGTACCTAGGGTTAAACATAGTCGCTTACCATCAAGGGATAATTGTGCCGATCCTGCCATCTTGACTTTGATGACACACCAAGGCACGGAAGATTTTCTCCCCAAACACGAAGTTGTCTCATAGGTCGGCCTTCAAGAAATAGCCACAGAGGAGCCCTGTCCGGCCCATAAGAGATAGGTCGGCGGCCCGAGAACCCATTAGTACCAGACTCCCTCAATAGTGCCCGAATTAGCCTGTAATGCTGGGGTTCATAATTCTCAACGGCCTCATGTGCCCAAGTTCTCCAGATTGCGGGGCGAGTTCTTCTCCGCTTCTATGTTCGGCTGCCACTAGTTCGTCCCCCGATGACGTCGCGATTGTCGAGGCCACACGGAGCCCACAATATTGACTTTCCTGCTTGCGGTTAATGACATCCTTCGATTCTCGTGCGTTGATGGGAGGTGAGTGGTCAAGTAATCCTTTACAAAAATACCCTTCGCTGACTAAAGAAAAAATGCCTATTAAATACGCCGAGCATGCCATGAACATCACATCTTGCTCCCCAGCCATCGAGAGACCAAAAATCAGGGATCCCAAACACATGGCAAGTGCCCCAGGCTCCTCCTCACGCCCTCATGGCCACCTCCCAGTCGACTAGGCAAGTTTACCAGTTTCTCGTCTCCGATTGTGCGAACTTGAAGCATAAGGATATTTTATTGCTTCAGATCAAGGGTCTAGTCGCACCAGATTAACTTCCACGAACGGCAATGCATTTGTATAAATCTTCACCGCTCCATGTAAGAATAAGAGGGTATGCTTCGTGCCCTTCCTCTTATAAGGCTTGGGCTTCCCCATTCACCCCTTCTTAAGGGGTCTCCTAGAGTATTACGGGATTCAGCTCCATCATCTTACCCCTAGATCCATTTTGCATATCTCGGGCTATGCCACCCTTTGCGAGATGTTTCTACGTTGCGAGGCCAATTTTGAATTCTAGAGAAAGTATTTCTGCCTTGTCCCCACGTCCAGGGACAGACAATGTTTGAAGTTGGCGGAGCTGGAGTATGGCGCATAGCCGGGACGGGGTATCCTATAGGGAGTCTGAAGAAGGATCCTGAAGAGTGGACCTCGGAATGGTTTTATATTGAGGACGTTCCCCTATGCGATCTAGCTAGGAGGGGCTTCTCGAATACTCATACGCTCCTTTAAAGAAACGGTTTAACTGGTAAACAAAAAGACCCTCCCAATAAGAGAGTGCGGATGTAAAGCATCTGGCCTCTCGGGTGAGGTTGTTAGCTCACAATAAGCTAACCATCATTGACGTGCTGGCCACTGCTATTACTTGATGTGTCCAACGTCTTCAACAGAGGCTACATTCCTATGGCGTTACAATGGGATAAATGACATGACTCGGTACAAATGGAAAGGGACCGCTAACCCAACAGCACTGGCAGTCATACTTGCCGGTCTGTTTGAAGGAGACGAAGAAGAGCTTTACCGCGTGAGTACCAAGGACAACTACTCAAGTTATAATCCCATCGAATGGGTAAGTACAACTATATTTTCATAGTTTGGATGTTATATCCGTTTTTTCTAATCGAATCGTTTAACCTTCTGAGCATGACTAGAAGCACTAGATCGATACATTCAACTTCCCTCCTCCTCAACCAGAGAGTTATTCTCGTGCTGCCGACCTAGGATTCCATGACGACTCGAAGACCTCAATTGATTTTGAGGACGAGGTCTTTTACTAGGAGTGTCTTGATGGCTCTAAGGTGGCCCTTTTGGCTGATCACCCTGGGACGCTCCCTGCCTCTACTGTAAGTAATAAGAAGACCTCTTCCCAAAAAGGGCACTCGTCTCCCGCCATTCCGAGTATGTTGACTAGTCCCAAGGGCCGTCACACCACGCGCTGAACATTGGCGAGAGCAGCATCGGCTGTACCAGCACCAAATGGAAGCGGAGCTTCCAAGTGTGTGGAGGCCAGGGGAACTGTTGGAAATATGCCCTAGAGGCAATAAATAAAGTGTTTATTATTGTATTTCCTTGTTCACGATAATCGTTTATTATCCATGCTATAATTGTATTAATTGGAAACACATTACATGTGTGGGTAAATAGACAACCCTTTGTCCCTAGTATACCTCTAGTGAACTAGCTCGTTGATCAAACATGGTCAAGGTTTCCTAGCCATTGACATGTGATGTCATTTGATAACGGGATCACATCATTAGGAGAATGATGTGATGGACAAGACCCAAACTACAAACGTAGCATATGATCGTGTTAGTTTATTGCTACTATTTTCTACATGTCAAGCATATGTTCCTATGACCATGAGATCATGTAACTCACGGACACCGGAGGAGTGCCTTGTGTGTATCAAATGTCGCAACGTAAATGGGTGACTATAAAGGTGCTCTACAGGTATCTTCGAGGGTGTCTGTTGAGTTGGCATGGATCAAGACTGGGATTTGTTACTCCGTGTGACGGAGAGGTATCTGAGGGCCCACTCGGTAATACAACATCACAATAAGACTTGCAAGCAATGTGACTATGTGTTAGTCACGGGATCTTGTATTACGGAACAAGTAAAGAGACTTTCCGGTAATGAGGTTGAACTAGGTATGGAGATACCGATGATCGAATCTCGGGCAAGTAACATACCGAAGAGCAAAGGGAACATCATACGGGATTAACTGAATCCTTGACATAGAGGTTCGACCGATAAAGATCTTCGTAGAATATGTAGGAACCAATATGGGAATCCAGGTCCTGCTATTGGTTATTGACCGTAGAGGTGTCTCGGTCATGTCTACATAGTTCCCGAACCCGCAGGGTCTGCACACTTAAGGTTTGGTGACGTTTCGATAATATAGAGTTATGTATGGTGGTGACCGAAGGTTGTTCGGACTCCCATATGAGATCAAGGATATCACTAGGATCTCCGAAATGGTCCAGAGGTAAAGATTCATATATAGGAAGTCCTGTTTTGGTCGCCGAAAAAGTTTTGGGCTCATCGGTAGTGTACCGGGAGTGCCGGTAGTGTACCAGGAGACCATCGGGAGGGGTATTTCGACTCAAGAGGCTTCGTGGGCTATGGGAGAGTGAAAACCAAGCCTTAGTGGGCTGGTGGAAGTCCCAGACAAGGCCCATGAGGCTAGGGAAGAAAAGCCCAAAGGGAAAAAGGTGGAAAAAGGCAAAAAAGGAGGAATCCTAGTCCTACTAGGATTTGAGGAGGAGTCCTCCTCTCCTCCCCACTTCATTCAAACCAAGGAGGCTTGGCCCTTGCGCCAAGGCCTCTCCTCCCTCCCTCTTATATATACTAGAGGTTTTAGGGATTTTGCACTAGAATTGCAGTTACGTGCTACCCGTTCCTCCAGTGCATTTTTTCTCCTCTAGATCGGATCTCTGCAGTGCTTAGGCGAAGCCCTATCGGAATAGCTCCACCACCATCGCCGGAGCGCCATCACGCTGCTGGAGAACTCTTCTTCCTCTCCGCTCCCTCTTGCTGGATCAAGAAGGCGGAGATCGTCATCTAGCTGTTCGTGTGCTGAACGCAGAGGTGCCGACCGTTCGGTGCTTGATCGGGACAGTTCGTGATTGGATCGTGGGACGCTCGACGATTTGGATCGCGAAGACGTTCGACTACACCAACCGCGTTTCTTAACGCTTCCCACTTAGCGATCTACAAGGGTATGTAGGTCCACTCCCCCTCTCGTAGATGCTCATCACCACAGATAGGTCTTGTGTGAATGTAGGAAATTTTTTGTTTCCCATGCAACGTTCCCCAACAGGAACTACCTCGACCACGCCCCCTACAAAGAGGTAATATTTGGAACTAGCAGTTTGACCATTTCTTATTGCCACTTAAGGCACTAACAGTCATTTCCAACCTCTGTTGGAGACGAGTACAACCGTCCTTGTTTGAAGACGTCCAAGGAGTGCTAGGTGGTTCTCCCGAACCAAGGTCTCCAGCAAACAATGCGGTCAGTACGAAGGCCCCCGACGCAGACTAGCTTCTAGAGGATTTTGAGGGGGTCTCACTTACCAATTCCAACATAAATAGTGTGATGAATCACCGACCATGGAAGGTTTCATTGCATTACCACACATTTCCGAAACATGAGTTTAGCGCTCTTAATTTGGAGGACGCATATCTCGGAGTGGCCCGCGCAGGTCTTGAGGGAGACGCCAACCTTATGTCGAGCAGCCTGTAGGTGAGTAATTGTTTTTGAAAACCGAACACAGATCCTAACCCAGTAGCCCCCGAACCTTAAGTTGGTCGGGCCAGCCCTGGTATGAATATTGTTATATCATGGTGTAGCCCTCGAGGAACAAAATGAAAAATTGTCCGACGACCTTGAGGTAAACCGATCACAATTGGCGTTGTGAACACCGAACTAGAGGATCTTAAGAAGTTCACCAGGGAGGCACATGGTGAGTAAAAAGGTTTTAATATGTAGAATTGGTTTGGCCACCTTTTCTAATCAATGATTGCCTTATGGAGCCGAGTCCATATGTAAGCTGTAGAAAGATCTTGATGCGGCCAGACAAGCTCAAAGGTATGCCAAGTCGCATCACGAAGCTGGTCGCCTGGTATTGACATGAATTCATGAAAGAACAAGCTCAAAGCGGGAAACCTGCGTCAGGCCAAAGAAATCAAGAGTTTAAAATCTCAATGGGCAAAAGCCCGTGAGGAGAGCTAGAGATGGAAAAGTGGCATCTTTGGTGAGTGAAATTTCAATTTGAAATTCCGCACACTTTGTGAAATATGCTAATATAAGAAACATGCAATGTCTCATTTGTAGTCCTCCTGACCGGGTTCCCTGAGGAACAAACCACCTCGATTGGAGGGAACCTACTGAAGGAACTGTCCATTGTTCATGAGTGAGCTTGGGAAGCTATGAAGAACATGGTCAAGTATAGGAGCAAGGCAACCTGGATTGGCCAAATTTTAAGCCAAATTGATGCATATAGTGGCTTAAAAACGATACTAGAAGGGCACAGACACGATAAAGACAAATAGATGCACGAATATATCGACCGGCTTCATTTAGAAACCCCCAAGTGAGACCGGTTAATACATTTGAAGTTGAATACCGAGGAAAACTTAACGTAGCTCGGGTTAGCCAAACACGTCAGGGGAAATGCTAACTATTCCAAATAAACAAAAAAGGAAGGAAAAAAATAAAGGAGTAAAAGGACTAGTGAGGGTGACGATAGCTATCTAGCCGTAGAAGTGCCAAAGACGAGTTGTGTTCCATGGGATCGGTTCGAGGCGATTGTCCAATGGGTTGCGGAGGCGATATGTTGCTCCTGCAAGTAGTTTACCAATTATGATAGGACCCTCCCACTTGGACGAGAGTTTATGCTTCTACTTCTCCGGGAGGCATAGAACAAGTTCACCCACATTATGGGCCTTCTCTTGAACTTCCCTGCTTTGGTAGCGTTGGGCCTACTATTAAGAAAAAAAAGAGCAGGCTTGAGCTATATCATGCTCTGCTTCTTTTCTTCGTACATGCGCATCCTAGGTGCATCGTGGATAAGATCATAGGGGAGGACTGCTTCTGCCCCGTACACCATAAAGAGAGCAATGTGTATCCCGTTGACTGGCTTGGGGTGGTGCACAGGCCCCATAACACGGAGTCGAGATCCTTCACCCAATGGTAGTCAGATTCTTTTAGAGAATGGACGAGTCGAGGTTTTATACCTCTCATAATAAGACCATTGGCCCATTCAACCTGTCCACTGGTCTGTGGGTGATATATTGAGGCATAATCAGGCTTGGTGCCCATGTTAGAGCACTATCCCTTTACCTCCTAGGCTATGAAATTGGATCCACTTTCCGTAACGGTGAACCATGCGGGATATAAACTAGATGACCGGTCGGGACTTAGTTGAGGCTACCAGTTTTGCTTCAATCCACTTGGTTAATTTGTTAACCATCACTAGTAGATATTTCTTTTTCTTGGTCCCCCCTTTAAGTAGTCCGACCATGTCCAGCCCCTAGACCATGAAATGTCAAGTGATCGGTATTGTTCAAAGAGTCGTTGGGGGCACGTGGCTTTGATTTGCAAAGAGCTAATAGCCAACACAGTGTTGAATGAGTGTCTTCACGAGAAGTGGGCCGAACGAATCCTTTTTGAAAAGCCTTGATTACCGTGGGCCGAACTGCTGCGTGGTGACCGCCCATGCCTGCCTGTATTTCATCCAAGAGCTGCTTACCTTCTTTTTCAGATATGCACCATTGAAGTACTCCGGTGGTGCTTTTCTTGTATTGCTCACCCTCATGGACCTTGTCGGACTTGGAGCGCCGCATTATGCGTCTTGCCTCTGTCTGGTCATCGGGGAGATTTTAGAGTAAAATATAAGCGAGGAAGGGTTCGGTGCATGGCGCAATTACTGCCATGCCGTTGTGAGCCGAAGGCGTTTCTTCGAGTGCCGAACCACCGATGATTTGTTCAGCTAGTTCGATGACATGAGGGATGATTTGTTTGAGACATTGACTCCAGCATCCATTTCTTCATCCCAACATACAACGGATGGCTTGAAAAGACATTCCATAAAGGGGTTCTCAGGGAGTGGGTCACGCTTGGCGCCCATGCGGGCGAGGATGTCAACAACTTGATTGCTCTCTCTGGAGACGTGGTGAAATTCTAATCATTCAATTGTGTCCCTATTGTTAATTATATCGTTCAGTGGTACTTTGGATGCCACCGTGACCGAGCACTCTTGAAAGTAGTGTCGGAGCTTTCGGGATGGCATGAAAACTGTATAGGCTATCTTCAGGTAATGCGGCTATCTGAACTTGCCCACGGTGAGAACTTCTGATACATAGTAGACTTTTTCTGTACCAGGACCTTGTGACCCTCAGCCACTAGTTCGACAATGAGAACCTCACTGACCACTTGGTTTGTGGCTGAGATGTATAACAACATTGGTCCTCCTATGCCGGGCGCTGCTAATATAGGGTTATTGGCCAATAACATTTTGATTTCTTCGAAAGCTGTCATTGCTTCATCGGTCCACTCGATGTTTTTGGTATGTTTGAGCAGTCTGTAAAGTGGTAGTGCCTTTTCGCCAAGGCGGGAGATAAAGCGTCTCAAAGCCGCCACACAGCCCGCAAGTTTTTGAACGTGCCTCAGCTCCGTAGGGATTGCCAGTTGTGATAGAGATCGGATTTTAGAAGGATTGTCCTCTATTCCTTTATGTGAGACGATAAATCCAAGAAGTTTACCAGGGGGAACTCCGAAGACACATTTATCCGGATTGATCCATATATATTAAGCCCATAGATTATCAAAGGTTTGCCAGAGGCCATCCACCAGCTGGCTGACGTCCTTGGTCTTGATGACCACATCGTCCATGTCTACCTTGACTGTTTTGCCGATATGATTTTGTCGGCGTTCTAGGAACGGGGGTACCCAGTCCTGCCTGCCTAAGGCCTAGGGCATGGCTCACTTCGTCGGCCTGGTGAGGCCCGGCGCGGCATCACTCAAGACAAGGCCCTCGCGAGGACCCTGGGCTCGCGAGGCGGAGCAGCATCAAGACCCTCGGGGAAGAACCTCCTCAGCCCCCCCTCCTGAGGGGTGGAGATCCCTATGCAAGGCCCGACCTCAAGAGTCAAGGATGACACAATTGAGGATAGGCAAGCGCCGCATGCCAGCAGACACAATTTTCCCTTTTTTGCAAAGAGAGCAAGGACATACACAGGTTCCCAAAGCGCCGCCCCAAAGGTTTGCATTCAGGTGCAACAAAACCACGACCACCAGCCCCGCAGGGCGGATGTCATCGCCGAGCCCACCACTGCATCATAGTCATCTACTTTGTGGGTGAAGACCGCCTTTGGACTGGGCACGGATGTACTCTTGTCCCTCATCAAAATTGGCCATTGTGGGATTCCTTCCCACCATAAAGATAAGGTGAGAGGACCCGGGCCGCCGCTATATGCAGAAGTTAGATCACATCATAGAGGGGATCCCAGATCCAATCAAGCACTTAGCCACTTAACTCTCCATCTCCAGGCAGAGAGTCAAGAACACACCTTGAGCGCCCTGCCAAGGCTCAAGCCCATTGTATTTCATCACCAAAACCTCCACGAGAGGCAATCCACCACAGCAGGAGTAGGGTATTATGCTTCGTAGTAGCCCGAACCTGGGTAAACTATCGTCTTGATCTTCTTCCTCGTCATCGAACGAGTTCGCGGTTGTTTCCATCAAGTAGCGAGATAGGTTGGATGGCGCCGTGGGGAAGACTTTGCGCATGCCCCTGTGTTCGAACCTTAATGGTTTTGCTGAGCCCAAAATCCGACATTTGGCATGCTAGGTAGGGGGAGTGTCGAAGCCTTCCTTGAGCCTCACCTTGCCTCCACTCGTCGCACTCATGGCAAAGGGACGACAGTCTAGGGCTGAACGCCGAGATGCCCGCATGGCGCGGGCGGCGCCCACGGTCGTCCGAGCACCGTGCCACCACTCTGCACGCGTGTCCCTTCATCAGTCAGACCCTTAACGGGCGTCGGGGGCTGCCGCCTTCACCAACCATGCAGAAAGTCCCCGTCGTCCTGGCTCCCCCTCATGCCGGGGGCGCGCCATGTACCCTTTGGATCTGTCAGGATCCGACGCACAGGCATGTCGCACTCCTCATGGCGCACGAGCTGCGGCGTCATCGCGCGACACGAGCTTGCCATGATGCCTGGGTCAGGTACGCCCTCGGGTGTGCCCCTACAACTCCCGAGGCCCCGTCATACCTCGGTGTGGCCCGCACCCAAGCACCCGCTTGACCCATGGAACCAACGCTTGGGCCGCTTGGGCACTCCTAAGATGCTCGCTGCGGTGCGCACCCACCGAGAGCATGGCGCGGGGCACCATTGGGCGCAGATGGGAGGCGCCGCCCGCACCAAGAGCATGCCCCCCCGCGCCCCTCGTCGATTCCCATGGGGCCAGGGAGGAAGACCGGAGACTCAGCGATGCCGGTGCCCGAGGGCTCGGGCAACTCTACACCGACCATTTTAACGAGCGCTCGGGCAGAGGGGAAGACGACGCTGGCTACCATGGCAGCAAGAATTATGTACACGGCTTCAGGAATGGTTCTCGCGAGGGATGGCACATGCGTCCTGGCGAGAGTGGATCAAACGATGGCTTCGTGAGGGTGAACGACACGAGCACCCTCATTGGGCACCCCTACTAGTAGGGTCCTGCCATGAGCAGGCATGTGAGTCTAGGGACCGGGGGTCTTTGGCCTTGGAACAACAGCGGGTGTCCCCCCCTTCGTTTCCGGGCCTAGTCGCCCCAGCTTGGGGATGGAGGGTGGAACACACGCCCATGTCGAGTGGGCCGGATGATCCCAACCTGGGGGCAAAGGGTAGCTCACGCTACCCCATCCCAGGGCATGCGACGCCCGCTTCGACACGGAGGGTGGAACATATGCCCATGTCTCCGAGCCGGGTGTCGGTCGATTGCCAGCAGGCGATCCTGTACTAGCCCATGGCCCCGGGCCCGGCTTGCCCGGCCTGGGGGCTAGGACGCAAGCAGCTGCAAGGGTACCCTAGGCACCCTAGCGAGGCGTGCTAGGGCACCGCCCTCGCGTGCAGCGGACGGGCCTCGCCTGGCCCGGCCTGCGGGCATGGGGTTACACCTCCTCCAAGATGATGACGCTTGAGCATGGGCCCTGGCATGTGGGAAGCCACACCTACGCCCTGGGTCCCTTCCTAGGTCGGCCCTACTTCACCGACCCGTGACACTCTCACATAATAATGAGCAGACTGTATACGCCTAGATCCCCTTGAGGACGCGGTGGAGTTCCCACACACGCAATGTGGCAGCCATAGCTCCGTGCTGGTGGAGAAGTCAACACTGCCCATCAATGGCTATGCCCATGAAACGTGGATGCCCTACGCTCAATGCTAAGGGAAGACGAAGACTAGCCTAGTTGTCGGACGTGGCGTTTGCATGTTTCCTTCTGTGTTCGAATTGCCATTTTTTGGAATGAAGTTTGAAGAGTTCAGAGATCTAAATTTAAAAGAAAAGGGGTGGGGACTTTTTCTCTTGTTTCTCCCATTTTACTAGTCTTCAACCTTCTTCTTTGGATTGGCAAGACGATGTGCACTCGAGGGCATCACGGAGCCCAATGGGGCTCGGTGGCGAGCTCTTGTCGCCTCGAGGGATCGCACCTCCAGACAGTCGATCCCTACCAGGGGTTTCGATCGTGGTACGGCATCACAGCGCAGAGTCTCAGGAGACCCCAGTGCTTAGGCCTCCTAAGGAAGATCCCGTCACAACGGATTGGGGGTCGCTCGAGCGTCAAAGGGGGCTCATGAGCAGCGTGCCTGAGGAGCCTTACCAGTCATAAAGCCACTTGGCAGCCTCGATGCCGTCCTTGGTGATCCGGCCGGCATCGACGGTGTTAGGGACTCACACCATGGTTACGTCTTGGGTGATCCGGTCTTACACCATGGAGGTAGGGAAATGCATGGGACTGGGACCTAACGACATAGAGAAACTTGAGCGTCGAAAGGGGGGCTCCTGATTAGTGAGCCTCAGGAGCCTTGTCGGTCATATAGCCGCTTGGCAGCCTTGATGCCATCCTTGGTGATCCGGCGGCATTGAGGGTGTCGGGGCCTCACCTGTGGGTGTATCCTTGGCCAGACGCAGCCACGATGGTAGGGAAATGAGCGCGACTGGGGCATGAAGGCACAGAGTGCCGAAAGGGGCTCCCAACCCAATGCGCACACAAGAAAGGAGGCTCAGCGCGTCACTCCTCATTGCTCGAAAGTAAGTTCATGGGTAATTCTTGCAAGTACATACAAAATTGCCGCTAGGCCACACACATGATCCTGCCAGGAAAAGAAAGGCCGCTCAGGGGGACACGAGGACGCTGCTACCCTCGCCATCGGCCCCGTTGAGGGCCCCGAGCGACACAGCCGTAGCCTAGGCTTAGGATTCTCCAAAGGAAAACTCCGCTATCAGGTTTTCTACGTGGTCACTTACCCGCTCGGCTAGGGCGGTGCACATTGTTTCAGGTACTGGCTCGAGCATCGTCCCGAAATCAAAGTGCAGGTCAAGGCGAAGGAGGTGGCTGAAGACAGGCGAGGCCGGCTGCGCAGGAGGTCATGACTCTTCTCCTCCAGCAGTCTACGGGTTTTCTCCGTGCCCCCTCAAGACACTCCACAACCCCGGAAAAGAACTCTAGGTGACCGGCATCATGTGGGACTAGGGGGCTCAAGACGCTCTCACCGCAGATGTCGTCCAAGGCCCGCTTAGCCCTCGCTTCCAGGAACGAGAACATCTGAAAAAGCATATGGTGAAGACCGTGAGCTCGAACCGCCTTGTCTGAAGTCCTCTTCGCCTGGGAAGCCACACCAGCTACTTGTTTGTAAAGTAAAGCCATCTCGGCTTCGGCGGTGGCTTGGGGCGTCGATCGCGGCGCGCCAGCGCCCTTCCTCCTGATCTAACCTCTTGAGGTCTTTAACCTCGCCTTTCAGGGAATCATGCCGCTGACAGAATCAGGACTCCTAGAGTTGCAGCTTCACGTGATAGTCCCGGACCAGTGAGTGCCAAGCCTCAGCTACCCTGCCCTCGACCTCCTTCTGGAGCCTCGCCTCATAGGAAGCGAGGGAATCTTCAGCAAGCAACGCCTGGCGTTCCCTCGTCTCCAGCGTCTCCTACTCCAAGTTCTGCTCCAGCGTCTCCATCGCAATCATATCAAGGGGCATGCCAGGATTCACGCTAGCAAGAAGGAACTCAGGAGCCGCACCATCATGCGCGGTTCTCCATGCTCGGATCTGCCCTTTAGTGACATCGTTGAAGGCCTGAAGCTCTTCGAGGTGTTCCTCTCAGGCCCTGCACCGACAGTCAGCCTACTGAACTTCGGCAAGGGCATGCCCATAGGCCTCCGTCACTGCAGCAATGGATTCCCAGGCCTCAACGCAGACACGCTCAGTCTATAGGCACCCGAGGTTCACAACGTCATCTAGGTAGCGCCACCGCCCCACAAGGCGCTGACACTCCGCCCTCAGGTGAGCATTGCCATGGGCGAGCTCCACTCCCAGGCGTTCCAGCGCCCTTGCCACCGAATGGAGCAATCCCCGTTGCACGCCCCCCTGGTCGCTCGCAAGACCAAGGGCCCAGCCAGGCCCTTCTTCCCCTTTAGGAGGGGTGGAGGAGGTGTGCAAGCCGTCGCCCGGCCCGGACACCTTTCCTAGGGATGGTGGCTCCCGTGAGGCTGCTCTGGAGGAATGGCATGCCCCCCGAAGCCCCATGACATCGGGCCAAGGGCGACCATGGGCGGTAGTCATGGAGGTGGATGACATCAACTCGACTTCTTCCTCACCATCGGGAAGTGCCATGCCCAAGATGCGCGCCTATCCATATTTAGGCATGGGAGCCTCGACAGGGATAGAGGCGCATCTAGTTGTTCGCAAGTACAATATCATCACATACATTTATGAAGAGAGGAGTATTTGAGTTGGCTTACACTCGCCACATGCTAAATTACAATTCCACACAATTTATGCAAACATCATTCATAAGATAGGGTCCGACTACGGATGAAAACAAACGAGAAAATATGTGATGAAACTGTCTTGCTAGCCCCAAAGATCACGACCAAGGCCTCTCAACTTGTCCGGATATGTGACGTACATCCTGCCACACTCCTCATCAAACTCCGACTTGAGCTGCGTCACGTCATCTGGCACGGTCTCATCTGCACCTCCACCTGTATTTGTTGTAGTAATCTGTGAGCCACGGGGACTCAGCAATCTCGCAACCGGGTACCAAGACTATTCAAGCTTATTGGGTTGCATGGGGGTAAGTGTTTAGTTTGCAATAGCACTAAGCATTGTATGGTGGCTAACTTACAAAAACATGAATGTAAATATGTGGTCTATGTTAAACGATCGAGAACTAGCATGATCGCTAAGCAATCATGAACACCTACTTACGTCAAACATAACCCCACCATGTTCTCTCTTGGTTTATGTTCACGAGTAGAGACGATCACGGTTACTCACACGATTGGTGTATTTTATTGTAATTTACTTCAAGTAAACTATAGCCGGGTGTTAAACAAATACCCAAGTTGCCACATAACCGCGGGCATGGCTTTCTGAAAGATTTAACCCTGCAGGGGTGTTCCAACTAGTCCATCATAAATTAACGACACTCCGCGGGAATAACCTCGACCACGGATCTCGTGATCATCCTAGGCAACTCCAAAGGAATTCCGACACCTCGATATAGCCCGAAGAAAATCATAGTTCCTCATGCAAGTCGTTCGAAAAAGGTAAAACAAGTCCAGCAAGACCGCCTAACATGTCGACGAACCCGATAAGAGTCGCATATCTCGTTCTCAGGACACGACAGATAAGCTACGGGTTGTTGATTAATTAGCCACGGGGTTGCAAAGCCCTAAGAAATTTTATTAAGTTGTTTAAGGAATTAGTACCAATGTTGGGTCTTGCCAGACAAGTTTTAATCTCAACCGAATAATCAAGGTGGTCCCATTAACAACCCCGAGCATGTTAGGAGCGCAAAATATGCAAACATAACACCGGTAACAAGTAACTGTGGCGGTAAAAATGGAACAAAACATCGAGCAAAAGGCCAAACCTTACACCATACCAAGATATATATGTACATTAAATTAAATAGCAGTAAATATTGTGATACCTCTAGATATCCATGTTATCACATGGAAACAACCTGCACCTACAACTAAGAACACTACAAGAGGGGCCTGAGCAGCGGTAACTTAGGCAAACAAGGTTTGCTAGGATGTGGAGGGGATAAAGGCTATCATGGCAATCTAGGAGGATTGACATCCAAGTGTCAGGTAACACATATGTAACAATAAAAGCGAGACATCTAGCAAAGCAAAAATAGTGTCGGGATCCGGGTAGGATCATCTTGCCTGTTGGTTCTTCAGAGGGACAAAGAGCGGGGTCCTCGTGGTGGTACACTCCTGGATCCTTGTACTCGGTTTCAACACTCGCTTCTACCAAAGAGAAATAGCAACAATAAACAACAACCAAGGTGCAATGCACAACCAAGATGATTGATGATTCATTTGAAGTATTTAGCATGGCAATCCTAAACTAGTCATGTTTCTCATGCAATAGTTAAGTTATTTACAATTCTGTACAGAACCTCCTGTTAAGATGTCTGAACATTCATGATCATGGCAAATATGTATGATTCATGCAAAATTGATGCAAATGCATATGTTGAACGTCGGAAACAGAGTAACGGATCTCACGCTACGCTCTTGGCAAGTTACGAAGGCAAAATACAAGACAATGAAGGCCATGAGCTATTCCTTGGTATTCCAAGTTAGCCACTGGTTAGGAAATGAAAAACCCATCACCTTAGAGCCAAGTATCAAGCAAAACAATGGGGCATAGCTCCCACAAGCCACAAAACACCAACACACACAATCTGTCTCCAAACAGCAACATAGTAACTTTCACAGCAAATATTTAGAGCTACAGGAAGTTTCCAACCTCAAACAAAACAAGTACAAAATCTACATAACATGCTTATCAAATAATCCAACAACACAAACTAGATAGGAAGCACATATCAATAAGCATGAAGCACACAAGTTGCCATGATGAAACAAATTCTAGGGACTTGGAGAAAATCACAGTTTTCTGGAATCTGAGTTAAGCTGATAGCATGTTGACAGCAATAAATAATGGTGCTAGAGATCTCCTCATGGCATGAAAATTAACAGGATGGTAGGGGGCAAAATCTATTTCAAAACACTAGCACTGAGCTTGAGCTAAAACACAACATATCACTAGGTAGCATCCACTCATCATGGCATAAAAATATTAACAGATTCTCAGACTTAGTAATATTTAGCATGATGATCACAACTACATTTTTATATCCACTTTGGAGCATGGTTCCCACACATGTGCAAGATTATCATGTCAAAAGAAAATACCATGGCATTCTACTCATGAAATACTACCACTTCCATGTTGACACAGAGATCATAGCAAGCATGGATTAATTCTAGCTAAAATGAGAAAATGGCACTTTGGGACAAAATGACATTTTCCCCAACCTGCTGAAATGACCAAACAAGTTGCACCAATGGATTCATTGGGAGATTCTACCGTAATTCCACATATCATACTCATATGTAAGTTTTTGCAAAACTCACAAAATCATGCTCAAAAATTAACCTAACATTCCCATCAGTCAAAACTTACTAAAAATGCTCATATCCAAATATGCTCATGACCAGATTTAGAAATTACCAGAAAAAGAAATAATTTACCTAACACAATAAATCACTAACCAAAAGAAAAGAAAACAAAAGATAGGAGGGGCCCACCTGACATAGACACCGGGGCCCCTCTGTGGATGACAAGTGGGGCCAGGGCCCACTTGCCATGCACACACTAACACACATACACACACACAGCTACACACAACACACACTAGATCCTGCTGGCCACAAGAAATCTTGCACACACACAAGCACACACCACACACACACAAAACCACACCAGATCCTGTGTGGACACACCAGATCCCTTAGGCAACCACACACACAAACAAACAACAAAAAATAAATAAAAGGGCGGCGGGGGGGGGGGGGGGGTCGAACCCACGACCTGCCGATCGACGCCCGGTTCGGTTGACAACTGCGCTACTCGCGGGCTACTGACCAAGGGGAGGCCTTGCCCCTCCACTACCAACTGCTCCTCCAGATAACTGATGAAACTAAAGGAAAGCCACACCGACAACAGGCACGGCGGTGACGCGAGGCACCAGAGGACTCCGATGACCAAACAAGCGGCGGAGGCTTCCAGTGGATGCCCTGCTCCTGCGCGCACACACCCACACTAGAACAGCCACCTGAGGTCGGATGAAAACGACGCTGGCGGCGACGACAGAGCGCCGATGGCGGAGGCCTACACATGCTACGCACGACGATGCCACAAGGAAGGAAATAAATGGGGCAATGAAAAACGGAGCCCTACGAGAAGCAGGAACTCGCATGCTACGCATGTAAGCATGGGATCAAAGGAGCACTCATCGGCGACGAGGTCCGACGGCAGCGAAACGCTCTACACGTGGACACGCACTACACTAGGCTAATTGTTGTGGTGGGAGAGCTTGGCCAGAGGGGAAGAATATGAAGCAGAGGCGTGGCCTTGGCGTTCCACAAGGATGCAGATGACGTCGGGGAAGGAGACGATGCTGGCAAAGTGATCCCGACGACCGCCTGCCCGAGGGACTCACCGGAGAAGCTCCCGCGCAACGAGCTCCTCTTCGAACCCTCTCCGAACTTCTCTGAATTTTTCCTTACCTGAGACGAAATAGGAGGAGAGGTGGAGGGCGGCGGCGCGATGAGGGAGAGGGAACCCTAGGGGTGCGGCATGAACGTCAAGGGGGATAAATAGGCACGGGATGACGGTGTTTCGACGTTTGCGCCAACAGAGGAGGCCACGTGCTCGCTCCCTCTCTCTCTCGACTGACGGAGGAAGGAGACGGAACAGGTCTCTGCTATACGCACGGTCTAGGCTATTGAATAAAAAGAAAAGGATTTTTGTTAAAACAAAAATACTTTGGCACTAAAATAAATATGCCCTATTTAATAAAAATAAAAAGTTGATTTTTAGGACAAGTAAAATAAATACTTTTTTTAAATAAATAGCCACTGTTTTGCAAAACCCCATGAGTCCAAAGTTTACACAACAAAGAGAGCACCACATTCCTACTCAATATGATATCCCCTACTAACATAACATTTTAATAGATTAAATAATCAAGTTAAATCTCCTGTAGAAAGCAAAAGGGAAAAAGGTTTAGGCATGGTTTTGAAAATGAAAGGTGAACGGAGGGAGTTGTTGCACCACACTTGCACACATCCACATCACACAAGATCAATCTAGCAAGCAACACAAGTATGCAACTGATATGATGAGCATCATGCATGATGCATGAGATGGAAATGGCAATGAGCAAAATCATATTCATTCAGGCACATGGCAACATAGAGGTTCAAAAGAGTTACATGACCATAATTGGCAAGGGGAGCACTTGGGCTGTTACAACTCTCCCACAAGTCGAGCCGAGATCTAGGAACGAAAGAACTTTGGATATTCGGAACAGAGAAGATCCTCACATTCCCAAGTAGCTTCTTTATCGGAATGATGAGACCACTTCACCTTGAGAAACTTGATTGATTTGTTGCGAGTCTTACGCTCACTTTCGTCGAGAATAGCAACTGGATGCTCACGATAAGACATGTCTTCTTGGAGAGCAATGTCTTGGAGGTCAATGGTATACTCGGGAGTCTTGAAGCACCTCCGGAGCTGAGAAACATGGAAGACATCATGCACATTTGCGAAGTTTGGAGGAAGCTCCAGTTGATAGGCAAGTTCACCTCTCTTGCCAACAACTCTGAAAGGACCCACAAAATGAGGAGTTAGCTTCTTTTTAATTCTAAACCACCGAGTTCCCTTCATGGGAGAGACTCTAAGATAGACTAGATCATCAACTTGAAAGGAGACATCCCGATGTTTGTTATCGTAATAACTCTTCTGTCGGGATTGAGCTGCTTTGAGGTTCTCACGAATGACATGGCACATCTCTTCTACTTCGGTGATCATGTCATTGCCCAAAATTTGACGCTCACCGGTTTCAGACCAATTGAGCGGCGTACAGCACTTCCTGCCGTAGAGAATCTCGAAAGGGGCATTGCCTGAGCTAGCCTGAAAGTTGTTATTGTATGAAAATTCAGTGTATGGAAGGCAGTCTTCCCATTTCATGCCGAACGAAATCACACAAGCTCTGAGCATGTCTTCAAGGACTTGATTGACTCTCTCAACTTGACAACTTGTCTGTGGATGGAATGAAGTGCTGAAACGGATCTTGATACGCATAGCAGTCTGGAAGGACTCCCAAAACATGGAAGTGAAGAGGCTTCCATAGTCAGATGAGATGAGCTGAGGAATATCGTGCAAAGACACTATCCTTGACATATACAACTCCACTAGCTGAGCTTCCGAGATAGACTCTTTGACCGGAAGGAAATCAGCAACCTTGGTCGGCTTGTCGATAACCACAAAGATGGCATCGTTGCCCCTCTTGGACATGGGAAACCCAGTGACGAAATCCATCTCCACATGATTGAATTTTTACTCTAGAATAGGTAAAGGCTGGAGGAGACCTGCTGGACGTTGATGTTCTGCCTTCATTCTACGACAAACATCACACTCGTTCACGAACTGAGCAATTTCATGTTTCATGCGAGTCCACCAGAAGGTTTGCTTGAGATCCTGATACATCATGGAATTACCTGGATGAATGGATAGAAGAGAATTGTGTGCTTCGTCCATGATAACCTTCCTAAGATCACCTTTTGGAACTACCAGATGGTCCTCAAAGAACAAGGTATCTTTGTCATCAACGCGAAAGCACTTATACTTCGGAATGCCCTTGGCCACACCTTTCTTCACTTTCTTCGCGATTGCATCAAGAAGTTGAGCTTGGTGAACCTGATCTTGCAGAGTCGGAGAAACTTGAAGATTGTCAAGAAATCCTAGCGTAATCATTTGAAGGTTGAGCTTGCGGAAGGCTTCACAAAGCTCGGGTTGAAGGGGCTTCAGGATGAGACTGTTGCAGTATGCCTTTCGGCTGAGCGCGTCTACAAGGACATTTGCTTTTCCAGGAGTATACTCAATGCTTGGATTGAAGTCCTCAAGCATTTCCACCCAACGTGTCTACTGAAGATTGAGATTGGGCTGAGTGAAAATGTACTTCAAGCTCTTGTGGTCGGTGTACACCTCAACTGGCGTACCCAACAACAAATGCGTCCAAGTCATCAGAGCATGCACAACTGCCGCCAACTCAATATCATGAGAGGGGCAGTTCTTCTCGGAAGGCTTGAATTAACGTGAGGTATGAGAAACTATCTACTTATCTTGCATGAGAACACCACCAAGACCTTGTAGAGAAGCATCACAGAAAACTTGTAAGGCTTTGATTGCTCGGGAGGAACAAGAACTGGAGGTGAAGTCAGTCTCTGCTTGAGCGTATTGAATGCCGCATCACACTTAGGAGACCAAACATACTTGACATTCTTTTGGGGGAGATTAGACAGAGGCTTAGCAATTTGAGAGAAATTCTCCATGAATCTTTTGCAATAACTAGCAAGCCCGAGGAAGCTACGAAGCTGCTTGACATTCTGAGGAGGCTTCCACTTCAAGATTGCCTCTACTTTCTCAGGGTGCACTTTAATGCCCTCGGCAGGGATCACATGCCCAAGGTACACCACTTCATTGAGCCAAAACTCACACTTGGAAAAATTTGCATAGAATCGATGCTCTCTTAACTTGTCAAGCACAAACCAGAGATGCTCTACATGCTCTTCTTCAGTCTCTGAGAACACGAGGATATCATCCAGATAGACCAAGACAAAATCATTCTTGAAACGAGAGGATATTAAGTTCATCATTCTTGAGAAGATTTGAGGAGCATTGGCGAGACCAAAGGACACGACGGTGTACTCATAAGACCCAAAACTCGTCCTGAAAGGAGTCTTTGGAATATCTTCTTCGCGAATGCGAATCTAATGATAGCCCATGCGAAGACCAATTTTCGAGAAAACCATGGCACCTTTCAGTTGTTCAAACAACTCATTGATGTTGGGAAGTGGGTACTTGTTTCTGATTGTCTTCTTATTCAATGGACGGTAACCGACACAAAGTCAGTTCGTGCCATCCTTCTTCTTGACAAACAAAACACAACAACCCCATGGAGAAGAACTTGGTCTGATCATAGCCAGATGTTATTGTTCATCTAGCTGCTTCTTCAACTCTTTCAGCTCTTCGGGGACAAGTTTATAAGGACGCTTGCAAACCGGTTCAGTTCCTGGCTCGAGGTCAATCACAAACTCGCCTGGCCGGTGCGGAGGCATTCCTGGCAATTCATCTAGAAAGACATCTTCATACTCACTAACCACAGGAATCTAAGAAATAGCTGAGATTTCACCCTTCTCATTAAGAGCAATGAGACGGATTGTGGCATCGCGAGCTGTGAAAAATAATCACATCTTCTGAAGGATGAGTAAACTTGACTTCTTTGGATTCACAATCCACATGCGCCTTGTTCATAGCCAGAAAGTCCATGACAAGAATGAGATCAATATAGGAATGGCCGAGAACAATTGGAGAGGCTAGAAAACAATAATTTCCCATCTTGATAGAAACATCCGGAACCACCATGTTCGAGCTCATCAATTTGCCCGGGGACACAACACGAAAAGGATTAGGAAGGACTACCGAAATAAAGTCATGCTTCCATGCAAAAGGTCTATAAATGAATGAATGCGATGCACTAGTGTCAAAACAAATGTTTTGCAGGAATAGAATTAACTGAGAGATTACCAATGATCACTTGAGAAGAATCCTCTACCTCTACTACATTCACCATGTTCACATGGACTGACTTGGGATTATGCTTCACCATAGCATTGCTTGGAGGTCTGACAGGAGGAGGAGGCGGAAGACGCCGCTGGTTGCACTTGTTTGAGTAGTGTCCCTTCTGACCACACTTGTGACAAGTAACCTAAGATAGTAGTAGAAAGTTGCCTGGAGGAGGAACATTAGCTGGCTTGGGTGCCTGGGGCCTCAGTTGATATCCTGGGTTTGGTGGGTGGGAAGAACCATGACCATCGAACTGTCTCTGCTGCTGAGGAGGACGAAACGGAGGTCGGAGAAGGAACCCAATATTTCAGCTGCTTAGGAACCATCTGAGAGCTGGAAGAAGAAGAATAGGAATCCCTGGAATGCTTCTTGAGTTCTCCAACTTGAGCTGAGTTGCCTCGACCTTGAAAGCCATGTTGTAGAACTAAGCAAACTCACGAGGCTCTTGAAGGACCAGACCCGGCAGAAGCTCATCCTTGAGACCACCTTTGAACTGATAAATCATGGACTTGTCATATGCAACATCTTGCTTAGCATAGCGGGCTTGATTCTGGAACTCAATGTTGTACTGATAGACAGTCTTGCTTTCCTCCTTCAGGTGCGTGAACTTCTCACGCATCTCCTCGACAAAGCTTGTCGGAATGTAATGTGCCCTGAAGTCACGACAGAAATCGTCCCAAGTGACAACACGATCGCCCCTGTAGTCCTTGTATTGCTGCCACCAATCTGCTGCCTCACCCTTGAGCTGGAATGACGTGAATCTGACAAAGTCCTCTGGTCTGACATTGCTGCACTCAAAATGCTTACTCATGTCACGGAGCCAAACATCAGCATCTAAAGGCTGCTCACAATAGGTGAAAGACTTGGGATGGTTGGCAAGGAACTGGTTAAGCATCACAAACTGAGGCTGATTCTGAAAATTCCCTTGAAAACCTTGGTGATCCTGATCTCTTTCTTGCAATAGCCTGAGAAACATCTGAGTATTCGCATTTGTTGTGGCCATCACAGCTTGCCAAGCTTCTGGAGGAGGAGGCGGTGGCGGGAGTGGTGGAGGATCAGACTGCTCCCCATCAAGACCCGAACTCCCGCGAGTTGTTGGAGCCATCCTGAAGATTGACAAAAACATCAGCACCTCATTGACAAAGATGATAGCAATCGGCTGAATCAAATGACTTGAAAGAAATTGAATGAATAACACAACAGCCTTCGTACTGAAAAATTAGTAAGAACGCCTTCTTCGGGTTTGCGATAACATCATCAGATATTAGAAGCCACTTGCAATGACACAAAAGTATTGAGCTAATGTTGCTCGGAACAAATGTATATGCCCTCATACATCTGAAGAAGATGATCCTAGATAACTACATGAGTTCCCACCTAAGAACTTTTGAAAACATTCTGGTTATGCAATCCGGTGTTGGGGATACAAGGAGGACATATCTCACACAACTAACAAACCTACAACCCAAATATATCCATCCTTCAACACATAACCAGAGGCTTTCGCGAGTCCATCTAACTCGGATCATCGAAAGCACAACGATACTAACCATGGTGGGACCCCAGATGCCTCTTTAGTACTGGGTGACTCCAACCTTATCTCAGCACGACAAGTATTGAAGCAATACCGAACACCCTCCATTCTGAGATACTAAGGAAGCTGAATGATAACGATGTGCCAAGAATTCCTTGGAGCTCGAATCCCCGGAAGAAATCAAGTCAAACAAGAGGCACCAAGAAAGAACTCTATCACATCGGTATCACATAGTTTCCAAAATACCCCCGTGATCCTAAAATTTCTTTTTTGAGCAAGAAGAGGAGTAGAATAAAAATTCCTAAGTCGAATACCTCACCATAGTATAGAAGAGGAGTAAAACGAAACCTACTCTCCGATATAACTAGACTCGAAATAGTTTTTACTAGACTCGACTCGGCCAAGTTCGGTCAAGCAAAGGGCTCCTATGGTCATATGGCTCTGATACCAACTTGTCATGCCCACGATGCACGCCTATCAATATTTGGGCACGGGAGCCTTCACAGGGATACATGTGCATCTAGTCGTTCGCAAGTACAGTATCGTCACATACATTTATGAAGAGAGGAGTATATGAGTCAGCTTACACTCGCCAAATGTTAAATTACAATTCCATACAATTTATGCAAACATCATTCATAATACAGGGTCCGACTATAGACGAAAACAAACGAGAAAAGATACGATGAAACTGTCTTGCTATCCCCGAAGATCACGACCAAGGCCTCTCTACTCATCCCGATATGAGACGTACATCCTGCCACGCTCCTCGTCATACTCCCACTGGAGCTGCGTCACAACATCTGGCACGGTCTCATCTGCACCTGCACCTGTATTTGTTGTAGTTATTTGTGAGCCACGGGGACTCAACAATCTCGCAACCGGGTACTGAGACTATTTAAGCTTATTTGGTTGGATGGGGGTAAGTGTTTAGTTTGCAGCAGCACTAAGTATTGTATGGTGGCTAACTTACGAAAACATGAATGTAAATATGTGGTCTATGTTAAACGGTCGAGAACTAGCATGATCGCTAAGCACTCCTGAACACCTACTTACGTCAAACATAAACCCATCGTGTTCTCTCTCGGTTCATGTTCACGAGCAGAGACGATCACGGTTACTCACAAATTTGGTGTATTTTATTGGAATTTACTTGAAGTTAATTATAACCGGGTGTTAAACAAATATATAAGTTGACACATAACCACGGGCACGACTTTACGAAAGATTTAACCCTGCAGGGGTGCTCCAACTAGTGCATCATAAATTAACCACACTCCGCGGAAATAACCTCGAGCACGGATCTCGTGAGTATCCTAGGAAAATCCAAAGGAATTCTGACACCTCGAGATAGCCCGAAAAAAATCAGAGTTCCTCACGCAAGCCATTCGGAAAAGGTAAAACAAGTCCAGCAAGACCGCTCGACGTGTCGACGAACCGATAAGAGCCGCGTATCTCATTCTTAGGACACGACAGATAAGCTGTGCGTACGGTGGCCTGATAGAAATCTCTCCAGTTGCCACGGGTTGGCCCCACACAGTGCTCTAGTTTGGACCAACACTCATGAGGAGCACTAGCCGGGGTTGTTGATTAATTATCCACGGGGTTGCAAAGCCCTATGCAATTTTATTAAGTTGTTTAAGCAAATAGTACCAATGTTGGGTCTTGCCAGACAAGTTTTAATCTCAACCAAATAATCAAGGGGGTCCCCATAACAACCCCGAGCATGTTAGGAGCGCAAAGTATGGAAACATAACACCAGTAACAAGTAACTATAGCGGTAAAAGTGGAACAAAACACCGAGCAAAAGGCCAAGCCTTCCACCATACCAAGATCTATATGTGCATTAAATTAAATAGCAGTAAATATTGCGATGTCTCTAGATATCCATGCTATCGCATGGAAACAACATGCATCTACAACTAAGAACGCTATAAGAAGGGCATAAGCCGTAGTAACTTAGCCAAACAAGGTTTGCTAGGATGTGGATGGGTTAAAGGCTATCATGGCAATGTAGGAGGTTTGACATCCAAGTGGTAGGTAACGCATATGTAATGATAAAAGCGAGACATCTAGCAAAGCAAAAATAGTGTCGAGATCCGGGTACGATCATCTTGCCTGTTGGTTCTTGAGAGGGACAAAGAGCGGGGTCCTCATAGTGGTACTCTCCTGGATCCTCGTACTCAGGTTCAACACTCGCTTCTACCAAAGAGAAACAGAAACAATAAACAACCAACCAAGGTGCAATGCACAACCAAGATGATGCATGATTCATTTGATGTATTTGGCATGGCAAACCTAAACTAGTCATGTTTCTCATGCAATAGTTAAGTTATTTACAATTCTGGACAAAACCACATGTTAAGTTATTTGAACATGCATGATCATGACAAATATGGATGCTTCATGCAAAATCGATGCAAATGCATATGTGGAACGTAGGAAACGTAGTAACAGATCTCATGCTATGCTCTGGGCAAGTCATGAAGGCAAAATACAAGACAATGAAGGCCATGAGCTATTCCTTATTATTCCAAGGTATCCACTGGTTACGAAATGAAAAACCCATCACCATTGATCCAAGGATAAAGCAAAACAATGGGGCATAGCTCCCACAAGCCACAAAAGACCAACACACACAATCTGTCACCAAACAGCAACATAGCAACTTTCACAACAAATATTTAGAGCTACAGGAAGTTTCCAACCTCAAATGAAACATGTATAGAATCTACATAACATGCTTATCGAATCATCCAACTACAGAAGCTGGAAAGGAAGCACATATCAATAAGCATGAAGCTCAGAAGTTGGCATGATGAAACAGATTCTGGGGACTTAGAGAAAATCACAGTTTTTTGGAATCTGAGTTAACCTGGTAGCAAGTTGACAACAATAACTAATGGTGCTTGATACCACCTCATGGCATGAAAATTAACAGGATGGTAGGGGGACCATCTACTTCAAAACACTAGCACTAAGCTTGACCTAAAACACAACATGTCACTAGGTAGCATCCACTCATCATGGCATAAAAATATTAACAAATTCTCAGACTTAGTAATATTTATCATGATGATCACAGCAACATTTTTATAGCCACTTTGGAGCATGGTTCCCACACATGTGCAAGATTATCATGTCAACAGAAAATACCATGGCATTCTACTAATGAAATAATACCACTTCCATGTTGACACGGAGATCATAGCAAGCATGTATTAATTCTAGCTAAAATGACAAAATGGCCCTTTGGGGCAAAATGACATCTTCCCCAACTTGCTCAAATGACTAAACAAGTTGCACCAATGGATTCATTGGGAAATTCTACCCCAATTCCACAGATCATACTCATTTGGAAGTTTTTCAAAAACTCACAAAATCATGCTCGATAATTAACCTAACATTCCCATAAGTGAAAACTTACTAAAAATGCTCATATCCTAATATGCTCCTGACCAGATTTAGAAATTACGAGAAATGGAAATAATTTACCTAACGCAGTAAAACACTAAACAAAATAAGAGAAAACAAAAGATAGGAGGGGCCCACCTAACATAGACACCAGGGCCCCTGTGTGGATGACAAGTGGGGCCAGGGCCCACTTGCCATACACACACTAACACACATACACACACACAACTACACACAACACACACTAGATCCTCCTGGCCATAGAAAATCCTGCACACACACAAGCACACACCACACACGAACACAGCCACAACAGATCCTGTGTGGCCACACCAGATCCCTCCATCGGCAACACACACACACACAACAAAAATGAAATAAAAGGGCGCGGTTGGGGGGGGTCGAACCTGCGACCTGTCGGTCGACGCCCGATTCGGTTGACCACTGCGCTACTCGTGCGCTATTAACCAAGGGGAGGCCTTGCCCCCTCTACTACAAACTGCTCCTCTAAATAACTAACGAAACTGAAGGAAAGTCACACCGGCAACAGGCATGGCGGTGACATGAGGCACCGGAGGACTCCTATGACCAAACGAGCGGCGAAGGCTTCCACTGGATGACCTGGTCTTGCTCGCACACACCCGCACTAGAACAGCCACCTGAGGTGGACGAAAACGATGCTGGCAATGACGACAAAGTGGCGATGGTGGAGGCCTACGCACGCTATGCACGACGATACCATAGGGTAGGAAACAGACGGGGCAGAGCAGAAATGGAGCCCTACGAGAAGCAGGAACTCGCACGCTACGCACGCAAGCATGGGATCAATGGAGTACTCATCGGCGACAAGGTCCGATGGCGGCGAAACGCTCTACATGCGGACATGCACTACACTAGGCTAGAGGGCTCGGGATCTTGCGAGGATGAACAAGGGGCTCATCGAGATGCGTTCACGCAGCCAATTGAGCTCGAGGGATATCGATGACGGTGAATTGCTGCGGCGGGAGAGCTCGGCCGGAGGGGAAGAAGACGAAGCAGAGGCACGGCCTTGGCGTCCTACGAGGATGCACAGGTTCTTGGGGAAGGAGACAATGTTGGCGAAGCGATCCCGACGACCACCTGCCCGAGGGACTCGCCGGAGAAGCTCCGACGCGACGAGCTCCTCTTCGAACCCTCTCTGAACTTCTTTAAATTTTCCTTACCTGAGACAAAAGAGGAGGATAGGTGGAGGGCGGCGGCGCGAGGAGGGAGAGGGAACCCTAGAGGTGCTACATGAACGTCGAGGGGGATAAATAGGCATGGGATGACGACGTTTCAACGTTTGCGCCAACGGAGGAGGCTACGTGCTCGCTCCCTCTCTGTGTCGATTGGTGGAGGAAGGAGACGGAGCAGGTCTCTGCTACACATGCGGGCTGTGCTGGAAAGATGGGCTGCGGGGGAGGGAAAAGAGGCCCATGCAAAACTAGCTCTCTCACAGTACATAAAACAACAAAGGTTTTCTTTTATAAATATAAATAAAACAAGATAAAAATCGCCAGAGAAAAAGAAAAGGATTTTTGTTAAAACAAAAATACTTTGGCACTGAAAGAAATATGCCCTATTTAATAAAAATAAAAAGATGATTTTTAGGACAAGTAAAATAAATACTTTTTTCAATAAATAGCTACTGTTTTGAAGAACCACTAGAGTGCAAAGTTTACATAACAAATAGAGCACCACATTCCTACTCAATATGATATCCCCTACTAACAGAACATTCTTAATAGATTAAATTATCAAGTTAAATCTCATGTAGAAATCAAAAGGGAAAAAATAGGTTTAGGCATGGTTTTGAAAATGAAAGGAGAAGGGAGGGAGTTGTTGCACCACACTTGGACACATCCACATCACACAAGACCATCTAGCAAGCAACACAAGTATGCAAATGATATGATGAGCATGATGCATGATGCATGATATGGAAATGGAAATGAGCAAAATCATATTCATTCAGGCACATGGCAACATAGAGGTTCACAAGAGTTACATGACCATAATTGGCAAGGGGAGCACTTGGGTTGTTACAGGAAGCTTGCGAAACTCAAGCTTAGAAGAAGAACACCGAGGAGGGGATCAGGTGATGCTGATACTTACTCGTCCAAGGCGACCCACTTCTTCTTTGACGACGCCCAAGGTAATAAGGGGAGACCGCCCAGGGGCGCCTTCCTCTTCAGACTTGAGCGGCAGCTAGAGGACCATGAGCCGATGACCCGCGCTGCCCGCTCAGAATTAGGGACGACATCCCGAGTCTTCCGCTAGAGAACACCTCCGTCTCCTGGTTGGCCCAAGGCAGGGACCAGAAGAACGTCCGGTGGACAGCACACGATTTCAGCCTCGGGAGGAGCGGCGCCATTGGGAGGAAGGAGCCCCCACTCGTCAAAGCGCGGCATTGTTAGGACAAGGGCTTCTCGGCCCTTGTAGTTGTATAAGGGAGGCCACACCTAGGAAGCTCACTGGGCTCACCACTGGCCAAGCGGCGGAGCAACTCACGCAGCACGTCCGGGGAAAGGGATGAGGCATGGATTCTCATGGGATTGCGGGGCCCCCTGAAGGCCCACTTGGGGCGCGAGTGGCACAGCAGGGGGTGACTCATCAGACACGAACTCCCGCACCACCATCACCATCGTAACGCCTGCCCCTTCAGCCTCGCCAACTTGGCTAAGACACGCGCGCACCGTGGGTCCGCGAGCTGCTCGCACGCCCACCCATGGTGCGTCACCGCGGGAGATTATGGGAGGTGGAAGAAAGGACCGGCCCCGACAGCATTGACGTACACCCACTGCCGCCAAAACCTTGTGGCCGCCGGGGAGAGCCCCGCATCAAGCTCCCCTTTGGTCGGTAAATCGGCCGCTCTCAAGGACACACACCCAGAACATTGTCCCTCGGAAGTCAGATCGAGGGTTAAGAAGTGGCGCAGCAGGGCCACAGATGGGAGGATCCCCACAAAGGCCTCGCACAAGAACGCAAAGGATGAAAGGAGGACAAGGGAGCTAGGGTCAAGGTGAAGCGCATGGATTTGATAATGCAACGGCACGACGGAGAAGAAGTCCGACAACGGTGGTAGCAGGCCAGAGAGAAGGGCATGGAAATGGAGAGGGACAACAGAAGCAGCCAGCTCATCCCGAAGTTGCGAGCCTGGCCATATTTCGGTCGCCCCCAGTCATTGGAGCCAGCGGTGACCACTGGCCAAACCTTCTCCAACCCCTCCAAGTTCACCACCAAAGACCGACCCAACACGAGGAGTGGCACGGATGCATTGGTCGACGCCTTCGGGCTCTTGCCATCCTCCCTCTTGGAAGCCATGGTGAAAGGGGGCGAGACGGCGCGTGCGAAAGGACTCAGTGAGTAGGGAAGGCGGATGGCGAGATCGACAAGGAGCGAGTGTTGGGGAACGTCGCATGGGATACAAAAAAATTCCTACGCACACGCAAACCTACCCATGGTGATGAGCATCTACGAGAGGGAGAGTGGATCTACGTACCCTTGTAGACCGCTAAGCGGGAAGCGTTAAGAAACGCGGTTGGTGTAGTTGAACTTCTTCGCGATCCAAATCGCCGAGCGTCCCGCGATCCAATCACGAACCGTCCCGCGAACACATCATGATCCATCCCGTGAACTCATCACGATCCGTCTCACGATCTTGATCATGATCTGTCCCGCGAACTCGTCACGATCCGTTCCGTGATCACATCACGAACCGTCTCGCGATCTCAATCACGGTCCTTTCCGATCTAGCGCCGAACGGACGGCACCTCCGCGTTCAGCACACGGGCAGCTTGATGACGATCTCCACCATCTTGATCCAGCAAGAGGAGGTGGAGAGGATAGAGAATTCACCGGCAGCGTGACGGCGCCCCGGTGATGGTGGTGGAGCAATTCCGGCAGGGCTTCGCCTAAGCGCTACAGAAAACCGATCTAGAGGAGAAACTATGCACCGGTGGAATGGGTAGCACGTGGCCGGAAATTCTGTCCAAAAACCACCCAATCCACTAGTATATATAGGAGGAGAGGAGAGGAGAGGCAACCAAGGCCTTTGGGTCGGCCGAAATAGGAGGTGGGAAGCAATCCTACTTCACCTCCAATCCTAGTTGGAGTAGGATTGCCTCCTATTGGCTGATTTTCCACTTTTTGCTTTAGGACTTTCTCTCCTGCGCAATGGGCCTTTGTGGCTGTTTTCCCATCCCAATAAGGGCTGGTTATTATTCTCCCACAGCCCATGTACCTCTTGGGGTCGAAATACCCCTCCCGGAGGCCTTCCGGTACACTACCGGCACTCCCGGTACACTACCGATGAGCGCGAAACTTTTTCGGAAACCAAACTGGGACTTCCTATATATGAATCTTTACCTCCGGACCATTGCGGACCTCCTCTTGGCGTCCGGGATCTCATCCGGGACTCGAAACAAACTTCGGTCACCGAAACGTCACCGAACCTTAAGTGTGCAGACCCTGCGGGTTCGAGAACTATGTAGACATGACCGAGACACCTCTACGGTCAATAACCAATGGCGGGACCTGGACGTCCAGATTGGTTCCTACATATTCTATGAAGATCTTTATCGGTCTAACCTCTATGTCAAGGATTAAGTTAATCCCGTATAACATTCCCTTTGTTCTTCGGTATGTTACTTGCCCGAGATTCGATCGTCGGTATCTCCATACCTAGTTCAACCTCGTTACCGGCAAGTCTCTCTACTCGTTCTGTAATACAAGATCCCGCAACTAACAATTAGTCACATTGCTTGCAAGGCTTATTGTGATGTTGCATTACCGAGTGGGCCCCGAGATACCTCTCTGTCACACGGAGTAACAAATCCCAGTCTCGATCCATGCCAACTCAACAGACACCATCGGAGATACCTGTAGAGCACCTTTATAGTCACCCAATTACGTTGCGACGTTTAATACACACAAGGCACTCCTCGAGTTCTATGAGTTGCATGATCTCATGGTCATAGGAACACATACTTGACATGCGGAAAACAGTAGCAATAAACTGACATGATCATATGCTATGTTTGTAGTTTGGGTCTTGTCCATCACATCATTCTCCTAATGATGTGACCCCGTTATCAAATGACATCTCATGTCCATGGCTAGGAAACCTTAACCATCTTTTGATCAGCGAGCTAGTCTATTAGAGGCATACTAGGGACATGGTTTTGTCTATGTATCCACACATGCATCTAAGTCTCCGATCAATACAATTATAGCATGGATAATAAACGATTATCATGAACAAGGAAATATGATAATAACTAATTTATTATTGCCTCTAGGGCATATTTCCAACAGTCTCCCACTTGCACTAGAGTCAATAATCTAGTTCACATCACAATGTGATTCACATTGTTATGAATCTAACACCCAATGAGTTCCGGGGCTCGATCATGCTTTGCATGTGAGAGAGGTCTTATAGTCAACGGGTCTGCGATATTCAGATCCGTGTGTACTTTGCAAATCTCTATGTCAAACCGTAAACACTGCTACCACACTCCACTTGGTACTATTTCCAAATGGCTGCTCCACTATACGTATCCAGATTGCTACTACTAGTCATCCGGATAGGTGTTAAAGCTTGCATCGACGTAACTCTTTACGACGAACTCTTTATCACTTCCATAATCAAGAAACATTTCCTTAGTCCTCTGGTTACTAAGGATAATTCCGACCGCTGTCCAGTGATCCACTCCTGGACCACTCTTGTACCCCTTGACAGACTCATGGCAAGGCACACACAGGTGCGGTACACAACATGGCATAATATAGAGCCTATGGCTAAGGCATAGGGGATGACGTTCGTCCTTTCTCTTTCTTCTGCCGTTGTCGAGCTTTGAGTCTCACTCAACTTCACACCTTACAAATCAGACGAGAACTATTCCTCTGGCTGATCCATTTTGAACTCTTTCAAAATCTTGTCAAGGTATGCACTCATTGAAAGTCTCATCAAGCATCTTGATCTATCTCTATAGATTTTGATGCTCAACAATTAGGTAGCTTTATCCAGGTCTTCCTTTGAAAAACACTTTTCAAACAACCGTTTCATGCTTTCCAGAAACTCTACATTATTTCTGATCAACAATATGTCATCCACATATACTTATCAGAAATTCTATAGTGCTCCCACTCACTTTATTGCAAATACAAGTTTCTCGTAAACTTTGTATAAACATCAAAACTTTGATCACCTCATCAAAGCGTATATTCCAACTCCGAGATGCTTGCTTCAGTCCATGGAAGGATCACCGAAGCTTGCACACCTTTTAGCATCCTTAGGCCTGACAAAACCTTCTGGTTGTATCACATACAACCTTTCCTCAAGTAAACCATTAAGGAAACGATGTTTTGACATCCATCTGCCAGATTTCATAATTGAAAACACAGCAACTGCTAACATAATTCCAACAGACTTTAGCACCACTACAAGTGAGAAAGTCTCATCGTAGTCAACTCCTTGAACTTGTCACAAACATCTTTGCAACAAGTCGAGCTTTACAAATAGTGACATTCACCATCAGTGTCTGTCTTCATTTTAAAGATCCATTTGTACTCAACGACCTGCCGTCCAACGAGCAAGTCTACCAAAGTCTACACTTGGTTTTCATACATGGATCCTATCTTGGATTTCATGGCCTCCAACCATTTGTCAGAATCCGGGCCCATTATCGCTTCTCCAAAGCTCGTAGGTTCATCGTTGTCCAACAACATGACCTCCAAGACAGGGTTGTCGTACCGCTTAGGAGCAGTACACATCCTTGTCGACCTACGAAGTTCGATAGTAACTTGATCCTAAAGCTTCATGGTCATCCTGCGCTACTCTCTGGTTGAACAAAGTTTTAACAACCTCATCAAGTTCTATCTTCCTCCCACTTAATTCTTTCGAGAGAAACTTTTCCTCGAGAAAGGATCCGTTTTAGTAAAAAACACTTTGCACTTGGATCTGAGATAGAAGGTTCACCCAACTGATCTTAGGGTATTCTATGAAGATGCATTTGTCCGCCTTGGGTTCGACCTCATTAGGTGAAAACATTTTCCACACAAGTGTTGCAACCCCAAGTATTAAGAAATGACAGCTTAGGTTTCTATCAAACCATAATTCACATGGTGTCATCTCAACGGATTTAGATGGTGCCCTATTTAAAGTGAATGTAGTTGTCTCTAATGCATAACCCCAAAATTATAGTAGTAAAATGACAAGAGACATCATAGCACGCACCATGTCCAATAGAGCATAACTATGATGCTCGGACACACCATCACACTATGGTGTTCCAGGTGGCGTTTAGTTGTGAAAAAACTTTCACATTGTCTTAAGTTGTATGCCAAACTCGTGACTCAGATATTCACCTCCACGATCATATCGCAGTCATTTTTATCTTCTTGTCACGATGATCTTTAAACTTCACTCTGAATTTGCTTCAACCTTTCAAATGATTTAGACTTGTGTTTCATTAAGTAAATATACACTATATCTACTCAAATCATCAGTGAAGGTAAGAAAATAACGATATCCACTGCACGCTACAAGCCTCACTAGATTGCATGCATCAACATGTATCATTTCCAATGAATCACTTGCCCGCTCCATCCAACGGGGTCCTTTAGTCATCTTGCCCAAGAGGCATGGTTCGCATGTCTCAACCGATTCGAAATCGAATGAGTCCAAATATCCATCACCATGGAGTTTCTTCATGCACTTTATACCAATATGACAATTTGCGGTAGAGCCACAAGTATGTGGTACTATCATTATTTAACTTTGTATCTTTTGACATCAATGTTATGAACATGTGTATTACTACGATCAAGATTTCAAAAAACCATTCTCACTGGGTGCATGACCATTGAACGTATTATTCATGTAAACAGAATAACTATCATTCTCTGACTTAAATGAATAACCGTATTGCAACAAACATGATCTAATCATGTTCATGCTCAACGCAAAACACCAAATAACATTTATTTAGGTTCGTCACTAATCCTGAAGGTAGAGAGAGCGTGCGATGTGGATCACATCAACCTTGGAAACATTTCCAACACACATCGTCACCTCACCCTTAGCTAGTTCTCCGTTTATTCCGTAGCTTTTATTTCGAGTTACTAACATTTAGCAACCGAACCGGTATCCAATACCCGGGTGCTACTAGGAGTACTAGCAAGGTAAACATCAATAACTCGTATATCAAATATACTTCTGTCGATGTTGCCAGCCTTCTTATCTACCAAGTATCTAGGGTTGTTCCGCTTCAGCGACCTCTCACCTCATACTAGAAGCACTTAGTCTCGGGTTTGAGTTCAACTTTGGGTTGCTTCACTGGAGCAGCAACTGACTTGCTATCCATGAAGTTTCCCTCCTTGCTCTTGCCCTTTTCGAAACTAGTGGTTTGATTAACCATCAACACTTGACGCTCCTTCTTGATTTCTACCTTCGCGGTGTCAAACATCGCGAACAGCTCAGGGATCAATACTTCTATCCCTGGTGTATTATAGTTCATCACTAAGTTCTAGTAGCTCTAGTGACTGTGACTTGGAGAACTATATCAATCACTATCTTATCTGGAAGATCAACTCCCACTTGATTCAAGCGATTGTAGTACCCAGACAATCTGAGTACATGCTCAACGATTGAGCTATTCTCCTTAATCTTATAGGAAAAGAATCTTGTTGGAGATCTTATATCTTGCAACACAGGCACAAGCCTGAGATCACAATCTCTGCTCCTAGAACATCTCATATGTTCCGTGACGTTCAAAACGTTTCGGAGCCTCAATTCTAAGCCGTAATGCATGACGCACTAAACTATCAAGTAGTCATCGAAACGTGTCTGTCAGATGTTCACAACATCTATAGACGACGCTAGAGGGGGTGGCGCACCGGGCGGTGCATTAAGGACATAAGCCTTCTGTGCATCAATGAGGACAATCCTCAGATCACGGACCCAGTCCGCAGTATTGCTACCAACATCTTTCAACTCTATTTCTCTAGGAACATTTAAAAATTTAAGGGAGCTACAGCGCGAGCTAGTAATCTACAACATAATTTGCAAAGACACTATTGACTATGTTCATGATAATGAGTTCAATTAATCATATTACTTAAGAACACCCACTCAAATTGACATCCCTCGGGTCATTCGAGTGATACATGATCCAAATTCACCAACTCAAGTCCGATCATCACGTGAGTTAAGGTGGCTTCAATGGTGAACATCATTATGTTGATCATATCCACTATATGACTCATGCTCGACCTTTTGGTCTCTTGTGTTCCGAGGCCATGTCTGTACATGCTAGGCTCGTCAAGTTTAACCCGAGTGTTCTGCGCGTGCAAATCTGTCTTGCACCCGTTGTATGTGAACGTAGAGTCTATCACACCCGATCATCACGTGGTGTCTCAACACGACGAACTTTCGCAATGGTGCACACTCGGGGAGAACACAGTTCATCTTGAAATTCAAGTGAGGGATCACCTTATAATGCTACCGCCGTACTAAGCAAAACGAGGTGCATAAAAGGATTAACATCTCATGCAATTCATAAGTGACATGATATGGCCATGAACTTGTGTTTAAGATCTCCATCTTCAAAACACCGGCATGATCTCCATCATGACCGGCACAACACCATGATCTCCATCATCTTGATATCCATCAATGTGTTGCCATTGGGGTTGTGGCGCCAACCCTGCTTCTACTTCTATTGCTACTGCTTAGCGATAAAGTAAATCATTACATAGCGCTTAATGATTGACACGCATGTCATACAATAATTAAAGACAACCCTATGGCTCCTGCCGGTTGCCGTACTCAACGACATGCAAGTCGTGAAATTCTATACATCACATGATCATCTCATACATCACATCTATCTCATCATGTAATTGGCCATATCACATCACAACATACCCTGCAAAAACAAGTTAGACGTCCTCTAATTGTTGTTGCATGTTTTACGTCGCTGCTACGGGTATCTAGCAAGAACGATTCTCACCTACGCATAAACCACAACGGTGATACATAGATTGCTTTTCAACCTTCTCAAGGACCGCCTTTGTAGGATCCGATCCAACTAAAGTGAGAGAAACTGTCACCCGCAAGCCATCTAAGCAACAAGTTGCGTCGAGGGAACCGGTCTCTCGTAAGCGTACAAGTAATGTTGGTTCGGGCCGCTTCATCTCACAATCCCGCTAAACCAAAATCCGACCATGGGAGGAAGCAATCTAAGCATCAACGCCCACAAACCTTTTGTGTTGTACTCGAGATCTCATCGAACCATCAACCTAGGTCATGATGCCACTGTTGGGGAACGTCGCATGGGAAACAAAAAATTTCCTACGCACACGCAAACCTATCCATGGTGCTGAGCATCTATGAGAGGGAGAGTGGATCTACATACCCTTGTAGATCGCTAAGCGGGAAGCGTTAAGAAACGCGGTTGGTGTAGTCGAACTTCTTCGCGATACAAATCGCCGAGCGTCCCGCGATCCAATCACGAACCGCCCCGCGAACATATCATGATCCGTCCCGCGAACTCATCACGATCTGTCTCACGATCTTGATCACGATCTGTCCCGCGAACTCATCACGATCCATTCCGTGACCGCATCACAAACCGTCTCGCGATCTCGATCACGGTTTCGATCTAGCGCCGAACGGACGACACCTCCGCGTTCAGCACACGTGCAGCTTGATGACGATCTCCACCATCTTGATCCAGCAAGAGGAGGTGGAGAGGAGAGAGAGTTCACCGGTAGCGTGACGGTGCTCCGGCGATGGTGGTGGAGCAATTCCGGCAGGGCTTCGCCTAAGCGCTGTAGAAAACCGATCTACAGGAGAAAATATGCACCGGTGGAACGGGTAGCACGTGGCCGGAAATTCTGTCCAAAAACCACCCAATCCACTAGTATATATAGGAGGAGAGGATAGGAGAGGCAGCCAAGGCCTTTGGGTCGGCCGAAATAGGAGGTGGGAAGCAATCCTACTTCACCTCCAATCCTAGTTGGAGTAGGATTGCCTCCTATTGGCTGATTTTCCACTTTTTGCTTTAGGACTTTCTCTCCTGCGCCATGGGCCTTTGTGGATGTTTGCCCAGCCCACTAAGGGATGGTTATTATTCTCCCACAGCCCATGGACCTCTTGGGGTCGAAATACCCCTCCCGGAGGCCTCCCGGTACACTACCGACACTCCCAGTACACTACCGATCAGCCCGAAACTTTTCCGGAAACCAAACTGGGACTTCCCATATATGAATCTTTACCTCCGGACCATTCCGGAGCTCCTTATGGCGTCTGGGATTTCATACGGGACTCCAAACAAACTTCGGTCACCACCATACATAACTCTACACTACCGAAACGTCACCGAACCTTAAGTGTGCAGACCCTGCGGGTTCGAGAACTATGAAGACATGACCGAGACACCTCTATGGTCAATAACCAATGGCAGGACCTGGACATCCACATTGGTTCCTACATATTCTATGAAGATCTTTATCGGTCGAACCTCTATGTCAAGGATTCAGTTAATCCCGTATAACGTTCCCTTTGTTCTTCGGTATGTTACTTCCCGAGATTCGATCGTTGGTATCTCCATACCTAGTTCAACCTCATTACCGGCAAGTCTCTTTACTCGTTCCGTAATACAAGACCCGCAACTAAAAATTAGTCACATTGCTTGCAAGGCTTATTGTGATGTTGCATTACCGAGTGGGCCCCGAGATACCTCTCCGTCACACGGAGTAACAAATCCCAGTCTCGATCCATGCCAACTCAACAGACACCATCGGAGATACCTGTAGAGCTCTTTTATAGTCACCTAGTTACGTTGCGACGTTTGATACACACAAGGCACTCCTCCGATATCTATGAGTTGCATGATCTCATGGTCATAGGAACACATACTTGACATGCGGAAAAGAGTAGCAATAAACTGACACGATCATATGCTACGTTCGCAGTTTGGGTCTTGTCCATCACATCATTCTCCTAATGATGTGACCCCGTTATCAAATGACATCTCATGTCCATGGCTAGGAAACCTTAACCATCTTTGGATCAGCGAGCTAGTCTATTAGAGGCATACTAGGGACATGGTTTTGTCTATGTATCCACACATGCATCTAAGTTTTCGGTTAATACAATTATAGCATGGATAATAAACGATTATCTTGAACAAGGAAATATGATAATAACTAATTTATTATTGCCTCTAGGGCATATTTCCAACAGCGAGGGCAACCCGGTTGGGTGCATCAAGCAATTTAACAAGCCTTGCGGCGGCTAAGCTGTCGCGAGGGAAAGGTGGGCTCAGGCCCGTACGGTTTCGACACGTGGGAAGCCTGGACCGCAGGCGTTTGGGGACCATGATGCTCCAAGCCGTCCTCAAACCTTCACTTCGAAGCCAGCTTGAGCGTGCCTTGGGCCCGGATGCTATTGTCTACATTCTGGAAACGGGGCTACCCAATCCTGCCTACGTGCGGCCCAGGGCATAGCTCACTTTGTCGGCCTCGTGAGGCCTGGCATGACATCACTCAAGAGAAGGCCCGTGCGAGGACCTTGGGCTCGCGAGGAGGAGCAACATCAAGAACCTCGGGGAAGAACCTCCTCAGCCCCCCTCCTGAGGGGCGGAGATCCCTAGCAATGCCCGGCCTCAGGAGTCAAGGATGACGCAAGTGAGGATAGGAAAGCGCCAGCTCGCCAGGCGGCAGAACTACCCCTTTGGTGCAAAGGGAGCAAGGAGATACGCGGGTTCCCAAAGCGCTGCCCCAAAGGTTTCCATTTCGGTGCAACAAGATCACGACCACCAACCCCGCAGGGCGATGTCATCGCCGATCCCACCACTACATCACCATCAGCTACTTAGCAGGCAAAGACCGCCTTTGGATAGGGCACGGGTATACTCCTCTCCCCCTTCAAAATTGGTCATTGTGGGATTCCTTCCCTCCATTGATATGTGGGGAGAGAACCCGGGCCAGCGCTATATATAGAAGTTAGGTCACACCATAGAGGGGATCCCAGATCCAATCGAGCACTTAGCCACTTCACTCTCCATCGCCAGGTAGAGAGCCAAGAAGACACCTTGAGCGCCCTCCCGAGGCTCAAGCCCAATATGCTATTTCATCAAGAAAACCTCCACGAGAGGCAATCCACCAAAGCAGGAGTAGGGTATTACGCTTTGCAGAAGCCCGAACCTGGGTAAACTGTCGTGTTCATCTTCTTCCTCGTCATCGAACGAGTTCACCGTTTTGTCCATCGAGTAGCGAGCTTGGTTGCGTGAAGCCGCAGGTAATACTTGGCACACTCCCCTGTGTTTGAACCTTAAGGGTTTTGCGGAGCCCAAAATCCGACAGATTCTTCATGCATGCCTGAATGATGTGGTCGTATGTGGCACCTGTGTTTTTTAACCCGAAGGGCATTGTGTTGAAGTAGAATGGACAGTAGGGGGTGATGAGCACAGTTGCATCTTGGTCAGACTCCTTCATTTTGATAAGATGGTACCCAGAGTAGGCATCGAGGAAGCCCAACAAATTGTGCATGGTGGTGGTCTCGATGATCTGGTCCTTACGAGGTAAGGGAAAGGGACCCTTACGTCATGCTTTATTCAGGTCATTGAAATCGACGCACATCCGCTAGGATTTGTCTTTCTTCGGCACCATGAGCAGATTTGCCAACCACTCGGGGTGTTTGATTTCTAAGATGAATCTGGCTTCAAGTAGTTTTGGTAGTTCTTCACCCATAGACTAACGCTCGGGTTCGGAAAAGTGGCGTCGCACCTGCTTGACAGGCTTGAAGTGTGATTATGTTCTAGCTATGCTCCGTGATAAACCACAAGTGTACGGGGACGTTTGTAGCCTTTTTCAAAAAGTAAGAGTGATGAACACAATGAGGAGCTAAAGGTTGAATTAATATTCCCTCAAATTCTATCGACCATCGATACAACTCTACGTACGCTAATGCTTACTTTAACCAGAACAAGTATGAAACTACTTTGCGGGAAGGAAACTAGAAGTACTTAGTAGGTGTAATAGATAGTTTTGCAAGATAAGAAAGAACACGGAAATAAAAGTTCGTTGTTGTTCACATAAATATTAATAAGTAAGTTGTTTCGTAAAATGATTTTTATGTAACGCAAGTGAAAGATTGTCCATAGGCAATTGAATATAAAATGATAGATACTTATAATATGCAATGAGGGAGAGGCATATGCTATCACACTTTTCGCACTTGGATCATATGAACGTAAGATTGGACATCAAGAATGAATCCGCAACTCCTAGAAATCAATAAGATAAACCCGACCATAACGTTAAACATCAAGTCCTCTTTACTATCATACGCAAATAACTCCTTACTCGAGTTTATGTTTCAGTCCCTCACGAACCCACTATAAGCGAATCATGAATATATTTCAAACCATCCAGTGTGAATTCTTCATGTGTGCGCCTCATTGAAGGCACTTTAGGATGGCACCATATCAACATACAACTCATATCAATAACGTCATACCACAATTAAGCCATAGGACAAAACAAATCTATTGAAACATCATAGTATAGCCACACATCATTGGATAATAATGTATAGCATTAAGAACCATTTTTAAGTACATATGACAGCCGGGAAGTGAGGTTTTACACTGCTGCATAGAGGGGGGGTGACGAAGGTGGAATTCTTGGTGTAGATCATCGTCACTATGGTTGCCCCGGTGTCGTTGTGAAAACCGGTAGATCTCGTGTAGGGTGTCCCGAACTGTGAGACTAGAATCGACGGTAATAAGAGACGACGGGGACACGTGTTTACCCAGGTTCGGGCCCTCCTATGGAGGTAATACCCTACGTCCTTCTTGGTTGTATTGTTGATGTAAGGGGTTACAAAGTTGATCTACCACGAGATCGTATAGCTAACCCTAGATGAGTTGTCCTCTCTATACCCCCAACACCCTCCGGCTTATATGGACGCCGGGGGTGTCCTGGGTTTACACATGGTCGGTTACATGCGGAAGAGATAAACGTGCCTAACTATAGCTAATAACCTGGAGAATACGTCATGGCTCCTCGAAGCTTCCATCTGGCATAGGTGGTCTTCGATCATCCGATGCCCGCTTTGCAGCCCATACAGTCCACCCCATAAACAATAGGTCAGCTATCCGAGGACCCCCTAATCCAGGACTCCCTCGGTAGCCCCCATACTAGACTTCAATGCCGATTTATATCCGGTCGATCCCCTCATGTTGTCATCTTCGGCTTGCGAGGTGAGTCCCTCATCCTTCTCTATTCGGCTATCGACCAGTCTTCGGTAAGATCTTAAGCGTCGCGGGCGCAGGTTCATTATAATCACTGCGCGTGCTCCTCGACTTTCGCACATCATGAGGAGGAGAGTGTCGCTGATTTTTACAATCTTGCCCCTCTGCAACATGGTCACCAACCCATTTAATCAAACAAAATCGTGGCTCAGACCAGATTCTCTCCCTCCTCATCGAAAGAAACTCCCAACGGAAGCTCCATGCAAAACATGGCCAACGTCCCCAGCTCTTCCGCACGTCCCTACGGCTCATGCCCAGGGGATTGGACCAGCTATTCTGTTACACTCCCGCAGATCCGTAATCTGGAGACCTAGGGGTATCTCCCGTCATTAGATCTGGTGGGGACCCGCGCAGGTCTGCTCTCCTATGGCAACGAGGTTTTCGAAGAGCGTTTTCGACGAGTGTGCTTCGTCCCCTTCCTCCTTCGGGGACTTGGGTTTCCAATCCATCTATTTGTGAGGGGTTACTGGAGTTCTGTGGGATCCAACTCCACCATCTCACTCATGGGTCAATCTTACGCATCTCAGGCTTCGTCGCCCTCTGCGAGATGTTCTTGGGGTGCAAAGCACATTTTGATTTGTGGAGGAAATACTTCTATCTCGTCGCCCGAACTTGGGACAAGACAATTTTGGAGGTCGATAGGGCCGAACTGTGCCATATAGCGGGGACAGATTATCCAGTAGGCACACCGAAGAAGTCCGAAGAATGGACCTTGGAGTGGTTCTATATTGAAGATGTATCCCTGTTCGAGACAACCCGGATAGGCCTTCCCGAATACTCCGACGGTCGCCCGAAGAAGAGGTAAAACTGGCAACCAAAGAGCTCATCCCAGGAGGAAAGGGTCGAAGTGTGACGCCTAGCTATGCAGGTGCGGATGCTCGTCCACCACCGACTGACCATGATCGACGTCATGGCCGCCGCCATCTCCTAGTGTGTGTAGCCCCTCCAATAGAGGGTACACCCCTATGGCAATACAACGGGACAATTGACACCACGCGCTCCCGAAAGCAAGGTCCCACCGATCCGACGGCATTGGCCGCCGCACTTGTCGTCCTGTACAAGGGAGAGCAAGAAGACTTCGTTCGGCGGACAACCATGGAAGGGTATTCGGCCCACAATCCCATCGAACGGGTAAGATTTTCTCTTTTAATCATGAAATAGTTCAGAGTTTCCATTCCGCACACTATTTGACTGAGGCCTGGTGTGAATAGGAATGGAGGAGTTTCATCGAGATAGTCAACTGTCTGACTCCTTAGCTCGAGAACCATTCATGCGACAATGATTCGGGTTTCAACAAGGACCGGATCTTCTCCTTGACTTTGAAAATAGAGTCTATTTCTAGGACAGCATCGTCCAGACCCCGGTGGCTATCATAGTTGATTACCCAGGGTCATTCTCCATTCCTGCCGCACGTAAGAAGAAAAGCTCCACCTGCAAGAGGCCAGCTACCAAGAGCGCCCCGGACGTGTCGGTCCCGACCCCCAAGCACCACCGATCCGTGCGCCATAGACGGGCAGCCGAAGCTACGGCCGAATCAGATGCCAACCGGGACCCTACGAAGGAGCGGACATGGGGACGAATCCACCTTCCCGCTCATCCTGAGGTACATTGCTCGGTTATCCACTTATCATTGTAATTAGTAAAGTCTCATAGCACCTCGTTTTATTGGAATATTTAGGTGAAACCCCCAATTCTCTCCTACCAAAGGGGTTACCGGGTGTCTGGAGATGCCCGAAGCTCTCGAGCCACGACCCAGGTGGCTTCTTCTACAGAAGACCCCATGGCAAACCGGCACCCGTCAATTCTGGTGATGGTGTCTCCGTCACCAAATCGGAGGTGGAGAGTGCCATACACCATCGGCAATGCTGGGAAGCCATGCGGCACCCAATTTTCTCAGATGAGGAGTTTGGTGCCCTACCCTCGGCGGATGCACACCTTGGCAAGGCCCGAGCTGGATTCGGCGAAGCTATGAAGTTGATAACAACCAGCATACAGGTAAGTGATCGGGTTATATAAAATCTGAATATTTGTGTAAGCCTAGTATCCCCCGAGCCTTAATTCTTCTATAACAAACGAATTAAGGATCTCCGCACTATTTCACTTCTGATGCAGGCCTCAAAGCAACAGTCTGAACAATTGGCCAAGGAGCTCGAGGAGAGCCGTATGGAAGTACAATCCATGAAGGCCGAACTAGCAGAAGTAAAGAGCTTCATGCGCGAGGCCCATGGTGAGTATACATTTACTGCTAATATTTGTATATCATCATGCCTGACATACGGATTCCATGTATGAGCCTAATCAATAGGACATATGGAAAGGCACTTGGAAGAAGCCCGGGATTCTCAGAGGTATGCGGAGTCTCAGCACTAGGCTGGCTGCCTTGTCATACAAAAACAGGCCAAAGAATAAAGAGTTTGAAGATTCAATTGGCCCAAGATCAAGAAGAGAACTGAAAGCTTCATAGGACGTGTTCAGTAATTAAGATTCCACTATCAGCAAATATTTCTGATGTGGGGAATAATATTAAGCGCGTTGTTATCTTATGTGTAGGCCTCCTGTCCGAGCATCCTAAAGAGGAGATCGAATCATACCAAGGGGACCTGCTGAAGGAACTGACCTCTCCCCATAAGCACGTGCAAAAAGTAACGAAAGGGATGGTGGAGGCACTATGGCCCACCGAATGGCCACCTCAAGGGCTAGCCGCACTCATGGATCGATTTAAGGGGCCTCGAAATAGGTTCGAGCTGCGGAAGACTTCGGCTTCCGTGAGGGAGCACGGGAAGCATGGGCAACGGTCAAGACCCGTTTCACCAGACTTAACCCCGAGCATATGGCGCGGGTTGGTCCCGTGAGATCGGATGGAAAAGAAGTGCCACTCCACTTGGTATATGACCAGGTGATGCCAGCCGCCCGTCTTTTGCAAGCGGACTGTCCCCTTAACACAATCATTGATAATATCGATCAAGACCCGCACATGTAATTTATATGTATGTGTGTATAAACAATTAGTGGTGTAAACTTTTTCTTAACTAGCCATCGGCTTCTCCCTCCTGTGTGAAGAGCTCAGGAGTGTTCCTGCTTATTTTTCGCTAGCAAAAGAGCAAACTATATTCGGGGAACCAGGCAATCCGACCATGTGGTGTGAACAGACAGATAGCACACAGAAAGATATATTATATTACGACATAGCTTAAGAAACTTCTTCCGAGGAAAATAGTAGCTCTAATGATACCTTTCGTCAGACTCTATGAAGAGCGTAGATAGAAGTCCACATACTTGCAGTATGCGACTAATTGTCCTTTGGGAAGAAAAGACCCAAACAACGGTAATAACGACCAAAGCCGTATAAGGTGTTTCCATCATAGCTGACCAATTGCCTATGTAACATAGCTAGCTTTCGACTTCACCCGTCTGAGGTACGTGTCCGGATGACCCGGTAGTAATAATCGTAGAGGTGCTCCCTTTACTCTCTAGCCGAATAATCGGGAACATAGACAGTAATCATAGGAGCGAGGCAACCCAGCTTGGCAAAGTCTTAGTTTGAATTGATGCATATGATGGATAGAACATGACAAAAGAAACATGTGCGCCTGGTAATTATGAGAAAATAAAAAGTTTGGCTATTACGAGAAGCCCCCATGTGTTGTGTTCGAATTTAACACTTTATGCTGTATGTCGATCCTCTTTAGTACAAGATTGGTTCAGCCAAACATAGGGTAAGAAAAGACATTGGCTCTGTCAAACAACAAAGTGGGAAGGGAAAAGGAAAAAAGGAAAAAAATAACAAAAGTAAAAAAGAAAAAATGTGGGGGAGTTTAGACGACACCGGTTTATCGGTAGATGCACCGAAGACGAGCTGCGTTCCATGGGTTTGGTTCAGGGCGGTTATCAGATGGACTCCGGAAACGATAGGCCCCTCCGCCTAACACTTCGTCGATGATGAAAGGACCCTCCCATTTGGGGTTGAGTTTATGCTTCTGTTTCTCTTAGAGCAGTAAGACGAGTTCTCCTATGTTGTATGCTTTTGCCCTGACCTCCCTACTTTGGTACCATCGAGCTTGCTGTTAGTAAAGAGTTGAAAGAGCCAGAGCTATGTCCCAGTCCCCTTCCAAGTCATCTAAGTCATCCCGCGGATCCAACTCGGCCTCCTTTTCCTCGTATATGCGCACTCTTGGTGCGTCGTGGATAATATCGCAAGGGAGAACTGCCTCTTCCACATAGACCATAAAGAACAGTATGTAACCAGTTGATTTGTTCGGGGTGCTACGCAGACCCCATAGAACAAAGTCGAGTTCCTCCACCCAATGAAAGTTGGACTCGTGAAGAGATCGGACCAAACGTGGCTTGATGCCACTCATAATGAGACTGTTTGCTCGCTCGACCTGTCCATTGGTCTGCGGATGATATACCGATGCATAATCAAGCTTTATGCCCATTTTTGTGCACCAGTCCTTGACCTCTTGGGCCAAGAAGTTGGATCCATTATCCCTTATTATACTATGCAGGACACCGTAACGGTGTACTACGCTAGATATAAAGTCGATCACAGGTCCAGATTTAGCCGATTTAACGGGCTTTGCTTCTATCCGTTTGGTGAACTTGTCACCCGTGACCAGTATGTATTTATTTTTCTTGGTTCCCCCTTCAAGAGGTCCGACCATGTCCATCCCCCAAACCGCAAAAGGCCAGGTGATCGTAATAGTTCGAAAAGCTGTTGGGGGCATTTGACTTTGATTTGCGAAGAGTTGACACCCAACGCAATGTTGAACAAGTGACTTGACGTCCGTCCAATCTGTAGGCCAAAAGGAACTCGCTCGGAAGGCCTTACTAACAAGGGATCTTGCCGCGGCGTCATGCCCGCCCATGCCTGCATGGATTTCGGCAAGGAGCTCCCATCCTTCTTCCTTGGATATACACCTCCATAATATTCCGGTGGTGCTTTTCTTGTATAACTCACCCTCGTGTACTTTGTAGGCCTTGGATCGCTGAACTATGCGTCATGCCTCAGTTTGATCATCGGGGAGTTCCTTGTGAAGAAGGTAAGTGAGGAAGGGCTCTTTCCAGGGTGCAACTCCAATCATTAGCTCATGAGCCGAGGGTGTCTCATTCATTGTGGAGCCACCGATAATACCATCATCTGGCTTGTTCATAGGGGGAACAACTTCGTCTGCCGTATTCAGACCGACGCCATTGTCATTGTCCTGCCACACTATGGAGGGCTGAAAGAGCTGCTCCCGGAAGGTGTTTCTCGGGACACGATCGCGCTTGGATCCCATACAGGCTAGTATGTTAGCGTCTTGGTTGTTGTCTCGAGCGATGTGGTGGAATTCCAACCCCTCGAACCAAGCAGATATCTTGAGGATGACATTTCTATATGCTGCCATCTTCGGATTTTTGGGGTCGAACTCGCTGTTAATTTGGGATATGACCAAGTTTGAATCTCCCCGTACATCTAGCCGTCGTATGCCCATTGATATCGCCATCCTAAGGCCATAAAGAAGAGCTTCATATTTGGCGGCATAGTTGGTGTCGGCATACTTGATTTGCATCACATACCGCACATTGTCGCTTTTGGGGGATGTGCGAATAACTCCAGCCCCTAGGCCGGCCAAGGTCCTGGATCCATCAAGTTACATTGTCCAATGGGAGTTTGCGCTATACTCCTTGGGGAGCTCGGCCTGTGTCCATTCAGCCAGGAAGTCCTCCAGTACCTGATCATAAATGGCGCGGCGTGGCTTGTAGGTTATTTCAAAGAGAAGGAGCTCAATGGGCCATTTGGCTATGCGGCCAGTGGCATCTGTGTTGTTGATTATATCATTTAGGGGGACTTCCGATGCCACTGTTACCGCACACTCCTAGAAGTAGTGTCTAAGTTTCCTCTGCGCCATGAATACTGTATAGGCTATTTTTGGTAATGTGGGTATCTAGACTTGCACTACGTTAGCACCTTTGACACATAATATACCGGTTTCTGATTATGGAATTTATGTCCCTCCTCATCTCGTTCAACAACGAGAACCGCACTAACGACTTTGTTGGTGGCCGATATGTATAATAACATGGGCTCACCAGCACCTAGTGTCGTGAGTATGGGGTTCATTGACAGTAGTGTTTTGATTTCTTCTAACGCGGCCACTACCTCATCGGTCCATTTGAAATTGTTGGTCCGTTTCAGCAGCTTATAGAGCGGCAAAGCCTTTTCTCGGAGGCGGGAGATAAAGCGTCTTAATGCCGCTACGCACCTGGCTAGCCTCTGGACATGCTTCATATCTGTGGGGACTGCAAGTTCTGATAGAGCACGGATTTTAGCTGGATTTGCCTCTATTTCTCTATGGGAGACGATGAATCCAAGCAGCTTACCAGAGGGAAATCTGAATACACAGTTTTTCGGATTGAGCCATATATCAAATTCGTGCAGACTAGCAAAGGTTTGCAGTAAGTCATCGATCAACTGGCCGACGTGTTTGGTTTTGATTACCACATAATCCATGTATGCCTCGATGGTCTTATCGACCTGTATCGCGAGACTGGTTTGGATCATGTGCTGTATACGGCCACGACATTTTTTAGCCCAAAAGGCATCGTGTTGAAGGAGAATGGCCCGTAGGTGGTGATGAATGCGGTAGGTGCTTGATCAGATTCCTTCATTTTAATTTGATGTTATCTGGAGTAAGCATCGAGGAAACACAACAAATCGTGTTCGGATGTGGCATCAATGATTTGGTCTATGCGTGGTACGGGGAAAGGGTCCTTCGGGAAGGCCTTGTTGCGGACTTTGAAGTCGATACACAGCCACCAGGACTTGTCTTTCTTAGGTACCACCACCAGGTTCGCTAGCCACTCAGGGTGTTTAATATCCTGAACAAATCTGGCCTCGAGCAGTTTGGCTAATTCTTCACCCATGGCTTGTCGTTTAGGCCCGGAGAAGCGGCATAGAGTCTGTTTAACGGGTTTAAAGCCTAGGATGATGTTTAAGTTGTGTTGAGCGAGCCGACATGGGATTCCAGGATATCAGAAGGATGCCACGCAAAAATGTCCCAATTCTCGCGGAGGAAATTCCGCAATGCCTCGTCCAAGAGCGGATCGAGATGGGCTCCGACAGACGCTGTCTTATTGGGGTCCGTTGGATGTATCTGCAATTTAACGATTTCTTCTGCTCATTTAAATGACGTGGACTTGGGCCTTTTCCTAAGGAACACGTCGTCCCTATTAATAGTCGATCATAGGGCGGTCAACTCTTCGATAGTGAAATTTTCCGTTAATGCCTCGAAGGCGAGTGCTGCCATTTTCTTTTTAGCCCGACGGGCTATGTTCGGATCAATGGTAATCGTAATCACTCCATTTGGTCCTGGCATTTTGAGTTTCATGTACCCGTAATGGGTTATAGCTTAGAACTTTGTTAGGGTGTCGCGTCCCAATAGGGCATGATAGCCACTTGGGAAGAGGACAATGTGGAAGAGAAGTTCTTCGGATCGGTAGTTTTCCGGCATGTCAAACACAACGTCTAGGATGATGCATCCGGAACAACATGCCTCTTTCCCTGGGTTAATTCCTCGGAACATCGTGTTGCTATGTTCGATGCGGGATCGGTCGAACTGCATTTTTTCCAGAGTGGCATCGTGTACGAGGTTAAGACCACTGCCGCTGTCCATTATCACTTTATGTAGCATGTATCTATCAATGACGGGGTTCAGGACTAGAGCTTTCGGTGAATGATCGGGAAGAATGGGCGGCTGTTAGTGTCCCCAAACGTAATCGGTATGTATGCCCATGGGCTAGTGGCTGCCATGTGGTAGACTTGCTCGTCCTCCCTAAGAGCTCCTTTACGCCTGTTCCTCGAGGGGAAGATCTCATAGGCCATCAGGACTTCGTCATTAAATCCGAGCGACAAAGGAGAGCGCCTACTCGACGGAGGTGTGTCGAGGATGGCCTCGCCACTTTTTGTGACTTGCCTGGTGACCCAGCAAGCTCGAAGGCTATTAGTTGGGTTCGTGTTTAAAAACACAGAATGTATGGGGCAAGGTTTATCCAAAAGTCCGTCAAGGATAGTTTCGGTCCCTCAAAGGGGCTTGTTTCTTTTTTTGACGAGTTCATACCTGTCTGGCCGATTTGGAGGTATCCTCTTTTTCTGAGTTCCTCTAGGGGGTTCGCAGAAAATTGGTTCTGAGAACAACCGCTCGGATTGCCAGACACTCTCCATGGAACAATACTTCTGTACTAATTCGGATAACTCCAAAAAGCCTCTTATGCATCGATGGGCCAGGGCATTAAGAATCCCTTCATCATGGCAATTGCGAATGAAAATTACTGTTACATCTTGGTCACTGAGACCTTTTACTCTGCTCCTAGCAAGTAGGAGTCTTGCCCAAATGTGGTGGACTGATTCTCCTTGTAGTTTCTTGATATCCCGAAAGTCCAAAAAACTGGGCTTTGGTTCGATACTTGGATGGTATTCTTGGGTAGTGGGTGGGAAAAAATTGGTTCCCTGTCGCAACTAGTATTCGTAACTGCAGTTTCCAAATCATGCGAAGGATTTCGGACCGGTGACGGTCCGGCTTTAGAATGATTCCCCGCCTTTGATTCACCGACAAGGTCTTGGAGATGGAGGACTGAAGTATAGACAGTTTTTAATTCCGGTTGTCGGGCAGAATGCGCAACCGGACACTCGATGGTAGCGACGAGGTGGGTGACCGAAGGGACATGAATCTCCCTATCATCGGGTCTGATCCTGAGCCGATCATATATCGGAACCTGGTCATCCGATATACGCATAGCTTCGATCCGATCAAACAACTCGTTTAAGAATGAGGCGATGGCAGGGTGCGCGTCGCTGATACGAGTGGATTCATCAAGTGGTGTGACGGTTCCCGAGTTACGCCAAAGCGAACTGTGTTCTGTTCCACCATGGGACCTGATGTCTTGGGCGTCAAAGCATCTGAACTTACAGGTTTTTCTTTGAAGGTTGAGGGTTCCATTGGAAGGAGTGTTCCCCATGAATCAACCACGAACTCTAGGGTTCCGAACTTGATACTCTGGTTGGGGGGAAACCTTCCAGTCTGGCCATGATGGCTGATCAGGCTGGCATGCGACAAGATGTCGTTGCCGATGAAACTCTGATCGGGGGTGATGGTCCCCTCGATGCAGATCTCGCTATTTGTGATGAGGTGGGCCATCAATTCCTTCGGGGTCACAGAGGAACTCTCAATGAAAGCACCAATATCGGTGTCAAAACCGGCGGATCTCGGGTAGGGGGTCCCGAATTGTGAGACTAGAATCGACAGTAACAACAGACTTAGAGGACACAAGTTTACCCAGGTTCGGGCCCTCCTATGGAGGTAAGAACCTACGTCCTGATTGGTTGTATTGATGATGTAAGGGGTTTTAGAGTTGATCTACCTCGAGATTGTATAGATAACCCTAGATGAGTTGTCCTCTCTATACCCAGACACCCTTCGTCTTATATAGATGCCGGGGGTGTCCTTGGTTTACACATGGTCGGTTACATGCCGAAGAGATAAGCATGCCTAACTAGAACTAATAACTTGGAGAATACGTCATGGCTCCTCGAAGCTTCCATTTGGTGTAAGCGGTCTTCAGTCATCCGATGTCCACTTTGCAGCCCACACCGTCCGGCCCATAAACAATAGGCCAGCCATCCGACGAACTCCTAATCCAGGACTCCTTCACCCAGCAGCACTCCAGAGCCACCGGGAGAGAGGGGGAGAGAGACCCCTCCTTCTTCTTCTTCCTTGGTCTCCCCCTACGCTACTGGAATTAGGATCTTTGCCATCACCCAAAGCTTTGCCGTCTCGTAGATGACGGCAAAGAAGGTCTTTGCCATCAGCTTAAATTAAACTGACGGCAAACAAAAAGCTGACGGCAAAGATATCATTACCGTCAGCCAGCTCTTTGCCGTTTGCTAGCAGATGGGAAAGAGGCTTTGCCCTCAGCTAGCATACGTCAAAGAGGAAGGGTGGCCCACAACGAGAACCAACTAACGGCCACTGTCTTTGCCGTCAGCTAGCAGAGGGCAAAGCTTCTTTTTCGTTCGCTAGTGGACGGCAAAGAGAGTGGCCATCTAACTGGCGTTCCCCCCGGCCCCACCCCACTAACTAATGCTCTTTTCCTTCTGCTAGTAGACAGCAAAGAGCCTTAGTCTACATGTCAGCGCGCCCCACCCCTCTCTCTCCCCTCTATCTATCGCCTCCCCGCACCCCTGCCACCCTCGTGCCCGAGCCGCCCCCCCCCCCCGTGCCACCGGCCGCCCCCGCCGCCCCCCTGCCATTGGCCGCCCCCGCCCCGGCCGCCGGCCACCCCCGCTCCTGCCGCCGCCCAAGGTGAGCTTCTCTTCTCTGCCCTCCTATTTTTTAGGTTTAATTAGGTTTACTTTAGATTTAGTTTAATTAGGTTTAGGTTTAGGTTTAGTTTTAGCTTTAGTTTAGTTTTAGGTTTAGTTTAGTTTTAGGTTTAGTTTATGTTAAGAAGAAGAAGAATAAGAAGAGGAGGAGGAGAAGAAGAAAAAGAAGAAGAAGAAGAAGAAGAAGAGGAGAAGAGGAGAAGAAGAAGAGGAAAAGGAAAAGAAGGAAGAAGGGGAAAAAAGGACCCAGAGACCCACACCCCCGACACCTGACCCCCAACGACCGATGCCATCGCCCCCCGACCACCGACACGACCGACCATCGACACCACCGTACCCCGACTCCACTGACCCCTAACCACCGACCCTCGACCCCTGATGCTACCGATCCCGACGCCCCGGATCCCCGACCCCCGACCCCCAACCACCGACACTACCGCCCCCGACCACCGACACCATCGCCCCCCGACCACCGACACCACCGACCCCCGACCACCGATGCCATCACCCCCCGACCATCGACACCACCGACCCCCGACCATCGACACCACCGAACCCCGACTCCACTAACCCCTGACCACCGACCCTCGACCCCTGACGCTACCGATCCTCGACGCCCCGGACCCCCGACCCCCGACCCCCAACCACCGACACTACCGCCCCCGACCACTAACGCCATCGCCCCCCAACCACCGACACCACCGACCCCCGACCACCGACGCCATCGCACCCCGACCACCGACACCAACGACCCCCGACCACTGACGCCGTCGACCCCCGACCAACAACGCCACCGACCCCCGACTCCACTGACCCCTGATGCCACTATCTCCCAATGCCACTGACCTCCGACCCCCGACACCTATTCTGCCTCCTGTTGACCAAAAAGGTGCTCTTCGACCTTCGTGAGGCCGAGGAGCTCATAGTTTTGTAATTGTGAGCTAGGTCACATATTTTCCTATTTTGTTATAAAAAACATCATATTTTGTGTTGATCAGGTGAATTTGAATGTGCAGTTGTTCGAGGACCTCCCCGTGCATTTCACGAGCTCCCCTGCTATGTTCGTTCGTGAGCACAAATGACACATCTCCCCTGACACCCTTAAATTTTTTTGCTCTTTTCTGGTCTTCGTGCCGATGAAACTTGCTAGCTATAGGTGTCTTCAATCAGCAGTATGCGTGAACACTATGCGTCTCCCATTCAAAAGGGTTACATCTATAAATATGCATTCATTAGCATATTTATAACCGTGATTCTTTCGAATTGTCCAACGTTATCCATGGACAGCCTGAGTATGTGTAGATTGGGTTCGTTTTCCCATATGCTTTGCTCCGGATCCGATGCAGAATTTTCTCAGTGCGTCCCTGTTGTTCTGCGAGTACACATCCTCTCTGCTTATTGCCGAGACGTGTATTTGGAGAACAACGGGGAGGTGCTGCCAAAATTGTGCGTCGGATCCGGAGAAGTGCATAGGAAAACGAACCCAATCTACACATACTCGAGTAGGATTAAGACCTATCTTTACCTAATAGCGTCTAGGTTGCATCGACGCAATAAAACAGACAAACTCTATGAACTGATGAATATGGTTTGCTGACTTATGTATATATTTTTTGTGTGTCCAGTAGCTAGGCAAGATGAGTGATCGTGGGTGGATGTACACCGGTCACACTAGTCAGAAAGACATGACCCGTGAATGGATAACAAAAACCAAGGAGTTTGTGAGAGTCGCATTTGCAAATGGATAGAAAACAACCTGGAACCCTTGTGTCGATTGCGACAACTTTAAGAAGAAGTCAGAGTTTGAAATGATCAAACACCTGCAGAAGTGGGGTTTTACGCCTAATTATATGGTCTGGACATTTCATGGTGAGTCTGCCCAACGTGCCAGAGCTGAGGTGGTTCGTCGTTGCACCGACGAGCATGGTACCGGGATCGAAGACATGGTGCAAGACTTTGATGATGCTCGAGATTCGGACGATGAGATGGAGGAATCTGCAAAGGCTTTTATGAAATGTTGGAGTCTTCAAAACGTCCTCTCCACGAGTACACTAAGCTTTCTCAGCTGGATGCCGTCGCGCAAATAATGGCTCTGAAGGCTCAGTTCAACCTGGGCAGAGAATGCTACGGCGCGACGATGACGATATTTGGACGCTTTCTACCCAAAGGCCATGTATTGCCACCAAACCTGTACCAGTCGGACAAAATCGTACGTGCGCTTGAGATGCCCTATCAGAAGATAGATGCCTATGAGAATGGATGTGCCTTATTTAGGCTTGAGTATGCGAGCTTGAACTATTGCCCCATTCACAATGCTTCTAGGTATGTTCTGGTAGACAACGGTATGGGCCAAGAAGAAGTGCCGCAAAAATTATCTGAGTAAGGAGAGGTTAATGATGGTAATTATCTATCCTTAAGGCCTTGTACTTAGTTTCCTTGAGTTGATTAGTAAGTGTAGCACTTAAATTTCTGTCTAACTTAGGTGCCCCCGAGATGGTGTGCGGATAGGATAGACTATTGGGAGGCGTTCGTGGATGAGTGGTGCTCTCCCGAATGGCCAGCCGAACACAACAAGGCCAAGGATAAGCGTGCCAAAATGAAAGGTGTGCCACACCATCAAGGGAGCTCCAACCTGTTTGAGTACGGGGATCACTGGGTATGTGGTTTGCTTCATGATTCATGCAATTTCATTCATCATGCTAGCTTGAGCCCTTAACTAATATTTTGTTCCTCTCTTTTAGGCACGACAAAACAAGAAGGAGGTGCCACCTCTGTTCGACATCTATGCCATGGCCCATACTGCCTCGTACAAGAAGGCCAAGGCATTCTCTGAGGATGACCTCGATCATCCAGAGAGCTTCAACAACATCTCCTCCCACAACAACCTCACGAGGTACAGAGATGAGGGGAAGGCAAGGAAAGGGGAGGACTTCAACCCGAGCCAGAGTCCTTTTGATCCAGAGCTCGTGATGATATCTGGTGGCGGGAGGCCCCATGGCTCGATAGCCATTGGGGATGGACTGATATGTTCACCATCGAGGCTAGAACTCTCTCGGAGATCAAGACGCGCCAGACAAGCTCCGATCCTCAGATAAGGCCTCGTGCATGGCCAATGGAGCTCACCATCGAGGCTAGGGCCCAGGAGCTTCTAGCGGAGGCAAATGAGCAGGCGGCATAAAGGGAGAGGGACATGAAGGAGAGGACGGCTAGGCTATTGGAGGAGGAGAGGAACCGGAACGACATGTCTCACCGGGCCCTATACGAGCTCCTCGTGGTAAGTTTCTCTTTTATATTAGCCAAATCATGCACGTAATGTTTGTTTCATCACTAACTAATATGACTGACTCGTGAAAACAACATGTGCAGACCGTGTGCCAGAACAATGGTCAGACCCCTCCCTCGATGCCCTAGATTGGTATAGCACCCACGGTGAGTTTCATTTCAATGGTCATTAGTTACTAGTATTCACATTTGAGTTGCATCATGCTAAGGAGACATTTCAAATGATCTTTGGTGCAGCAAGCCTCCCAACAAGCATCGACCGATCATTCTGCATCTGCCGCAACCCTAACCAGTCCTTCTCTGTCTCACCCTGGCGCAAACCCGACCGGTCCTTCACCTCTGTGATGATGGTAAGTTTTCCCAAGAGTTTTTCTTAACAAATGCATACTTATCTTAAGGAATGACCAATTTAGCTCCAAAATGACCTATACTTAGCTTCTTTAGTTCATTTATGACATACTAAGCATACTTAGGTAAAAAATGTCATGATAACCTTGGTTTAGATCCAAAATGACATAGAATTAGCTTATTTTCCTCCAAAATGACAAAATAACCTTACCTACCTCCAAAATGACCTATTATAACTAGGATAGCTCAAAAATGACATAATTGGCTTACTTAGGTAAAAAATGACATAATAACCTTACTAACCTAGACATACGGTAGACTCCGCGTGCTCGTCCCGATAAATGATGCAATTAGTCATGCACACATGGTATTTCACGTGCGGTAAATCCAGAGGACACACGATTTTCTTCGCCTCCTCGAAACCAGTCGGGCACTTGTTCCCCTTGGGAAGACGTTCGTGCCAGAATGACATGTTCTCGTCGAAGCATGCGTCGGTCATTTTGTGTTTTACCTTCATCTCCAGAGCCATGACCGTTACTTTCAGGTGGGTATCCTCGGTCCTGCATCCTTCATACAATGGAGTAACCACGTCTATCTCCAGTTGATCCAGCTTGGCTTTCTCTCGGGCGACAGCTCTTGCGTTATCCGTCTGCTTGAGAAGCAGCTCTTGAATATGAGGGTCCTGCACCCAACCCATCGATGGTCCATCGTCGTCTGCTCCGGCATCTTCATCTTGATGATCATGCCCTTCGCCTGCTCCGGCATCTTCCTCATCATCATGTCCGACATCTTCTACATGATGACTGTGTACTGCATCTACTTCATGATTATGTCCTAGAGATTCTTCGTCCAAGGGCTTTGTGAAGATGTCAGCTAGTTGTTCTTAAGTGGGGATGTGGTCGATGGAGATGTCGTCCTTGAATACATGATCTCGAAGAAACTGATGACGAATCTGGATGTGCTTGGTCTTGGAATGCTAAACTGGGTTTTAAGCCATCTTGATGGCACTCTCGTTGTCGCAGCAGTGAGGAAACTTATTGAACTTGATGCCATGGTTCTCGAGGGTTGGCTTCATCCAAAGCAACTGGGCGCAACATGAACTAGCAGTAATGTACTCAGCTTCAGCAGCAGATAGTGACATGCAGTTCTGCTTGTTTGAGAACCAACAGAGTAAGGATCGTCTGAGGAAATGACATGTGCCTGAGGTTGACTTGTGATCCACATGATCTCCAGCATAGTTATCATCAGAGTATCCTACAAGGTGAAGATTTGAGCCCTTGGGGTACGATAATCGAAGCGTTGGTGTGTGAGCTAAGTATCAAAGAATATGTTTCACAGCCTTATGGTGTAATTCCTTTGGTGTTGCTTGGAATCAGGCACACATGCAAACACTCAACATAATATCAGGCCTGGATGCACATATATACAATAATGGGCCAATCATGGAGCGATATACCTTCTAATTGAAATCTTTACCATTTTTGTTAGTGCAGAGGTGGCCTTTTGAAGGCATTGGCGTTTTGACGACTTTGCAATCTTGCATGTCGAATTTCCTCAGAACATCCTTGAGGTATTTCTCTTGAGATATGAATATGCCATTGTCTTGCTGGCGAATTCGAAGAGCTAAGAAGAATTTCAACTCTCCCATCATAGACATTTGATATTCTTCACTCATCACATAGGCAGATTCATCACTGTAATGTTTGTCAGTACAGCCAAAGATAACATTCTCTACGTATATTTAGCATATGAACAGTTCATTGTCATAGGATTTTGTGAAAATAATTGGGTTGAGTGAACCAGGTTTGAAGCCTTTCTTCATGAGGAACTCCTTCAGAGTGTCCCACCACGCCCGAGGGGCCTACTTGAGTGTCACGCCCAAGATGCGCGCCTATCCATTTTAAGGCGTGAGGGCCTCACAAGGGATAGATGTGCATCTTGCCGTTAGCAAGAATAGTATCATTACAACATATAGTACTGAAAGAGATGAGTATACAAGATTGGCTTACACTCGCCACATGCTAACTTACAATGTCACTCAAATTCATATCATCAACTTGAACACAGGGTCCGACTACGGACGGAATCAAATAACAAAACAGTTGCAAATGATACTATCGAGCTATCCCAAAGATCATGACCAGGTCCTCTACTCATCCGGATACGTCACGTACATCCTGCCTCTTTCCTCATCATATTCCCACTGGAGCTGGGTAAGATCATCCTGCACGAACTCATTTGAACCTGCACCTGGAGTGTTGTAGTAAACGGTGAGCCACAGAGGACTCAACTATCATGTCACCGGGTACCGAGACTATTCAAGCTTAAAGGTTGGGATGTGGTAGTGTTTAGTTTGCAGCAGCACTAAGCATTTATGGGGGCTAACTTACGCAACATGAAAATAAATATGAGTGGCCTACGATGAATGATCGGATCTAGTTTGATCTCTAAGAGATCCTGAACACTTGCTTACGTCAATCATAACCCCACTGTGTTCTCTCTCGAATCATGTTCACGAGCAGAGACGATCATGGTTACTCACATAGTTGGTGTATTTTAATTAGAGTTTACTTCAAGTTAACTATAACCGGGTGTTAAACTAATATCTAAGTTGCCACATAACCGCGGGCACGGCTTTCCGAAAGATTTAACCCTGCAGGGGTTCTCGAACTAATCCATCACAAATTAACTACACTCCACGGGAATAGCCTCGACCACGGATCTCGCGGTCATCATAGGTAATTCCAAAGGAATTCCAACACCTCGAGATAAACCCGAAGAAAGTCAGAGTCCACATGCAAGATATCCGATAAAGGTAAACCAAGTCCCGCAAGACCTCCCGACGTGTCGACGAATCCGATAAGAGTCGCGTATCTCAATCTCAGGACATGATGGATTTTCCAAACTTCCGGTAAGCCAAACACAGAGTTGCCCTTGGTGGCCACCGTTTGTTCACATTTTTGGACCAACACTCATGCGGAGCACTGGCCCGGGGGTTGATTAATTAGCCACGGGGTTGCAAAGCCCTATGCAAGTTTTATTAAGTTATTAGCAAATGTAGTACCAAAGTTGGGCCTTGCTAGACAAGTTTTAATCTCAATTGAATAAACAAGGGGGTCCCCATAACAACCCCGAGCATGTTAGGAGCGCAAAATATGGAAAACATAACACCGGTAACAAGGAACTAATGGCGGTAACAGCAGAACAAATCACTTAGCAAAAGGCCAAGCCTTCCACCAATACCAAGATATATATGTGCATTAAATTAAACAATAGATAATATTGTGATATCCAAATCCATGTTATCACATGGAACAACATGCACCTGCAACTAAGAACGTTATAAGAGGGGCTGAGTAGCGGTAACTTAGCCAACCAAAGGTTTGCTAGGATGTGGAGGTTAGAGGCTGTCATGGCAATTAGGAGGCTGATATCAAGTGGTAGGTAGTGCAATTGTGACGATAAGAGCGAGAAACTAGCAAGCAAAAATAGTATCGGGATCCGGGTACGATCATCTTACCTGTTGGTTCTTTAGTGGAACAAGTAGTGGGATCCTCATAGTGGTACTCTCTAGGGTCCTCGAACTCAGTATCGACACTCGCCTCTACCCAAGAGAAACAGAAAATAAATATCCAACCAAGGTGCAATGCACAACAAAGATGATGCATGATTCATTTTATGGAGAAATCAACATGGCAATCCAAAACTAGTCAAGTTTCGCATGCAAAGTTTGTGTATTAGTGAATCTGGACAGAACCTCATGTTAAGTTATTTAGACATGCATCAACATGGCAAATATGGATGCATCATACAAAATCAATAGAAATTCATATAAGGAACGCAAGAAATGGAGCTACGGTTCTCACAATACGCTCACGACAAGGTACGGAGGCAAAACACAAGTCAACCAAGACCTGGGCTAATTCTTGGCATTCCAAGGTAGCCACCGGATAGGTGATGAAAAACCAATCACAATAGCCTCAATAATAAATCAATTCCATGGAGTATAGCTCCCACAAGTCACAAACAATAAAACTCACAATCTACCACAAAACAGCAACATAACAAATTCTATAGCTCACCACTTGAGCTACAGGAACCCTACAGACACAAACAAGATATGGACAAAATCTACTCAACACACACATCAACTTCTCCAACTACACGATCAGCAAAGGAGGCCCACATCAATAAGCAGGAAGCAATCAAGTTGACATCATGAAACAGTTTTCTGGGACTGTGAAAATTCCCGTTTTCTGGAATCTGAGATTATAAAGTAGCAAGTTGACAGAAGTAGTTAAATATGCTAGATAACTCCTATTGGCATGAAAATTAACAGGATGATAGAAGGCAATATCTACTACAAATAACGAACACTGAGCATGAGCAAATTCCAAACACATCACTAGATACCACCCACTCTTCATGGCATAAAAATAATGGAGATTCCCAGACTTTGTAGTTTTTACATGCTGAAACAGAAACATTAAGTAGGCAACTTAACAGCATGTTTCCCACTTATATGGGTGGTTCTCATATTAAACAAAAATACCATGGCATACTCGATACAAAACACTAGCACTTCCTAGTTGACACATCTCCCAAAGCAGGGATGGATTAATTCAAGCCAAAATGACAAAATGGCATCTCAGCTAAAATGACAGATTTATGAACTTGCTCAAAAGTGAAATCTTAGAGTTCCAATGCGTTCATTGGCTCTTCCTACCCCAAAACCATGGGTCATACTCATATGTTCATGTAAAACATCAAGGCACAAACAAGATATCAAAACTACCACCTATTCTTCAAAGTCAAGACTTACTCTACTAGGGATGCACATTAATGGACATACGCATATTGTCAACTTAGCTAAGAATGGCAATGAGCTAGAAAACCCTACATGACATGTTTATCTACCACAAGGGCAAAACAAGTGGGATACCACTAGTCTCCCTCACACACACTCACATGCACCATACGCATATGCACTCTATACTACTCACACACATGTGTATGTATGCATAGCATACACACACACTCACAACTCTCATGCAAATACACCACATATGTGCAACCTGCCACACACACACACAAAAACACACAAACACCACATACATCACTGCACTTGCATAGAGCAAACCACACATACAAACACATGCATATATACACTTATGTATATACACATACATACTCCCATACATATGTGCAAACACACATACACTAACTACACATGCACATAATCCTCTCACACTCACACTCACATGTGTGCGTTTGCACTAAGCACACACTCACACCACATATCTAGCAAAGAGAAAACAAAAGAAAACAAAAGGAAAACAAAAAAACCAAAAGGGGGAAGGGGTCGGGCTCGAACCCGAGACCTCCTGGTCACCACACACTACACCAACCACTCTGCTATGCTGCGCATCGAAAACAGAGGAGCGGCACTATGGCTCAAGTACTACACACGCACTCCGGAACCTGACAAAACTGAAAAACAACACAACGCGGCGACAGGCAACGACGGCGACAACTCCGGCGATTCTACGACGAATTTGGCTATGCAAACTGCTCCTACGCACAACGGTTCATCCATGGCTCCATTCCCCTGCTCACCTTGTAGAGAGGAGGAAGGAGGCGAGCGGCAGGTGCTTGTCTTGCTACTGGCGGCGACAAACGCAGCGGCGACCACCTAACGAGCTACGCGCGGAGGAAAGGGATACGGGGACCGGTAGATCACCTTGTGGGAAAGGAGACGACGAGACGGTCACGATGGAGTTGACAGAGGGGAAGAAGATGGCCGGAGACGACGCAGGGAAGAAGACGGCAGTGCAGGGCTTCCGGCGACGACGAGGCCGTTGCTGCAGGGCTCCTCCGGGGCCCCTAGCGGCGCGAATGGAACGCCGGGACAATCCCCGAGCTCCACGCCATCACCACCAAGGCCGCCGCCCATCGGAGACGCGACGATGACGGTGACAACGACCGGCGGACGCGACTGAACTATCTGTACCTCTTAGAAGCTTACCTGGCAGGGGGAAGAGAGGAGGCAGAGAGATGGAGTGGGAGATGGGAGCTGCGGCGGCGGCGGGGAGAAGAGGAACCCTAGGAGAGGGGGCACGCACGTCGAGGGCTTAAATGGGCGTCGGGATAGACGGCGACGGCGACGGAAAGGCGATGGCGAACGCGGCTCTCCTCACACTGAACCTGATGGTGACGGAAAGGGGAGTAGGTAGCCGTTCCCGAGCGGGCTGAGCCGCGAGAAGGCCCACACTACTCACCCTCTCTCACAAAACAAAGCAGGAAGGGTTTTCTTGTTTTAAAATAAACAACCTACTTAGAAAAAAACCACAGAAATAATTAAGAGGATTTTTGGGCAAACAAAAATATTGTTGTAAACCAAATAATATGTACTATTTAATAAAAATGTTAAGTTGATTTATAGGACAAGTTAATTTAACACTTTAATAAAATACAGCTCCTGTTAAATTTAAACACAAAATAACACCAACCCCTAAACAACAAAAGAACCACACTCTAAATTCATAATATGCATAGGGCTAGCTCTTGTACATTTTAAAACAATTTAAGAAGCAACTTAATTCAGCTAATAAAATAATATCAAGAGATGGGGGTGTTGGAAGGGGATATTTGCTAAGGAAAAAGAGAGGGGAAGAAGAAGAAGTTGCACACATGACTCCATCCACCTCAAAGACCAACACAACACATGATGAATGCTATGATGGATGAAATGATGCATGAATGCAAACCACACATGGATGGCAAGTTGCCAAACATAACATAAGCTCATGACACAAGGTTCATACATGGGGTTACATGCCATAAAAGGAAGGGATAGCACTTGGGCTGTCACATTGAGGCCATAGAGCGCCTTGTTGAGTCTGAAGACTTTGTCAGGATGCTTAGGGTCTTCAAAACCACAAGGCCATTTTCATCTTGCTTGTTGCGGTAGATCCACTTGGTACCTATGATGTTATGCTTGCGAGGATCTGGCCGCTGGACAAGTTCCCACATGTTGTTGAGCTTGAATTGATGCAATTCCTCTTGCATAGCTTGAATCCACTCAGGTTCCTTGAATGCTTCATCAAATTTGGTGGGCTCTGTGATAGAGACAAAAGCAAAGTACCCACAAAAGTTAGTCAAATGTGAAGATCTTGAGCGAGTGAGGGGACCTAGTGCATTGATGTGATCGATGATTTTGTCAATCTGCACTTCATTTGCAACTCTTGGGTGTGCAGGTTGACGCGGCTGAGGATTTTCTTCAACACCATTTTCTTCAGGTGTATCAGCATGAATTTCTTTATTCGTTGGTATGACTTCCTTAGTGGGTATGACGTCTTTTCTAGACTCCAGCTTAATGGATTCGTTAAGAGACTGTTCATCTAGCACAGAAGGCAGGTGCTCTGGAAGTGCGTTATATCGACTAGAGAGGGGTGTATAGGCGATTTTTACAAATTCATCACTTGAGGGATTTCAACTTGAGGAATTTGAAAAGTGATGAATAACTAGCAGCGGATTAAGTGCTCAAGTGACAGGGAAACATAGCAATAGCATAGTCATCATGATGAAATGAAACATGCACAGATTACAAGTAGCGTTATACAGGATAAGCAGGTGAGGGACAAGGTCACTTGAAGAATTTGAGGTGAGGAAATAGAACCAGATAGCACGATGAAGACAATGGTTTGATAACCCAGTTCCAACAGATGTGACAACCATACGTCTCGTATGGAGCGGCTTGGTATTTAAAACAGAGGACACACAGTCCCAGGACACACAGTCCTTACCATATTCTCCTTGATCTAAGGTCACATAGTCCTCGCCCAACAATCGTGGTAATTCTTCAGGGTAGACTTCCAAAACCCTCACAAATTGGTCACCTGGCGATCCACAATTGAGAGCTGGATGCTCTAGGCCAAGATCACACCATGATCCCCAATTGACTGCAGGATGCACTAGACCATGACACCTAACCTTCTGGAGGATACACAGTCCTCAAAGGTAACAAGCGTCGGTTCCACACAGGAACAACTTCTTCAGTGATGCTCAATCACTTTGGTTTTGTTGGTTTGAGTTTTTCCTCACTGATGATTTTCTCTCCAAGTCCTCGGAGGATGGTTTGCTCTCAAATGACAAGTGTCATTTCTCTCTCGGAGTAGCCAACCAACTAGTGCTTGTGGGGGGTGGCTATTTATAGCCAGGGTGCAACCTGACATGATAAGACATAAATGCCCCCAATGATATGACCGTTATGTGGATGAGATGATTGGGGACAGCTGGCGCTAAGCACAGCAACGGTCGGAATTTCGAACTATGAAAGTCCTCAGGCTTATCATGTTCCTCACTTGTTGGCAATTCGCATTGGCAAAATCCTAACTCCTCAGTCAGACCAATTTCCTCAGAGACCAGAAGAACATCGTCTTTGTCACTGAAGAACTTGACTGAACTACAAGAGATTTCCAAAGGCTTTACTCGAAGGATTAGATAGGTTGACGCTTTTGGAGTTGAGCATCAGTTGGAAATTTTCCTTACTATTACCCCATCCCCCTTTAACAGTACGGTGTTTCCTATGACTCAAAGAAAGGACATGAAACTATGAAAACAAAAGTCTTCACGCTTCATTGTCCGCGATCATATCTTCAAGGTCACACGAACTTCTTCATTTTCAAAGTCTTCTCGGAATACCAAAGTCTTCACCAAAGTCTTCAGTTGAAGACATACATTTTTAGGGGCCAGTAATCTCCAAATATATCAAACTCCTCATTGACTTATAGAGCCTATGTACACTCAAAAAAACATTAGTTCCTTAACCTATAAGTCTTCAATACACCAAAATCATTAGGGAGCACTAGATGCACTTACAATCTCCCCCTTTTTGGTGATTGATGACAAATAGGTTAAGTTTTCAACGGGGATAATACTATGAAGTGTAAATATTTAGTTTGAGGAATTTGATAGCAGGATATAGAAGAACTCCCCCTGAAGATGTGCCTATTTGAGGAATTTGCTTTGGACTAAAAATGCTCATGGCAGATTAAAAACATGGAGAACTCCCCCTATATCTTGTAATTCATACACGCATTTAACATATGATATGAAGAATTTGAAATGCATGATGAAAATGGTGTCTGACGAAATTCAGCATGCATGCATTAAGGTGCTTGAGGAAATAAGCATGCGAAAGGCAGTTCAAAAGAGTCAGACCACCATCGGACTAAAGTTTACAACTCAAAAACAAAAGCTTTAGAGGAGCGAGAGTTGTAACTTAAACAAAAAACAGCCCATATATAGAGACCTGCTTGAAGACGAACTCAACTTTTCTCCCCCTTTGTCATCGAAGACCAAAAGGGACGAAAACTGAGGACTAACGCCCCTTGAAGAATTTCATCTTGTTGGTGAGGAAGGAGCACCAGCGTTGTCGGGGTCGTTTGTCGATGCAGGGCTTGCCATAGTGTCGTCAACGTCCTCAGCTTCATCCATCTCATGCGATGAAGAATATGAACTTATAACCATCTGAGGAACTTGAACCTTCTTGATTTCTTCTGAGGAGGATGAGACCAGTTAAAGTTTTGCTGAAATTCCATGTCTTTGAGTTCCTTAGGAGTCTTGACATGTGCGAGAATGGCCCATGCACGATCGAAGATTTCATGCACATAGTAGTGATTTTTCCTCATAGAGTTTTGTGTCAGAGTAATGTTTTGAACTATGGAAGCGAATTGACGCTTCACCCACTTGTGATTGAGATCAACCTTCTAATGAAGACTTATGAGCAGTTCACGATCTGTCATCACATGAGGGGCAGACTCTTGAGGCGTTTACGCTGAGGCTTTTGCACCAGAATCTTGGGTAGCAGTGTCATCATTGGTGGAGTAAGATGCAACTTTGCGAAACTGATCATCCAATGGACGAGTACCTTCATCAGTGACAGCTTTGCCTTTTCCTCCAACAGAGGAAATTGTGCTCTTGAGGACTTCAATCGGGGGCAATAAGCCGAAGTGATTCTGGAAGTCCGCCTTGAAGGGAACTGAAGACCTTCATCTGATGAATTTCATGATCCAGGGAGCATAATGCTTCAGTTTAAATGGGGCTCGTGCTGCATTTGCCAATGTCTTCATGAAGAAATCATGGAAGTTGATGTGAATACCATCAATGATGTTGAATAGCATGTTCTTCATGACTCGCTCTACTTCTTCTTATTTAGAGTTGTGTCCCTTCTGAGGACATAGGGTGTTGGTGAGAATGCGATAGACCGTCCTGGGCACATAGGGAAAATCCTTCAGAAGGAAGATTGTCCATTGAGGTTTTTCCAGGAGCCAATGGATTCATCAGCACTTGAATCAGTTGGTTGGGTAGAGCAGGTTCGTCACACAGGCAGCATGCTTCTTCTGAAGGAATTGGGATAGGGACTGACCGAAGCAATTTAGGTGCTAGAGCGGTGAAGTGAGTAGATCTGGTCATCCAATCCAAGATCCAGGAGTTGATGTCAGAGGCATCACCTGTGGTGTGAAGTGTGGAATACAATTGAAGAATTAGCTCTTCATTTCAATCGTATATGTCCACACAGAAGGGAAGAAATCCTGCATCATGAAGAACTACAAGCACCGGCGTGAAGGATGGAATTATTTCAATATCAACATGAGGAATTTGATGGTGCTTGAAGACTTTCTTCTTGTCACACAGAACTTATGCATAGTAAATCATCTGAGTTGGTGTCCAGAATCTTGTGCGACCGGCCCTTGCTGAGTCATATGGATAAGGGACAGTGAAGAAAATTTGCTCATTGAAGAAATTGGACTTGAGGAATTTGGGGCGCTTTGAGCCATTGAATGGCATCCTCGGCTTCGGCTGAAGGTTTGGCTTGAAGCGGCCCTTAATCTCCTTCGGCATACGAGGAATTTCTTCAGACTAAGGAATTTGTGGAGCAGTTTCCTTAGTGGCAGTTGGAGAAGCAAATTCATCAACTGATGCAGCTAGAATTTTTCAGTGGCTGGAGCGGCCATGTCATCAGATTCTTCGTGAATATCTTCAGTGTGGGCTGGGGACTAAGGAATCTATGACAGAGGAGTGGTCATTGGGGAATTTGGGTGAGAAGCTTCCCAATATTCACCATTGATGACAGGTTTTGTGTTGACAATGTCCACGTCCTCATCAATTTCTTCAACGCCGACCTCTTCAGCAGTAAACTGAGGCTGGGGCGATAATACCTGCGGAGTTGAAGCTTTTGCTTCCACTTCAATTTCTTCATCAATCCACTCTGAGGTAGCAGCAGATTGATCCATTTCTTCTTGATCATCATTCGGGATGACGTAGTCAACACCGAATGGCACTATTTCAAAGGCTGGTGCTGAGGAGATGGGGGTAGCATCAACTGGTTCATTTGAAGAACTTGACAGTGTCTTCAATTTCTTCGTAGCTGAGGAATTTGAAGTTGATGCTTTCCGTTTCCGTGCCTTGTTCTCGGCAGCCTTGGTTTTCTTCGCTTCTGATGCAGAAGGAAGGTTGATTGTCTTCACCCTTGAAGATTATGGGATTTAGAGGAGGGTGAAGGGGCAGCCGATTCCTCAGGTATGACTGATGGAGTCGTCTTTGTGGGTTCAGTTTCATCAGGCGCATTAGTGGAGGTTGCCCTGGCAGGTTCTTCAGCAGTCTGACTTTCTTCAGCTGCATTGGCAGTTTCCTCAGCAGGCTGAGTAGTTTCTTCAGCCTGAGGATTTTGTGGTTGCGATCAAGCTACAACCCGGTTGTTATGGTCCACAACAGCAGCTTGGGCTGCCTTGACGAATCTCACCTTGGTGCCCTTCCATTCAACATGTATTTTTCTTGTTCCTCAAAGAGGGAGCGAATTTCAGACTGAACAGTGACGAGTTGATTTGGAGTCAAATTCATCATGTTATTCCTTAGAAGTTTTTCTTTTCGAGCCCTGCTCCTCTTAGCTCTCTGAGCTTGATCTCTTTTCCATTTTTCCTCGGCAATAAAGTGGGTGAGGACATGGTCCACACCAAGAGGTAGGTTCAGTGAGGAAAGTGGGGTGCTTGGATCCTCATGCCATATGTGAATGAAGTTGAGGATAATCTTGGGATCTAGCATGAGAGGAACAGAGCTGCCTTTGGCTATTGCAGACTTTTACTGACTTCCTCTCATGATTTCTTCCAATTCTTCATTATCAGCTTCATCATTATCCTTAGATCCTGAGGGTACAGATACCACAACTTTGCTTGTGTCAGGACTTGTTCTTTGACCTCTTCCATCAGTTTTCTTCAGCTTCAACACATTAGGACTTCTAGAAGACTTTGCTTGAGCAGAGAGGCGTGCAGAGACCTTTGAAGCAATTGAGAATCCCTTTGTCCTCTGACATGATGCAAGGTGCACAGGAGTTGAGGACTTTGTAGCAACAACAAAGGACTGAGCATCTACTTAACCAGCGACTAAGGCCTTTGAGGACTGAGCTTGAGGAATCTGCTCTAATGATTTTGAAGTTGAAGAATTTGACTTCACAGCAGATTTCTTCATCATCGATTTCTTCGGAGCACTTGTAGAGGCTCTGGCAGTGGCAGTAGCAGCAGAGTCTTCATTGAATTTGTTCATAGCCATTTTTGCTCTCATCGCCAGCTTGGATTGTTGTTTTTCCCATACATGAGGAAAGTCATTACCAGTCTTGAGACTAGTGGGATTAGCTATTTGATTTGGAGCCAAGGGAGGCGCTCTGCAAGGGGGTTTCACTTCAAATTTCATCATATATTTAGGAGTGACATAATGATATTCCTTCCACTCCTTTGCACACCTTCCCTCAATTTTCTGCAGACGAATCTTTCTTTGCTTAGTTGTCTCTTTGCCATGAGTTTCTTCATTAGGCGTGCAATATTCCTCATACAAATCCTCAGGTATCTCCCAAGTAGTCTGCACATCTGGTTTCTTTCCACCTTTCTGTGGCTTCTTTCCACCTAGTGATTCATCAGCGGACATGTTTGTACCTGTGAACAGAGTATAGGTGCGAGGAATTTGAAGAGGTCATGTGTGTTCTCAGAAGTTTTCAATAAAATCAAGTGAGAGGAATTTGACCATAGGTCTCTTGAGGAATTTCACAAAGTGCTATTTGTCTTAGGTTCTAGAGTTGTGCAAATTTATAGGATTCACACAATTGAGGAATCTTGAAGAAAATCATAACTTAGAGGAAAACATCAAGTGTATGAACATGTAAGGTGCTCTAGAATGAGATTCATGAAGAATAAACACCTTTGAGAAAATTGAGGTATAACTAAAGATCAAACAAGGGTAGTAACAATAGATTTTATTTACCCTAATGAAGAACACGACAAACTGTGTGAAGAAATCTAGGAAGTTCGTCAGTCCAGATCTCCCACGCCCTAGCTTGGCAGACGGGGACAGCTACAGCGGTGGCGGGATGAAGACTTCCGCGGCCGATGTGAGTACGACGATGGCGAGGTTCAGGAAGTGAAGCTCTTCCACACCGGCGGCGATGAGTTTAACGGCGGCGCTAGGTTTGAGCTTGGGAGAGAGGAGGATTCAGGAGTAACCCAGCACAGTGAAAGGGAAGGGGTATTTATAGTGGAGGTGAAAACCAATCAGTCCGAAGAATTTCAAATATATATATTCAATGCAGAACAGAAGTTTCATAGTTTGAATAATTTGAAAAGTTCATGAATTTGCAAAGTTGAGGAATTTGCAAACTTGAGAAATTTGAAAATTTGAAGAATATGCAAAATGACGAAAAACTCAACTTTGAAGAATTTCAACTTTGGTTGGTGGCGTCACCCACCGTATAAGAATGATGACTTCAGACACCATGTACAATTGTCGTCGGATTCTGAGAATCAAATTCTTCATTAATTTCTTCACACTTAGAGGGTTATTCTTCATTGATTGAAGAAAAACGTTACTTCGTGTGTTGCACATCTAAGTTATCAATTTTGCATCAGAGTTAGGATGTGTGTCCTTTATCAAAGAACATTCGGAGATTCTAAGATATTTAGCTCACATCGCAACTTGCAAAATCTCTTTTCATCCAAGGGCTTTGTGAAGAAGTCGGCCAGTTGTTCTTGAGTGGGGATGTGGTCGATGGCGATATCACCCTTGAGTACATGATCTCGAAGAAACTGATGATGACTCTGGATGTGCTTGGTCTTGGAATGCTGAACTGGGTTGTAAGCAATCTTGATGGCACTCTCGTTGTCGCAGTAGAGAGGCACATTCTTCAACTTGATGCCATAGTCCTTGAGGGTATGCTTCATCCACAGCAACTGAGCGCAACATGAACCAGCAGCAATGTACTCAGCTTCAGCAGTAGATAGTGACAAGCAGTTCTGCTTCTTCGAGGACCAAGAGACTAAAGATCGTGCGAGGAAATGTCATGTGCATGAGGTTCACTTGCGATCCACACGATCTCCAGCATAGTCAACATCAGAGTATCTAGTGATGTGAAGATTTGAGCCCTTGAGATACCATAATCCAAGCGTTGGTGTGTGAGCTAAGTATCGAAGAATATGTTTCACAGCCTTATGGTGTGATTCCTTCGGTGTTGCTTGGAATCGGGCACACAGGCAAACACTCAGCATAATATCAGACCTAGATGCACATAGATACTATAATGAGCCAATCATGGAGCAATATACCTTCTGATCGAAATCTTTTACATTTTCGTGAGTGCAAAGGTGGCCTTTTGAAGGCATTGGAGTTTTGACGCCTTTGCAATCTTGCATGTCGAATTTCCTCGGAACATCCTTGAGGTATTTCTCTTGAGATATGAAGATGCCATTGTCTTGCTGACGAATTTGAAGACCTAAGAAGAATTTCAACTCTCCCATCATAGAAATTTTATATTCTTCACTCATCATATAGGCAAATTTATCACTGTAACGTTTTTCAGTACAGCTAAAGATAATATCGTCTACGTATATTTGGCATATGAAAAGTTCATTATCATAGGATTTTTTGAAAAAGAGTTGGGTCGGGTGAACCAGGTTTGAAGCCTTTCTTAATGAGGAACTCCTTCAGAGTGTCGTACCACGCCCGAGGGGCCTGCTTGAGGCCATAGAGGGCCTTGTTGAGTTTGAAGACTTTGTCTGGATGCATAGGGTGTTCAAAACCTGGGGGTTGAGCAACATATACTTCTTCCTCAAGCTTACCATTGAGGAATGCACTTTTCACAGCCATTTGTTATAAGATGATATCATGATGGTTAGCATAAGCAAGCAATATGCTAATAGCTTCAAGTCTAGCAACAGGTGCAAAATTTTCATCAAAGTCAATTCCTTCAACCCGTGTGTAGCCTTAAGCTACAATACGAGCCTTATTTCTTACCACAAGGCCATTTTCATGTTGCTTGTTGCGGTAGATCCACTTGGTACCTATGATGTTATGCTTGCGAGGATCTGGCCGCTTGACAAGTTCCCACACACGTTGTTGAGCTTGAATTGATGCAATTACTCTTGCATAGCTTGAATCCACTCAGGCTCCTTGAATGCTTCATCAACTTTGGTGGTCTCTATGATAGAGACAAAGGCTAAGTGCCCATAAAAGTTAGTCAAATGTGAAGCTCTTGAGCGAGTGAGGGGACCTGGTGCATTGATGTCATCGATCATTTTGTCAATCTACACTTCATTTGCAACTCTTCGATGAGCAGGTTAACGTGGCTAAGGATTTTCATAAGCACCATTTTCTTTAGGCGTATGAGCATGAAAGTATTCATTCGTTGGAATGACTTCCTCAGTGGGTATGATGTCTTCAGTAGCCTTAAGCTTCATGGATTCCTCAAGAGACTGTTCATCGAACGCAGAAGGCAGGTTCTCTCTTTGTGAGACATCAGTTTCATCGAACCGCACATCTACAGTTTCAACAACCTTGTGGTGTTAGGTGTTGAAGACTTTGTAGGTGTGCGAGTCCTTTCCATAAACAAGAATAAAACCTTAATGTGGTTTCGGTGCAAATTTAGAACTATGGTGAGGATCTCTAATCCAGCATTTTGCACCGAAGACTTTGAGAGAACTTACATTGGGTTTCTTGCCAGTCATAAGTACATATGAAGTCTTCTTGAAGAATTTTTGAAGATATACCCTATTGATGATATGGCATGCAGTATAAATTTCCTTAGGCCAGAAGCGACGAGGAGTCTTGTATTCATCAAGCATGGTACGAGCCATCTCAACAAGAGTCCTATTCTTGCGCTCCACGATGCCATTCTGCTAAGGAGTATAAGGGGCACATAACTCACGAGTAATACCAAGTTCATCAATATATTCATCAAGATTTTTGTTCTTGAACTCAATCCCATTATCACTCTTGATATGCTTGATCTTGATGCCGAAGTTCGTGGAGGCCCTTGAAGCAAATCGTCTGAAGACATCCTACACTTCAGACTTGTACAGAATAATATGCACCCAAGTGTAACGAGAGTAATCGTCAACAGTGACAAAGCCATACAAACTTGAAGAATATATTAGTGTGGAGTAATGAGTGGGGCCAAAGAGATCCATGTGAAGCAATTCAAAGGGTCGAGTCATGGTCATGATTGTCTTCGAGGGATGCTTGGATCTGGTCATCTTCCCAGACTCACATGCACCACAAAGGTGGTCCTTGAGGAATTTGACACCTTCAATGCCAATGACGTGCTTTTTCTTCACAAGCATGTGCAAGTTCCTCATACCAGCATGTCCAAGTCGTCAATGCCACAACCAACCTTCTAAGGACGTTGCGAGTAGGCATGTGCTAGGATGAGGACCTATAGAGAAATCAACAATATACAAGTCTCCTCTCCTAAAGCCTTCGAAGACTTTGGAATTATCAGATTCCATGATGACAACACAATGTTATTTTCCAAATACAACAACCATATCAAGATCACAAAGCATTAAGACAGACATAAGGTTGAACCCGAGGGATTCGACAAGCATCACCTTATCCATGGTTCTGTCCTTTGAGATTGAAACCTTACCTAGACCCAATACCTTGCTTTTTTCCTTTGTCAGGGTAGGTGATATGATTCAGATGAGATGGAGCAAGTGGCAAATTCATCATTAGATTCTTGTCACCAGTCATGTGGTTTGTGCATCCACTATCGAGGACCCACTCAATAGCTTTTGGAGGTTCATCCTGAAGATGAATTAGTACAACTTACGAACTCATATGCTTCAGAGTGAAGAATATGACATCAATTTCATCGGACATAATTTCATCACACAAGATAGTAAGCAAGTATTGTGAGGACGTGAGAAATGAGGGATTCATTTCTACATGGTTAGCTTGTGTCCTTTCAAGCATTTCCTCAGGTCTCCAGCAAATTCATCAGACGTTCAAGTTCGTCTGGAGAGCTGACCCAACATCAGAAATTAGTTCAATGTCTTCACCACCCACATCTGGAGGGGTGGCAAAGAGTTCATCATTCTCCGAGCACCATATGAGAAGGGAGGCATTTGAAGCAAGTGCGCTTCGTTTCACAGGACGAGGGTTAGAGTACTCATATGAATAAGCAGAGAAATTCTTCGAGGACTTATGAACATAACGATTTGAAGAATAATGCACATATTCAGAACTCTTAGATTTTCCCTGTGAAACAGATACATTAGCACGAGAATGATATTTTTGATCATTTGAGGAATTTGGTCCAAGTGAAGACTTTGATCCATATAAGGATTTTGATCTGGGGTTCCTATTCTTCATGAGTGGTGTTGTGAGGACATTCACTTGAAGATTTTGTAGGTAGCTCTTGGGAACCCAGATTTTCTTCATAGGAGAACCGTTCCTGCAGTTAGTTCCAACAAATCTAGCAAATACTTCACCTTTCTGATTTTTGAAGAACTTGTAGTTTGAGTCAAGTGACTCATCAGATGAATATGAAGTTTCACAAGTAAAGCCAGACAAAGCGGATGGATCTACAGGAGGTCCTTTCGTAGCAACCCATGAAGTTTTGGGGTACTGCTCAGGTATCCAGTAGGATCCATCAGCGTTGAGTTTCCTGACAAAGGCAACACCCTCTTTCCGAGGGTTCTTGTTCAGAATCTGCTTTTTGAGGACATCACAAAGGGTTTGATGCCCTTTGAGACTTTTGTACATGCTTGTCACATACAGTTCCTTCAACCCTGCATTTTCATCAGTGATACTTGTGGTATCCTCGGATGAGGAATTTGTGACCACTAGAATAGTTGAAGAATTTGCAGCAATAGAAGCATTTGAACATTCAGGTGAAGAATTACAAGTTTCACGTTCGATGCATTTCTAACAAGGTGGAACAAATTCTTCCTGAGCAGTACTGATCTGTTGAGACAGTAAGGAATTGTTTTCGATTTTGAGATCTTCATGTGACACCCTTAGTTTCTCAAGATCTTGCTTTCTTTGAAGAAATTCATAAGAAAGCTTCTCATGATCGGCTAATAGAGCATTATGATGATTATGAAGGTTATCATACTTTGTTTGAAGACTTTTGAGATCGTCAGATGGAGTTTTAGTCCGACCCACCTCCTCATTCAACAGATCATCGCTTTTGTCTAGCATTTTCTGAAGCTTTTCAAATGCACTTTGTTGCTTAGTAGTAATATTAGCAAGTTTGGCATTGCTAGGTTTCACATATTCATCAGCTTCACAATCACTTGATTCAGAGGAGGAGTGATGCTTATGTACCTTGGAACCTTTTGCCATAAGACAAGGTGAGGAAGATGAATAGGGATTTGATTCTTGGGTTTTGAGGATTTTCTTGAGTTTGATGAACATGGGGTCTTGATGAGTGCGATAGCCATCATTGATGTCCATGATCCTATCCTAGATGAGCTTGGCATTTTGAAGATGACAGATGCCATTGAACATGACGCTTGATAGGCTTGAGTAGATGATGTTCATCGCCTGAGCATAAGTTGAGTGTACTTGCGAATTTCCTCAGCATTTGCCATCTTGAAAAGTTTAGTCAGTCCAAGTTCTGTAATAGTCCATAGCTCATTGTTCATAGACATCAGATGCTTCTTCATCAGAACCTTCTGCTTAGGATATTCAATGTCATCAAGATTGGGACATTCTGTTACTGACTTGATGCCTTTTGCGATGAAACAGTAAGTAGAAGCATAGTCATCATTGCTGACGTTAGAGTCATTGGAGTAGTCATTTTCTTCATTGTTGAAGATGGACTTGCTAACGAAGGCAGTAGCGAGAGCAAGGCTAGTGACACCAGATTCAGATTCCACCTTAGATTCTTCCTCTTCTTCATATTCTTCTTCTGAGTCCATTTCCTCAAACCACTTTTTGATGATTTCCCAAATCCACCTCTCATGGCATTTCCTCACGAGCATTGCTAGCTCCTGACTAAGTTCTTCAGGATCACCAAGGCTACTATCAGAATCTTCGCCTTCGGCTGAGGAAATTGCTTTTGCCTTTAGAACACGAGATCTTCCATAGCTTGGCCCGTATAGGTCTCTCTTCTTAGCTTGTTAGAATTCATGAGTGTTGAGACTCTCAAGAATATTAGTAGGATCAAGTGACTTGTAGTCTCCACGCTCTTGAATCATCAAAGCAGGGCATGGAATGAGGAATTAAGAGATCTTAGCAGCTTCTTCACCACTTCATGGTCAGTGATATCAGTGGCACCCGGAGCTTGACGCTCATTGGATATATCACTGAGACGATCAAAAGTTTGCGGAACATTTTCACTGTCGAGTCTCTTGAAGCGGTTGAAGAGATTGCGAAGAACATTAACACGAGAGTCACGTTGAGTGGAAACACCTTCGTTGACTTTGGACAGCCTATCCTAGATAAGCTTAGCAGACTCCAAACCACTCACTCTGCCATACTGACCTTTGCTCAGATGGCCGCAGATGATATTCTTCGCTTGAGAATCGAGTTAGTTGAATATCTTCGTATCAGCAGCAGTTATAGACGGAGAAATGGGGGGGAACACTATTTTCCACAACGTAGCAAAGATCGTTGTCAATAGCCTTAAGATGCATGCGCATCTTGTTCTTCTAGTAGGGGTAATCCGTCCCATCGAAGGTAGGACACGCTGCAGAAACCTTGATCATACCTGTAGTCGACATAACTAGAACTCCAGGTGATTAAACAAAAATCACACAGAATGGTGAATAGGCGATACCAATTGAAAGTGCGTTATATCGACCAGAGGGCAGGTGAATAGGGGATTTTTAAAAATTCATCACTTGAGGAATTTCAACTTAGGAATTTGAAATGTGAGAATAACTAGTAGCGGAATAAGTACTCAAGTGCATGAGAAACATAGAAAAACATAGTCATCATGATGAAATGAACATGCACAATTTAAAGGTACCATGATACAGGAGAAGGAGGTGAGGCACAAGGAACTTGAAGAATTTGAGGTGAGGAAATTGTGAACGTCTTCAGTCAAATTCTTCAAACAGTAACAATCAATTTCATCAACAAGTATATGAGGAAATAGAGGGGTTGTGGAAATAGAACCAGGTAGCTCGATGAAGACAATGGTTTGATGACCCAGTTCCAACTACTGTGACAGTCGTACGTCTGGTTTGGATCAGCCTGGTATTTAAACCAGAGGACACACAGTCCTAGGACACACAGTCCTTACCGTATTCTCCTTGAGCTAAGGTGACAAAGTCCTCACCCAACACTCGTGGTAAGTCTTCAGGGTAGACTTCTAAAACCCTCACAAACTGGTCACCCGGCGATCCACAATTTACTGATGGATGCTCTAGACCAAGGTCACTCCATGATCCCCAATTGATTGCAGGATGCACTAGACCATGACGCCTAACAGTCTGGAGGACACAAAACCCTCAAAGGTAAAAAGCGTTTGTTCCACACAGGAACAATCTCTTTAGTGATGCTCAATCACTTTGGGTTTGGTGCTTTGGATTTAGGTTTTTCCTCACTGATCATTTTCGCTCAAAGTCCTCGAAGGATGGATTGCTCTCAAATGACAAGTGTCGGTTCTCTCTCGGTGTAGCCAACCAACTAGTGGTTGTGGGGGTGGCTATTTATAGCCAGGCTGCAACCTGACATGATAAGACATAAATGCCCCCAATGATATGACTGTTATGTGGATATGATGATTGGGGACAGCTGGCGCTAAGCACATCAACGGTTGGAATTTCGAACTACAAAAGTCCTCAAGCTTATCATGTTCCTCACTTGTAGGCAATTCACACTAGCAAAATCCTAACTCCCTAGTCAGATCAATTTCACCAGATACCAGAAGAACATCGTCTCTATCACTGAAGAACTTGACTGAACTGCAAGAGATTTCCAAAGGCTTCACTCGAAGGATTGGATAGGTTGAGGCTTTTGGAGTTGAGAATCACTTGGAAATTTTCCTTAGTATTACCTCGGCCCCCTTTAACTCAAAGAAAGGAAATGAAACTATGAAAACAAAAGTTTTCATCCTTCATAGTGCTCGTCCATATCTTCAAGGTCACACGAACTTATTGATTTTCAAAGTCTTCAGGGAATGCCAAAGACTTGAGCAAAGTCTTGACCAAAGTCTTCACCAAAGTCTTTACGAAAGTCTTCAGTTGAACACATACATGTTTAGGGGTCGGTAATCCCGGATATATCAAACTCCGCATCAACTTATAGAGCCTATGTACACTCGCAAACAAATTAGTTCCTTAACCTATAAGTCCTCAATAGACCAAAATCACTAAGGGGCACTAGATGCACTTACACAAACAAAAACATGGCTCAGACCACATCCTCTTCTTCCCCATTGAAAGGAACTACTAGCAGAAGCTCCACGTAGAATATGGCTAATGCCCCCAGCTCCTTCGCGCGTCCCTATGTCTCACGCCCAGGGGACTAGACCAGATGTTCCGTTACACTCCGATGGCTCCGCAACGTTCAGACCCAGGGGTATGTCCCTCCTTTAGATCTGGCAGTGACCCGCACAGGTCTGCTCTCTTATGGAGACAAAGTTTTCGTCGAGCATTTCCCCAATCCTAACAAGGGGGAACGCATATGATTCATCCCATTTCTCCTCCGGAGTCTTGGGTTTCCAATCCATCCGTTCCTGAGGGGGTTGCTGGAGTTCTACGGGATCCAACTCCACCACCTTACTCCAGGGTCCATCTTGCACATCTCGAGCTTCTTTGCTCTCTGCGAGATGTTCCTGGGGTGTGAGGTGCACTTTGATTTGTGGAGGAAATATTTCTGTCTTGTCCCCCGAACTTGAGACAAGACGATTTGGAGGTCGACGGATCCTAGTTGTGCCGCATAGCGGGGACGGGGTATCCGGCACGCACACCGAAGAAATCCGAAGAGTGAACTTCGGAATGGTTTTATATTGATGACGTCCCCCTGTTCGAGACAACTCGAACATGTCTTCCCAAATACTCCGACTCCCTCTCGAAGAAGAGATATAACTGGCGCCGAAGGAGTTCGTCCTAGGAAGAAAGCGCCAAAGTGCGGTGCCTAGCAGCTCAAGTGCGTATGCTTACCCACCACCAACTCACCATGATCGACTTCATGGCCGCCGCCATCTCCCAATGCATGCAGCCCCTTCAATAGAGGGTGCACCCCTTATGGCAATACAACGGGACGAGCGACACCACGCACTCCCGAAATTTAGGGCCCACCAATCCGACGGCGTTGGCCGCCGCACTTGGCAACCTATACAAAGGAGAGCAAGAAGACTTTGTTCAGCGGGCCACCGAGGAAGGATATTCGGCCCACAATCCTATCGAATGGGTAAGCCTTTCTCTCTCAAACATCAAAATAGTTTGGGGTTTCCATTTTGCACTTTACTTAACCGAAACCAGAACAAGAATGGAGGAGTTTCATCAAGACAGTCAACTGTCCGGCTCCTCAGCCCGAGAACCATTCATGCGACAATGATCCGGGTTTCAGCGAGGACCCGGATCTTCTACTTGACTTCGAAGACGGAGTCTATCTCTAGGATAGCATCGTCCAATTCCCGGTGGCTATCATAGTTGATTACCCTGGGTCATTCTCCTTCCCTACGATGGGTAAGAAGAAAGGCTCCTCCTGCACTTGGCCAGCTACCAAGAGTGCCCCGAACATGCCGGTCCTGACTCCCAAACGCCGCCGGTCCATGCGCCATAGACCGGCAGCCGAAGCTGCGGCCGAGTCCGAGGCCAACAGGGATCGTGCGAAAGACTCAGTCATGGGGACGAATCCACCTGCCTGCTCATCCCGAAGATACATTGTTCGATTATCCACTTATTGCTGCAATCAAAAGAGTCTTACGGCAGTTTTTTTCATTAAAATACTTCGGCAAAACGCCTAGTCCTCTCTTGTTGAAGAGGTCACTGAGGTGTCTGGAGACGCCCAAAATTCCTAAGCCACGGCTCATGCGGCTTCTGCTACAGAATCCCCCATGGCCAATCCAGCGCCTGCCGATTCTGGTGATGGTGTATCCATCACCAGGTCGGAGGTGGAGTGCCATGAATCACCGACAACGATGGGAGACCTTGAGGCACCCAATATTCTCTGAATAGGAGTTCAGCGCCCTACGGTTAACGGATGCACACCTTGGTGCCTCCCGAGCTGGGTTCGGCTATGCTAGGAAGTTGATATCGACCAACATACATGTAAGTGATCGGTTTTTATAGAGTCTGAGCACTCGTGTAAGCCCAGTATCCCCCGAGCCTTAATTTGGTTTGAAACAAATAAATTAAGGATCTCCACACTGTTTCAGTACTGACACAGGCTTCAAAGCAACAGGGTGAGCAATTGGCCAAGGAGCTCGAGGAGAGCCGCACAGAAGTGCAGTCCGTGAAGGCTGAACCTGCACAAGTAAAGAGCTTCACGCGGGAGGCCCATGGTGAGTGTACCTTTACCGGTCATCTTAATGTATCATCATGCTTGACACATGGATTCCATGTAGCAGCCGAATCAATAGGGCACATGGAAAGGCAGTTGGAGGAAGCCCAAGACTCAGAGTGGTACGCCGAGTCCCAGCACCAGGCTAGCTGCCTTGTTGTGCAAAAGAAGGCCAAAGAAATTAAGATTTTGAAGATTCAGTTGGCCCAAGCTCAAGTGGAAAACCAAAAGCTTCAGAGGGGCATGTTTGGTAAGTGCGATTTTATTATCAGCAAATATTTCAAGTGTAGGTAATAACAGTAAGCATGTTGTTGCCTCATGTACATGCCTCGTGTCCGGGGATCCTAAAGAGGAGATCGGATCATACCAGGGGACCCGCTGAAAGAGCTTACCGCTCTCCATGGGCATGTGCAGAAATCAATGAAAGGAATGGTGAAGGCGCTATAGCCTGCCAAACAGCCACCTGAAGGGAAAGCCAAACTCGTGAATTGATTCAAGGGGGCTCGGCATAGGTTCGAGTTGTGGAAGACTTCGGCTTGCCATGAAGAAGCACAGGAAGCATGGGCAATGATCAAGACTCGTTTCACCGGACATAATCCCGAGCATATGGCACACATTGGTCCCGTTGGATCGGATGGAGAAGAAGTTCCACTCCACCTGGTGTATGACCAGGTGATGCCTGCCGCTCGTCTTCCACAATAGGACTGCCCTCTTGACACCATAATCGATAGTCTCGATCAGCAGCCACACTTGTAATTTATATGTACTTGTGTATAAACAATCTGTGTTGTCAACTTTGTCTTAACCGGCCATCGGCTTCTCCCCCCTATGCGAAGAGCTCGGGAGTGTTCCTCTTTTTTTGTCCCTCCAAAAGAGCGAACTGTATTCGGGAAACCAGGCAATCCGTCCATACGGCGCGAGCAGATAGAAAGTACACAAAAAGATATGTTATATTACTACTTAGCATAAGAAACATCTTCCAAGGAAAATATTACCTCTATCTATACCTTTCCTCGGGGCTCTAGGAAGATCGTAGATAGAAGTCCACATACTTTTAGTATGTTGCACATTGTGTTGTGGGAACAAAAAACCCAAACAATGGTTATAACTGTTGGAAATATGCCCTAGAGGCAATAATAAAATGGTTATTATTGTATTTCCTAGTTCATGATAATTGTCTATTGTTCATCCAATAATTGTGTTAACCGGAAACCGTAATACATGTGTGAATACATAGACCACAACATGTCCCTAGTGAGCCTCTAGTTGACTAGCCCGTTGGTCAATAGATGGTCACGGTTTCATCACCATGGACATTGGATGTCGTTGATAACAGGATCACATCATTAGGAGAATGATGTGATGGACAAGACCCAATCCTAAGCATAGCACAAGATCGTGTAGTTCGTTTGCTAAAGCTTTTCAATCTCAAGTATCATTTCCTTAGACCATGAGATTGTGTAACTCCCGGATACCGTAGGAATGCTTTGGGTGTGCCAAACATCACAACGTAACTGGGTGGCTATAAAGGTGCACTACCGGTATCTCCAAAACTGTCTGTTGGGTTGGCACGAATCAAGACTGGGATTTGTCACTCCGTGTGACGGAGAGGTATCTCTGGGCCACTCAGTAAGACATCATCATAATGAGCTCAATGTGACTAAGGAGTTAGTCACGGGATGATGTATTACGGAACGAGTAAAGAGACTTGCCAGTAACGAGATTGAACAAGGTATAGAGATACCAACGATCTAATCTCGGGCAAGTATCATACCGATAGACAAAGGCAATTGTATACGGGATTGACTGAATTCCCGACATCGTGGTTCATCCGATGAGAGCATCGTGGATCATGTGGGAGCCAACATGGGTATCCAGATCCCGCTGTTGGTTATTGACCAGAGAGGTGTCTCGGTCATGTCTACGTGTCTCCCGAACCCATAGGGTCTACACACTTAAGGTTCGATGACGCTAGGGTTATAGGGAAATGGTATACGTGTTTACCGAAAGTTGTTCGGAGTCCCGGAAGAGATCTCGGACATCACGAGGAGCTCCGAAATGGTCCAGAGGTAAAGATTGATATATAGGAAGTCCAGTTTTGGTCACAAGAAAGATTTTGGGCTCATCGGTAGTGTACCGGGAGTGCTGGGAGGGTGCCGGAGGACCCCCGGGAGGGGTGTGACGACCAAAGGACTTCGTGGGCCCTTAGAGGAGGTGTGCCATCCCTTAGTCGGCTGGCCAAGACCCTCTAGAAAGGCCCATGTGGCTGGGATGAAGAGATAAAGGGAAAAAGGATTTAAAGGGAGGAGATCCACCTCCCTTGTGGGAGGTGGACTCCTCCCCACCTTCGGTCGAAGCTCTCCTCCTTGGAGGAGGGGACAAGGAAGCCCTCCCTCTCCCTCCTACTATATATATGCAAGGGTTTGGGATGATTTGAGACATGACTTCTTTCTCTCTCGGTGCAGCCCTACCCCTCCTCTTCCTCGTTCTCTGTAGCGCTTGGCGAAGCCCTTCCGGAGTTCACGTAGCTCCATCGTCACCACGTCGTCGTGCTGCCGGAGCTCTCCCTCATCCTCTCCTTCCTCCTTGCTGGATCAAGGCGTAGGAGACATCACCGGGTTGTACATGTGTTGAACGAGGAGGCATCATTGTTCGGTGCTAAGAACGGAGTCCATCGCGATCTGAATCGCTACGAGTATGACTCCACAAACCGCGTTCTTGTAACGCTTCCGCTTAGCGATCTTCAAAGGTATGCAGATGCAATATCTCCCCTCTCATTGCTGGTTTCTCCATAGATAGATCTTGGTGACACGTAGGAAAATTTTGATTTACTACTACGTCTCCCTTTGTAACATCCCAAAATTTCATTTTGGAATGTTATGATATATATAGCTATGCATCATCATCACTTTGTTTGAATGTAATGATTTGTTGAAGTGCTTCTTTTGAAATTCCGAAAGGCCAATTCTATTTTTCCATGTATCTATTTCATCTATGTGAAAACCTTGTAAATGTTCAAAGCAAGAGAGGAGTAACATGACACTCGACACCAGGGGTATCTTGGTGAGATATTTGAGCAATTAAACCAGTGGATTATTTGAATTTTTTTCTCAAAAGGATTTAAAATCAATTAGGCATTTTCTGAAAACAAATTTTTAAAAGATATTCAATATGACAGAGGAAAAAATGTTCATTAAATAGCATTAATTCTCCTGATCATTCTGATATATGTAATTCCTAAGTTTGGAATTGTTTTGAATGCATTAAAAGAGTTTTACTGCACTGGATATTAGAAAAGGAAGGTTTTTAAAACAAATCGGGCCGGCCCACAGGCTTTAACTTCCGAATTCAATTCGAGCCGGTCAACCGACGTGCTAGCCTCGCCTCTTCTCTCACTGGCAAGTGGGACCCACTGACCAACGGTGTCATCCGCGCGCCCGTCTCCTTCCTCGTGCGTGCCACCGTCGCCGGAGATCTCTCTCTCCGGATCTCCCTCCTCTCTCCCTCCCCCGACCCCACACCTAGCCTATAAAATCCACAGCCCTCGCCGCGCTCCATTCCACCCCGAGCCCCCACTCTACCTCGCTAGAACGCCACGCAGGACCTCGCCGGAGTTCGGACTCCAACCGAACCCTCCCGAGCTCGAGGCCATCGCCTCCGTCATCCCCAGCACCGCCCGACGCCGCCAAACAACGCCGGAGCTTCGCCGCCGTCTCCTGAGCCCTTCGGACATCGCCCACGACCACCACACCGTCGCCCCCGACCACCTTCGACCTCCGGCCGCCGTCGACCTCGCTAGAACCTCCTCCTCCCCCTCTGTAAGCCATCGGACCCCCTGGACCGTTAGATGTAGATCCAACGCTCCCGATTATAAGATATAATCAGCGAAACGTTTTCCACTACGCTTCGGTCGTCCGCTCGTTAGCTCTCATGCGCACACCCCCTCGGCCAATCACACCCTGACACGTAGCCCCTAACAGATCGATATTAGTTTCTCTTTTTCTGTTTCTGTTTTAGAAAACAGAATGTATTCTGTTTATGTTTTTATCATATCTTTTAAAATATTTGGTGTTTTTAGTTGATTCTTTTTGCATTAGTTCACAAATTTGATGTAGTTTATCTCTGTATGCTTAGATTTCAAATTTGACCACTAAATTTTGAATCTAATCAAATTTGTTTTAATTACTAAAATCTTTATAAGTAGAGGTTAAAAATACATTTTGAGTGAATTTTTTTCCGCTGTTTGGTATTAGTTAAACCTATCATTCTACATAGTTTGAGAATTTTTAGAATGAATTTGGTTACTGTTTTTAACAAAAACAGAATCTGCTTAGTTCTTAACATATTTTAAGTAAATTAGTTTAACTTTTGTTTTAGATTTCATTAGGTTCTGTTGATTCAACTTTACGTGTATTTTTTTCTGTTAATAAAAATATGTTTTCAAATTGTTTTGTACTCTAGTTTGAATAGGTTCATCTTGTTTTCACCATGTATATTGTTTAGAAGAAGTTTTGTAGTACTTATTTTAGCATAAAACATTTATAATGAAATACTTTCTGTTTTCAAATAAAATTTTATATTTACTTTTCTGTTATCTAAATGTCTAGTTGTTCAAAACCAATGTTTTTTTACTTGTATGTCTTAGTAGGGATTTTGACCCCAATATTTGTATAGACCTATACCTTAAGTGATTCTTCTTTTGATTGTGTTTTTGTTTGTTGAAGCATTTGTTTACCTTGCTGTTGAATGGATTGTATTGGTTTTATGCCTATGGTGTGCTCTTGTTTGATTCATTATATCATCCGGAGTGCGAAGCTTGTTATCTAGAGTCACTTGATTACGAGGATCGTCAGCAAGGCAAGTCACTTTGACCATGTATACCTATGTTTTATTGCATTAGTTCTTCCATCTCCCCAATTGCATGCAAAGTAGGTAAACTGGAAACTTGGTTACTTGTTGTAGTATCGTGTGGTAGGTACCCCTCAACCCCTTGACACATTGGCCCCGAGAAACATTGTTTTACATTTTGCTATGCTATTAGTAGACGGGGTTGGTTGTGTGATTCATGAGAGTTGTGAGTTAATAATTTCAAGACCTACATGAGGATCAAGTCTTCAAGACTCCATGTTTTCAACTTACCTCTGGGTGGATGATGGTTTAACGGCGCCCTGGAGAAACCAGTGGTTAGCCTAGATGATGCTGGAGATGTGCCAGTATTCATGCGGAAAGATCCACCCAGGCACAAAGAGATGGATGGATGCTTCAAGACCCAAGGCTTACCTGCACAGCCACAAGTCATTATGGTCTCTGGCTTGGTTGGATATCATGGTGACCCTGGACAGGCGGTGCTACGAGATGTAGAAGAACGGTAGGAAAGGATGGGCACCGACAGTCTCGGGGAAACCCTTTAGAAGACCATGTTTTGGTCATCCGTTTCTCAAATACCTTGAAGTGCGAGAAATCCAATGGAGGCGATCAAATCTTGTAGGGAACGTGTGCAAAACTCTGCAGAGTACTCAAACCTAATCGATTAGCCGTGTCCACGGTCATGGATAGTTTGAGCCAAAGGAACTAAAACTATCTGGAACTCTCAACACAATTAATTATGTAGATGTGGGTTATTATTGTCAACTTGGGTATGAGAATTTGGTTGGTGGAACCATCTCATTAATCAACCAATATTGTAGTAATTATGCCTTTGCCCTCTCTTGTTGTAGGAAAACTTTGGCTTTATGCAAAAACTTACTACCCCACCTGCCATATTTGCATATAGACTAGATGATTATTTTACCCCCTCTCTTGTGACTTTGCCGGCATATTCAATATGCTGACCTATACGGCCGCAATGTATCATGTTGCAGAGTACTTTTCCGACCAGGAGTGAGGATACGCTCTACGCTCGGTGAGATGCCCTTGGAGTCAGATGGACTCAACTACCTTTGGAGCTTCCGCAAGTTTTGGTTTAGTTTATCTCATGAGTTGGCCTTCGGCCACTTTATTGTAATCCTTATTGTAATAAAGGACTCGATTTGAGATTTTGATTAATTAATGTTGTGTGATTTCCCTTTGATATATACATTCATGTACCGTGTGTGTACCAGCATGATCTTGGAATGGTACAGAAACACCGGAGATTCGACCTTTCAGGTCGGGTCGCTACACCCTTCAATAACGACCGGAGCCGTATAAGGTGTTTCCGTCATAGCGGACCAATTGTCTACGTAAGATAGCTAGCTTTCGGTTTCACCCGTCTGAGGTATGTGTCCGGATGACCCAGTCGTAACAATCGCAGATTGTATCCCTTTACTCTCTAGCTGAACAATCGAGAACATAGTGGGTAATCACAGGAGCGAGGCAACCCATCTAGGCAAAGTCTTAATTCGAGTTGATGCATATGATGGCTAGAACATAACAAAAGAAACGCATGTGCACAATCGGTGTGAGCAAATACTTGTAAAAAACGTTGGCTACTAGAAGAAGGACCCACGTGTTCTGTTTGGATTTAACAGTTTATGGTGTATGTCGATAATGTTTAATACAAGATTGGTTCGACCGTACATAGGGAACGAAAAGAAATTGGCCCTGTCAAACAGCAAAACTGGAAGGGAAGAAGAAAAAAGGCAAAAAGAAACAAGAGGAAAAATGAAAAAATATAGGGGAGTTAGACAACACCGGTTTATCCATAGAATCACCAAAGACATGCTGCGTTCCACGGGTTTGGTTCAAGGAGGTTATCGGATGGACTGCGAAGATGATAGGCATGTCCCGCGAGTACTTTGTCGATGATGAAAGGACCCTCCCATTTGGGGTTGAATTTATGCTTCTGCTTCTCCGGGAGTCGTAGGACGAGTTCGCCTGTGTTGTATGCTTTTTCCGTGAACTCCCTACTTTGGTAACGTCGAGCTTGCTGTTGGTAAAAAGTGGAGCGAGCCAGGGCTATATCGCGCTCTCCCTCCAAGGCGTCTAAGTCATCCTGCCGATCTAACTCGGCCTCCCTTTCCTCGTACATTCACACTCTTGGTGCGTCGTGAATGATGTCACAAGAGAGGACTGCCTTTGCCCCATTGACCATAAAAATGGTGTGTAACCCCTTGATCTGTTCAGGGTGGTGCGCAGGCCCCATAGAACGGAGTCGAGTTCCTCCACCCAATGACATTCGGACTCGTGAAGAGACCGGACCAAATGTGGCTCAATGTCGCTCATAACGAGATAGTCTCCTCGTTCGACCTGTCCATTGGTTTGCGGATGATATACTGTCGCGTAATCGAGCTTAATGCCCATTTTTGCGCACCATTCCTTGACCTCTTGGGACGTAAAGTTGGATCCATTGTCCATTATTATACTATGCAGGACACCGTAACGGTGTACTACACTAGATATAAAGTCGATCACTGGTCCGGATTTAGTCAACTTGACGGGCTTTGCTACTATCCATTTGCTGAACTTGTCAACCATGACCAGTAGGTATTTATTTTTCTTGGTCCCCCTTTTAAGGGGTCCGACCATGTCCAGCCCCCAGACCGCGAAAGGCCAGGTGATCAGAATAGTCCGAAGAGCTGTTGGCGGCATGTGACTTTGATTTGCGAAGAGTTGACACCCTTTGCAATGTTGGACAAGTGACTGGGCGTCCGACCAAGATTTAGGCCAAAAGAAACCAGCTCGGAAGGCCTTGTTGACAAGGGATCTTGCTGTGGCGTGATGACCGCCCATGCCTGCGTGGATTTTGGGGAGGAGCTCCCGTCCTTCTTCCTCGGATATGCACTGCTATAATATTCCGGTTGTGTTTTTCTTGCATAACTCACCCTCGTGTACTTTGTAGGCCTTGGATCGCCGAACTATGCGCCATGCCTCAGTTTGATCATCGGGGAGTTCCTTGTGAAGAAGGTAAGCGAGGAAGGGCTCTGACCATGGCGCTATTACTACCATTACTTCATGAGCTAACGGCATTTCATTTATCGCGGAGCCACCGATAATGCCATCGTCTGGATCGTTTATGGGGGGAACAACTTCACCCGCCGTATCCGTACCGGTGCCATTGTCGTCGTCCTGCCACACTAGGAGGACTTAAAGAGCTGCTATGTGACAGCCCAAGTGTTGCCCCTACGTTATTTGGCATGTAACACGATGTATGAACCTGTGTCATGAGCTTGTGAGATGTATGATTGCTCCTTGTCATTCATGTGTCTGCATTCATGCATCATCATGCATCATTCTCATTTCATTTCTTCTTGCCATGTTTGTTTTCTTGTGTTGGCTATGATGTGATGGTGGTGAGGTGTTTGATATATGTGTCAGATGTTTGTTTGTGGTGGATCCATGTGTGCATCTCCTATTATTTTCCCCTCTCTTTTCCCTTGCAACATCCCCTCCAAAACCCGTTCCTCCTAGTATTAATTATCTTCAGATTTAAGTTGTTTTTAAAAATTGGTTAAAAAAATGTTCATGAGGTGGCCCCACATGTTTGATGATTTGTGGTTATGTTTGGTTGGATGTTTGGGGGTTTATTGTATGTGTGATTTTTTTAAAAGAGGAGTTGCATTTTTATATATTAAATAAAATACTTGCTCCATAATTCATCTTAATAATCTTATAAAATAGGGCTCTTTATTTCATCCCCAAAATATATTTTTCTTTCCCCAAAACCTTTTCTTTTTCTCAGGGTTATTTTTGTTTTGTGTTGCTGGTTTTAAAAATAGCAAAAAAAAACTTCCTGTTTTTTCTGAGAGTGTGAGAGAGTTAGTGGGCCGCGGCCCAGCCCACGTGAGCAGGGACGGCCACCTGCTCCCGTCTCCTTCTCCGCCAATGAGGTTCAGAGAGCGCGTGCGTCGTCGTTGCTTTTCCGTCGCCGTCGCCGTCAGCCTGAGGCTATATAGCCTCCCCTCGGCGTCCGTGTCGCTCCGCAATGGTTCCCTCTTCCTCCCTCCGCCGCCGCAGCTCCCCCTCTTCCTCTCTTTCTTCCTCCTCCCTCTCTTCTTTTTCCCCTGCGAAGCAAGTTCAGAGAGTGCAGAGGTGGTGCTCGCCGGCGTCGTCGTCTCCAGGGTGGTTCTCTTCCACGTCCAGGGTGATGTGGCGGACGTGGAGCATCGCCGCACTCTATTCCCGGCGTTAAAGCACCGCGGGTGGTCCAGGGGCGCCTTCTTCTTCCTCCTCGTCGCTGGAGCGTCGCCGGGCCTTCTTCCTCTTCAAGCGCGTCGTCTCCGCCTCTCCTTCCCCTTCGTTGCCATCGCTCGCGCCCCCGTGTCTCCATGAGGCCCTCGGTGAGCAGCCCGTCCCCACTGTCCCCTCTCCTCGCCGTAATTCGTAGACGCGTCACCGTAACGTCGCCACCGCTCTAAAGTCCGGAGCTTGGGCTCGCCTCCGATCCCCCTCCTTGCAAGATGAGACGAGGGATGGAGGACCCGTTGTTTCCTCTTTCGATTCCGCTGCTCCCCGTTGCCGGAGACCCATTGGTTCGCCGGGGATCGCCGTCGGCCTGCCGTTGTCGCTGCCGCTATTGCTCTGTTCATGTGTGTGTGTAGGATTCAATTTCGTTAGTTAGTATGTGTGAGTGTGTGTATTAGAACGCTGAGCCCCCTCCTCTGTTACGATCCGGCTCGCTAGCATAATGGTGTGGTGCGTGTGGGGATGACCAAGAGGTCAGGGGTTCGACCCCTGAACCTCCCCCCTTTTTTCTTTTTTTGTTTTGTTTTGTTTTCTTCTTTCTTTTTATTTTCTCTTGCTTTACATACATATGTGTGTGTGCATTTCCTGCATGTATGTGTGTGTGCATTTCCTGCATGTATGTGTTTGTGTTGTTTTCTTTGCCATGTGAGTGTGCGTGTGCACATGTGTATGTGTGTATGCACAAGTGGCATACATACACATGTATGCATATTGAGTGTATGAGTGTGTGTGTAGGTGCCCCCTTTTTTATTTGTTTTGTTGTGTGTGTGAGGTGAGTGTATGTGTGTGTTGCACATATGCATGGGTGCACATGTGTGTGTGTATGCTATGCATACATACCTACATGTGTGTTTGTGAGTTGTGTGTGTGTGTGTGTATATGCCTAAGGCATATACCCATGTGTGGGTTTGTGTTGTGGTGGTGTGTGTGCTTTTGCACATACACATATGCTAGGGTATGTTTGCATAGGTGTAGGTGATGTGTGCCAACATAATTAAGCATGTGTGGATGTATGTGTGCATGATTAGCTCCATGTGTAGGTTTTCTCTCTTATATGCATATGAGATAGTTTCCATTCTAGCTATGTTTGCTTCCAACTTGTTTGCTTCTCATGCAATTGATTCCATGCCATGTTTAGTTGCTCTATGATGCTATTTATCCATCTACTTTATGTGTCCATAAGTGGACATGCATTTTTTTTCATTTCCATGAGAGGAGATAAGTGTCATAAGTCACTCATGACTTATAGGTGTCAATTTCGACCTAGCTTATCTCCCACTTGATCCAAGCAAGTATATGTGTATGAGTAATGATTTTGGGGTAAAATCAACCCATCAATGCACATGTGAAGTCAGATTTGACTTTGGGGCAACTTGATAAAACTGCATTTTTATGCCGTGATGCCATTTTGTCTTTATTTGTGAATTAATCTATGCATGGTTTTAAGTTCTTGCCAACATGAGATTGCTAGTTAAAGTTGTTGGGAATGTTCCAGTATTTTGGTTATTTGTGCTAAGTCACCAGATAAGTGGGAACCATGCTTTTTAGTTGTGCTAAGTCTGGAAGAACTGCTGTTATTGTTTTGCCATGAAGAGTGGGTTGTAACTAGTGATTTAGTTGGTATTTGCTCATGCTCAGTTAAGTTATTTGTAGTACATATGGTCATCTACCATCCTGTTAATTTGCATTACAATAGGAGCTCCCTAGAATATTTAACCATTGCTGTCAACTTGCTACTTTATTAACCCAGATTCCAGAAAATTGGATTTTTCACGAAGTCCCTGAAAAACTATTTCATCATGCCAACTTGATTGCTTCTTGCTTATTGATGTGTGGTTCCTTTGCTGGTGGTGTAATTGGATGAATTGTTTTGTGTGTTGAGTAGATTCTGTCAATGTCTTGTTTGTGGCTGTAGGCTTCCTGTAGCTCCAGATGTGAGCTGTACAAGTTGCTATGTTGCTGTTTAGTGGCTGATTTAGTGTTATTTTGTTTTGTGAGTTGTGGGAGCTATACTCCATGGAATTGATTGATTCTTGAGCCTATTGTGATTGCTTTTTCAACACCTATCTAGTGGATACCTTGGGATGCCAAGAATTAGCCCAGGTATTTGGTGTCTTGTGTTTTGCCTCCGTACCTTGTCGTGAGCATATCTCGAGAACCGTAGCTCCGTTTCTGGCGATCCTTATATGCATTTCTATAGATTTTGCATGATGCGTCCATATTTTCCATCTTAATGCATGTCTAAATAACTTAACATGAGGTTATGTCTAGATTCATTAATATACCAACTTTGCACGTGAAACTTGACTAGTTTGGGATAGCCATGTTAATTTTTTTATAAAATGAATCATGCATCATCTTGGTTGTGCATTGCACCTTGGTTGGTTATTTATTTGCTGTTTATCTTGGGTAGACGCGAGTGTCGATACTGAGTTCGAGGACCCTGGAGAGAACCACTATGAGGATCCCGCTACTTGTTCCGCTGAAGAACCAACAGGCAAGATGATCGTACCCGGATCCCAATACTATATTTGCTTGCTAGTTTCTCACTCTTATCATCACAATTGGGCTACCTAACACTTGATATCAGCCCCCATGTTGCCATGACAGCCTCTAACCTCCACATCCTAGCAAACCTTTGCTTGGCTAAGTTACCGTTGCTCAGCCCCTCTTATAGCATTTTAGTTGCAGGTGCAGGTTGTTCCATGTGATAACATGGATTTGGATATCACAATATTCTGTTATTTAATTTAATGCACATATATATCTTGGTATTGGTGGAAGGCTTGGCCTTTTGCTAAGTGATTTGTTTCGCTATTACCGCCATTAGTTCCTTGTTACCGGTGTTATGTTTTCCATACTTTGCGCTCCAAACATGCTCGGGGTTGTTATGGGGACCCCCTTGTTTATTCGGTTGAGATTAAAACTTGTCTGGCAAGACCCAACATTGGTACTACATTTGCTATAACTAATAAAACTTGCATAGGGCTTTGCAACCCCGTGGACAATTAATCAACCCCCGGGCCAGTGCTCCGCATGAGCGTTGGTCCACCCACCTAGCAGTCGACGGTGCCACCTCGGGGCAACTCGAGGCATTTTTAGGCAACCGTCCACTTAGCATGGACGGATGATGCCCGTTGATAGAGAGCGCACGGCTCTAGAAGCGGATCTAGCTCACCGGGTGGTCTTGCTGGACTTGTTTTACATTTATTGAGTGTCTTGCGTGTGGAGTCTGACTTTCTTCGGGTTTACTCGAGGTGTTGGAATCCTTTTTGAATTACCTATGAGGATTGCGAGATCTGCGGTCGAGGCTATTCCCACGGAATGTGGTTATTTGTGATAGACTAGTTGGAGCATCCCTGTAGGGTTAAACCTTTCGGAAAGCCGTGCCCGCGGTTATGTGGCAACTTGGATATTTGTTTAACACCCGGTTATAGTTAACTTGAAGTAAACTCTAATTAAAATACACAAATTGTGTGAGTAATCGTGATCGTGTCTGCTCATGAACATGATCCGAGAGAGAACACGGTGGGGTTATGATTGACGTAAGTAAGTGTTCATGATCTCATAGAGATTATACTAGATTCGATCGTTCTTCGTAGGCCACTCATATTTATTTCATGTTGCATAAGATAGCCACCATAAAATGCTTAGCGCTGCTGCAAACTTAACATCCCCCTTTCCAACCTAAAGCTTAAATAGTCTTGGTACCCAGGCACATGATAGCTGAGTCCTCTCTGGCTCACAGTTTACTACAACAACTCCAGGTACAGGTTTAGATGAGTACGTGGAGGATGATCTTACCCAGCTCAAGTTGGAGTATGACATGGAGAGACGCAGGATGTACGTGACATATTCGGATGAGTAGAGGACCTGGTCGTGATCTTTGGGGCAGCAAGATAGCTTGATTTGCATCTGTTTACCGTTTGATTTCGTCCATAGCCAGACCCTTGTTTCATCTTGATGATTGAACTTTGAGTGGAATTGTAATTTAGCATGTGGCGAGTGTAAGCCAATTTGTATACTCATCTCTTCTCTAATGTATGATGCAATGTTACTATACTTACTAACAGCAAGATGCGCCTCTATCCCTTGCGAGGCCCTCGTGTCTTAAAATGGATAGGCACGCATCTTGGGTGTGACATGCTTCAGGAAGGTGTTTCTCGGGACGGGATCGCGCTTGGCTCCCGTACATGCCATTATGTCGGTGGCTTGGTTGTTGTCGCGAGCAACATGGTGGAATTCCAACCCCTCGAACCGAGCAGATGGCTTGAGGACGGCATTTTTATATGCCGCTATCTTTGAGTTTTTGGCGTCGAACTCGCCGCTAATTTGGGATATGGCCAAGTTTGAGTCTCCCCGTACCTCTAGCCATCGTATGCCCATTGATACCGCCATCTGAAGACCATGAAGGACAGCTTCATATTCGGATGCATTGTTTGAGTCGGCATAGATGATTTGCAACACGTATCTCACGTTGCCGCCTGAGGGGGATGTGAGGATGACTCCAGCCCCCAATCCGACCAAGATCTTGGATCCATCAAAGTACATGGTCCACTGGGAGTATGCACGGTATTTCTTGGGGAGCTTGGCCTCTGTCCATTAAGCCAAGAAGTCCGCCAATACCTGAGATTTAATGGCACGACATGGCTTGTAGGTTATATCAAAGGGAAGGAGCTCAATGGCCCATTTGGCTATGCGGCCAGTGGCATCCCTATTGTTGATTATATCATTCAGGGGGACCTCAGATGCAACTGTTACCGCACACTCCTGGCAGTAGTGTCTGAGTTTCCTCGACGCCATAAATAATGTATAGGCTATTTTTTGGTACTGTGGGTATCTAGACTTGCATTGCGTTAGCATCTTTGACGACGAGCACCACGCTGACGACTTTGTTTGTGGTCGATATGTATAATAGCATGGGCTCATCGGTGCCTAGTGCCGTGAGTATGTGATTGGTTGCCAGTAGTGTTTTGATTTCTTCTAACACAGCCGCTGCCTCATCGGTCCATTCGAATTTGTTAGTCGACTTCAGTAGCTTATAGAGCGGTAAAGCCTTTCACCGAGATGGGAGATAAAGAGGCTTAATGTTGCTATGCAACCAGCTAGCCTCTGGACGTGCTTCAGCTCTGTGGGAATTGCAAGTTCCGATAGAGCATGGATTTTACCTGGATTTGCCTAATACACATTTTTCGGGATTGAGTCGTATATCATATTCGCGTAGACTGGCAAAGGTTTGCCGTAGGTCATGGATCAGCTAGCTGACATGTTTGATTTTGATTACCACGTCATCCATGTATGCCTCGATAGTCTTACCGACCTGTGTCGCGAGGCAAGTCTAAATCATGCGCTGGTATGTGGCCCCAGCGTTTTTTAGCCTGAAAGGCATCGTGTTGAAGCAAAATGGCCCATAGAGGGTGCTGAATGCGGTAGCCACTTGGTCGGATTCCTTCATTTTGATTTGATGGTATCTGGAGTAGGCGTCAAGGAAACACAATGAATCGTGTCTGACTGTGGCGTCAATAATTTGAACTATGCGTGCTAATGGGAAAGGGTCCTTGTGGCAGGCTTTGTTAAGATCCTTGTAATCGACACACAACCACTGGGACTTGTCTTTCTTGGGAACCATCACCAGGTTTGCCAGCCACTTGGAGTGTTTAATACCCCGAATAAATCTAGCCTCAAACAGCTTAGCTAATTCTTCGCCCATGGCTTGTCGTTTGGGCTCGCAGAAGCGACGCAGAGTCTGTTTCACGGGCTTAAAGCCTGGGATAACGTTTAGACTATGTTAGGCAAGCCGTCATGGGATCCCGAGCATATCGGAGGGATGCCAGGAAAAATGTCCCAATTTTCGCAAAGGAAATTCCGCAGTGCTTCATCCACGAGGGGGTCAAGCTAGGCTCCGATAGATGTTGTGTCTTGGGGTCCATCTGATGTACCTGAAAGTTGACGATTTCGTTTGCGGGTTTGAAGGACATGGACTTGGGACTTCTGCTAAGGATCACATCGTCCTTATTAACTGTCGACCGTAATGCGGTCAATTCTTTTGCAGTGAAAGTCTCTGCTAATGCCTCGAGGGCAAAGTCTGGCATTTTATTTTTGGACGAAAGGCTATGTTCGGATCACTGGCAATCGTGATCACTCCGTTTGGTCCTAGCATTTTGAGTTCCATGTACCCGTAATGGGGTATAGCCTGGAACTTTGTAAAAGAGTCACGTCCGAATAGGGCATGATAGCCACTCGGGAAAGGGACGATGTGGAAGAGAAGTTCTTTAGATCAGTAGTTTTCGGCTGTGCCGAACAGTACGTCCAGCATGATACATCGAGAACAATGCTCCTCTTTCCCTAGGATAATTCCACGGAAGGTTGTGTTGCTATGTACGATGCGGGATCGGTCGAACTGCAAATTTTTCAGGGGTGGCTTCATATATAAGGATTAGACCAGTGCCGCCGTCCAATAGCACTTTATGTAGCCTGTATCCATCAATGATGGGGTTTAAGACTAGTGCGGCCGGTGAGTGACCGGGAAGAATGGGTCGTTGGTCGGTGTTCCCGAAAGTAATTGGTATATCTGCCCATGAGCTAGTGGCTGCCATATGGTAGACGTGCTCGAGTTCTCTAAGAGGTATTTTATGCCTGTTCCCTTGGGTGAAGGTCTCGTACACCGTCAGGACTTCGACATTGTAACCGGGCGGCGAGGAGAGCGCCTACTCGACGAAGATGTGTGAAGGATGGCCTCGCTGCTTTTTGCGACTTGTCTGACCACCTAGCAAGCTCCAAGGCTGTGAGTCGAGTTCGTGTCTAGCAACACAGAATGTATAGGGAAGGGCTCGTCCAATAGTCCGTCGAAGACAGTGCCTGTCCCTGAAATGGGCTTATTTATCCTTTCGACGGGTTCGTACCTGGCTGGATGCTTTGTAGGTATACTCTTTTTCTGAGATCCTCTAGGGTTTTCGGGGAGAATTGGTTCTGAGAATAGCTGTTCGGATTGCCAGACGCTCTCCATGGCACAATACTTTTGTACCACATCAGATAACTCCAAAAAGTCGCTTATGTGTCGGTGGGCCAGGGCATTAAGAATCCCTTATTCATGGCAATTGCAAATGATAATTGCCTCCATATCTTGGTCACTAAGACCTTTTACTCTGCTTCTAGCGAAGTAGGAGTCTGGCCCAAACGTGATGGAATGATTATCCTTGTATTCACTTGATATCCAGAAGGTTCGGAGACACGGGCTTTGGTGCAATACTGGGATGATCGTCTTGGGTGGTGGGTGGGAAAAATCGATTCCATAACGCATTGAGTGTTTGGAATTATATTTTCTGAATCATGCGAAGGGTCCGGGACCGGTGACGGTCCCGCTTTGGAGTGATTCCCTGCCTTTGGCTCACTAACGGAGTCTTGGTGCTCGATCGACTGGGGTATAGACAGTTTTCGATTCCGACTGCCGGACATAATCCGCAGCAAGACACTCGATGGCGCTCATAGAGGAACTTTCAATGAAATCTCCAATGTCGGTGTCAAAACCAGCAGATCTCGGGTAGGGGGCCCGAACTACGAGACTAGAATCGACGGTAACAGGATACGAAGGGGATGCAAATTTACCCAGGTTCGGGCCCTCCTACGGATGTAATACCCTACGTCCTGCTTGGTTGTCTTGATGATGTAGGGGTTACAGAGTTGATCTACCTCAAGATCGAATAGCTAACCCTAGATGAGTTGTCCACCCTATATCCCTAAGCCGTCTCGCTTATATAGACGCTGATGGTGCCCTAGGTCTACACATGGTCGGTTAGATGCCGAAGAGATAAACATGCCTAACTATAGCTAATAACTTGGAGATTACGTCATAGCTCCTCGAAGATTCCACTTGGCGTAGGTGGTCTTTGATCGTCCGATGCTCCCTTTGCGGCCCACACAGTCAGGCCCATAAACAATAGGTCAGCTATTCGAGGACCCCCTAATCCAGGACTCCCTCATTAAATCGTAGATGAGTAGGAATAATGGTACTCCCCTCTATGAGCTAAACCCTCTTGTTTATATAGACACCAGGGGTACCTAGGGTTACACATAGTCGGTTACCATCAAGGGATAAACGTGCTGATCCGGCCATCTTGAGTTGGAGGACACACCAAAGCATCGAAAATTTCCTTCCCGAACACAAAGTCGTCTGATAGCTCGGCCTTCAAGCAATGGCCACAGAGCGGCCCACCTGTCCGGTCCATAAGAGATAGGTCGGCAGCCCGAAAACCCCTTAGTCCCGGACTCCCTCAGTAGGTGATGGAGTCCCAGATTAAGGGGTCCTCGGGAGGCCGACCTGTTTCTTATGTGCCGGACTGTATGGGCTGCTTGCCGAACATTGATCGATCGAAGGCGCTGTCTCCAAGAAGGATGCTTCAGGAATCGTGGCTTGTCCTCCATGTTTGATGTAGCAAATAGACATGTTTATCTCTTCGGCATGTAACTGACCATATGTGTCGTGGATTTGTCACGGCAGATGTCCGGATAAACGGACTTAGGTTTGGGGTGATACGCAACTATGCGGCGGCTTGAAGGGGTTGATCGGAATCGAGAGACACGGAGTTTACCCAGGTTCAGCCCCTCCGATGGAGGAAAAATCCTATGTCCTGCCTGTCTGGTATTGATGATAATGAAGATCTCTCGGCTGCAAGGGTGCTAATTGCTACCTCTAATTACGAGAGCCTCTAATATGTCTATTTCTTATTTCTTGTGTTGTCTAAACTTGTGGACTTGTGAATTTTGTCCCTCTAGGGGTGGTCTACCCCTCCTTATATAAGTGGAGAGGGTAAATTTACAAATAGAGTCCTACTAGGAGTAGGACTAGGACTAGTCTCTCTAGAATACTATTCCGGGTCATATTTCCTTTAAGGGAATCCTTCTCTCTTTGGGCCTTCTGTTGTGAGCCGCCTGGCAACGGCTCACCCGCCGGGTCTTGGGCTTTGTCGTCCTGCGACCCGCCTCTCCAGGTCATTAATAAAATGTCATGTCTTTATCAGGCCTTTTGTTACTCGCCAGGCCGGGTTATACCGCGGGGTATATCCCCGACATAAGCCCCCAGGTTAGCTTGAGTTTGTTCATGGTAAGCTCCTGAAATAAGAGTAAAAAATATGTTAAGTGGCCGGCTTGCTCCTTTGGCCGGCTTATAAAATGGCTCCTCAGAAATCCGGGTCTTTTCTTCATATGAATGAGTTGTGTTGATAGTCATCTTGCTTGTCAATGTCCTTTGAAAAATATTAAGAATAGAACACCCATATGCCATTGAGTCAGCTTCCAATACTCTTGGCGGGTCATCTCCGCTGGGTCATAATCATTGATGATGCCGGGTCATTATCGTTGGTGCCACCAGGTCAAATAACTAGAATCTGACTAACTTGAGAAAAATATTGGGATCAAAATCCATCTGATGTAAAACCAGACTTCCATTGTTTGTAAAGCAGGGCGGCTTATGTAAAATCTTGGCGGGTTATGATCTTTTGATAACACCAGGTCATAAATGTTGGTGACGCCGGGTCTAACAAATTAATATCCTGAAAATTATCCTCAAAGTTTTTGATATGTCTATATTATCTGTAGCCCCCAAGCTCCAAGATTATCCTTGATAACTTGTTTCTTTGCAATAACATTTTGGACTGTGTAGCCCCCAAGTGCCGAGTTGTCCTGCCTGCAACAACCTGGGACTTATTACTGTCTTATACCTTATGAAACTTCTGCCGGTGTAGCCCCCAAGGGCCGGCTCACCAGAATGTGATGCGTTGGGTCTTCAATTTGCACCTCATATTATGTTTTAAATAGCTGAATACTGTAGCCCCCAAGTGCTGGGTCGTACGCCAGCGATGACTTGGGACTGTATAAAACTTGATCTGATCGGTGTAGTCCCCAAGTGTCGGGTCAGTAAGAATTACTGGGCTGGGATTAACAAAATATAGGAAGGCCGGCCCATCTCCTTGAAATAATAGGGTCTTACTGACAATAGTTATTTGAAAACCGGCTTGCATTAGCCCCCAAGTGCTGTGGTGTGTGGTTGCAATGACATGGGACTTGCATATTTGATATAAACTGGAATTGAATAGTGTAGCGCCCAAGTGCCGGGTTGTCTGCCTGCGGCGACTCAAGACTATATGAGAATAATATGACTCACCGCAATTTGTTGAATGAACCCTTGACCGTGGTTGTAATATAACCCGGAATGAATATCCTGGAATAATTCCTTTGTCTTTGACATGAAATCCCTGCTCGTGGTTGAGATGCAACCTGGCAAATATATACAGGAGAAATCCATGGGGGTTGTAGATTACTACAGAGCACAATTGAAGAAATCCGTGAACCAGCCAATTATATGACACGGCATTATATCTAATAGGGCGGCTTTTGATATAATAAATTCTCCGAGCTGGCTTGATAAGCCGGCATGACATGTGAATATGATGAAATATATGATGCTATGTATGATGCAAGATGCAATGTATGATGTAATGTTAACTTGTCATCATTTTTTGCCATAAAGCCGGCGGAATAAGTGTTAGAAGTTGTACCCGAAGGTAAGAAGCCGCCCTAGCCACAGCTCATTTTTCTAAGCCGGATTTTTGTGGCATAAAGCCTGGTGCCACGACTCATTTTCCTAAGATGGGATTTTGTGGCATAACGCCTGGTGCCACGACTCATTTTCCTGAGCTGGGATTTTTTGGCATAATGCCTGGTGCCACGACTCATTTTCCTGAGCCGGGATTTTGTGGTATAATGCCTGGCTAATAGGCGTTATCAGCTATACCAAAGGTAGGAAGCCGTTGTTCGCCGGTTGTTAGGTGTTAGATACCCGTCGGTAAAAACCCTTCACAACCGTGACTAAACATGTTAGCCGTAGATTTGGCATAAAGCCAGCCGATTGGGTGTTAGAAGTGGTACCCGTCTGTAAGAAGCCCCCTTTTCAGCAATACTGACGCAAAGCGCCGGCAGATAGGCATTGGAAGCTGTACCGGGTAAAGGTAGGAAGCCACCCTCGCCGCGACTCATTTTCCTGAGCCGGATTTTTGTGGCATAAAGCCTAGCTAATAGGCGTTATCAGCTATACCCGATGGTAAGAAGCCGTCGTTTGCCGATCTCAGTTTTGATGTGTCAACCGGAACATTTTTGAACTCTTCTTGTAACTCGCCATCTTGTAAACCGCCATCTTGAATAAAGAAATGGCAGAAGCTCCAAGTGATGATCCAATAAATCCAGGCACCTATGTTCGAATGGTGCATCACGGCAGTTCATCCTCTATGGCAACCTTTAATCTTCCGCCAGTAATGTAATAGCCCCCAGGATTGGACTTTCTCTTGCAAAGATCCGGGGTTCTCGTTAGAAATGACCAAATGTATCTCGCCATGTCTGTAGCCCCCGAGTCTTAAGTTGACTTGAAGAGGCGGCTTGAGAATCTCCACTGAAAGTTGCGGTTGGCCATGGTGGGTTATAGATGATCTTGTATGAATTGCTTTAATGATCCGGTTGATGGTTCTTTCTGTCTGTTTGTTGAAGTGAACCAAATTGTAGTGGTGGCGATTGTGCGCTTGTCCGTTGGGCGGCTCATAGTGATGAGCACCATACTAGTATGTTGATGTAGGTCAAACTGTGGGCGGCATCTTGCGCACGTCCGTTGGGTAGCTCGCAGCGGTGTATGCAGCCGCTATTGGGTTGATGTAGACATAGCGAACACCTGCGGCATTGTAAGCCGATGCTGTTGTCAAGACGAGTCGACGTTGTAAACCGGCTCGGACGGCGAGAGATGGCCACGACATTGTAAGCTGGCGCGGACGGGTGACTCGGCCACGGGTATTGTAAGCCAACCGATAGATGATTCAGCCGCGGACATTACGAGCCGGCGCGGCCGCGAGAGACGGATGTGGTGCTGTAAGCTGGTACGGACGTCGGTACATAATGATGCTAGTGCACCCCATGTCTGCGGTATGATGCCACTTTGGCAGTGAATAATTTTTCCTGTGTAAAAAATATTACAAAGACGAAGTAATTGTTCTCATAGAAAAATTAGCATATACTGATAGAACAAATCAGATGGATATCACCTGATTTATCTGAACAACGGATGATCCGCAATAGCCGGTTTGCTGACCGTAGTACTGTTTTTGTTGGCCTAATCTTTGAACAAAGCAAAAATACTAGTATTGGGCAATACTTCCATAAGCTTCTGCACCCTAAACTTGAAAGTACTTGATAATTGGGTTGGCTTCGGCCATCATGTGGACTGTGCAACGGGTCATGCGAGCACTGCGGAGCAGGTCAGGGAGCAAAGAAGAGGACAACGGCCAAGGGCGCAATGCAGCTAGAGGCGAGGCAGCGGCAGTGGCTGGTCGGGCGCGCTACAGCGGCAGCGATAATGCAACGGCTGATGGCGGAGCCGGCTGTGGAGAGAACCTTGAGAAGACGCAGGAGGCGGGACCACGACAGTGGAGGTAAGGCGGCGCCGCGTGGGTGCGGCGGGGCGGCCATGGTCCTGTGGACCGCCGTCCGCGGAGGCAAGCCACTCGTGGCGAGGCTGTGCCGACGGGCGTCTCGGAGCGGATCGAGGCGGCCGGCTTAGGGTGGAGGTCGCGGCGGTGAGGCGAGCTAGGGATGGCTTGGCACTGAGCTGGCGGCAGTGGGGAAGAGGTTGAGCGCGGCGCAGCAAGAGTAGCTCGAGCGGTATGGAATACGGCGCTACGAAGAGAAACGGCAAGCCGGCTTGGCACTGGAGGTGAGGCTCGCCAACGAGGAGCACCCGGAAGGAAGGACATGGTGGCGGCTCGAGGAAGGTGCGGTGGAGACAGCGCAACGACAGGGGCGAACAGGCGGCTGTGGCGGAACTACGCCGGCGGGAAGAGACCGCAGTGGTGGAGGTGGAGTCGATCCGAGGCAAAGTCGAGTCCAAGGCGGACGAGGTCGTTCTGGAGTCCGAGTCCGTACGGGAGCAGTGCAGGAAGCACGAAGGCGACACGCAGCGAAAAGAGCACTGCGGGTTGACACGGAGCGAGGTAGAACCGGCTGTGGGCAGTATGCCGATGGCTCGGCAGATGCTGACTGTAGCGAGGCGAACCATGGCGTTGCGGCAGCAGGTGCCGCGGGGCGATCCAACCGTGGTTTGCCAGCTCAATGAGCACTGCTGGAAATTGTGGTATTTGACATTGATTTGACTTTGCCATCAGAGGTTTCTTCGCGTAGCGGTGCCTCATTAGTGTCCGTACGTGGCTCAAAATTTTGTCTTGCATTGATGTGTATTATCTTGGGATGCTAGCCTTCTCCTGTGAAACTCGTAGCATGGTGCTGACTAGACCATGTGGAGGAACAAAATCTAGACAAATCTCTCCGCATCAAAACATGAAACGCCTCAGGTTGCTCGTACGCGTTAGCAACAATTTCCGATCGGAACAAAACATATTTGATGATGTGTATGGGACGTCGCGCTGGAGTCACTTTTTACTCTGATCCGGTTTATGTGGTCATTTAAAATTTCCAATCTTTCACCGATGAACCCCGAGTCGATGTAGATCTTGCCGACTCTTCTTCATCCAGAAAATTTATGAACTTCTCAAACTAGAAAAGATCCCTTCAAGAACTCAATACCACTGTGCTCGCCCCATGGTGGGCGCCAACTGTCGTGGATTTGTCACGGCAGATGTCCGGATAAACAGACTTAGGTTCGGGGCGATACGCAACTATGCGGCAGCTTGAAGGGGTTGATCGGAATCGAGAGACACGGAGTTTACCCTTGTTCAGCCCCTCTGATGGAGGAAAAAGCCTATGTCCTGCCTGCCTGTTAATGATGATAATGAAGATCTCTCGGTTGTGAGGGTGCTAATTGCTACCTCTAATTATGAGAGCATCTAATATGTAACTATTAGATGTTTGCGGAAAGGTACTTGGCCCTCTTGAGGTCTTGGATGTCCCAGTCAGTGACTGTGGATGCCTCCCACTTCCCATTGCAGCCCCACCATCGATGAGCTCAAAGGGGGAAGAGTGGAAAACCTAGGTCCGCACTTCGGAGACTCAGAGGAATGAGGAACCAGAGGAGGCAAATGAGAGGTATGGTTAGGCCCTGGGGTTTTCTTTCCCTTGTATGAGGCTTATCACTATTTGGCCTCCCTCTGTTGCGCCGTGGATCCCTCTGCTTACCGAGACATGCGTACCATTGCGCACACATGATTAAATGTATCCCGTATAAAATGGGGCACGATCTGTGCATTGATAGATCGTGTTGATTGAAACGGCCTCGAACCGTGAATCGTGTTTTTGCAACTGGCCTAGCGGTCGTGGTGGGCCGTGACTTTTCGTTAGAAAGGTCGTGAGGGTACGTTGTTTTATCCCTTGACATTTGGCATTCAGGGCTGACCTATTCACGGTATCTGGACATGGCACTATTTCAGAAAACTACAAGTCGTCAGAGGCCAAACTAAATTCCGTGGGGAGAACTCACCTCGCAAGCCGAAGAGTCTAATTAGACGAAGGGACTGAAGCTAAGACCCTTGGCGTTGGAGGCAAGTTCGGGGGCTACTAAGGGAGTCTTGGATTAAGGGGTCCTCTGGAGGCCGACCTGTTTCTTGTGGGCCGGACTGTATGGGCCGCTTGTCGAACATTGATCAATCGAAGGCCCTGTCTCCATGATGGAAGCTTCGGGAATCGTGGCTTGTCCTCCACGTTTGATGTAGCAAAGATGCATGTTTATCTCTTCGGCATGTAACTAACCATGTGTAAACTCTAGGTACCCTAGGCGTCTATATAAGCCGGAGGGTTTTATGTTGTAGATGAACAAGAACTCATCTAAGGTTTAGCTCTTTGATCTCGAGGTAGATCGACTCTCTAACCTATACATCAATAATAGAATCAAGCAGGATGTAGGGTATTACCTCCATAGGAGGGCCCGAACCTGGGTAAAACCTTGTCCCCTTTGTCACCTGTTACCATCAAGTCTAGTCTCACAGCTCGGGACCCCCTACCCAAGATCCGCTGGTTTTGACACCGATAGTAGGGTCGTAGACCTGACATCTAGGGCTCACCTAGGGCCCCACATTATCATTAAAGTTCCTAGACTACAAATGCATTCAGATGCACACATAACATCCACTCGGATCCTTTAATTCATTCAGACCTCATTCCACTAGTCGGACAAGTACTAGCACTCGGGCAAAAGGAAACTAGGACTTTGTGGGAGCTGCAATGTCCAAGAGACTTAGTGTCATACCTGAAGTGATGTGAACACTGATGTTACATGCAATGACCTTAGTTAAAACAGTAGTTTCGAGTAACACCTATAGTTACTCGTATTTATTACCCATGTAATGTTGCTCAGCCAGTGGTGGAGCACTCTATAAAAGCCACCCCCGGGCTCCTGAGCAAGGGTTCCACACCCTATTGTACTCATACACCCTTGAGAAAACACAAGCCCCCGGGCACAAGACATAGGGTCTTTGTCGGTGTTCTGGGATCGGAGGTACCAAGATCTGCCTGCGTGCGGCCTAGCGCGTAGCCCACCTCGACTGCCCGGTATGGCCTAGTAGCAAGCCCCCCAAGTCAAGAATCTCGCAAGATCCCCAGTCTCGCAAGGCGAACAATGCCAAGGCTTCCAGAGGAGCGGCCCCCCCAGGCTGCCTCCCGAGGAGCAGAGATTTCTATGCAAGTACTCGGCCTCATGAGGCTGTAATGATGTGAGCCATGATGACCAAGGCCAGGCAGGCGCCAGTGGGCACAGAGGGGACAGTTTCCTCTTTGGTGCTAAGGGAGCAAGGGCAGGCGCAGATTCCTGAGGAAGGCCCCAAAGCTTTCCACTCTAGTGCAACAAGACCAAGACCATGAGCTCGGCAGGACGGGTGTCATCACCGAGCCCACTTCTACGTCATGCCCAGAAGCTGTGCAGGAGAAGATCACTTTCCGTCATAATAAGATGTACCTCTTGTACACTTTCAAAATAGTCCGTTGTGGGATCCCTTCCCGCCTGTGCAATAAGTAAGGAGGACCAAGGCCACTATAAATAGGAACTAGCCTCCTTCGTAGAAGGGGTCGATCGATCCATCCTCACCCCGGAGCCCTCCCGAGGTCATTCAACCACTTTACTAGTTCAACCCCATCCTCGTCGTGAGTCCAATCCACCAAAAGGTGGAGTAGGGTCTTATACCGCGAGGTGGCCCAAACCTCGGTATATCTCTGTGTTCCCTATAAGAGCTGGTTGAGATCTTCGCTCATGCCCTAGAGGTCAAACCTTCTTGGGGCTCTTAGAGCCCAGATTCCGATATTTGGCATGCCAGGTAGGGGAGTTTCATAATCCTCCCTCCCATGGACGACGCCCGCCGAGTCCGTGCCGAGCTCCGGGTTGCTCACGTCGCCCAGACAGTGCTTGTGGGCTGCGGCGTCCTGCGCCGCTCCACCTCTCTTGTAGCCAATGCTGCCACTGACCCAACTGCTCACGATTAGCACGACTCATTGCTGCCACCCTTTGTGCGACATTATGGCCGCACCGCTACTTTGTCCGTAAATACCGCCACGGCAGGCCGACGAATGGACATGCTGCACTGCTCATGGCACGTGATCTACTGCATTACCGCCCCACCAACGATCGCTCTGACGACTGGCTTGGTTTCATCGGCGAGCTCGTCAATGCCACCGACGAGGCCCCGATGCCCTCGCACTCGCTCCATCCCCCGCCCTTGTAGGAGGGTGATGTGTCTCATGGCACACCTCCTCCTCCTTATCTGCACAACACCGACCTAGAGCCTAGATGCGAAGCAGGCTCGCGCGACCCGTGATGTGGGGCGCCAACACAGGCACGAGATGAAGCAAGCTGCAAGTTGGTGTCACGGCCACAAGGTGACGCACGTGCGGTCCCCGCACTGCCGTGCCCGCATCAAGACCGTGCGCCACGAGAGGCTGTAGCGCACATATGCCAAGACCGAGCTCCTCTCGCACGCGATGTGCCTACGAGTGGAGCAGGCCGGCACGCCTTCACCCCGGAGCTGCGGCATGTCACCTGGCCTAGCAGGTGCAAGTCGGACCTGCCTCCATGCTATGATGGCACTCGTGACCCCGCGGAGTTCCTCTAGCTCTAGTCCCTGAGCATTGATGCAGCAAGCGGTGACGACAAAGTCATGGCGAACTGGTTCCGATGTTTCTCAAGGATGGCGCACGCTCCTGGCTCCTTAACCTCCTGGAGGGATCGATCTCCTCCTTGGACAAACTTCGTGAGCGCTTCATCGCCAACTTACAGGGCACTCATGACTGCGCCCCTGTAGTGAACGACCTACGACGCTTGAAGAAGTAGCCGGGCGAGACACTGCACAAGTACATACAACGCTTCACGAACGTTCGCCTCAAAATCCCAAAGGCATCGGATGAGGCCATCATCTCGATGTTTACCGATGGCGTCAGGGACATCAATATGAAAGAGGAGCTCGCCATCCATGACGATATGTGCTCGACCCTGGAGATGTTCAATCTGGCGAACAAGTGCGCAAGGGCCGAAGAGGGCCGCCTCTCCCTGCTCGTGCTTCCAGAGGTAGACCCTAAAGACAAGAAGGCCAAGGCTAAGGAGGTGAAGCACAAGGCCCCCACTGTATTGGCGGCGGAGCCCAAGATGAAGCACCATCATGACCATGATCAGCCCCTAGGGGCAACCTCCCGACCTGCGTCTTCCACAAGACTCAAACCACCACCAACAACGATTTCCAGGAGCTCCATGATGGGCGCCTCAGCCGCCACCACGAGTGGGCGACGGTGCCTACGGTCGTGGCTAGGGCCGCAGGGAAAACCATGACCCACGTTAGTACTGGCGCGAGCTTCCACGTGAGGACCGCTGGCGTGACGAGCCTTGTAACGGACCCTGGCACGATCAGCCTCGTGAGGCCCATCCTTAGGGAAATGCTGGCCTCCCTCCGCTACCGTTTTCACCACCGCCAAGGACAAATGACAATAATCGACAAGGTGTTCGGGCTGGGGGCTGCCCAGATCCCCATGTCATCGCCTGCATCCTGGTCGGTCCTGTGGGAACCTCGACTCATAAGTCGGGATCACCGAATGAACATGCATAGTGATCCTAGAGATCAATGCTCACTGAACACATAGAAACTGAATAACAAGGGTCTTACATCCATTACATACTGTTTTACTCAAATGTGAGCTTTATGGCGAGTCTTAGTAATCTTGGATTGCAAATCTTCAACGATAGCGTGAACCCATGCCATCTGCCTTAATCATACAGGCATTCTGACTGGAAAGTGTCCTAGTTCGCATGTGACATTTGTCACCAACGAACTCTTCACCATATTACTGCCTTCCATGCCTAGGCAATTAAATAACTATTGGCAAGCCAATGATTACTTTGAGTTTACTCACAAGCAACCCATGTTTCGAACAAGGTACAAATGTGCAAGGTATAGCACTAAGTCGGTAATTTTGCAAAAGGCTAATTTTTAGTGCACTGACGTGATCAACTAACTTATGTAAGCATGCATCAACAATTGGCAGATATCTATATGAACAAGTTATAGATATCATCATAAGCAAGGGGTGGAACATCTCATGTTAAGTCGTCACATCAAGTCATCTTACATATCTCAAGTATCATCTCTATGTCATCCACACACACACACAAGTTTAGTGAACACTGAATGTAGCACAAGAGCGGTCATCCAACTGTCCTTGACCGTGGACACGGGTATTTTAATAGTTTTACTCTCTGCAGATATGGCTCACTTTACCCACAAGATTCAAGAAACTTCGGTGTCAAGCCACGACTCGCGGTATTGTTTATACCCGAGGTAAGTACTCGAACATCGCCTTTCCCCTAGTGATACTAAACAAAGAATCCACTCGTTGGTCGCCCATTTACCCTCATGATATACATCACACGTATCATCCATGAGGGCATGCAATGGTGTACCCGGTGCCTATAAAGACAATGCATGGTCGCCCTACCAGGCATGACCCCGTATTGAGAGTGATCATGTCACTCTCGCCAATAGTAATGCGGGCTCTATAATAGTACCCACCAAGGTAGTAACCAAAGCCCCATCCCATAAGGGGTATTGTGGTTGTACTTGTAAGTTTGGAAGAATGGTCACAACTTACACCAATTCGTATTTTAAAACACACACGCTCACTTGCTCTAGTACACCACTTCTTTATCAAGTGGTTACCTAACTCATCATCATCTCCCATAGGCATTAGTGGCAACTGACGGGGTTTTCTAAAAGTCTTTCAAAACACTTTCGTTTCCATAACCATGCATATTCCTATCCCACTTTGTGTAGCATCTACTAAGCATCCTAACTACTCCCACCCGCACAACCCTCATAAGGAGGTTGGGTCATGCACGATGCAAGTATCAACAAGAAAGTATCAGAGGCATTCCCTCGAAGGGGGGTACCATATCAACATGATCAACATCACAAAAATAAGTGCTATATGCCATGCATATAAAGGGTTTCATAGTCATGGTCAAAGGGCTACTTGTTTGTCTTAGCAATGTCTTCCAGGTCTTCACAAGGTTCTCCTCCAACTTCGAGCACTCTGTTTACTTTGTCAACTATCACCAGAAACAACCGCAATAATCAACACAACAAGCAGACTAATAAAAGTGGTCTATAAATATGAGTTTTATTTTTCTTGGACACCTCTTGTCATGAGAAAAAATAACCAAGGAGGTTTTATTGGATATGGGTCAAGGGGGAGTCTCGAATGATGGAAATAATGATCCTATAATATATCCATAGAAATAATTTTGTAAAAATGAGTGGATGGACCCAACAATTAGGGAATAATTTTAGAAGATTTTAGGAAGTGCTTTCATAGGATTTGGAGTTAGTATGAAGATTCTAGATATTTAACAAGTGGTCCCTATAAGAGGAATTATCTCAATAATCTATATTGTAGAGGGGGTGCAAGGAAAAATGCTCATCAATTAGTGCATGAATTTAGATACAACTAGAAATTTCAATCACTCCATTTTAATTTGATATGAAGGCTCTAGGAGTTTTGCAATGTGGATTCCTTATAGTTCAAATTCAAATTTAAATTTGAGTTGTACGTAAAAGTTAGCAGGAAAAATATTTTGGACATGTTTTTGGATAGAGCAAGATTTTTGGAGCCTCTAGGATTTTGCATGAGCATATTTGGATTTATAATGTTTTTTCGATGAATTTACAAATCTGTGAAGAAATAAAAAAAGTGGGAAAATGGAATATACCCTTTGGGTTATACCGCGCTCAGTGCGCATAACAGGAGTTGGGCCGGCCTGGTGGTGGAACGGCCACGTCGGTCACGTACTTCATGGATCATGTCTCCTTAGCGGGGAGACGCCTTTTGCGGGAGGCGCGGCCACTCAAACGGGGGGGGTCCTTAGCCGCTAAATGGCGGGCCCCGCTAGCAGGGTCTCCCCCACCTCCCGCCATTAGAGAGGAGGGGCAAAGGGGCCCGACCAAGCGTCGGACGGCGCGCGCCTCGGTGGTTCCGACCACCTCCGGCGGTGCTCCGGCCACCAGCAGGTTTGGGGGGATGCCGCACCGACTTGGGCATTCTTCCATCCCTGGGGAGGTTGTGCCCGAGTGCAGTGTCACCTCGGGTGGAGGAGACCGCTGGCGATGGGGGGACGGCACCAGGGCCCTGAAAATGGAGGAATGTGGCGCGGGGAGGAGCGCGAACACGATGGAGTGGTCCTAATGAGGCTCAAGGGAGAGGAGGAAGTTGGTGTGGCATGAATTCTCCCGAGGCCGACACGGCGCCATTGCGGTCGTAGGCGAGGAACCGGAGCTCGAGTTCTCAAATGGTTTCTGTTGGGGCATATGGGAGTGAGAGGGGGATAAGGTGGCTGAGAGGGGCCTCTCCATGGTCTGTGTCTATGGGTGGCACTCGGGCGCGCCCTACAAGGGAGAGAGGAGGGCAAGGAAGGAGGATCCTCACACGTTGTCGTGTCGTGGACGTCAAGGCGGCCTCAAGGGACACCACAACGAGGCCCAATGTTGCTGGGAGCCTCTGATTGGGCAAGCTGCAGTGCATGGATTCACTATAGCATGCTCCAGAGCACGAACCTTGCATGGCAAGGCATGAGTTTAGCATATGGGGCGCGGCCATTTGTGTCTAGGGCACCTAGGAGGGTATAAACAATGTACCTCTGGCCTTGGATGCCCCGGGTGCTGGATAGGAGAGAGGGAAAGCTAAGAGAGAGGGAGAAAATGCATGTCCAGAAGGGAATCTTGGGGTTTTACTCCCCAATTATTTGGGCTATCCACATGAAATTGTTACTGGTTGTAGAGGGGAATGAGGGCAAGATGTGGTAAAAATTTCAGGTTAAGGAGAATAGCATAGGAGGTCAAAACAGTAACTTCTAGATTCTGCTAAAAGGTGTTTGATGCAAGGTTGAGCAAACAAAATGGTTCTCCTTGCCATGAAACTTAACAGGATTTTATTATAGGTAGAATTAAGGTTGATCACCAAATTTGAACTCATTTGAAGAAAGTTGCCAATTTAACTTTGGCAAAACATAGAAATCAACAGGAATAGGATTCCATAGATCTGATCATGCTAAGACATTCTCCTTGATTCTATACTTGCAGAAGTGGCATAATTTGGTGACTAGAGAATGCCCACAAAGTTTGGGACCAATTCGGGAAACTTGACAATGCAAAATTTCCCATTTTTTGAAATCAACAAAAAGGGATTTGGGGGATTTGGGCAAGTGGATCAACTCTCCTTGATGCGCCACTTATTGTGTATGCATTATTAGAATATTAGAACATGTCCACCAAGTTTGAGATCAATAGGAGAAACTTCATCATGTAAAGTTGTTCAAATTGGATTCTGGACAGAGATCGTTTTGGGATATTTTGGGGAACCAAAACAATTGGGATTGGGATGAAGCTTCGCAAGATCATCACATATAGAATGTATGACTTGCTAGAATTTTCTTTGATTTATTTGAGAATATTTCTTATAGAAATATTTCAAATGATTGAAACAGACAAATATGGTTTTGAATAGTTTTGTCCAATATTTTCAACATGACCATGTGTTTAAACTCTTATATATGGACAATATTTATCCGCTGAGTTTTCCTAAATTTTCTCAATTATTTTGAAGTCATAAAAATATTTTTTCTAAAAAAATACCATTTCTAGCCTAAAGAAAAAGCATTTAAATAAAATTACAAAATAAGCATTAAAATGATATTTTGTGGTTTGGGGGAATTATATATATAGTAGGTTCCAAATAAATCCTTTGGGCAATACAATCCACCCAATTTGAGGACTTGTAGTACAAACGTCAACTTAGGGTTTTTTGAAAACCTAACTTAAATAAATGCTTTTTGGCCAAACTAATTTTTGATAAAACTAGGTTTAGGTCCTATATAGATGGCATGATCATTGGATCAAAGTTGGGATCAAGGAAACGAGTTCTTGAGGGTAGGAAGATGTTTTATGAATATAGAGCACAAACAATCAATTAAACAATCAACAGTCAAGTCAAACATCACAAGCACACAAAAGTTTTAATCGGGCCTAATTTTTGACCTATGTTAACTTTGAAAAAAGAGGCAAATCACAATGTGTGAGATGTGTTGAGGCCCTACCTTGAACCGCATCTTCAAGAAGTTCCATCATGAGGTGAACGTGTCCATCTCGACGCTCGAGGTCGTGCGTCCCCTGAGGTGGTCTCAGTACGCCATTACCTTCGACTCCAAGGATCACCTCAAGTGCTCGGTCGCCACAGGCATGCTCCCCATGCTCCGCATGCCCACCATCAGCAATGCCCTCGTCACCAAGACGTTCATCGATAGTAGCGTTGGCCTCAACGTCCTCTGTGTCGAGGACTTCGATACACTTCAGGTGCCCTATGATCAGCTCATGCCGACCAAGCCCTTCTCAGGATGGACTGATGGATCCACCATTCCCCCAGGGCAGGTGCACCTCCGAGTCACCTTTGACAAACGCGACAACTATCAAACCGAGCTCATTGACTTCGACGTTGCCCACATTGGCCTCCCGTACAACGCCATCACCGGGTACCCTGCCCTCGCCAATTTCATGGCAGCGACACACCATGGCTACAACGTCCTCAAGATGCCACGATGCAGCGGCATCATCACGGTTGCCTATGATGAGAAGGATGCATTCTGCTCCCTCGACTGTGCCTAATAGGCCATGGAGGCTCAAAATTCTTATGACAAGGGTGGCATCCTACCTCTTGAGGACACTCCCAAGAAGAAGAAGCAGCTTCTCCCCAAGAGCAGTCAGGGAACAGAGATCCCCACGGACGGCGCCTGAGGCCCCGTGTCCACTCCTGGGGTGATTCTCCTTCCTGCATAAGAAGGCGCGCCCAGCACCTCCCTCAGGCAACTATGTCTGCATGCCCTTTGGCCTCGTAAACATGGGCGCTGCGTACTAGTACCTTGCGCATGCCGTGCACGCGTCTCATGAGGCCTGACGCCGCACGGTCCTTTAGGAGGCCCCGGACCCTCGCGAGCCTCCTAGACCTCGCGGGCCCCACGAGCCTCCTGAGCCCCTCGGATCGTGAGGATCAAGCTTCAACGACTACCCCAACACTTTAGCAACATCATTTCCAGGTGACACTTTGGTTTGTTCAATTGAGGGCACCCCTTGGGATGCATCATCCTCAAGCTGTTAGGGCCCGCCCCTGCAGCTGTATTATTTTGTGCATGTATCAGAACTGTTTCTACATTTAATGAATTTCGTAAGTATTCCAACTTCCATGCCTAGTGCTTCGTCACCATGAATATCGCTGCACCCAAACAACCCCACCCTCGACCGCCTCATTATTAAGGGCTTGCATGGCATCTGCATATGGTTCCATCCCTGCAACATCGACAAATCCAAGCGACCGAGCTCAGTCTCGCGGGCGAGCCCTGTGCACGTCACCTCCCGGGGTCCTTGGTGATTTGTCCTGGCATGAGATAATAGAGTGGGTGAGTCAGGGCGTGCAGCCTAGTTTGAATAACCACAGTTTGGCGCTTTGCCATCGTGGGAGCCGCGCCTCGGGGGTAAATCTCAGGTTTGTCGCATGATAAGACTGGGCAGGGTGTCTGTGCTCAGGTCCATCCCTGCAGCATCGATAAAGCCAATGACTGAGCTCTGTCTGGCCCCGCGCTAGAAAATTCAGGCGCAACCCGCCTTGAGGTAGGGCCTCGTGAGTCCTGCGCTGGCTCGCAGGTGCCTAGATACACCTCCTCTAGTTCTATCGTGCTAGTCATGTGTACGAACGAAATTGGGATGTACACGCCCGAAAACTCAAACACAACTCCCTTCCCACGCTTAAGTGGAAGCCCCATGCTCCGCGCTGGCGGACGACACGATCTCTCAGCGGCTATGTCCACAACAAAGTGGAAGCCCCATGCACCGCGCTGGTGTATAAATAACTGAGGGCACCCTAGTGGCTGCACCAACCTCAGGATGGCCTCACGGCTCTTCAGATGTACCCGTCACGTAGCGTTCCCCTAGGATGCACGCGCGAGGGGGGCTGGACGGGGGCTATGCTCAGGCATGGCCTGGCTCGCGCCACGTGACTAGGTCCCTAGTACCTGGTCTTCTTGCGTCCCTCCCACGCAAAAGCTGGCAAGAAAAGGTATGTGAGCTCCAAATTAACCTTGTCGAGATGTTGCCTTCATGAGTACTGATCGCACGTCAAGGGGGACCCCTGAGCATCGCGACTCAGGGGCCTCACTAGTCATGTATCCCCTCGCCACTTTGTCTCGTCCTGGCGATCTGGACGCCCAAGCGGCGGTCGAGGTATGCATGGGCTTTTGCCCTGCCAACGTAGACCACAAAGGCAGGCACGAAGGAAACGAAGCACGAAAGGAAATCACAGAGTTCAAACAGTTACTACAGGCAGTGAATGTTTTGTGAATCCAAACAAGTCTTACGCCTCCACGAGGCATGATAAATGTCGCAAGTTGAAATCCAGGAGGAGGGGCTCTCATCGCCAGGGCTGTCGCCGCCGCTTGATCCAGTCACAGCAAGCTGGTCATCAACATCGCTGCCGCCGTCGTCGCCGCCACCGCTCGCCTTCACCACCGGGGGCCCAGCGTCAGGGACACAGGTGAACTTTGTAGGTGTTTTGGGAACGAGGGTACCCAGACCTGCCAACCTACGGCCTAGGGCGCGGCCCACTCCATCGACTGGTGCGGGACAACACGGCCAGGCGAGACTACACTCAAGACGAGGCCCTCCCGAGGACCTGAACTCGCGAGGGGAACAACATAAAGACCAGCAAGGACGGGCCTCCTCAGGCTCCTCCGGAGCGGCAGAGATCTCAATGCAGCGCCTGGCCTCGGGAGGCTAGGATGAAGCAAGACATGACAAGCGGGCGCTAGCGTGCCAGGCGGACGGTTTCCCTTTGGTGCCAAGGGGGGAAAGTATAGACTCGGGTTCCAAAGCGTCCCTCAAAGGTTTCCCTTCTGATGCAACGAGACCTTGACAATGATCCTAGCAGGAAGGATGTGATCGCTGAGCCCGCCCTGCATCATCGATAGCTACTTTGCAGGCAAAGACCACCTTTTGTTAGCATAAAGTTGTACTCCTGTCCCCCTTCGAATTTGGCCGTTGTGGGATCCCTTCCAGCCATGGCGATAAGGAATGAGGACCCAGGGCCCTATAAATAGAGGATAGGCTGCACCGTAGAGAGACAAGAGGAAGCAGAGACGACAACAAAACAGAGAGGCAAACAAAGCGAGGTAACACCATCAAAGCCCCACTCGCGAGGCCAAGCATCTTTGTACTAGTTCAACGACAAACCTCCTCGTGAGGCAATCCACCAAAGCGGGAGTAGGGTATTACGCTTCGCAGCGGCCTGAACCTAGGTAAATCATCATGTTCATATACTTCCTCGTCATTGTGCGAGTTCATCATATAAATCATCAAGTAGCGAGCTAGGTGGGCACACACCCCTATGTCCAAACTTCTTGGGGATTTTGTGTGGCCGAAATATGACATTTGGCATGCCAGGTAGCAGGCGTGTTGGTGTCTCGACATCGTTCTGCGACCACCAACCTCCTCATGAGATCATCTGCCTCGCCCCTCAGCTGGTCCCATTGCCTGCAGAAATGAGACTCCTGAAGCTTCATCTTGGCGTGATAATCCTGGGGAAGGGAGCGACGAACCTCTGCCACCTTGTCGTCGATCTCCTTTTGAGCCAACGCCTTGCGGGTGGAGAGAGATTCCTTGGCAAGCGACACCTGGCTCTCCCTCGTCTCCAGCTTCTCCTGCTCCAGGCTCTGCTCCAGCTCCACCACTACCAACACGTCTTCGGGCGCATGGGGGCTTGCATCGGCGGCGAGGAACCCCGAGCGCCGGGCCATCAAGTGTGGACCTTCGCGCTTGGATCTGCTTTTCAAGGATGGCGTTTAAGGCTTGAAGCTCGTCAAGGCGTTCCTCGGAGGCCTTGCCCCACCCGTCGGCCTCCTGAGCCTCAGTGAGGGCATGCTCACGGGCCTCCAATGCCTTGGCAGGGTATCTGTCGGCGTCTGCGCGGGCACACTCACGCTGCAGGCAGCCGCAATTCACAGCGACCTCAAGGCGAAGCTCTATCCCTTGGCGCCCTAGCGCCTTTGTCGCGTTTTGGAACAAACTCCACCGAACGGCGCTCAGGTCATTTGCGAGGTCAAGAGCCCAACCAGGATCTCCTCCTTCCCCAGGATGGGTGGGGGAAGCACGCGAGGGGCTGCCCAGTCCAGACACGGGCACAATGCCTGGGGTCTCCCGCTTGTCCGGCCTAAGAGAAGGATGCACCCCACGAGGCCCCACATCATCAAGCGAAGGAGGCCCAAGGGCACGGCGCGAGATGCCCCCAAGGAAAGCCATCAGCAGAGGGCCCAGCCCTACCCTCAGGAGCTGGAGAACACGGGCGAGGAAGATCACACGGGGATCACACTCGAGCCCCCCCTAAAGGCCGAGTAGGCTCGGATACGGGTGCCCTGGCAGCCAGAACCTCACACCGAACGGGAGACGGGGCCGCAAGGGGCCCATCGGCCTGAGTAGTAAGCAGCGGCAACTCAGAGGGGGACCATGAGGTGAAGGGTGAAGGGGCACAGGCAGTTACTCATCCATGGCGACCCACTTCCTCTTTATCGGCTCCCGCGGCTCCGAGAAGCGGCCGCCCCCGGGCGCCTTTCTCTTCCGGCCAGCGCGGGGACCGGGGGATGATATGCTGCTGATGGGCACCTGGAACTCAACGGCGAAGGCAGCTGCCTCCACCGTTAACGGGGTGTCACCCTCGACCTGGGTTGGCCAGAAGCGGGAACTAGAGGAGCGGCCTGCAAAGGGTGTCCGACCTCAACCGCGGGAGGGGCCGCAGCTTTAGGGCCCCCAGGGCTCTAGACCCCCCGAAGGGGTCACCCTGGGGACTCTCTCCCTCCGGAGGAAGCATCCCCCACTCGTTGAAATGCGACATCTTCATGACGAGGACCTCAAGGGGGAGGCCGCCCCGGGGGAGCTCGTGAGGTTCACCGTCGGTCAGGCGGCGGAGCAGCTCGGGCAGCATACCAGGAGAAAGAGACAAGATTTGGATCCTCATGGAGTCATGAGGGTTGGTGACGGTCTACATCAGGCGGGAGTGACATTGAAGGGGAGCAAATCGCCGGCATGTGAACTCCTGCACCACCATCGCCATCGTCAAGCCCGCCTTCTTCAGCCTCGCTAGCCTGGCTAGGAGAAGTGCAAGCCACGGGTCGGCAAGATCTTAGCGCCTCCACCCAGGATTTGGCACCGTGGGGAACAGTAGAGGTTGAAACAGGGGGCTGACTCAGTAGCATCGATGTACACCCACTGCCACCTAAACCCTTCCGCCTCCGGAGCAAGTTGGGAATTGAGCGCCCCCCCCCCGGCCGATGCGTCAGCTACTCTGAGAGGCTGGCACCCAGAGCATTGTTGCCCCAAGGCCAAATCGAGGGAGAAGAAGTGGCGAAATCAAGGCCACGAAGGGAAATACACAAACGAAGGCCTCGCATAGAAACATGAAGGCCGAAAGGAGGACAAGGGAGTCTGGGTCGAAGTAGAGCACGTGGATCCGATAATGCAAAAACCTGATGGAGAGGAAGCCCGAGAACGGAGACAGCAAGACATAAAGGAGGCCATGGAGATGAAGGGGGACGACGGGGGCCTCGAGCTCGCTCCGAGGCTCCGAGCCCATCCAGATCTTGGTTGCTCCCCATTCGTTTGAACTGGCGGCGACCACCAGGTGAACTTTCTCCAACCCCTCTAGATTCACCATCGAGGACCAGCCCAATGCGGGATCCGGTGTTGGCATGGTCAAGTCATCACCCTCTCCTTTCTTGGGGGACATGGCGAGAGAGTGGCGTGGCACGCGAACAAGGATTTGGCAGAAAAGGTGAGAGCCACGGAAGAGGGGAAAGCAGACAACGAGATCGATGGGGAAGAAAGATAGCATGTTGGTGTGCGCCTAGCAATTTGACACACCTAAAAATTGCCGGGCCAGTGTGAAGAAGAGGAGGCACCGGTCTCTTGGAGGTTGTCGCGTGTTGAGCTTGGCCCATCAGTAAGTGGGGCCAGCGGCGTTGGGGCCACCTTCAACGGCTTCTCCTAGAAGCCAACTTGGGCGCGCCTTGGGCCGGGGGCTATGTACGACGTTCTGGTAGCGGGGTACCCAAACCTACCAGCCTGTGGTCCAAGGACCCACTCCATCAGCTGGTGCAGGACAACACGGCCTGGCGGGACCACACTCAAGACAAGGCCCTCGCAAGGACCTCAACTCGCGAGGGGTGCAACATCAAGACCAGCAAGGACAGGCCTCCTCAGGCCTCCTCCAGAGTGCCAGAGATCTCTATGCAGCGCCTAGCCTTGGGAGACTAGGGATGACGCAAGATAGTAAAGGCGGGTGCCAGCGCGCCAGGCGGACAGTTTCCCCTTTGGTGCAAAGGGGGGAGAGAACATATGCGTGTTCCCTAAGCGGCCCCTAAGGTTTCCCTTTCCGTGCAACGAGACCACGACCACGAGGCTAGTAGGAAGGATGTCATCGCCGAGCCCAGATCTGCATCATCAATAGCTACTTTGCACGCGAAGACCACGTGTCATCAGGATAAAGATGTACACTTGTCTCCCTTCGAATTTGGCCGTTGTGGGATCCCTTCCCACCATGGCGATAAGGGAAGAGGACCCAGGGCCCTTTAAATAGAGGATAGGCTGCACCGTAGAGAGACAAGAGGAGGGAGAGACGACAACACAAAAGAGAGGCAACCAAAGAGAGGCAACACCACCAAAGCCCCCCTCGCGAGGCCAAAGACCACTATACTAGTTCATACACAAACATCCTCGTGTGGCAATCCACTAAAGCAGGAGTAGGGTATTACGCTTCGCAGCGGCCTGACCCTGGGTAAATTGTCGTGTGCATCTGCTTGCTTGTCGTCGTGCGAGTTTGTCGTAGAAATCACGGAGTAGCGAGCTAGGTGGGTGTGGCTGTAGGGGATCTTCACTCACGCCCCTGCGTTCTAACTTCTTGGGGTTTAGCGCAGCCCGAAATTCAACAAACTTCTTCACTAGCACATCCACAGAATCCTTCACGGCCGCCCCCATAGTGGCGCGAGACTCCAGGGCAATCGAGACGATCACCGCATCGAAATCAAAGCCAGGCTCGCGGTGGTAGAGATGGGTGAAGACACGTGTCATGTCTATGTACAAAAGGCCATGGCACTCGGCCTCCAAGATGGCATCCACATGGGTAGCAACACCTTCGAGCACCTCAGCCAGCTTGGAGGATAGCCCTGCATAGCCACCTTCAGGTGTTGCCAGTGGCTCCTCGAATCCTCCCATGCAAATAGAGTGCAACACCTTTTGAAGCCCGAGCTCGATGGAGGGTAAGGCATCGCTCTCCATGGCCGCCTTCTTCTCAGGAGAGACAAGGGTCTTCTCCTTGGCATCTAGCTAGGCCATTGCCCCGGAGACGTGCTGGGTGTGGGACGCCTAGGCTTCTTCCACCTCCTCCTTCAGCTTGGCCAGATGCTTGCGTTTCGTGGCTAGGTCAATAGTCACCTACGACAGCTCGGAGTCGCAATCGGTGAGCTTCGCCTCGAGGGCCTTGAGGTCCTCCTCCTGCTTGTGGAGCCGTTGTACTTACACACCTTGCTCTTCCTAAAGGGCCTTCAGGTTGGCATCTTCCTTGCGACAACGCTCCACGATAGATCCTGCTTTGGCTAGCACTGCGTCGCTGGCCGCCTTCGCTTCGGCGGCCTCCTTCTAGCTCTCCACAGTGGCAGCATCAGGCCGACCCCAGGCCATCTTGGTGGCCATATCGGCCTGGAGCCACCCAGAGATAAGGTCTAGGAGCTCCCTCGTGAGGCACCTGTCGGCGTCTTGGAGGTCGGCCCGGATCCGGCCAAGCGCGATGTAGGCCTCATCCAAGGTCCCGGGCCTGATTAGAGGGTTGTAGTTTGGGAGCACGAGAGCCTGACTAGGTAGCGATGCTAGCACTTTGGTGGGTGTTATGACCAAGGAGGCAGAGGCCTAGTAGACTTGGGGCGCCGGAGGCTCCAGGTTCTCCTCGGGCACGACAAGTGAGGACGAATTCACAACCTGCTAGCCTAGGGGGCCAGCTCCTCCTGAATCTGCGTCACTACGTCCTTAGGGGCAGATTCCACCAGAAGGGGCGGGAAGTCGCCCCCTCCACTAACGCTGGGAGTCGCCACGGCCGTGGCAAGTAGTCCCACCTCTTGAGCATCCGTGCCTCCTTCACCCGGTCTCCCAAGCAGCATCGGCAAGGCACCGAGAGTAGGCGTCACACCCGTGTGCATGTGTGCGGTGTTGCCAGGGGTCCCAATGGTTGCGCTGGGTTAGCGCGATGCGCTTCCGCGCTCACCACGAGCGTGAGCATAGGCTAGCACTGCCTTCTGTACAAGGGGCTCCTTCGGCTCGATGCTCGCCTTCCCCTTTGTCGGTAAGTTGTCGCAACTGACCATCGAGAGGAGGAAGGGCCGTGAGCACGCAATCTATAAATCAACCAAAGGCGAGGTAGGTTACTTACTCCTTGGATGCAATCCACTTCCTTTTCTTCTCCACCTCGGCGAAGATCAAAACGGCCCCGCTCTTCTTCGACGTGCTCCCTGATGATCCCTGACATGGTGCTGCCACCCAGAGAGGCGATAAGGTCGCCTTGAGGGGCCACGGCCGGAGTGTCCACGTCTGCCCTAGAAGCAGCCGCCTCGCCTTTTGGCTGCTGGTCAGACGGGGAGGAGACAGGCATCTCAATCGCCTTGCTGGAGCGTGGGGAGCCCTCCGGAGTAGGATTGGCCGCACCTTTCCTCAGGGTCGCCGGGCCAGATGCCCGAGTGGTCTGGGGGTTAGGCCCTGACCTCCTGAGGTACCTAGCAAAGTGCGGGTAGTCCGCGGTTGGGGGATCGTCAGTACCGTTGTCACCTATGAGGTCGCGGAGGTGCTTTCTCTGTGATGAGGGGGAGGGACACCTCTTTGAGGTCATTGTCCTTAGTCTCCTCCGAGTCTTCCTCGCTGCTAATGTCGTCGGAGGACACTAGCATGGGGGAAATGGGGTGCTCGGACGGCATGAGCCCCAGCTCGTCAAAGGCGGGCAAGGAGGCAACCATCTCCTCCATGTGGTTGTGGCAGTATAGCGAGGCGCAAGCCTCGGGGAGGCCCCCTAGATCGCTGGGGAGCAGGGTAGTCAAGGCCCTATCCAGCTCCTCGCCTGTCAGGCTGGCAGTCGTAGCCTGATGTCGTCCTCCATGCCCTGGTACTCCCACACGGGCTTCGAGTGCGACTGGAGTGGAGCCAGGCGCTGCGTCGGGAACACATTCACTATCATTGCCCCGGTCAGCTTCTTGGCCTCCATATCCGAGGAGATCCTTTCCAAGACGGGTTTCTCCCGGGATCGGCTTTTTACGGAGCCCCATGCGAGGGTCTTCTCAGGCAGCTCCGTTGGGAGCTCCAGGCGCGGATCGAGGCCCTGGGTATCCAGGAGGACCCAGCAGGGCTTGAAGCATTCCACCTTCTTCCCGGCCTTCAGGAGCACCTTCCTGCTCTGGACTGTGACGAAGGAGATGCATGCCGACCGGTACGAGTTTTCGTGGAGCCGCAGGCTGAAGTAGTGATACGTCTCCAATGTATCTACTTTTCCTCTTGTTGGAACTCTAATTTGCATGATTTGAATGGAACTAACGCAGACTAATGTTGTTTTCACCATAATTACCATGGTGTTGTTTTTGTGCAGAAATAAAAGTTCTTGGAATGGAATGAAACTTTTTGGAGAATGATTTCAGAACATTTGAGGAATATTGGATCTAGAGGCCACCAGAGAGGGGGGCCAAGGTGCCCACCACCCACCAGGGCGCGCCAGGCCCCCTAGCGCGACTTGATGGAGCATGCTCACCTCGTGGGCCATATGACCCTAATTCAAGCGCAATAAAATTCTAATTTTCCAGAAAAAATTCAAGGAGAAAGTTTCATCCCTTTTTACAATATGGAGCCGCCGCCACCTCCTATTGTTCATTGGGAGGCAAGATGTGGAGCCTGTTTCAGGCTGTGGAGAGGGCAATCTTTGGTCTTCGTCATCACCAACCCTTCTTCCTTGCCGATTCCATGATGCTCCCAACCGGGACTGAGTAATTACTTTGTAGGATTGCTAGCCGGTGAGGAGTTAGATGATATTAATCATGTAATCGAGTTAGTTTTGTTAGGGCTTGATCCATAGTATCCACTATGTTCTAAGATTGATGTTGCTATGACTTTGCCATGCTTAATGCTTGTCACTAGGGCCCGAGGTGCCATGATTTCATATTTGAACCATTTATGTCATCATCATTATATCTATGTTCTTGATTCGATCTTGCCAAGTTATATGTGTTATGATCTGTCAACCCCGGGGTGACAAAAATCGGGATACTTCACAGTGATAACCGTAGTTTGACGAGTTCTTGTATTCACTTTGTGTTAATGCTTTGTTACGGTTCTCTATTAAAAGGAGGCCTTAATATCCTTTAGTTTAATTATGGACCCCGCTGCCACAAGAGGGTAGGACAAATGTCATGCAAGTTCTTTTCCATAAGCCCTAACAAAACTATATGACTATATACCAAATACATGCCTACATTACATTGACAATCTGGAGATAATTTTGTGTCACCCTAGGTTAGGACTATTATATGATGAATGTCATCCAATGAATACAGTGATCCAATGCCTGCGACTTTTTAACATATTGTTCTTGCTATGTTACTATTGGTGCTGCCACTGTTAGACTTGCTACAAAACTATTGCAATCATTGTTACCGGTACTATTACTGTTACCACTTCTATCAAACTACCATATTACTATCCTACTAATCAGTTTGTTGTAGATATTTATCTTCAGGTGTGGTTGAATTGACAAGTCAACTGTGAATACTCTTAAATATTCTTTGTCTCCCCTTGTGTTGAATCTATAAGTTTGGGTTGAATACTCTACCCTCGAAAACTGTTGCGATCCCCTATACTTGTGGGTTATCAAGACCTTTGTCTGGCACCGTTGCCAGGGAGCATAGCTATATTTGTTGATTCACTTGGGATTTATATCAACTGATCACTATGAAGGATCTGAATGATATTAAAATCAAGATTGTTCCCTCTACTACGAGGGGAGGTAAGGAACTACCTTCTAGCTCTGCACTTGATTCACCTTCTGTTATGAGTAAGTTTGCAACACCACCACATGCTATTGATTCAGATATCGATGATGCTACTTCTGCTATGAACGATGCTTATGATGATGCTAGTACCATGCTTAATGATATTATGCCACTAGGTGAATTTCTTAATGAACAAATTGCTAGAGCTAGAGAGAATGAAATATTTGAAACTAATGAAACTGCTGCAACTGATGATTATGGAACACCTATTTGGCTAGCTCTCCTAGATTTGAAATGCCTAAGATACCCGAAGGTTATTCCTTGGATGTAGAAATAGCTAGAGAGATTCTTGCTTGTAAGGATAGAAATGATCTTAAGAAACTATTATGCTAGTATATAGAAAAGACTTTGAATACTAAAATGAAATTTGATCCTAAGTTTGCTAGAGTTAATTACTTTGGTTGAATCACATCCTGTCCATGTCTACGAAACTGAAATTGTGGTAGCACATCTTACTAAGCTGAATGATATAGCCACCCTATTTGCTCATAATGAGAAGATTCGCTACTACTATATTCTCAAATTATTTACATTCTCATTAAAGGGTGATGCTAAGCTATGGTACAATACTCTTAGTCCTGGTTTTGTGCGTCCCTAGGATATGATTTGCTACTTCTCTGAAAATATTTTCCTAGTCATAAGAAACAAGCTACCTTACAGGAATATTTAACTTTATGCAAATTGAAGAAGAGAGTCTCCCACAAGATTGGGGAGGATTCTCTTATTGCTTAGTGCTTTGCTTGATCATTCACTTAAGAAAAATGAAATACTTGATATATTCTATAATGGACTAACCAATGCTTCTAGGGACCTCCTAGATAGTTGTGCTGGTTGTGTTTTCAGGGAACGAACTATTGAACAAGTTGAGGAACTACTGAATAATATAGTGAAGAACTATGATGATTGGATTCTCCCTGAACCACCACTTGAACCCACTCTAAACAAGAGGGGCATGTTATTTCTCAGTCCCGAAGATATACAAGAGGTAAAGAAATGTATGAAGGAAAACGGTATTAAGGTTGAGGATGTTAAGACTTTACCACCTATTGAAGAAGTACATGGAATTAACACACCACCACCTCCACAGGTGGTAGAGGTAAATTCTTTGTTAAAGTTTGGTGAAGGTGATATTCCTTACAATAAACGTCCAAGTTAGTGCTTATATGAGTTTGATAACTACATTAGGAAACATGATCACTTCATGCAAATTTTATGAAACAATTGAAATATAATTCTGATATGATTGCCCTCTTGAGTGACTTGTTATTCAGAATCAATAATGTTGTTATAGGTGTAGGAAAACTTGCCTCTATGGTTCAAACTCAGTTAGAATAAGTTGCTAAATCTCAAACAGAATTGCTTGATGAAATGAATAATAATATGAATGATCATGCTATTAGAGTAGTGACTAGAGGAGGTAGAATCACAGAAGAATCTCTTTATCCTGAAGGTCATCCTAAAAGAATTGAACAAGACTCCCAAGGAATTAATGCTGATACACCTAGTCCTTATAAGAAGAAAAATAAAAAGGAAAATTATAGGACTTTGCATGCTTCTAGTGAACCTGAGATAGAAAAACCTCCTGATAATAATCATGATCTATCTACTTCTGATGCTGAAATCCAATCTGGTAATGAACATCGACCTAGTGATAATGATAAAGATAGTGATGTTCATGAGGATGCTCAGTCTAGTAATGATAAAGAACTAGATAATGATGTAGAAATAGAAGCTTCTGTTAATCTTGATATGTGGGGACCCCGTCTCATAAGTTGAGATCACCGAATGTATGTGCATAGTGATCCCAGAGATCAATGCTCTCTGAACACACAGAAACATGAATACAAGAATCTTACATCCATACATATTGTATTACACAAATAAAGGCCATCTAGGCCCAAGTCTTACATAGATAGGGCCGCGAGGGCCAAACACTTAAATATAACAAGAAGCGGAATTCTTGGTTGAAAGCATGAACCCATGCCATCTGCCTTAAAACCTACATGCATTCTGACCGGGAACCATCCTAGTTCGCATGTCCATCACCAACGAACTCTTCACCATAATCCTGCTCTTCCTTGTCGGGCCAATTAAATAACCAGTGGCATGCCAATGAGTACTTTGAATGTACTCGCAAGCAACCCATGTTTGGGAACAAGGTATAACAATGCATGATGTAGAACTAAGTAGGTAATTTTGCAGAAAGCTAATTTTGAGTGTAGTGACATGATCAAATAACTTATGTAAACATGCATCAACAGTTGGCAGATATCCACACGAACAAGTCATAGATATCATCATAAGCAGGGTTTCAACAACTCATGTCCAGGAATCATATAAGGTCATCTGACTCAAGTAACATCTTTTGTTCCACACACATGCACCAATTTGTGAAATCACTAGAGATAGTTTAAGCAGCCCCACCCGACTGTCCTTGACTGTGTACATGGCTATTCGAATAGTTTTACACTCTAGAGTGGTTGCACACTTTACCCATAAGACACGGGGAACTTCCATGTCATCCATGACTTGCGGTATATTACATACCCAAGGTAAGCACCCGAACAATGCCTTTCCCCTAGAAATACTAAACAAAGATTCCACTCGTTAGTCCATGTCTACATGACGTGCAAACACGAGCATCGCTCCACATAGTACCATCCATGAACGAACACAATGGTGTGCCCGGTGCCTTTAAAGACAGTGTACGGTCGCCCTACCAGGAACGACCCCGTATTGAGAGGGTAACCCATACTCTCCCGCCACTAGTAATGCGGGCACTCTGTCAGCACCAAGCAAGGACATAACCAAAGTCCTGTCCCATAAGGGGTATCGTGGTTGTACATGTAAGGTTGGAACGGTCGACAAATCTTAAATCTAATCTATTTTTGAAAACACACACACTCACTTGCTCCGATACACCACTTCTGTACCAAGAGGTTACCTAGCTCATCATAATCTCCCCCGGGCATTAGTGGCACCCGATGGGGTTTTCGAAAAGTCTATGAAAACACTTTTGTTTCTGTCACCATGCATATTCCCGTCCCACTTTGCATAGCATCTACTAAGCATCCAATCAACTCCCACCTGCACAACCCTCATAAGCATCAACAAGAAAGTTTTGGAGGCAGCCCACCGAAGTGGTTACCAAATAACCATGATCAACTCATCGGAACATAATGTGCTATATGACATGCATGAAAAGTTTCTTAACATGGTCAAAGCGCTGCTTGCCTGGCTAAGCAAAGTGTAACATCCCAAAATTCCATATTGGAATATTATGAAATATAGCTATGCATCCATCATCATCATTGTTTGAATACCTGTATTGTTGAAATGTTCTTTCTAAAAATTCTGAAAGCCCTTTCAATTTTTCCCTAACTTGCTTTCACCTATTGGAAATTTTGGTTAAATGTTCAAAATAAGAGGGGAGTAACATGACACTCCACACCAGGGTCATTTTGGTGATCTATTTGAACAAAAGTAACCAGGAGTTATTTTAAAAATATTTGCAAAAAGGATTTAAAAACAATTAGGCAATTTCTGAAAATATTATTTTTTTCAAAGTGTTCAAATGACAGAATAAAAATGCTCATTAAATAGCATTTATTATTCTCTTAATTTTGATATATAATACACCTATATTTATAAACGATTTGAATGCTTTAAAGGTTTTTGAAACGCTCTGGAAAATCATTAAAGGAAAAACGGTAACTGTTAGTATTAAACGGGCCAGCCCACGGTAGTTACTCGCGAGTTTATTACCGACCGGCCGACCGACGCACAACGGAAGCGCTCCCTCTCGCTGACACTGGGCCCCACCTCGACCGACCGTTAGCCCGAACGGTCATCTCCCTCCTCCCCCGCACGCGCCGACGACCTCGCCGGCCGTTTCCTCCCCCTCCCGGATCTCTATCCTTTCTCCTCCCCCGCACCCCCCGAGCACCCTATAAGTAGCGCTGCGCCTACTCTCTCCGTTCACCCCCCAGCCCCCTCTCTCCCTCGCCGAGGCGCTGCGCAATTGCTCGCTGGAGTTGCGCCACCACCGGAGCTCCCCTACGCCGTAGCCATCGCCCCGGTCGTCCTCGCCCCTCCCCGACGCCTCCGTTCGACACCGGAGGGCCGCCGCTATCGCTCGACCCCCTTTGCTGCCTTCCCCGACCACCGGAGCCACCTCCGGCGAATTCCTCGACCCCCGACCGCCGCCTCCATCACCGGAGTTCTTCCTCCCCACCGGTAAGTCGCCGTCGACACTCCCCCTCCCTCCGATCCTAATCCTACGGCTCGGATTAGAACATTAAAACGGCGAACCGTTTTCTCCTTGGCCTCGGTCGCCCGCTCGAAACTGACTAACGCATGCGCTAGCTAGCCAGTAGAATCGCGCCACGTCACCCCTGGCTGTCCGTTAGATTTAGTCTTTTTTCTGATTTCTTTTAGTAAACAGAACCTATTCTAAATTTGTTTTAGCTATATCTTTTAATCTATTTAGTGTTTTGAGTTTATTCTTTTTGCAATAGCTCAAATTTTTCATGTAGTATCACCCTGTACTTTTAAATTTCAAATTTGAACTATAAAATTTGAATTGAATCAAATTTGCTCAAAATCTTCAAATTTGAATAACTAGAGTTTGAAAATAGATTTTGATATGAATCTTTTTGCTTCTGTTTGATATTGGTTAGGACTATCACCATGTTTAGTTTGAGGATTTTTAGTATGATTTTGATTAATGTTTTAACCAAAAACAGAATCTGCTTAGTATTATAGTATAATTTTATTTACTTAGTTTTAGTTAGTTTAACTTAGATTTAGTTTTAATTTGTTTAGTAGGTTCTGTTGATTATACATTTAGTGTTTTACTTATTGTTAATAAAAATATAAAATTGTTTAGTTTATTTCCTTGTTAAGATAGGAATCACAATTTCTTTTCCAATAGGTTTATTTTGATTAAAACAACTAGTTCACTAATAGATTCTTTTAATAGAGTTTTATATAATTTAATTTTGTTTTCTAAAACAAGTTTATTTGTAAATTATTTTCTGTTAAGAACATGTTTTACTAATAAATAATAAGTTTGGTTTTGCTCTCTTGTTAGTAAAACTATAGTTGTTTCATATAGTGTTTATCAAACCTTTTACAAACTTTACAAAAGTTGTCTCAACAAACTTAAATTGATTTTCTTATGTTTATTAATAAAAATATTTTATTGTTCCTTGCTGTCAACAATTGTTTTGTTATTACAAAATAGTTTTATTATGTTAGTAGTGTTTTATCAATCACCTCCTAGTAAACAAAACTTTGTGTGTTTTCTTGCTAGTGATTTTTGTGCATTGTTGCCTTGATTTGTTAATACTTCTTTGCTGAATGTTATGAGTTGTTATTTTGTTGAATTCTTATTGAGTGCTTTGTTTGCTTCGATAGATTATCCGGAGTGCGAAGCTTGTTACTTAGAGTCACTCACGTACGAAGATCATCAATCAGGCAAGTCACTTTGATCATGATTACCCATGTTTTATATGCATTAGTTCTACCATCTCCCCAAATTGCATGCAAGATAGGTTAGTTGGAAACTTGGTTACATTGTAGTAGTATCATGTGGTAGGTACCCCCCTCAAACTCTTTGACACATTGGCCCCGGGAAACGTTGTTTTACTTTTTGCTATGCTATTAGTAGATGGGGTTGGTTGTGTGATTCATGAGAGTTGAGAGAGTTAATAATTTCAAGACCTACATAATGATCAAGATTTAAGACTCCGAGTTTTCAACATACCTCTGGGTGGATGATGGTTGAACGGCACCCTGGAGAAACCAGTGGATTTGCCTAGGTGATGCTGGAGATGGCCAGTATTCACGCGGAAAGGTCCACCCAGGCACAAAGAGATGGATGGATGCTTTAAAACCCAAGGCTTACCTGCACAGCCACAAGTCATTATGGGCTCTGGCTAGGTTGGATATCATGGTGACCCTGGACAGGCGGTGCTACGAGAGGTAGAAGAACGATAGGAAAGGATGGGCACCGACAGAGTCGCAGGGAAACCTTTTGGAAGACCATGTTTTGGTCATCCGTTTCTCAAACACCCTGAAGTGCGAGAAATCAAACGAAGGCGACCAAATCTTGTGGGGAACGTGTGCAAAACTCTGCAGAGTATTCAAAACCTAATCGATTAGCCGTGTCCACGGTCATGGACGACTTGAGCCAAAGGAATTGAAACTTCCGGAACTCTCAACACAATTAATATTGATGATGTGGGTAATAATAATTTGGGAATGAGAATTGGTTGGTGGAACAATCTCATTAATCAACCAACTTAGTAGTATTTTGCTTAGCCCCTCCCTTGATGTAGGAAAAAATTGGCTTTACGCAAAAACTTACCACCCCACCAGCCATATATGCATATAGACTAGATGATTATCTTTTCACCCCTCTCTTGTGACTTTGCCGGCATATTCCATATGCTGACCTACATGGCTGCAACGTATCATGTTGCAGAGTACTTTTCCGACCAGGAGTGAGGACACGTTCTATGCTCTGTGAGATGGCCTTGGAGTCAGATGGACTCATCTACCTTCGACGCTTCCGCAAGATTTAGATATTCTCATGAGTTGGCTTTTAGCCACTTTATTGTAATTTTTATTGTAATAAAGGACTCGAAATGAGATTTCGATTAATATATTTGTTGTGTGATTTCCCTTTGATATATACATTGATGTACCATGTGTGTACCAGCATGATCTTGGGATGGTACGGAAACACCGGAGACTTGACCTTTCAGGTCGGGTCGCTACACAAAGTCTTCGAGGTCTTCACACGCTTCTAGTCCAACTCCGAGTACTTTTCCTACTTCGTTAACTATCGCCGGAAACAACCACAGTAAGCAACACAACAAGCAGAGAAATAAAAGTTCTCCATACATAGGAGTCTTATTTCTCTAGGACATCTCTGGTCATAAGAAGATATCTAAAATGGCTCTACCTGATTTTGGATCATCATATATTTTTGAATGATGTAAATGAAGGCATCTTTGATCCTATAAGAAGTCTACAGAAATCATTTTATAAAAATGAGTGAATGCACCTATTAAATAGCATGATTTTAGAAACTTGCAGGAACTAGTTTCACAAGATTTTGATTTGAGATGAATTTGCTATGAATTTCCTAGGAATGCAATAATGGAAAATGGGGCTATTTATTTGATCCAACAACATCAATGCATAGTAAAAATGTTTAACATCGCTAGACCATTAGGGCATGACATTTAGACCTCCTAGAAATTGAAATAACTCCGTTTGGAGTTGATTTGGACTCTCTAGGAATTCTGCAATGAGGGGGTTCTTATAGTTCAAATTTGAATTTGAACTTCAATAGTACAAAAACTTGTGGCGCAAAAATATGGACGTTACACCAAATAATAGTTGGAATTTTTATGATAATATAGAAACTTGAATTATCAAATTTGGAGGTCAAATGGATTTAATATGAATTTTTGAACTCTCTATAAAAACAAAAAGATAAAAGGAATTACCCAATGGCTAAACTCCTCTCAAGGCGCAGGATATCAACTGGGCCGGCCCAGTGCCTCGGCCTGGTGGGCAAGTTTCCACTTCAAACATGTATCTGATGAAATATGCTTTCGCAAAATGAATGCGCCTCTAGAAGAAACCATGTCCTCTTAAACTAAGCGGGCCCGGTCGATACACGTTGACTCGTGGGGTCACCGGAGCTACCGACGGCCTTCTTCTTCATTGCGCGGTTCCTTCATGTTGTAGTTCAGAGGAGGCGAGGCCGAGCTCATCCCTATGACCTGGGGTACCGCCAGGAGATTCCATCACACTAGTGACCTCTAGGAGGAGCCTGCTACACCCCTGATGGGTTTTGGCACTCGGAGAGGTAGGAGCTGACCACAGCATCGTTCATGGCGGTAGTTGTCGATGGCGACATGAGCACGGGGCAGTGATACATCTCTAAATTTATGAAGTATTCTTGCCATGTTTACATTAATTCTATATGATTTTGGTATGATTTTATTGGAACTAAACCGGACTGACGTTGTTTGCAGCAAAACTACCATGGTGTCGATTTTGTGAAGAAATAAAAGTTCTCGGAATGGGCTGAAAATTTACGGAGAATATTTTTGGAAAATATAAAAAATAAAAGTTCTAGGAATGGCCTAATAAATATTCTAGGACGTGCCCCTTGGCTTGTGGGTCCCTCGGGAGTCCCCTTGACGTGATTCCAATGCCAAGTACTCATATAAATCCAGAAACCCCCAGAAAGAAACCTAGATCGGGAGTTCCACCACTACAATCCTCTATAGCCATAGAAAACCAATTGGGATCCCGTTCCGTCACCCTTCCGGAGGAGGAAACCATCACTGGAGGCCATCTTCATCACCCCGACGGTCTCCATGATGATGAGAGAGTAGTTCACTGTCGGTCTCAGGGTATGTACCAGTAGCTATGTGTTTGATCTCTCTCTCTTGTGTTCTTGAGATGGCATGAGATTGATGTACCACGAGCTTTATTGATATAGATGAATCATATGGAGTTTTCCCCTTCTCTATCTTCTTGTGATGAATTGAGTTTTCCCTTTGAAGTCTTCTTATCGAATTGAGTCTTTAAGGATTTGAGAACACTTGATCTATGCTTTGCGATGGGATATCCGTGGTGACAATGTGATGTTCCATTGATCCACTTGATGTATGTATTGGTGATCAACTTGGAGGTTCCGTGACCTTGGGAATCTATGCATAGGTGTTGGCACATGTTTTCGGCTTGAATCTCCGGTAGAAACTTTGGGGAACTCTTTGAAGTTCTTTGTGTTGGATTGAACATGATGAATCTGAAATTGTGTGATGCATATCATATAATAAAGCCCATGGGTACTCCTGGTGACATTGGAGTATCTAGGTGACATAAGGGTTTTGGTTGATGTGTATCTTAAGGTGTTATTTAAGTACGAACTCTAGGGATGTTCGTGAAACTTATAGGCATAGCTGATAAGATTGATCGGAAAAGATAACTTCGAGGTGGTTTCATACCCTACAATAATTTATTCGTTTGTTCTCTGCTATTTGTGACTTTGGAGTGAACTCTTTCTCGCACATGAGGGATTTACATATGATTCAACTATGTTAGTATTGTCGAGAGAACTTGCACAAGTGAAAGTATGAATCCTAGGCCTTGTTTCTAAGCATTGCAATATCATTAGTTACCTTGCTGTTTTTATATTTTCAGATTACAAAAACCTATATCTACCATCCATATTACACTTGTATCACCATCTCTTCGCGGAACTAGTGCACCTATACAATTTACCATTGTAGTGGGTGTGTTGGGGACACAAGAGACTCTTTGTTATTTTGTTGCAGGGTTGTTTGAGAGAGACCGTATTCATCCTATGCCTCCCATGGATTGATAAAACTTAGGTCATCCACTTGTGGGTAATGTTCTACCGTCTTACAAAACTCTGCGGTTGGAGGCCCAACACGAGTCTACAAGAAGAAGGTTGTGTAGTAGACATCAAGCTCTTTTCTGGCGCCGTGGCCGGGGAGGTGAGTGCTTGAAGGTATATATTTAGATCTTTCAATCAAATCTTTTAGTTTCTTGTTTTTCACTCGTTTGGTTTTATAAAAGAAAACTACAAAAAAATGGAGTTTAGGTTGCATAAATTGTTTCGTCTCTTTAATGTCTTCCGTGAAAATCATGGTTCGGAAAATTGTGCTCAATTGGTAGAGGAAGAATTTATGAAAATACTTTATGAGAATTCCTTGAATGATGAGCATTATTTCAATATTTCTAGTATGAATTATCTGAATATCCATGATGCTAATGATATGCAAATCCACAAGCTTGGGGATGCTATGTTTGATGAAGATGATATTTTGAGTCCCCCATGTTTGGATGAGAAAATTTGTTATGATAATGACATGCCTACTATCTATGATGATTATGATGATGACATGTATGCTATAAAGAGTGATAGTAACCATGAAACTTTTCATCATGATTTTAATATTCAATGTGGTTATGTCAATCAAGTATCTCATGATAGTTATTTTGTTAAGTTTGCTCCCACTATTATGAATGAAAAGAAAATTGCTTATGTGGAGAATGACAAAATTTCTATGCTTATGGATCATGTAGATAATTATTTATGTGATTGTTATATTGTGGAATTCCTTCATGATTCTACTCAAAATTATTATGAGGGAGGAACATTTGCTTTTAGGAATTGCAATAATATCAAGTTTCCTCTCTATGTGTTCAAAGTTTTGAAGTTATGCTTGTTCTGACATCCTATGCTAAATGATTCTTGTTCCAATAAGTTGTTTGCTCACAGAATCCCTATGCATACTAAGTGAGTTAGGCTTAAATATTCTTGTCATGAGATTGAGGATGCTCTCTTAAATGTTTCAAATACTATTCCTATGTGAGCATCATTGAATTCATCATGCCTAGCTAAAAAGGCATTAAAGACAAGCACTTATTGGGACACAACCCAACACTTTTTATGTATGTTTTTATGTGTTCAAATGATTACGCTACTTACTAATCATGTTTTATGCCTTGTGTTTCAATAAAGTGCCAAGTAAAGCCTTTGGGATGACTCACAAGATGAGTAGAATTGATGCTGAACCAAAATACAAACTTTTGACTCCAGTACAAGAATTTTCATTTTTTACTGGAGCGTGATAATGATCTGAAATTTTTACACAGTTTTATATACAAATTCTCTAGGCTTTAATCACTTCTCAGAATTTTTAGAGACAGGTAAGTATGGTTATACTATAGATCTTCACTGACTGTTCTGTTTTTGACAGATTCTGTTTTGCATGCATTGTTTGCTTGTTTTAGTGTTCCCATAGCTTATATTCTGAGATATAAATTATGTGAAAGATATAATATAGTAGGTATTATGTGGTAAGAATTATGAATCTTTTCTTGACAGTACCTAAGTGAATGATCTTTATTTATTACACTAACCCTTCTCACGAGGTTCCGTTAAGTTTTGTGTGATTGAAGTTTTCAAGTTTTGGGTGAGACACCGATATGAGGAGAAAAAGGAGTGACAATAACCTAAGATTGGGGATGCACAAGGAACCCCCAAGATAATATCCAAGGAATAATCAAGAGCCTATACTCGGGGATGCCTTGGAAGGCATCCCCTCTTTCGTCTTCAACACTATCGGTATATCTCTCTTGGAGCTATATTTTTATTCCTCACATAATATGAGTTTTGCTTGGAGCGTCATTTTATTTTGTTTTTATATATTAGGTTTTATTTATAATCTTTTTTAAATAAAAATTTCCAAGAATTGTCTTTAGGATGCTCGAATTGCATGTTTGATGTTTGCTGCCTAAAAAAGAAACTTCTGCTGTAGTGTCTGAATTTTCATACTTTACTGGAATGTGGATAGTTTCTAAAAAAATTACACAGTATTTAAATATAAATTACTTAGAATGTCCTAAATTTTCATAATTGTTTGAGTTACATAAGTACACTGGTTTAATAGATTTCTACACACTGCTCTGTTTGGACAGATTGCTGTCATTGTTTTGTTATCTACTTATCCTATAGTTTCCATAGCCTATATTGGTAGATATAAATGGTGGAAATGATAGTAAACATTATATAATCTTTTAAAATTATTGTGCAACTTGTCTTGGCAGTACATCAAGTGTTGATTTATTCTTATGTGTACTAACCTATATCATGAGTTGTTTTCGAGTTTTGTGTGTATGAAGTTTTTGAGAATAGGTGAAACCATGATATGAGAGGATTCAACAAGATAAAAAAGCTCAATATTGGGGATGCCCAAGGCACTCCAAGTAAATATTTCAAGGAGTATCAAGCATCTAATCTTAGGGATGCCCCGGTTGGCATCCCACCTTTCTTCTTCAACAATTATCGGTTAGCCTATGTTGAGCCTAAATTTAATTCGTTCACATGATGCGTGCTATTCTTGGAGTGCTATTTTTATTTTGCTTGCTCTCGAATAACATACACAGATCTGAAATATTTATTGATATAGAGATCCCTCACACAGCTACTTGATTGTTTACCTACTCATTGATCTTCACTTATATCTATTCGGAGTAGTTTGTCAATTTGCTCTAGTGCTTCACTTATATATTTGTAGAGCACGGCGGTGGTTTCATTTTATAGAAATTGATGAACTCTCATGCTTCACTTATATTATTTTGATATTATCTAAAATTATGTTAATTTTCTTAGGTTATGAATAGTCTTAATATAATGGGCATCCAAGAGGGATATAATAAAAACTTTCATATAAAGTGCATTGAATACTATGAGAAGTTTGATTCCTTGCATAAAGGTTTGAGATATAAAGATGGTGATATTAGAGTCATGCTAGTGAGTAATTGTGTATTGGTAAAAATACTTGTGTTAACGGTTTGTGATTCCCAGAGCATGCACGTATGGTGAACCATTATGTGACGAAATCAGAGCATGATTTGTTTATTGAGTGTCATCCTTTGTGTGAGGGTCGGGAGCGCGCGATGGTTAACTCCTACCAACCTCTCCCCTAGGAGCATGCGTCTAATATGTATGTGAGTTCTTTATGACTAATGTGAGTCCATGGATTATACACACTCTCACCCTTCCACCTTTGCTAGCCTCTCTAGTACCGCGCAACTTTCGTCGGTGCATTAAACTCACCATATACCCTTCCTCAAAATAGATACCATACCTACCTATTATGGCATTTCCATAGCCATTCCGAGATAAATTGCCATGCAACTTCCACCACTCCATTTATTATGACAAGCATCTTCATTTTCATATTGCTTTGCATGATCATAAGATAGCTAGCATGATGTTTGCATGTCTTGTCCGTTTTTTGATGTCATTTGCTATGCTAGATCATTGCACATCCCGGTACTCCGCCGAAAGCATTCATATAGAGTCATATTTTGTTCTAGGTATCGAGTTGTAATTCTTGAGTTGTAAGTAAATAAAAGTGTGATGATCATCATTATTAGAGCATTGTCCCATGTGAGGAAAGGATGATGGAAGCTATGATTCCCTCACAAGTTAGGATGAGACTCCGGACTTTATGAAAAATAAAATAGGCCAATGAAGCCCAAATAAAAAAAAGAGGCCAAAGATGCCCACCAAAAAGCATACATATATATACATATATATATGTATATATAGGACATCACTATTCTAATCCTAGGATTAGAATAGTTATTTGGATCACAACAGCCCTATAAGGGCCCAACAGAATGTTCCTGAACTTCTTGAACTGCTGGCCCACCCAACATGATACACATGCTCTGATCCCGATTGAGGCCGCCCCAGCCCCCCTCCCTCGAAGCTCCTTGCCCCAGCCCCCTCCTTGCCGCTCCTCCCCTCGATTCCCCGCCAGCCTCCGCCACGATTCGTCACCAATCTTCGTTGGATCCAGTGCCTCCCCTCCTTCTCTAGCTCCCAGCCGACGGGGTCCATCGCCTCCCCGCGAGCAACGACGGACGCCGGCGTGAGGGAGCCCGCGTCGCCTGGAGGCGGGAAAGCCGCCAGAATATCTGCAACAAGCCACCATGGATTTTTGGAGGCCTCCTCCTTCCAACCTCACCTCCTCCCGACGGCTTAGCAAATCTAATCATGGCCAAGCCTCAAGGTACAGCGAACAGCGCGTCCAAGGGAGCATATCAGAGGCGGAGGGTGCATCGGCGACACCTTCAAATCTAGCAGCAAACGAGGCACCACAAGTACCTGAACTTCCTCCCTCTTAGGTACCTGAACTTCCTCCTTCTTCTTGGCTCCTCCTTCAATCTTGCCTCACCTGAACTTCTAGCTTCATGCAGATGAACCTCACGCCCTCTGCAAGACATGCAATGCCAGGAGATATCTCTCCCAACTCTCCGACGAATTGCTATCAAGTTGGCTGATCTACTGCTGGAAAAAGGCTGCCCGAACTTGTATCCAAGGTATGGTTGAACTTCCTGCTGTCTGCTATTTTCTTTCAGCCATGTGAAGTTCTGATAGTGTGTGAGCCTCAGTCCATGCTGCAAAAGTTAAAAAATCTGCATGCCTTCATATGTAAAATACCATGTGAAGTTCAACAAGTTAGTGGGCTAGAGCTCAGTTTGGTATGTATCTGATTGTTTGCAAGAAAAGGAAAGTAAGGAATATGTGATCAATTGAAGTTCAAGGATGGAATGTAGTATGAAATTTAACCATTGAAAGCCATGAAGGTCAGCTTTTTCACTGGACACAGTAGTTCCGCTTTGAAAACCATGCAAACACTTGAAGATCACGTTGGTATGCACTAGTAAGGTCAACCATGCGAACACATGAATGTTAGGATTAACTGTAGATTGTATTTCCTCTATGCAAACTAGAAGCTCAGTCTGTGGAGAGTTCTCATTTCAGGTACAGAAAAAAATAGTGTAGAATTCAGAATGTGAAGTTCATTTTGTGAAGAGTCCTCAGTTCAGGTACACAAGTATAGGCAAATGCTCAGCTCAGTTCAGAAAAACTATACCTGTCCTAGGAAAAATATGTACATGAACAACAATTTTATGAGAAGTTGAGGCTATGAATAATGCTCAGTTCAGCAACACCATTATATGCAGATGTGACTTGTGTGCTAACACATTCTTTTTTTATGCCAGCAGGATGAGAGACGCAAAAAGAAGGTTAGAACTTCCCAGTAGCAAGTACACAACCCTAACCCTGTACGCGTTTTGCCGCCTCCTGAATGTGCCACACCTCAAACAACCAACAGCATTCCCAATCTGCTCCACACCAGAATTGGGTGACACCAAAAACACGTGCAGACTACCAAGATGCTGGGTCATAGCCCGATCCGCACCATTTTGCGCCTCCACCTAATTGGGTTACGCTGGAAATCCCTCGCGGATTCTTTGTATCCACCAGGAGACTTCTAAGCACAACGATGGAGGAGGGTGTTAGCTTAGGTCCTGTGTATAACTATGGAGGTTATCCTGGTGTGGCTCGTCAATGTGAAAGGGTAGCATGTAAACCGGATGCCAGGACAAATCCAACAGGAACACACACACAGAGGAGAGCACTACCGCCGTTGGATGCTGCTGCTGCTACAACTCAGGATCATGCGGGACATGAGGTAGGTGAATTGCTTCACCGAACAAAAGAGCAAACTAAAACCAGGATCACCATGCCTCCACATCCACCACAAGAAAAAAGGACGCAAACAAGAGAGAGGCCAACTTCAGCCCCCCTTCCTCCTCGTGACCCACTCCTGCACACTGCTATGATAACTCCGCCATGCCCCATCCCAAAGGGCCAGCAGCAGATTACGATGGAGTTGCGATCATACACGCATGTAAGTGAACAAAATTTAAGTATTTATATATGCATCTTGTATGATCTGCAATTTTTTTGCTCCCTCCAAGATAACAAATTTATAAACTACATTTTAACATACCGTTTGGATTTGTTTTCTTTTTCTGTAGATGCCGGATCTCCCAGATGATCTAATACCAAGACTAAAGATGCCATTCAAGAATTCAGAGAAATCTAGGGAATTTTACAACAAATACATCACACATGCTAGTTTTGGCATCAGGAAGATGGGAGGGAATGACAATCACAAGTATTTTGTTTGCGCGTTCCAAGGGAAACATAGAACTTTTATTTCAAAAGCTGAAAGGAAGAGAAACAAAACATCAGAGAGGACAGGCTGCAATGCAAGAATGAGGGTGAAGGTGAAAGTGGATAACACATGTGTGGTAGTGGCCATTGAGTACAATCATAATCACCACCTCATCCAAATTGCTGACCTGCTGGTATTCTTGCACTCACACAAGAATTATGACCCGACTATTTTGGAGTACGTAAAGCTCTTGCAATACCATGATATCAACCATACAACAATTATGTCCATGCTATCGGAAAATGAAGATGGAAGCTACTTCCTAAGCATGACCGGATGAGACCTACTAAACCCGTAAGTATTGAAAAATGCACATACTACAATGTACATAGCATCCTAAGTCACCACCCTTGCCATTAGCAAAAATAACGACTCCATGTTTGCATATAATTTGCAGGAAAGCTATGAATGCGAGGAAAGATGATTTGGATGATGTATTGAAACTTGTATCTTTCTTTAAAGACATGAAGGCAATCAATGACGAGATTTTCTGTGACATACAAGTGGGCAGCGACAATGTAATTAAAAACATTTTCTGGTCCAATCCAAGCTGTAGGGGAGCATATCAAGATTTTTGCGATTGTGTAACATTCGACACAATTTATAAGACTAACAGATTTCATGCCTCTAGGAGTGTTTGTTGGAACAAACCTACATTTGCAGTCAACGATATTTGTTGTTGCCCTAATTAGAGACGAAGATGCAAAGTCATTCAAGCGGCTGTTCGATACATTTGTATGGTGCATGAACAACAAACACCCTACTTGCATTCTAACAGGTAAGTACAAAAAAATCTACAAGTTTCATCATCTTTTCAGCTCCACGTGTATATCGGGTATACTGGTTTTAACTGAAAATATTATAAACCAAGCACTTCAAACACTAGTAGCACAGAAGTCCAACAAACAGTACAGAAAGAAAAATATGGTTATGTCTATGAAGTTTAAATACAGGAATCATAGAAGTTCAAGAACACTGTTGTAAGAAAAACAATATGTATCAGGTTCACAAAAATACGATTATGTCTGTGAAGTTCAAATACACGAATCATAGAAGTTCAAGAACACTGCTGTAAGAAAAACAATATGTATCAGGTTCACAAAAATATGGTTATGTTTGTGAAGTTCAATCACTGGTACCACAGAAGTTCAACAACACTGCTATAAGAAAAAAAATTGGGGGACATTATTTGATAGTCCTACTGCTGCTTGTGAAGTTCAACTACTTGTATAACATAGGTTCACCATCAGTGCAAGAAGCAAGTTTCATTTTTCAAATTTATGCAGACTAGTGCCCGTCACTTGCGAAAGCTATACCACAATCATTCCGAAATACAATCCACAAGCTATGCCGTTGGCACATCATGAAGAAGTCCAAGGAATACCTCACATTGCTGTATAAGAAGTATCCAACATTCAAAGAGGAGTTCACAGCAATCTTAAACTGGCCGCTAATGCCAGCAGAGTTTGAAGCTGCCTGGGCTACACTCGTGCAGAAGTACAACATTCAAAACGACCAGATGATGATGTAGCTATGGAGTGACAGGATAATGTGGATATCTGCATATTATAAGAACATTTCCTGTGCTAGAATGACTTCTACACAATGAAGCAAGAGCATGAATCACGTCCTAGAGAGAGGGTTTGTCAAGGGGACACAGAACCTACACAAGTTTGCTAGGCGGGTAAATTCTTGCATACAAACTCGACTGTAGAAGGAAAATGAGCAAATAATGGCCAGCATGGTATTGTGACTTCCTTGAACATGTGCACTTGGTAAATCAAACCCATGACCCGGCTTGACTAATATCTAATTTTTTCACATGTGCAGAGCAATCCTGTCATAAAAACAAATTACGGCTACGAGGAAGGCATGACTATCAAGTACACGAGAGTCATGTACAGCGAGATGAGGCATAGGATGAGAAAGAGCATGCTATTTCACGCAAAAAAGATAGCAAAGGCCACTAAATACCTTATGTACTACCACGACAAGGTTGTCCATGAAGATGATGAAAGCTTTGCCTAGTCAAAGCATGAATACCAGGTTGTAGCTGACCCAAAGAAAGAAATATATGAGTGTGAATGCAAGCTTTGGACACACACAGGTGAGCAGAAAAAAAATCATTAAATAGCTAAACTAGTAGTATCATATCAATACATGAAACTCATTACTTGCTCACAAACAATGTATTTTGTATTCATCACAAAATTCAGGTCTATTCTGCCTTCACATAATGAACATGCTGGACTACCTGAGGGCTGACAAATTTCCAGACAAGTATATCCTGAAACGGTACACAAAGACTGCAAAATCACAACCAACATTTGATACAAGGGACTACAACACAATTGCATCAAATGGCAGCTCAAAACTCTCAAAGCAAGACATCCTGCTGCAGCTAAATTTGACGGTTAACAAGAAAGCAATGATATATGAACAACAATATGACAGAGCCTTCTATGTTCTCAAGAGGCTTGTGGAAGAACTTGATGCAATACATTCAGCAAATCAAGCAGATGCAGATGAAAGGATAGCTGAAGAGGATGTTGAAATTGAAGATGACCTTCATTATTATGAAGCTGAAAAGCTCCAGACCGCTGCTCAAGCCAACCGCTGCCCAGCCAGAACTCAAGCAGAAGTTCAAGTTCACATGTTGGGGCCAATATTAGCAAAACACTGGATTTGTGAACAAAAAACACTGTCCACAAAAAACCAGCAGTTCAGCCAGAACCCAGGAAGAAGTTCAAGATCATAAGTTGGGGAAAAACAAAAACTCTGGCATATTGAAACAGTGCAATACATTTAAATTCACAAGACGATCATTCTTCAATACAGATACATTTGTCCTCAATAACATAAAAAACAGTGCTGCAGCTATAGATATACAAATTACTAAACCATTATGACAACCAAATCATTACGAAATCGTTCCAATCGTTATCAAACCAAGTCTTTACAAAATCAAATCTACACTAGAACCAATGTTTCTACACGCAGAATTCACGGGCCCAACGACTGGATCTCAACAGGAAGCATTCCACGCACAATTTCATTCTTCTCGCTGAAGACTAGAGTGTGCATGAACTCGGCCTTCCAGTCATCTATAGCAGCCTGCAAACAAAAAGAATGAAGAATTAAAAAAATAGTAAATCATAACTAAAAGCACACCAGGAGTGTATCGGCAAAAACAAAAAACATGAAAGGTTGATGAGACAAAGGAACAAGGACAAAACATACTTTCACATCACCAAAATCTTCAACAAGCCCATCGCCATCATATGTACAGCAGAGCTTCAAGGCGAAGAAACCACACTCATTATCCAGTTGCTTTGGGGCATCAACAAAAGTCGACCTCTTTGCAATAGTCGCCCAATTTGGTTGCTTGCTCGCTTTGTACTCAGACTTGCCATACATCTCCTCCAGCAACCCGATGAATCTCTTGATCTGCCAGACATGAAACATATGATCAAATCAAGAACATCTTAAACAAAAAGCTATGTTTAGGTACATAAAAGCGACACTTGCATAAAATCCAACTAGACGATACTAGAAGTTCAACTGTCAAATGATAGTCAGTTTAGGCACACAACTTTGAAGCAGCATTACCAAACAGAGATAAAAATGTTTTGTGAACGGAAGGCAGAATAAAATTCATGTCAAGAATAGAATATGACGGGAGGTTCAGACTAAGAAACACTCACAATATTTTGGCAATCTCTGTGGAAACTTGTTCGTGAAAGTCCCTGATTAGATTAAGGGAGTGAATCAAGGATGTCAATGCTCCCACGATATCTATTCAGCACATACACACTGTAGTGCGCTATTTTGCCAATTGGCTTGAAAAGTATCAAGAAAACTTGCCAAGATTGAAAAAATGGTTAACACAAACTACAAACAATAAGTATTGAACAGCCGAGATGAACAAAAACTTATTGACAAACTCAGCAAAAGGATGTACATAATGAAAAAAGGAAGAGTTATGAAAACCTAACCAACTTTGCATTAAGAAGGTCTTCTTCCTTACGAATAAACATTGGGAGGAGTGAAGCCGATTTTTTACATCGTATTTTGGAACTGATGCACCAAAATAATCATACTCCAGGTAGTACTGCATTCATAAACAGACCATCAACAAAGATCAAGAGCACGAAATAATAATGAGAAATAAAAACTAACTCCCAATGCCACTTCACCAAAACTGGCACAAAAAAGCAGATAGGGATATAAGAACAAAAACCTATATGAAGTAGGGACTCAGAACAACCCTGTCAGCACAAGACAAGATCTCAGAGGTCTCTGGCTTATCCTTCCACAAGTTTATGAGAAAGTCCATTGTATCTCCTTCCATCTACTTCCCTTCACCAAAAAGAGTATGAAGCACACGTCCTGTGAGGTCAATCACATTTCCAGGGATGGTAAACATGCAGTAGCTTGTCCTGCATATTTAAAAGGATGGGAAAATATTAGAAGCACTACTCCAAGAAAAGGAGAATGAATAGAAATCCACATACTATAACATCAAAAGTTCACAAAAATAGCTTTTCTAGCTAGTAGAAAAAACATGAGAAGAATACTCACTCAGAATACTTCTTCAGACCATCTTCACTGAGCACAATCTGTTTCAACCACCGGGCCTCAGATACATCAGGGTAACTGTATTTATTTAGGGCAGCGATAGGAAAACGCCACTTCAAACGGAATCTTGCTGCTCTCTTCGAGGAAGTTATGTTCCCAGACTCAACTGCCGGATTCCTCCTGGTGATGACATCATTCTTCCCACCTCTCCCAACAATAGTAGCAGCAGGAGATTTACCATTCTTCGGGTAAGCAATCTTATCAAAATCATCATCCAATGAAATCACCTCTCTTTGGACTGCACCAACCTTCCCGGAGCAAGGGGTACTTGGATCAGCACCAATATCGGCAGGCTGCTTCCCCAACTTGGAAGGAATAAGGGTTCCATAGCTCTCATATTCTCTCGGAGTTGTACTCATCGATTCCTCCCTAGGCTTGTATTCCTGTGACCCGAGAAATGAGTAGTGGTAATTGGTCAAGTCCAATGGCTCCACTGTCAAAAAAATACCATTAAATATAACTGAAGTTCAGATACAACACAATGTACAGTCCAACAAATATAGATGTCATGATTACTACTCAAAGATGACCTAATAAATTTGTGGCACTTCAAAACTAATCAAGTTCAGGCACAACCCAAGGCATAGATCAACATAAACTGATGAAATGGAAAACATTCAACTACAACTAACAAAAGCGTAAAAAGGTATGATATCTGAAGTTCATGTAGAATAAAAGTTGCAGTCCAAGTAAGCAATGAAAGGAAACCGCACTGAAACAAAAAACATGAGCAAGTAAAATTCAATGAAGTTCATGTAGAACAGAAGCTACAGTTCAAGTTTCAAGACTTACATGAATAGTATCCAAACAGACCATAGAAGTCTGTTTCAAACAAGTTAGAAGAACCAATTGAGTACAACCATGTCTTCCTAATATCCAAGATATTCTCATGGGAATAGTTTGCAAGAACCCCATCATGATACGAATTAACTTTCATAAGCATGAAGAATCCGTAGTCGATACTACCATCAGACAAAGAGAGCAATGCCAAAACAAAAGAAAGACAAAAGCATAACAAGACGTTGCAGCTTACGTACAACTACAATTAAACAGAAAAGTGATAGAGAGAAAAGTGGAACTCATACTTGTTAGTCTGTTGGGGGACATCAATCCAATCCAAAGGGAAATGGTCAATAGAAGGTGGATTAAAGGGTGTCTCCCTGTCATGGCTGGCATCGCTCCAAAGTTTCTTGATGTTATTAGTCATCTGCCAAGACAGGCATACCGCACAGTCAACATTTGGTCCATAGTACGAGTTGAGAAGCTAGAACCTAGAATTCTTCATGTCAAGAAATATGGAAACCCAATGACCAACACCAACCAAGTTAGCAGGAAGTATGGGTGGGTCAAAAGTGGGGAAAATAACCGGACGCGAGATAAACACACAAATCATTAAAACTGAAAATTAATATCAATAGCACAGAAAAAAAACAAGTAAAAACAAAGAGGATCACAGTGGAAACAAATACAGAGACAAAGAAACAAATATTGTTTACAGAATCATGCGCATCCATGCTATCTGGACCAGTCGCTAAGAAGTACTTCCTCGCACGGGAATTAAAATTCCCCCTGTAAATCTTGTCCTAATATATTGCAGATAACAGCAACATATGATAATACAATGAGACAAACAAGTTTTAACTAATATGGGTAAATAACAACAGAAAAGAAATTACTATAGGGTTGACTTAAACAAACCCAATACGGCAGGATGAGTTTTTCTGAGTTCTGGTATTTGGCACGTAGACAATACAGTGCAACCTCGGCTACATTAGATCGAAGCATTCCGCTAGGATTAAAAGACCCTGCGACATCTTCAACAGTAGCTTCACACTCATTGTTTTGGAACATAATCTTTGATCTAAAACAATCAAATAAAAAGTAAAGAAGTCAGCATCAGAAACTCAAGAAGTTCATCACACAAAAAGCAAAGTAGTTCAAATACATAACAACAGGCATCGGAAAGTAAAGTTAGATGTTCAACATCAGAAAGTAAAGAAGTTCAGCAAAAGAAAGTAAAGAAGTTCAGGTATAAAACCACGAACAATACATAAGGTAGATACATATAAAATCTGACCAGCTACACTCACCTCTTAGAACGATCACTCTTAATCTTAGTTACACTGAAAGAAAAGTCATCAACCTTCTTTCGGACGACAGTAAGTTCACTATCTACTTAGCAAAAGAATAGAAGTTGAGAGCAACATACAAACACAAAGATCAAGACAGGCCCAGCAAAAAAACACAAGCACATCTCAGCTGCTACACCGAAAGACAAACCATAGGATTAAAAACATCACAACCCATGCATTACAAACCTTCCCCGACATAAAAACAACTTCAATTCACTTTTATTTACAAACTACAAACCAGAAGTTCAACTTGGAACACAAAGAGAGTACATAGGGATATCAAAGACTCAAACCAACAACAAAAGAGATGTGGATGGGGAAAGAAGACAGAACCATGCTCCTCTCTTTATGGATTGTTGCCTAGATGAGTTGCAGCACTAGAAGATCATCCTCCTTTGCCAAGCTATCACTTTCAGTCTGTTCATCATCATCTCCAGTAGACATTGCAGTGTCGTCGGCAAGCACACCAGTAGCAGCTGGAGCAGCTAGGGAATGTCAAACAACAAAAATTGTTGGTTGTGCTGTAGCAGGAAGAGCTGGAGAACCGGCATCAACAGCAACTGATGGCTCTGCTGCAGGAGACTTCTCCATGCCTGCACGAGCACTACCAATATCACCAGCAGCCTCGATGGGATCTTTCCCTAAAATGATATCTTCAGCTGTCTTGAACTTCTCAGCATCAGAAACCCCAACACCGATGGATGACTGAGGTTTAGTTCGATCCAGCCCATCGTAGCAGCCAGTGCCTTATACAGCCTTGTCTGCGACCTTCTCCGAAGGAACACTAGCATCGTCATTCTGCAGCAAAGAACAAAAAGTCAATAAAAATGGACACATAGAAAAAAACGGCACAACAAGTTAAATAAAAAGGAAATTAAGGGACAAGAAAAATATACTTTAGGATCACTGCCATGAACCTCATCAACAAATAAATCAATCGGGGGAGCAGATTCACGCACAAGGACAATTGGACTTTCAGGTAAAACAGCCTCATCAACCCTAGCACCATCATCAACAGCCTACAAAAATCATATAGGACATGATGTCTAATCAGGTGAAGTCCACATAATATAACTAAAGAAGGACAACTATGACCACTGACACATGGAGGAAGTCCAAAGACACTAAACATAGAAGGTCAGATATCAAACTACTATCACACAAAGGAAAAAATCCAGATATAGAAAGCAAGCAAGGAAGTTCAGATACTGTAGGGCTGGAAGTCCAGATACTGTAAACAGAGAAGGTCAGAAATGAAACACAAATACTGAGAAAGGAAGTTCAGAACACATGAAATCAGGAAGGGTCACCTATGACAAAAACAGTAATAACTGTAAAGCTAGCAATGAACATTAATTCAAAGAACTAACAAAAAGGCAACATAAACAAACCTCTTCAATATGCTCCTCGTTCCTTGCTTCATGACCCAAACGAACAGAATAATATTGCTTCTGTATCTGACTGACAACAACACTAGAATCATCTTCAAAAGGATTGCAACGAGCATCTTGTATTTCCGTGAACATCCCAAAGCTAGTCCGAAGGTGGAAAGTGCTCTAACGAAGCTCAGCAAGAATTCTAGCTTCAATTGACAAAACCTCCTTCGAAGACTCAGCGTCAAAACCATGGTCGGCAGGAAGAATCCCATCGACGCGACCAAGATGCTCAAGAGTTGTAGGAACATTAGCCATCTCACCACAAACAGTTTCTAGAAGACCATCAATCCTAAGAATGGAAACATTTGTAGCATCAAAGAAACCCTCAGAAGAAACACCACCTGCAGCACTCACATGGGTAGAAGAACCTCCAGGATCTACAGGGGGGCACCAGTATTGACATCCCGGGAGAAATCATATCTTGGGGCACCTCCACTCCCTAGGCCGGTGGCACAAGGCATAGTAAGAACAAGACGTTCGATAACCCTAAAGAACACAACCTCAACCTGTGTCTTCCATTACATAAAAAACAAAAGTCAACGCATCAAAAAACAATGGAGGAACATGGAACAAATATTGAAGACAGTACCAAAAGTTCAAGTTAAACTGTACAGAAAAGAATGATGCATAGAAACACTCACACGCAGTTTCCCAAACACCCAGTTGGCTGGGTCCTCATCCCCCTTCCTAACCAAGTCAAACTATCAAGATTAGTCATCTTGGCCTGGTCCATGTAGTTGATGCGAGGGGTCCTCAAATCAACAACAAACTTCTTGCCAAGGATAAGGCAGTCCAGATACATAAGTAGCGGTGCGATGCCACAGCCTGTAACAGCTTTTCCTCTGCTAGCCCTTCCTAATACCTAGTAATAGCCATTCGAAGATCATCAACAACCAACTGACAATAGTCCATATTTTCCATATCTTCAGGGACAAGATTCCCAGCCATTGTTGCCTCCCTGGACACTCGTGTAGACGTACCAGGAATAATAACTTTCATGAAGAGAATCAGGTAAAAGACCTGCAGAGCCAGGTCATCATTCTTCTCATCCTTCACAAGTTCCTCGGGGATCTTCCGCAAATCCTTTGTCTTGATATCATCACTCCTCTTGTAGCCAAGTTTGGCCTTCAGCCTCATAATAGCATCATCAAACCCATCCTTCGAGGGCCTAGGAGGGGTATGATCACCCTGAGGGAATCCAAAAATATGGTGAATAGAATCACTTTTAATACGCAAAACCATGTTTGCCTCACCCATGTCCAGAACCATAGTAAAAGGGTCATTCTTGGTGTAGATGTGGCCCATCAAATGACGAGAGATGTTAGAATCAATCGTCAAATCAAACACATAACCAAAACTAGACTTGATAACCCTAGCCTTGGGCCTAGGTTGTAGAAATTTTGCGCACAACTTGACCTCTTTAAGTGAGCAGCAAACCGTCTTGTTAAAACATTTCGCATCATCTCCTCCTTCACCACCTTCTTCCACTGATTTGCCTCCTGTCTTCCTCGGAATAGGCCGCTCCACAAGGTGATACTACAAGAAAGGCAATGACAGGAAAAAAGGCAGAACAATGAATCAGTCAAACTAAACCCAAAGTTCATTAATGCTGAATTGGAAAAACTACATAGGCAAATAGAGCATGGACAAAACAAATTATATAGCAGAAGTTCAACTATTAAAAAACAAGAAGTATAGCTGCTTTCTCAATGTTAGTAGGGTACATTCCAGAAGTTCAACTATGTCTACATAGGCAGTACAACCATGTATGACCAGAAGTACAACTTCTATCTCCATGTTAGCATTGTACATTTCAGAAGTTTAACTATGACTACATATGTGGTAAAACCATGTATGGCCACAAGTTAAGCTGCTTTCTAAATGTTAGAACATTACAAAGCAGAAGTTCAACTAGGTACACCAAGGAATTGAAACCATCTATACCAAGAAGTTCAGCTAATATCTTCATGTATATAAGTACAAGTTCAGCTGTGTACACAAAGGCAGTAATACCATATAAATCAAGCAGTTCAGCTAACCTCTAAATGTATATAAGCAGAAGGTCAACTATGCACACCAAGGCAGTACTTGTTGGAAATATGCCCTGGAGGCAATAAATAAAGTGTTTATTATTATATTTCCTTGTTCATGGTAATCGTTTATTATCCATGCTATAATTGTATTGATTGGAAACACATTACATGTGTGGGTAAATAGACAACACTATGTCCCTAGTATGTCTCTAGTGAACTAGCTCGTTGATCAAAGATGGTCAAGGTTTCCTAGCCATTGACATGTGATGTCATTTGATAACAGAATCACATCACTGGTAGAATGATGTGATGGACAAGACCCAAACTATAAACATAGGATATGCTCATGTCAGTTTATTGCTACTATTTTCTGCATATCAAGTATATGTTCCTATGACCATGAGATCATGCAACTCACGGACCTCAGAGGAGTGCCTTGTGTGTATCAAACGTTGCAACGTAGCTGGGAGACTATGAATGTGCTCTACAAGTATCTCCGAGGGTGTCTGTTTAGTTGGCATGGATCAAGACTGGGATTTGTTACTCCGTGTGACGGAGGGGTATCTCAGGGCCCACTCTGTAATACAACATCACAATAAGCCTTCCAAGGAATGTGACTAAGTGTTAGTCACGGGATTTTGTATTACGGAACGAGTAAAGAGACTTGCCAGTAACGAGGTTGAACTAGGTATGGAGATACCAATGATCGAATCTCGGGCAAGTAACATACCGAAGAACAAAGGGAACATCATACGGGATTAACTAAACCCTTGACATAGAGGTTCGACCGATAAAGATCTTCGTAGAATATGTAGGAACCAATATGGGCATCCAGGTCCCGCCATTGGTTATTGACCGTAGAGGTGTCTCGGTCATGTCTACATAGTTCTCGAACCCACAGGGTCTGCACACTTAAGGTTTGGTGAAGTTTCGGTAGTATAGACTGATGTATGGTGGTGACCAAAGGTTGTTAGGAGTCCTAGATGAGATCCCAGATGTCATGAGGAGCTCCGGAATTGTCCGGAGGTAACGATTCATGTATAGGACGTCCTATTTTGGTCACCGGAAAAGTTTCGGGCTAATCGGTACTGTACCGGGAGTGCCAGTATTGTACCGGGAGACCACCGGGAGGGGTATTTCGACCCAAGAGGATTCATGGGATGTGGGAGAATAAATACCAGCATTTTTTGGGCTGGTGGAAGTCCCACACAAGGCCCATGTGGCTAGGGAAGAAAAGCCCAAAGGGCAAAGGCTGGGAAAGGGCCAAAAAGGAGGAATCCTAGTCCTACTAGGACTGGAGGAGGAGTCCTGCTCTCCTCCCCACTTCGGCCGAACCAAGGAAGATTGGCCCTTGCGCCAAGTCCTCTCCTCCCTCCCTCTTATATATACTGGAGTTTTTAGGGTTTTTTCACAGAATTTTTAGCCACGTGCTGCCCGTTCCTCCAGTGCATAGTTTCTCCTCTAGATCGGATTTCTGCAGTGCTTAGGCGAAGCCCTGCCGGAATAGCTCCACCACCATCGCCAGAGCACCGTCATGCTGCTGGCGAACTCTTATTCCTCTCTGCTCCCTCTTGTTGTACGTGTGCTGAACATGGAGGTGTCGTCCGTTCGGTGCAAGATCGGAAGGACCGTGATCGAGTTCGCGGGACGGATCGTGATCAAGTTCGCGGGACGGATCGTGATTCGATCGCGGGACGCTTGGCAATTTTGATCGCGAAGACGTTCGACTACACCAACCACGTTTCTTAATGCTTCCCACTTAGTGATATACAAGGGTATGTAGATCCACTCTCCCTCTCGTAGATGCTCATCACCATGGATAGGTCTTGCGTGAACGTAGGAATTTTTTTGTTTCCCATGCAACATTCCCCAACAGTGGCATCATGAGCTAGGTCTATGGGTAGATGAGATCTCGAGTAGAACACAAAGATTTTGTGGGCGTTGATGCTTAGATTGCTTCCTCCCTTGGTCGTTTTTTGGTTCAGCGGTATTGTGAGATGAAGCGGCCCGGACCAACATTAGTCGTACGCTTATGAGAGACCGGTTCCCTCAACCGCAACTTGTTGCATAGATGGCTTGCGGGTGCCAGTTTCTCTCACTTTAGTTGGATCGGATTCGACAAAGGCGGTCCTTGAGAAGGTTGAAAAGCAACTATTGTATCACCGTTGTGGTTTTTGCGTAGATGAGAATTGTTCTTGCTAGATACCCGTAGCAGCCACGTAAAACATGCAACAAAAATTAGAGGACGTCTAACATGTTTTTGCAGGGTATGTTGTGATGTGATATGGCCAATTACATGATGTAATATATGTCATGAATGACATGATCATGTGATTTATAGATTATCACGACTTGCATGTCGATGAGTATGCCAACCGGCAGGAGCCATAGGGTTGTCATTAATTATTGTATGACCTGCGTGTCAATCATTAAGCGCTATGTAAAGCTTTACTTTAACGCTAAACGGTATCAATAGTAGTAGAAGCATGTTGGGAGCGACAAGCCCTATGGCGGCACGTTGATGGAGATCATGGTGTCATGCCGGTGATGATGGAGATCATGCCGGTGCTTTCTAGATGGAGATCAAAAGCACAAGTTTATGGCCATATCATGTCACTTATGATTTGCATGTGATGTTAATCCTTTTATGCACCTTGTTTTGCTTAGGACGACGGTAGCATTATAAGGTGATCCCTCACTTAAATTTCAAGATGAATTGTGTTCTCCTCGAGTGTGCACCGTTGCGAAAGTTCGTCGTGTCGAGACACCACATGATGATCGGGTGTGATAGACTCTACGTTCACATACAATGGGTGCAAGCCAGTGTTGCACATGCAGAACACTCGGGTTAAACTTGAAAAGCCTAGCATGTACAGACATGGCCTCGGTACACAAGAGACCGAAAGGTCGAACATGAGTCATATAGTAGATATGATCAACATGATGATGGTCACCATTGAAGCCACCTCAACTCACGTGATGATCGGACTTGAGTTGGTGAATTTGGATCATGTGACACTCAGATGACCTGAGGGATGTCAATTTGAGTGGGAGCTTTAATAATTTGATTAACTAAACTCATTATCTTGAACAATAGTCTGAGTAGCCTTTGCATATTTATGTTGTAGATCAATGGCTCGTGCAGTAGCACCCCTGAATTTTAATGCGTTCCTAGAGAAAGCTAAGTTCAAAGATGATGGAAGTAACTTTGTTGACTGGGCCCTTAATTTGAGGATTATCCTCCTGGCTTCCCAGAAATCTTATGTCCTTGATGCACCACTTGGTGACCAACCAGAAGACATGACCTCCGAAGAGGTTAAGAACGCTTCGGAGGCACGTACTGGAGATTACTCAATAGTTCAGTGTGCAATATTGTATGGATTAGAACTGGGACTTCAAAGATGTTTTGAATGTCATGGATCATCTGAGATGTTCTAGGAGTTGAAGTTTATCTTTCAGAAGAATGCCCGGATCGAGAGGTATGAGACCTCTGATAAGTTCTATGCTTGCAAGATGGAGGAGAATGGGTCTATCAGTGAACATATACTCAGAATGTCTGGGTATTCAACTCGTCTAGCGGAGTTGGGAATTGCCCTTCCGCCAGAGGTGATCACTGACAGAGTTCTTCAATCACTGCCACCTAGTTACAAGAGCTTTGTGATGAACTATAACATGCACAGGATGAACAAGTCAGTCACCGAGCTGTTTGCGATGCTAAAAGTCGTTGGGTCTAAAATCCTGAACGAAATTCAATCATTGATGGTCAATAAAACCACTAGTTTCAAGAAGAATGGAAAGGGCAAGGGCAAGAAGGGTAAAACCAAGAAGGATGGCAAAGTAGTTGCTACTACTGTAAAGAAGCCCAAGCATGGACCTAAGCCAGAAACTGAGTTCTTTCATTGCAAGGGAACTGGTCACTGGAAGCAGAACTGCCCCAAGTACCTGGCTAACAAGAAGGCGGCCAACGACAAACAAGGTATTTATGATATACATGTTATTGATGTGTACCTTAGTAGCTCTCATTGTAGTGCCTAGGTATTTGATACCGGTTCGGTTTCTCACATTTGCAACTCAAAGCAAGACCTACGAAATAGACGAAGGCTAGCAAAGGATGAAGTGACGATCAGCGTGGGAAATGGTTCCAAGGTCGATGTGATCGCCGTCGGCACACTCTCTCTTCAATTACAATCGGGATTAGTGATGAACCGGAATAATTGTTATTAGTGCAAGTGTTAAGCATGAACATTATATCTGGATCTTTCTTTATTGCGAGACGGTTACTCATTTAAATTAGAGAATAAAGGTTGTTCTATTTATATGAGTAATATCTTTTATGGTCAAGCACCCAATGTGAGGGGTTTATTCATATTGAATATTGATAGTGACGACACACATGTTCATAGCATTGATGCCAAAAGATGTAGCCTTTGCATCATATTGAATCTTGATAATGATAGTACCACTTTCTTGTGGCACTGCCATTTAGGTCATATTGGTGTAAAATGCATGAGGAAGCTCCATGCTGATGGACTTTTGGAGTCACTTGATTTTGAATCACTTGACACATGTGAACCATGCCTCATGGGCAAGATGACTAAAATGCTATCCTCTGGAACAATGGAACGGGCGAGTGACTTATTGGAAATCATACATACTGATGTGTGCGGTCCAATGAATGTTACAGCGCGTGGTGGATATTGTTATTTTCTCACCTTCACTGATGACTTAAGTAGATATGGGTATACTTACTTAATGAAACACAAGTCTGAAACGTTTGAAAAGTTCAAGCAATTTCAGAGTGAAGTTGAGAATCATCATAACAAGAAGATTAAATTCCTGTGATATGATCAAGGAGGTGAATATCAGAGTTATGAGTTTGGCAGTGACTTAAGACAGTGTGGAATTGTTTCACAGTTTACACCGCCTGGAACGCCACAGCGTAATGGTGTGTCCGAACATCGTAATCGAAACTTATTAGATATGGTGCGTTCTATGTTGTCTCTTGCTGATTTGCCACTACTGTTTTGGGGTTATGCATTAGAGACAGCTGCATTCACTTTAAATAGGGCACCATCGAAATCCGTTGAGATGACACCATATGAACTATGGTTTGTCAAGAGGCCAAAGTTGTCATTTCTTTAAGTTTGGGGATGTGATGCTTATGTCAAAAATCTTCAGCCTTGAAAGCTGGAACCCAAAGCGGAGAAATTCCTCTTCATAGGATACCCGAAAGAGACAGTCGGGTATACCTTCTATCTCAGATCCAAAGGCAAAGTGTTTGTCGCAAAGAACGGAACATTTATTGAGAAAGAGTTTCTCTCAAAAGAATTGAGTGGGAGGAAAATAGAGCTTGATGAGGTTATTGAGCCTTTACTTCCACCAGAAGGTAGCGCAACGCAGATAGATGTTTTTGTGGAACCTACAACAATAGAAGAGGAAGTTAATGATGATGATCATGAAGCTTCAGATCAAGCTACTATTGGACCTCGTAGGTCGACAAGGGCGTGTACGACTGCTGAGTGGTACGACAACCCTATCTTGGAGGTCATGTTGTTGGACAACAATGAACCTACGAGCTATGGAGGAGCAGTGATAGGCCTGGATTCCGAGAAATGGTTAGAGGCCATGAAATCCGAGATAGGATCCATGTATGAAAACAAAGTATGGACTTTTGAAGTATTACCTGAAGGGCGAAAGGCCATTCAGAACAAATGGATCTTTAAGAAGAAGACAGACGCGGATGGTAATGTCACCGTCTATAAAGCTCGACTTGTGGCAAAGGGTTTTTCACAAGTTCAAGGAGTTGACTACGATGAGACCTTCTCACCTATAGCGATGCTTAAGTCTATCAGAATCATGTTGGCAATAGCTGCTTATTTTGACTATGAAATTTGGCAGATGGATGTCAAAACAGCATTCCTCAACAGTTTCCTTGAGGAAGAGTTGTATATGATGCAACCAGAAGGTTTTGTCGATCCAGAGAATGTTGACAAAGTTTGCAAACTCCAGCGATCCATTTATGGGCTAGTGCAAGCATCTCGGAGTTGGAATAAGCGTTTTGATGAGGTGATCAAAGCGTTTGAGTTTATACAAGTTTATGGAGAAGCTTGTATTTACAAGAAAGTGAGTGAGAGCTCTATAGCATTTTCTAATATTATATGTGGATGACATATTGCTGATTGGAAACAATATAGAAATGCTGGAAAGCATGAAGGAATATTTGAACAAGAGTTTCTCAACGAAGGACCTAGGAGAAGCTGCTTTCATATTAGGCATTAAGATCTATAGAGATCGATCGAGACGCTTAATAGCACTTTCACAAAGCACATACCTTCATAAACTTTTGAAGAAGTTCAAAATGGATCAGTCCAAGAAGGGGTTCTTGCCTGTGTCACAACGTGTGAAGTTTAGTAAGACTCAATGTCGAGTGACTGCAGAAGATAGAGAAAAGATGAATGTCATCCCGTATGCTTCGGCCATAGGCTCTATCATGTATGCAATGTTGTGCACAAGACCCGATGTCAGCCCTGCCATAAGTATGGTCGGAAGGTTTCATAGTGATCTTGGAATGGAGCACTAGGCAGCGGTCAAGAATTTCCTTAAGTACCTAAAGAGGACTAAGGAAATATTTCTAATTTATGGAGGTGACGAAGAGCTCGTCGTAAAGGGTTATATCGATGCAAGCTTTCACACTGATCTGGATGACCCTAAGTCACAAACCGGATACATATTTATTCTCAACGGGGGAGCGGTAAGCTGGTGCAGTTCCAAGCAAAGCAGGGTAGCTGATTCTACGTGCGAAGCGGAGTACATCGCAGCCTCGGAGGCAGCGAAGGAAGGTGTCTGGATGAAGCAGTTCATGACAGATCTTGGAGTAGTGCCCAGTGCACTGAATCCAATGAACCTGTTCTGTGACAACACTGGTGCCATTGCTCTGGCCAAGGAGCCAAGGTTTCACAATACGACCAGACGCATAAAGCGACGCTTCAACTCCATCCGCGATTACATCGAGGAGAAGGACATAAATATTTGCAAAGTGCACACGGATCTGAATGTTGCAGACTCGTTGACTAAACCTCTTCCAAGGGCAAAACATGATCAACACCAGAACTGCATGGGTGTTCGATTCATTACAATGTAAATCACATAGTCATGTGAACTAGATTATTGACTCTAGTGCAAGTGGGAGACTGTTGGAAATATGCCCTAGAGGCAATAAATAAAGTGTTTATTATTTTATTTGCTTGTTCATGATAATCGTTTATTATCCATGCTGTAATTGTATTGATTGGAAACACATTACATGTGTGGGTAAATAGACAACACTATGTCCCACTCGGTATCTCAGGGCCCACTCGGTAATACAACAACACAATAAGCCTTGAAAGCAATGTGACTAAGTGTTAGTCACGGGATTTTGTATTACTAAACGAGTAAAGAGACTTGCCGGTAACGAGGCTGAATTAGGTATGGAGATACCGACGATCGAATCTCGGGCAAGTAACATACCGAAGAACAAAGGGAACATCATACGGGACTAACTGAATCCTTGACATAGAGGTTCGACCAATAAAGATATTCGTAGAATATGTAGGTACCAATATGGGCATCCAGGTCCCGCTATTGGTTATTGACCATAGAGGTGTCTTGGTCATGTCTACATAGTTCTCTAACCCGCAGGGTCTACACACTTAAGGTTTGGTGACGTTTCGGTAGTATAGAGTTATGTATGGTGGTGACCGAAGGTTGTTCGGAGTCCTGGATGAGATCCCGGATGTCATGAGGAGCTCCGAAATGGTCTGGAGGTAAAGATTCATATATAGGAAGTCCTGTTTTGGTCGCCGGAAAAGTTTCGAGCTAATCGGTAGTGTACCGGGAGTGTCGGTAGTGTACCGGGAGACCACCGAGAGGGGTATTTCGACCCAAGAGGCTTCATGAGCTGTGGGAGAAAAAATACCAGCTTTTTTGGGCTGGAGTAAGTCCCACACAAGGCCCATCGTCTAGGGAAGAAAATCCCAAAGGTCAAAGGGTGAAAAAAGGCCAAAAAGGAGGAATCCTAGTCCTACTAGGATTGGAGGAGGGGTCCTCCTCTCCTCCCCACATTGGCCAAACCAAGGAGGCTTGGCCCTTGCGCCAAGTCCTCTCCTCCCTTCCTATTATATATACTAGAGGTTTTAGGGTTTTTGCACAGAATTTTTAGCCACGTGTTGCCTGTTCCTCCAGTCCATAGTTTCTCCTCTTGATCGGATTTCTGTAGTGCTTAGGGGAAGCCCTGCCGGAATAGCTCCACCACCATCACCGGAGCGCCGTCACGCTACTGGAGAACTCTTCTTCCTCTCCGCTCCCTCTTGCTGGATCAAGACGGTGGAGATCGTCATCAAGCCGTACATGTGCTGAACACGGAGGTGCCGTCCGTTCGGCGCTAGATCGGAAGGACCGTGATCGAGTTCACGGGACGGATCGTGATCAAGTTCGCGAGACGGATCGTGATTGGATCGCAGGACGGATCGTGATTGTATCGCGGGAAGCTCGGCGAGTTGGATCATGAAGATGTTTGACTACGCCAACCTCGTTCTGTAACGCTTCCCGCTTAGCGATCTACAAGGGTATGTAGATCCACTCTCCCTCTCGTAGATGCTCATCACCATGGATAGGTCTTGCATGAACGTAGGAACTTTTTTGTTTCCCATGCAACGTTCCCCAACAGTACTACATACACAAAATGCACCAGCACTAAGCGAAGAAGGTGTAGGCACCGGAGTGGCAAGCACACGAGGACTACGACATGGCGTACCACCGCAGGCTTGGCCTTCCACTTCAGGAAGTTCAACCACACTTGGTCCTGCAGCATTTGAAACACGTGGGCTCCTCCGAGAAGTAACTTCACCAACTAAATGCTTTCTAGCCACGGTCTTCTTACATTTCTTCTTCATAGGGGTAGTCGTGCCATCAGTGGCACGCGACACATCTTCTTCAGCAACAAAGCCATGCCCAACTGTGGGCTCAGCAAGATCACCAGATTCCGAAACATGAGAACCTTTCTGAAGGCGGGCCGCCATCTTCTGTCGAAAATCTTCTTGCTTCTTCCTCTTGCATTGATCCTCTATAAGAAGTTGAAGGGGCACATCATCATCTTACTTGACAGGTTTAGTGCCATCAACAGACTGGGACTGCGTCTCTCACATCTAAAGAGAGCACAAAGGCGCCGGAACAGAATCACAACCTTCAACTGATGGAGCCCCTTGCTCGGCTGCAGCAGTGTTATCTGGCGCACCAAAGTCAGATAGTACTTCATCATGGTGTTCACAGCTTCCTCCTCTATGCAAATATCTGCAAGAACACAAAAACATAACAAAAGGAAAAGAGTCAACAACAAATACAAAACAAATGACAAGAACCAAGTTCAAAAACATGGCTCTTGAATTTTAAAAAAAGGAGTTGCACATATTGGGTGAAGCAAGAGCTGCAGAAGCAAGATCTGTCGGGTTTAGCCGCATCAGATCTTGGAGAATCAGTATTAGCTTCTGAACCTCCATCTTGATCAAATGCATTTTTCAGAACTATTAAATTCATCACCAACTACAAAAATGGACGTAAAAGGCAGTTGAGTTTTAGTCCACCATCTATACCAAAGGAAGAACTACATATACAAGAATGTCCAATGTCCAGAAGTTCAAAAATGCCTAACAAAGCAGTAAAACGATGCACAATCTACAATCTACATGTTGAAGATAAAAAAATCTACAACAAAGAAAGTACAACATATATATGAATGTCTAGAAGTTCAACAACACATAACAAAGCAGTAAAACAATGCACAAGCAGATGTTCAACCAATTTCAGTACAAACAAATAATTAAACCAGAAATTCAACTATGTCACACAAGGAAGTACTACAAAAAAAGATGAAGCATGAGCAGAAATACTTTTTCACAACCAAACTACTTCTCAATACCATGAAAATGATAAGAAAAAATACAAAGATATACATTGAAATATAAAACATTGGTAAGTCCAAACACACTTGGAGACATAGTTTAGTTCCAATTCATCAAAAAAACTCTAAGCAACACTCTACTAACTTCAACTAAGAGTAAAATGCATACACATCACCTACATTAGAAGTTCATACTTTTAAACATAGGCAGTCCAACAAGACAACAAAGGGAAGATATGGGCGGACATATAAACGAAAACTGTTATTTAAAACACAAGATGCATATACATTTACATACCTGAAGAAGGTTATAAAGCCATGACAAGACCACTCCTTGAGGAATGGTACTCCAAACCCTAGATCCACCTACAAAAAATAGGGGGAAATTACATCTAATTAGCAAGTAGAAAATCAAACACAAATACATTTAAATGATGACAACATCAACATCACAAAGCAACTAAAATAAACCCTAGGATAAAAAAACTAAAACACATCAACAATTATGAAGATGAACAGTAGCACATCTAGGCAAGCATGGCAAAAAACAGGTCTCATAATCTAATTAGCACGTGACAGAAACAATCTAGACTATGAAATCAATAACATTAAGGGATGTAAATACATTACATCTAGCAACAACCAGCACACCACACCCTTCTTACATGAATCTCACTAGTGAAATTACCAAAGGGGAAGTGAAATCCACACAAGTCTGAAGCGAAAAATAGCACACACAAATAGCTCATGGATTAAATTAACCACGGGGAAATGGAATCGACCCATCACACGCACAAGAAACCTACCTAATCTCCCATCAAACCATTAGAAGAAAAATGGAGGAGGTGGAAGCGAGAGTAAGCAGACGTAATAGGGAGAGCTCGCCAGATCTGCCGAAAACTAAGATGGTTGCCGTCTTCGCTTCGGACAAGAAGGGGAGCGGTCTGAGGGAGGTAGAGCGGGGCATGGGGCAGAAAAAGGAGCGGGGCGTGCGCTGGTTGCTCCACTCGTGAGCGCAGGAGTCAGAGGCGGAAGTTGGGGGGAACGGAGGGGAGAGATAGAGGGAGAAGAGAGCGAGCGAGCAAGAAAGCGGAGCAACAGAGTGGTAATTACAGTTTAACCCCTAGCCACTAAAAAGTAAACGCATCTATTGAAAAATGAATGCACCATTTGAATGCATAAACTTAAAAAGATAAGATCAAATAAAAATCTATTGGTATCCCTTAAAACAAACATTTGATGGGCAACAGAATTTCAAGTACACTAATAATGGAAGTAAAATATATACACAAATAAGCACTTACAAACAAAGAAGAAGTTCCAAAAATAAAGAACAGAAGTTCAAGTACACTATAAAGCGAAGTAAGGCATATGAATAAATAATCAGTAAGAAACAAAGAAGAAGTTCAAATACAAAATCACATGAAGTCTACAACTGACTCATGGACTCCCCTCCACATGCGACGACGCGACACGCCTAGTCATCGTTTGCTCCGGCTCGTTCCTAGCTCGACCACGCAGGGGGAGGGGAGGGGTGTCCCGAACCCTCTCACCTCTGCTTGGCCTCGCGCTACCACGGCAGTGCGCGATAGGTTGACAGGCGTAACACGGTTATTCTGTCTCCACACCCACCCGCATGCACCCCAGAGCCACACCCCTAAGATAGATAGTGGGGTCACGGATGTTACGGACTCGCCTTCGCATGCAACGACACGGCACGGGACGTCATCACCTGCTCTGGCTCGTTCCTGGCTCAGCCTCCCGAGGGGAGGGGAGGGGGGTCCCGGCCTCAAAATACCGCGGCAGTGCGCGATACGTTGATAGGCGCAATGCGGTTATTCTGTTTCCACCCCCACCCGCTTGCACCCAGAGCCACACCCCTAAGATAGATAGTGGGGTCACGGATGTGACGGACTCGCCTCCGCATGCGATGATGCGGCATGCCACGTCGTCGCCTGCTCCGGCTCGTTCCTGTCTCAGCCTCACAGGGGGAGGGGAGGGGGGTCCCTCCCCCTCCCCCCTGCTCGGCCTTGCGCTACCATGGTAGTGCGCAAAAGGTTCACATGCGCAATGCGGTTATTCTGTTTCGACCCCCACTCGCACGCACCCCAGAGCCACACCCCTAAGATAGATAGTGGGGTCACGGATGTGATGGACTCGCCTCCGCATGTGACAACACGGCACGCTGCATCGTCGCCTACTCGGGCTCATTCCTGGCTCGGCCTCGCAGGGGGAGGGGAGGGGGGTCCCTCCCCCCTCCCCCCTGCTCGGCGTCGCGATACCGCGTTGGTCGATAGTTGCAATGCCGATTTCAATGTATACAAATATTTAAATACAAAAATAACAAACAAAAAAATAAGAAGTTCAAATAGTGCAGATATAGAAGCTCGGAGTTATGTAAAACCTCCAATTAACATGTTAAAAAAATTAGCATACAGAAGTTCAGGATAGTTATTCTGTGAAGTCCAAAAACTATTAGAAGTGCGAAAACATACTAGAAAAAAAAACTACACGCATGTCCATCAGCCAATTCCGTGCTTTCTCACGGGCCTGAGTCAAAAAATCAAAACCAATGAAAGAATGAAAAATGACAAGAAAAAAATATAGACGTCTTGCTGCAATACCTTGCAAAAGAAAGAAAAGCGGAAGTTCAGGTATAAACAACAGAGAAGCCCAGCTTGTACATCGACCATTAGATGATCCAGAAAATATGCATGAACGAATTTGTCTGAAGCAAAAAAATCCTCTATGCCAGATTAGAACACGTCCGCACCCCTTTGGAAATGATCTGTCAACTCCCTTTCTCCAAAAAAATGTCTAGAGGGCAAATCTCAAAACCGCAAGAACATCCCGTGCAATAGCCGCGGGAGTGCCAACATCAAATCACCACAAATCAAACCATATGGACCCTCCTGATTTAAATTGACGATGTTTTAAGCCTTCAATTTCACTAAAAACGCAAATCAGCCTACAAACTTTACAGAAAAATGAGAAATCGTCAGAAGCGGAGGTTGCATCTTGGGCGGGTCAAGAACACGGTCGATTTCAAATTCGTTTCAAATAAACAAAATTTCTGCACCAAAATCGTACCAACACCTAGTTCCCATCGTGCCAGAGCTTCGACAACAACCACAGCATGCATTAAACTTGCAATAGACTCAAGTTCAATCACTAGCCGAGAGCAATCCGCCAATGAGCGAGATTCCTGTTTAAAAAGTGCATTTAGTTGCTAAAAACGTTTCCTGGTTACACTTATATAACTAAGAGCACAACTGGACAGATGAATTCAATCGAGGAGACACGGTTGCGAAGATAGCCCGAAGTTCGGGTTAGACTAACACAGGGAAGTTCAGGTTGTTTAAGTCAGGAAGTTCAACCCGTGATCAGAATAGTGTTTATGTATGTATGTATGTATGTATGTATGTATGTATGTATGTATATATGTATGTATATATATAATGAGAGAAAAGAGAGAAGGGACAATGCTACTGTCCGTGTACTAAGGTTCAGGTCTATTAGTACCCCTTACTTGTGCACGGACAATTGTAGCCACACCCGTGGCATGGCCTGCCGAAGGACTACTGGAAGAAAGTGTGAAGATCTCAAAGGAACATTCAAGTTAACAAGCACAAGACCTAAGGCCAAGGGATGGACCTCCGGCAAGATCTTGCCGGGGGTGACCTGCGGAGCCCCGACAAGGAGTGCACCTGGCAAGGCCTCGCCACCTTGCCAGCGTAGATGCTAGGTGTCGACCCCCAGGATACGTGTCGATGCATGGCAATGGAGATGCTAAGCGGTGCAGATGGGACGGGCTCCTGTCCCGTCCCGTAGAAGGTTAGGGATGCCTAACGGAGCATTAAACGCATTTGTCCCACTCCATCAGTGTTAGGTATGATAACACTGTAGCATTGTGCACCTCGTGCACACACTACATGCCATTGTTGGGATCCCCTTAGTCGTATAAAAGGAGGCCCAATGCACTACGAGAGATGATCTTTTTCCACCTTCTCACTCACACGCGTAGCAGCTGTTGATAGTGCTCCTGTAGCTGGAACCCCAAAAACATCCATAATACATTGAAGCAGGAGTAGGGTTTTACGCTCCTCAGCGGCCCAAACGTGGGTAAAAATCTCCCCTCGCATCGTTCGTTTGATTTGCTCTTTCCGCATACCTTCTCCCCGCCGAACCACAAAGGAATCCCCGCAGTCCCATAGGTGTCATGCACCGACATCTTTAGCGCGCCAGGTAGTGGGAGGAAGGTTGTGTGAACCTGATCACACGATCTGTGCGCCAGTTCCTTCATCGCCATGCCCCCCAAGAAGAAGGGTTTCACGGGGGTTGATTCGTCCATGTCCTGCGCACCCATAGCCACTTAGAGTGTGCCAGTTACTTTTGGCCTCCTCATGCCCTCAAGGAAACTGTGCCATTATTTCCAAGAACATGAAATTACCGTCGTCACTCGCTTTCCTCTACAACGGACTTTGCGAAACCCAAACGCGATCGGACTTTCCGCTACAATGGATTATGTATTTTGATGTGGCTTTATCCCTATAGAGAGCCGGCACTAGAGTGCTTCTTGTCACATGCACCAAAGAGCACCTCAAGTATGTAATTCAGATTCACTTTCCCCAGGAGAAACCGACAAACAACACCATAGAATATGAGGGGCAACTTGCCGGCCTCAAGATCGCAGCAGACCTTGGGATCAAGAAGCTTATTGTCAGAGGAGATTCATAGCTTGTCGTCAATCAAGTCAACAAGGATTATCAGAGCCCATTGATGGAAGCTTACATAGATGAAGTGAGGAAGTTGGAGGAGCGCTTTGACGGTCTGCAAACAAAGCACGTTCCTCGTGTAGAGAATAGTGTTGGTGCTGCCCTCAATTTACCTGTGGAACGAGGGACTTATGTGCTCCAACTAACTCAGCCATCTGTGTCGCCGCCAGCAGAGCAAGACAAGAGAAGGAACTTAAATTCTAGCCTGTACTTCCCCGTAGAGCTTGACGAAGCAGACCAGTGCCACGAGTTTGTTGGCTCCTTTACCTGAGGCCACCAAGCTCCTAGTCAACCAAGCAATTTGCATCTCATCCCCAGAAGAAAGGCAAAACCTTGCGCAAGTACATTCAGAGATTCAGTTGCGTACATGACAACATCACAGACATTCATCATGCCGCTATTATCAGCGCGTTTCATCAGAACGGGCGTAACCACAGGATGCATGACGAGCTGGCGATGAATAAGGTTAAGGATGTTGCCTAACTCTACGCTCTGGCTGGCAGGTGTGGTCGAGCTGAAGAAGGGAGGAGACTCCCTGGCGAGGATGCCGGTGCTCGAGTCGACTCTAATGAGGACACTACCGCCCCGACAAGGAAAGGCTGACGACGGAACAAGAAACACATGGACAAGGCCGTGCTTGCCGTCAAGGAATCCGACAACCTTAGCACTGCCAAGAAGAAAAAGGTTGACAACCCCGTCAAGCAGGTTGTCGGGTGCGCCTCTTTTCAGGCCTTGGCGGCTGCCGACTAGCTGGAGGGTTCCGACAAGCAGTATTGCAAGATCCATCGCACCAAGGGCCACGACCTCCAAAATTGCCGACAAATCGAGCAGCTTGTCGAGAGACAAAAAGCTGAGCACGTAAGGCGAGACAAGGGGAAGGCCCAAGAAGGTGCAGAGGGGTCCGACAAGAAACGCGTTGGCCGAGGAGGTCACCGCAACAAGACCAAGTAACAATAGAGGCCCGCTCGAGGCCGCGACAAGGAAGAGGAGGAGGATGATGGCAAGGAAGAGGATGAGTCGAGCGTGCAGGAGTTTCAGAGAGCTACAGATGTCATGTGCATTGGTGGAGGTGCCTCGTTGCATTCTTCCCGATGCCAACACAAACAGTGGTCGCGCGAGATTAATGCGACAGAACCATCTATTGATGCCCGGAAACCTCTGAGATGGTCCCACGCACCTATCATCTTCGATGCTGAGGATCACCCTGATCACACAAGAGCGGTCGGGTGTCTGCCATTGTTGGTTTCCCCAATGATTCGCAACCTAAAAGTGAAGAAAATGTTAGTTGATGGTGGGGTCAGTCTGAATCTGATCTCGCCTGATGTGGTCAAGAGATTGCAAATTTCTGACGGGGATCTTGAGGAGACAGGCACTTTATAGGGCATCAATCGGGGAAGGACTCAGCCAAAGGGCAAGATCATATTGCCGATAACATTTGGCAGTGACATGAACTTCAAAACAGAGAATATTGTTTTTGACGTTGCCAAGATACCTTTGCCGTAGAATGGGATACTTGGACTCCCAACGCTGGCTAAGTTCATGGAGACGTCACACTACGCTTACAATGTGTTGAAGATGCCCGAGCCGATCAACGTCATCACCATCAACTCTGACAAGAAGGACACACTTATCTGTGCCGACCAACTTTACCGGGAGGCAGTTGCAACACCTGCCGCCAAGGCACCTGCTCCTGTCGTTGAAACTCCCGAAGGCAAGAAGACCGGCAAGGCCTCTGTTGCACACTGCGGCAAGCGCGCCTCTTCGGAGTGCTGCACTCCCATCGACGATGTGCCAGAGAGCTCCACCGGCAAGAACAAGAAATCCAAGGCAGCTCCACCAGAAACCGAGAAGGTGCTTGTCAAGGAGGACAACACGAGGGGAACTTTCACTATAAGTTCCACCCTCGATGGCAAATAAGAAAGCGCAATCATTGCCTTCCTCCGGGCGAACGTGGATGGGTTTGCATGGCAACCATCTGATGTCCCTAGTGTTCCTAGGGAGGTAATTGAGCACCACCTTGTTTTCAGTTCCCACGCACGGCCTGTCAAGCAGAAAGTTAGGAAGAAAGCCTTGGAGCGGCAAGAATTCATTGTCGAGGAAATCAGGAAATTGGAAGTGGCAGGATTGGTTAGAGGAGTGCTCCATCCAACATGGTTGGCCAATCCAGTTGTGGTGGGCAAGGCGAATGGAAAATGCAGACTATGCATTGATTATCCAGATCTTAACAAAGCCTATCCAAAAGATCCTTTTGACTTACCGTGCATCGAACAGATTGTGGACTCCACTGCAGGCTGTGATTTTCCATCTTTCCTCGATGCTTATTCACAATACCACTAGATCTTCATGTCCAAGGAAGACGAAGAGAAGACCGCATTTATCACCCCATGTGGTACATATTGCTTTGTATGTATGCCTTTCGAATTGAAAAGTGTTGGTTTGACATTTGCAAGAGGAGTCCAGATTGGGTTTGAGCCCGAGCTACAAAGAAATGTGGAAGCCTATATGGATGACATAGTGGTTGAAACCAAGGACAAAGCAACACTCATACAACATCTGGAAGAGACATTTGCAAATCTGCGCAAGATCAACTTGAAGCTCAATCCTAAGAAATGTGTGTTCGGTGTTCCATCCAGCAAGTTTCTCGGGTTCTTTGTGTCTCAGCGTGGGATCGAGGCAAACCCCGACAAGATCAAAGCAATTGAGAAGATTGAAGCACCAAAACGTGTCAAGGATGTGCGTCGTCTTGCCGGCTACATTGCAGCTCTGAGTAGGTTCATTTTGAAATCTACTGAGTGCGCCCTACCCTTTTTCAAAATCGTGAAGAAGGCAGGTCCAATGATGTGGGCTACGAAAGCGGATGCAGCGATGCAGGATTTGAAGAAGTACCTCTCCTCTCCGCCAATACTACTCATGCCTAGACCACAAGAGTCATTGTTGCTATACTTGGCGGTAACGAATCAAGTGGCTAGTGCTATGTTGGTGGCACAGGGAGAAGCCGGCGAAGAAGCATCTATAGAGGCGGGACCACCAAGCGATGAATTGGGATCTTCCCCAGCAAGGTCTGGTGCCGACAAGTCAGGACCTGGGCAGATTAATGAAGGTATACAGAAGAAGAAGATGGTGCAGTGCCTAGCGTACTTCATCATCTCCCTTTTGCAAGAGGCCAAGTCAAGGTACTCTAGTGTGCAAAAGTTACTTTTTGGCCTCCTCATGGCCTCAAGGAAACTGCACCATTATTTCAAAGCACATGAAATTACTTCCATCACCCGCTTTCCGCTACAACGGATTTTGCGAAACCTAGACGTGGCCGGCAGGATTGTGGAGTGGGATTTGGTGTTGTCAAGCTTTGGCCTCAAGTTTGAAAGCACTTCAACCATCCAGAGCAGAGATTTGGTAGAATTCATTGCAGAATGGACTCCAACACCAGACGAAGAGATCCATGAAATGACCATCCCCAGCAAGGAAACAAGGCAAGAACGGGTTATGTATTTTGATGGGGCTTTCTCCCTGCAGGGAGCCGGTGCTGGCGTGCTACTTGTCGCACCCACCGGAGATCACCTCATGTATTTAATTCAGATTCACTTTCCCCTGGAGAAATCGACAAACAATGCCGCAGAATATGAGGGGCTGCTTGCCGGCCTCAGGATTGCGGCAGACCTTGGGATCAAGAAGCTTACTGTCAGAGGAGATACACAACTTGTCGTCAAGCAAGTCAACAAGGATTATCAGATCCCGTTGATGGAAGCTTACGTAGATGAAGTGAGGAAGTTGTAGGAGCGCTTTGGCGATCTTCAAAATAGAGAACGCTCCCCATGGGAGAATAGTGTTCCTAACGAGCTATCGAAGCGTGCTGCCCTCAAGTTACCTGTGGAACCAGGGACTTTTGTGCTCCAACTGACTCATCCATCTGTGTCGTCGCCAGCAAAGCAGGACAAGAGAAGGAAGTTGAATTCTAGCCAGTACTTCCCCGCAGAGCTCACAGAAGCTGTCAGGAAGGAAGCTGCCGGGATCAACGCCAATCTTGCCGGGGGGCAACAGGCTCCGCCAAGGCCTCAAGCCCTTGCCGTAGAGACAAGCGCCCCTGTGGCAGAAAACATGCATTTAGTCCTTGACGTCGAGCCTCAGGCTCTAGCAGATACATGGAGGCATATGTGGCTCCCACATAGGATCAAGAGCTCTTGTTGGGAAGGCCTTCAAAAAAGGTTTATTTTGGCCCACTACTCTCTAGGATGCAACTGCACTAGTAACCATGTGTGAAGCGTGCCAGTTCCATTCGAAGAAGTTACATCAACCAGCTCAAGCTCTTCAGACAATCCCTCTTTCTTGGCCATTTTTGGTCTGGGGCCTTGACATCTTGGGCCCCTTTCCCCGGGCTACCGGGGGCTTTGAGTAGTTGTATGTCGCAATCAACAAGTTCACAAAGTGTCCGGAAGTGGAAGCGGTGAGAAAGGTGACAGCGCAATCAGCAGTCAAGTTCTTTAGAGGACTTGTTTTCCGTTTTGGTGTACCAAGCAGGGTCATCACCGATAACGGCACACATTTCACAAGTCGTGCCTTCATGCAATATGTCCAAGACCTTGGCAGCAAGATCTGCTTTGCCTTCATCGCTCATCCAAGGAGCAACAGCCAAGCGCAATGGGAAAATGCTGAAGTGCTACGAGAGCTTAAGACGAGAACTGTCGACATGTTGTGTAAGTGCGGAAGTCGTTGGATTGATCAGCTGCCGGCGGTGGTCGATCAGAATGACGCCAAATCAAGCCACCTGCCAGACACCCTTCTCCCTGGTGTACGGGGAAAAGGTAGTTCTTCCCACAGAACTCATATACGGGTCACCTCGAGCGCTTGCTTGTGATGAGCTTGAGCAAGAGCAGTTGCGCCAAGACGAGGTAATGCTTCTTGAGGAAGATTGTCGTCGGGCTGCTGTGCATGCTGCACGCTACCAGCAAGCTTTGCGCCGCTACCATAGCTGCACAATTCATGCCCAGAGTCTTGAGGAAGAAGACCTTGTTCTTCGGCACATTCTATCGGCCAAGAATTCAAACAAGTTGATGCCAAAGTGGGAAGGCCCTTATCGGGTAGTACGAGTCACCAGGCCTAGCACAGTCCGCCTGGAGATCGAAGATGGCGTCCCAGTGAGCAACTCCTGGAACATCGAACATCTTCGTAAGTTCTATCCATAAGGCGCAGTTGTCGCTCCCCCCACCCCGACAACCACCTTTTGTACAAGTCTTGCCGGCAGGGCATGTCACCCTTTGTACATAGCCAGGCGCACACCCTGTGCATAGTTGAATAAGATCATGCTTCATGCAACTCTTGCCGATTCCCATGTTTCTTTACATGCATGTTTATCTGAGATGTTGCATTATGCTTATTCCCGCCAAGTTCTAACGAACCACCAAGGTTCCATACCTCTATTTTCTCTTCTTTCTTTTTCTTAAAGGATAGAAGGTTCCTTCGCATGCAAGTTTGCTAGGGGGTGAGATGGTGTGGACACCAACGGGCAACGTTCGAAGTTAGCACCTTGCGGAAAGGACTACAACAACGAAAAGCTAAGTTGCAAAACTCTTACTAAATTTTTACTATGAGGTTATTTTTTTCCTTGGATGATTTTAACTTTTGTATGGAAAACCTGCACATGAGGGAACCTTTCCATGATTGGTTGCACCCTTGTTATGTTTCGAGTCCGCTCAACAGGTTAAGTGGCTCCACTGAAAACGTCAAGGTAACTTGTAACGATTGGTCGCGCCCTTATCCTGTTTTGAGCCGCTCAATAGTTTAAGAGGCCGCACTAAAAATTTCATGATATCTTGTCGGTAGCGGTATCGTCAGCAGGCTGAGAAGGATCCGCTCCTCAAAGCGCTCGCGACGGTCTTGCATACGCCGGCAAGTTTCCGATAAAGCATAGGGAGTACACCATACAGAGGAAAATCAGAAAAAAAAGAGTAACATGCATTGATTTAAAGGGAATGAAATTTACACAGGATAGTACCTTTTCCTAAGTACATATTTATTTGACTTTCTCCCCTAGGGGCAGATTACAAGAAGAAAAAGATAGCAAGAGGCCCCCGGCAGAAGCCCAACCTGACCACTTCTGGACCAGCACTGTGCAGAGGGCAGGGCATCTAGGAGGGAGGACAAAGATGAAGTCCACGGGGATGCCAAGGGATCTAGCTGGAAGATGAGGCAGCACCCAAGAAAGGGCCCCCGGTAAGGTCGCTCCTCCGGGAGGGGGAGAGGCATGAGCTGGCGATAATGGTGCGGCCGGCGACCAGTCGGAGCTCAGGTCGTGGTATTCTGACTTGACGGCCTGGAGCTCGGACTCGTTTTCGTCATTTTCACCACTGTCTTCCTCATCATTGTTGCACGTGGAGGAACTTCCAGCACCGCTCGAGCTCTCTTCACAGCAGCTGAGACGGACGCCCAAGCGCCCATATATCTTAACGGAGACCAGGTCGGCCTCCGTCATCTTGAAGTGGAGGACGTGCCCGTCCTGGAGGTTGTGGGTGCAGGCGATGTCTTTCCAACCGTGCCTGAGGAACATGACGTGATGCTCCGGGTAGTCAACGTCCACCCACGTGGTGCCATTACAGCAACCATGTGCCCGCAACCATAGGGGATGTGGCTTGTCAACATCCATCACCCTGGCGAAAGGGCGAGGGAGGCGCAGATGGATCCGAAGGGGGTTGCGCAGTTCGGGAACGAAATTCAGAGTCGCCCCATGAGCGTGGGTCTCTTCAAGGAGCGGGTTTTGTGTTGGAGGAAGAGGTGGAACGAAGCTCCTCCTCCCTCGGTCTCGGCCTCCACGCCGACCATGACCCCTCGCGCCCCTTCCGCCAGGAATGCTTGAACCACCCTTCGCCTCCGTGGCTGAAGCAATAGCATGATCCATGGCTGGGCGGAGGATGGAGGTTGTCCTCGCCGCCCAGCCATGGCCAAGGGCCAGTATGGCTCAAAACCGGAAAGGTGTAGAAGGGCAAGCTTTGGATGTCTACGCTCAATGAGGAAGAAGAATGGGTGAGCCTCGCCATCGCTGCCCCCCCCCCAAAATTTATAGGGAGAAGCGCGGTGGCTGGCTCTCCCTCGCTCCAAGAGTCGCCACCCATCTCCACCAATAGCATCACCCACGATCACGGGGCGAACAGGTAGCCCCCCATTCCCCTAATCCATGGTGTTGTGGTTTCTGCCATGGCCGGGACTTTAAGTCACGAGCGCTCGTTGTGGATTTCCTGCTATGCATGCGGCATGCGTGGCAGAAACGGCATGATGCAATAATTGGAATAACCATGGCTGCTCCGCACACGCCTCCCACATCGCATGCTTAACACGCATCATGGGGAGGTGCTATAAGCGGAATGATTGCAACTCCGGATTCCTACCACGCATGCCCATGCACTGTTTAGGGCCTAGCCCAACAACGCCTTGCTCCGTGTGTGGCCCAGGCCCGGGGGCTCCTGTCGGTGTACTAAGGTTAGGGTCTATTAGTACCCATTACTTGTGCACGGATAGTTGTAGCCACTCCCGCGACAAGGCCCACCGGAGGACTACTAGAAGCAAACGCAAATACGCCAAAGGAACATTCAAGTCAACAAGCAGAAGACCGAAGGCCAAGGGATGGACCCCCGGCAAGATCTTGCCGGGGGTGACCCATGGAGCCCCAGCAAGGAGTGCACATGGCAAGGCCTTGCCACCTTGCCAGCGCAAAGGCCAGGTGTCGACCCCCAGGATACGTGTCGAGGCGCTAGCGATGGAGAGGCTAAGCGGTGGAGATGGGACGGGCTCCTGTCCCGTCCCGTAGAAAGTCAGGCACGCCTACCGGAGCATTAAATGCATTTGTCCCACTCCATCAGTGTTAGGTATGATAACACTGTAGCAGTATGCACCTCGTGCACACACTGTACGTGACGGTTGGGATCCCCTTAGTCGTATAAAACGAGGCCCAAGGCGTTAGGAGAGAGGATCTTTTTTCCACCTTTTGGCTCACACGCATAGCAGCTGCTGATAGCGCTCCTGTAGCTGGAACCCTAAAAACATCCATAATACACTGAAGCAGGAGTAGGGTTTTACGCTCCTCAGCGGCCCAAACCTGGGTAAAAATCTCCCCTCATGCCGTTCGTTTGGTATGCTCTTTGTGCATACCTTCTCCCCGCCGAACCACAAAGGGATCCTCGCGGTCCCATAGGTGTCGTGCACCGACATCTACTATCTATTTTCCACACTTGTGCTTCAAAGTAGCACCTCTTCATGATAGAGAGTCTCCTATTCTGTCACTTTCATATACTAGTGGGAATTTTTCATTATATAACTTGGCTTGTATATTCCAATGATGGGCTTCCTCAAAATGCCCTAGGTCTTCATGAGAAAGCAAGTTTGATGCACACCCACTTAGTTTCTTTTTGAGCTTGCATAGACTTATAACTCTATTGCATCCGTTGCATGGCAATCCCTACTCACTCACATTGATATCTATTAATGGGCATCTCCATAGCCCGTTGATACGCCTAATTGATGTGAGACTATCATCTCCTTTTTCTTCATAACGTCCACCATATTCTATTCCACCTATAGTGTTATATCCATGGCTCACGCTCATGTATCGCGTGAGAGTTGAAAAGGTTTGAGAACATAAAAGGTGTGAAACAATTGCTTGACTTGGCATCGGGGCTGTGCATGATATAAATACTTTGTGTGGGGAATATGGAGCATCGCCAGACACTATTGCTTTGTGAGTATGCTTGAAATATTACTGTTTTTATGTCAACATTAAGCTTTTTTTGAGTCTTATGGATCTGAACATTCTTGCCACAATAAAGAATATTACATGGATAAATATGTTAGGTATCATTCACACTTCATAAATTATTTCTTTTATCATTTACCTACTCGAGGACGAGCAGGAATTAAGCTTGGGGATGCTGATACGTCTCCAACGTATCTATAATTTATGAAGTTTTCATGCCATGTTTACAATAATTCTATATGATTTTGGTATGATTTTATTAGAACTAACCCGGACTGACATTATTTTGACCAGAACTACCATAGTGTCGTTTTTGTGTGGAAATAAAAGTTCTCGAAATGGGCTGAAAATTTACGAAGAATATTTTTGGAAATAGAAAAAATACTAGAGCAAAAAGATACCAGAGAAGAGTGCCAGGGAGGCCACAAGCCACCAGGGCGCGGTCCCCCTAGGGCATGCTCCCTGGCTTGTAGGTCCCTCAGGAGTCCCCTGGACGTAATTCCAACACCAAGTAATCCTATAAATCTAGAAACATCCAGAAAGAAACATAGATTGGGAGTTCCCGCCACCACAAGCCTCTGTAGGCACGAAAAACCAATCGGGGCCTATTCCGCCACCCTTCCGAAGGGGGAAACCATCACTGGATTTCATCTTCATCATCCCGACGGTCTCCATGATGAGGAGGGAGTAGTTCACCCTCGGGGCTGAGGGTATGTACTAGTAGCTATATGTTTGATCTCTCTATCTCTCCTGTTTTTGAGATGGCACGATCTTGATGTACCGCGAGCTTTATTGATATAGATGAATCCTATGGAGTTTTCACCTCTCTATCTTCTTGTGATGAATTGAGTTCTTCCTTTGAAGTTTTCTTATCGGATTGAGTCTTTAAGGATTTCAAAACATTTGATCTATGTCTTGCGATGGGATATTCGTGGTGACAATGGGATGTTCTATTGATCCACTTGATGTATGTTTTGGTGATCAACTTGCAGGTTCCGTGACCTTGGGATCTACATAGGGGTTGGCACATGTTTTCGTCTCGAATCTCTGATAGAAAGTTTGGGGCACTCTTTAAAGTTCTTTGTGTTGGATTGAACATGATGAATTTGAAATTTTGTGATGCATATCGTATAATCAATCCCATGGGTACTCGTGGTGACATTGGAGTATCTAGGTGACATTAGGGTTTTGGTTGACGTGTATCTTAAGGTGTTATTTTAGTACGAACTCTATGGCTTTTCGTGACACTTATAGGGATAGCTCATAAGATTGATCAGAAAAGATAACTTTGAGGTGGTTTCGTACCCTACAATAATTTCTTCGTTTGTTCTCAGCCAGTTGTGACTTTTGAGTGAACTCTTGGTTGCACGTGAGGGATTTACATATGATTCAACTATGTTAGTAGTGTTGAGAGAACTTGCACTAGTGAAAGTATCAATCCTAGGCCTTGTTTCTAATCATAGCAATTCTGTTTGTGCTCACTTTTATCATTAGTTACCTTTCTCTTTTTATATTTATAGATTACAAAAACCTATATCTACCATCCATATTACACTTGTATCACCATCTCTTTGCCAAACTAGTGCACCTATACAATTTACCATTGTATTGGGTGTGTTGGGGACACAAGAGACTCTTTGTTATTTGGTTGCAGGGTTGTTTGAGAGAGACCATCTTCATCCTACGCCTCCCACAGATTGATAAACCTTAGTTCATCCACTTGAGGGAAATTTGCTACTGTCCTACCAAACTCTGCACTTGGAGGCCCAACACGAGTCTACAAGAAGAAGGTTGCGTAGTAGACATCATGCAGCGGGCGCCAAAAGGGGGGGAGAATTACGGGGAAGGCTCATAGTGGCTCGGGGAGTTGCATGGTGAGGGTTAGAGGGGGATAAGGGCCTCAGGTAGCTTGAATTTAAGCAAAGCCTAACGGGATGGCTCGGTCATGGGCGTCGATGGAGGCCACAGGAGGGTGAATGGTGTGGTCTGGGAGGTTCACAGAAGTGAGGGAGAGCGAAGGGGGACTAGAGGGGGGCTCTGGACCGAGCTTTAAGGAGGGGCGCGAGCTCACCGTGGAGAGCGTCCACAGTCGCGACACGACCAAGGCTAGGGGCCACAGGGGAGCTCGGGGGCATGTCAACGGAGTTGGTGGGCATTGGCTACGTCCAGGGAGAGAAAGGGAGGAGAAGGGGAGCACCAGGAGCCCGCGCGTGCGAGGCCACCTACTAGCCGAGCGGAGAGACTTTGGGCATGTGCGACAGAGGAGAGAGGAGGGAAAGGGAGGGGCCCGACATGCTGCCGTGTCGTGTACGCTAAGGAAGCCTCGGGAGACACCACCACGAGGCCCAAGGCTGTCGGTAGGAGGGATTGGGGGCCGCTACAGTGTTCTAGTGCACTGTAGAGTGCTCCAAAGCAGCCAAATGGCATGCCATGGCATGCCATTGGTGTCTTGGACGATGCCACCAGAGTCTAGAGGGACTAGGAGAGAGTATACAAAGTGTAGGAAGCATTGGATGCTACTAGGGTTACTTGGTTGAGAAGTGAAGCCGAGAGAGAGAGGGAAACTACTGTCTAGAAGGGAAGCTTGGGGTTTTACCCCCCAAATAATATAGATATGGCCATGCAAATCTTACTAGAGTAAAAAAGGCATCATGTGGGAGTTGTGGTAAAATTTTGAGATCAAGGAAAATAGTAAAGTTTACTAGTGGGAGTACTTTGACAAGCTATTCAATGGGGAGAGTGAGAGCTCTACCATTGATCCGGACGACTCCTTTGATGATACTAGCAAGCGTTTTGTGCGGCGAATTCAGGAGTCAGAGGTCAAGGAGGCTTTAAAGAGTATGAAGTTAGGCAAGGCCATTGGCCCTGATTGTATCCCCATTGAGGTGTGGAGAGGCCTTGGGGACATAGCGATAGTATGGCAAACAAGATGCCAGAAGAATGGAGACGGAGTATATTAGTATGAATCTTCAAGAACAAGGGGGATGTTCAGAGTTGTATTAATTACCGTGGTACTAAACTGATGAGCCATACTATGAAGCTATGTGAGGGAGTCATTGAGCACCGGTTAAGAAGAATGACTAGTGTGACAAAAAATCAGTTTAGTTTCATGCCTGGGAGGTCGACCATGGAAACCATTTTCTTGGTACGAGAACTTATGGAGAGATATAGGGAGCAAAATAAGGACCTGCGTATGGTGTTCATTGACTTGGAGAAGGCCTATGATAATATACCACAAAATGTTATGTGGTGGGCCTTAGAGAAACACAAAGTCCCAACAAAGTACATTACGCTCATCAAGGACATGTACGATAATGTTGTGACGAGTGTTCGAACAAGTGATGGAGACACTGATGACTTCCCAATTAAGATATGACTGCATCAAGTGTCATCTTTGAGCCCTTATCTTTTTGTCTTGGTGATGTATGAGGTCACAAGGGATATACAAGGAGATATCCCATGGTGTAAGCTCTTTGCGGATGATGTGGTGCTAGTTGATGAGAGTCGGACAGGGGTCAATAGGAAGTTGGAGTTATGGAGGCAAACCTTGGAATCGAAAGGTTTTAGACTTAGTAGGACTAAAACCGACTACATGAGGTGCGCTTTGAGTACTACTAGGAACGAGGAGGAGGAGGATGTTAGCCTTGATGAGAAAGTGGTGCCCTAGAAGGACACCTTTTGATATTTGGGGTCAATGTTGTAGAAGGATGGGGATATCGATGAAGATGTGAACCATCGAATCAAAGCCAGATAGATGAAGTGGCGCCAACCTTCTGGCATCCTCTGTGACAAGAGGGTGCCACAAAAGGTAAAAGGCAAGTTTTATAGGATGGCAGTTCGACCCGCAATGTTGTATGGCGCTGAGGGTTGGCTGACTCAGAGGAGACATGTGCAACAGTTAGGTGTGGTGGAGATGCACATGTTGAGATGGATGTGGAGCCACACTAGGAAGGATCGAAGCTGGAATGATGATATAAGAGAGAGAGTTAGGGTAGCGCCAATTGAAGAAAAGCTTGTCCATCATCATCTGAGATAGTTTGGGCATATTTAGCACAGGGCACCAGAAGCCCCAGTGCATAGCGGACGGCTAAATCAAGTTGATAATGTCAAAAGAGGACGGGGTAGACCGAACTTGACATGGGAAGAGTCTGTAAAAGAGATCTGAAAAATTGGAGCATCACCAAAGAACTAGCCATGGACACGCATTCGTGGAAGCTTGCTATCCATTGCTAGAACCATGAGTTGGTCGCAAGATCTCATGGGTTTCACCTCAAGCCTACCCCAACTTGTTTGGGACTAAAAGCTTTGTTGTTGTTGTAAGGAGAAGAGTAGAAGTGGTCAAAAAAGTGAATCCTAGAATACACCAGAAGGTGTTTGATGGTTCTTTGGGCAAGACAATTTTACCCACTTACCGTGATACTTAACGGGATGAAATAGTGGGTAAAAAAGGCTATCCACCAAGTTTGAGATCAATAGAGAAACGTTGGTACTTTAAAATTGGTAAACCCTACAAATCAATAGAATCAGGTGTCTGTAGATTTAGTCATGCTAAGGTAATCTCCTTGATGCACCACTTGGTAATGTAACATTACCAAATTCTTGAAATCAATAGAAATGGGTTTGGGGGGATTTAGACAGTGGACCTGCTTTCCTCTATGCACCACTTGGCGTGGATGCATTATTAGAGGGTTAGAACATGTCCACAAAGTTTGAGACCAATAGGAGTAACTTTACCAGGTAAAGTTGTTCAAATTTGATTCTGGACAGAGAGGGTTTTGGGATATTTTGGGGAACCAAAATAATTGGGATTTGGATGAAACTTTGCAAGATCTTCACATATAACATGTGTAACTTGCTGGAATGTTCCTGGATTTATTTAAGAATATTTGTTATAGAAATATTTCAAATACAGGAAAGAGGTAGAAGGGGTTTTGGAGGGTTTTGTCCAACATTTTGAACATAACCATGTTTGGAAACTCGTATATATGAAAAATATATGTTCAGTGAGTTTCCCTAAATTTCCTCAAATATTTTCAAAGCATAAAAACAATTCTTCCCTATAACAGAACCTTTCTGACCTAAAGAAAAGGCCTATAAATAAAATAATAAAATAATCTTCAAAATAATATTTTGTGGTTTTGGAGATTTATATATACTAGCCGTCGACCCATGCGATTCGCACGGCTAGGCCCCAAAAAGTTAACTGTAGTTGAATTTTATCAAATAATCATTTTAACTTCTAACTGGGGTCGAAGCTATGCAATGATATATTTAATTTCATTTCCTAACATAAAGGGATTGCTCGATTATTATAATTATTTGTGGTAGACATGTGAGAAATGTTTCATTTATACGTAGAATATGGTAACTTAGATAGGTCCTATTCGGTTGTAGTACTACTTTGGTTGTTCCATCTTAGTAGAATCAACATGGTCATGCAATAGCTTGTTTAGCTGTAAAAAACACAGTAGATCATTATCATCTTTTCACTGAAAAATAAATACATGAAGTCAATCTGGTACGCAAATTTATGCACCATATAAACTGATGCTAGCATTAAATTCTTGGGTAATTTAGCACTAAAAATAGAAAGATACCATGCTTGTGGACAATAATGTTGAACTTTGCATAGGTTACAATCTTCTAATTAAATGATGTTGTGACCAAAGTCATCTTTAATGATCATAGTAACCTACAACCGCTCAAAAATTAGTGCTGCTCCACACATTTCTATGTCGCGATGTTTATTCACGAATATAATATAGCAAGAAACTTGTTTATTACTAATATTGTGAAATTTCTTTTGTCTAGTCTATATGTATACAGAAATACATATTTGCAGCAGATTCATAGGTTCGTCTATTCGCGTATTAGTGTAACCAAAATCATTCTTCAATAGCTGGCGTTGCAGAAAATGCTTAAAATAATCATAAACTGAAACTTCGTTTTGTAAATTTATGCTAAATTGATACACGGATATAATGTGATGCCGTTATATGAAATTTCACGTACAAATTAGCACCGGCCAATTGCAAATAAATTGACCACAATTTTACGCAACAATCTTGGAAAATTGTCTAATGTAATAACCCATTCTCAAACAGAAGTATGTCTACGTATATTTTGTATCGTCGTGCTTCATCATGGATGTCAGCAGAATATACTATCAAAATTCACCAAACAAAATGACCTATTAATACATAGATGTATATATTTTCTGGTAGTTGACAATGTTCATGTAACAAAATTTATGGTAAAACATTCACTAATATATTTTACCTTCTCATGCCATAAATCTGGACTGCATGGCAACATCATCACTATAGAAATACACAGCCATGAGGCATGCATATAAGACATTGCTTGTTTCATTCATAATCAACTATAGATAGATAAAAGAATACATCTATTGGAGAGCAAGTATACTTGATATGAGTGCCAACAAAATCAACAGGGTACACCGGAAGAACAATACTATGGTTAGTATTTATTCCATGAAGTATTGCTTGTGTGCGGTACATGTACTGGCCACTGACTTGTACCTCCAAGTAAATAGGACTTAGCTCCCACAACATGTATCTGTGTAGTAATGCCATGTTAGATATCTGCCGGCAGAAGCTGAAGAAGGCCATCAAATTTAGCGACATTAGGCAAGAGAAAAGGAGCAGAATGCCAGATGTTGACAACGAAAAGAAAGGATTTTGGCATAGATTGCAACTCAAGTTGCACACAAAAGCACGCACATGTAGTAAGCTGACTTCCCAAGCAGCTTGACTGATCCCGGCCAGATGCGCTAGTCGGTAAGTATGTACGTAATGGAAATGGAGATCAATTTTTTCTGGCTGCTAGCACACGCACATAAAAGACATGATTGATAGCAAGGTCACAAAAGAATTAAGGGCGTACTTGCCTATATAGAGTCGGCATGTGAACAACGACCACTCCTTCCAACGTGATCCGTTCCTCTAGAAAGATGCACACAACCGCCTGAACATACGACATATACATTCTCCTCGTTCAGCATGCACTTTATTTAGCGCATTGATCTGCGCCGGCACGCCGGCCGAAACTTTCGGCCGGTCGCGCGCGAGTCGTCAGATCGAACCCCGTTGACCGTCAGATCGAGTCATGCAGCAAACATTGTCGATGGTAGGAGAAACAAGTAGCGATGTAGCAAATTTCGGCAACGGATGCAACAAAAACAAGGTTACAGCAAAATCATCGTCATCGTCGCGCGAGGTCACAACACCGCCTTGATGGATGTAGCAAAAAAGTTAGCCGGTAGTAGCAAAAGGCAACTACGATTGCAGCTTTCCTTGCTGGGTAGAGGCGATTAAAGCTTTCTCTGTCCATGGTTCGGTGACGTTTCGGTAGTATAGAGTTATGCATGGTGGTGACCGAAGGTTGTTCGAGTCCCGGATGAGATCCCAGACATCACGAGGAGCTCCAGAATGGTCCGGCGGTAAACATTGATATATAGGAAGTCCTGTTTTGGTCGCCGGAAAAGTTTCGGGCTAATCGGTAATGTATTGGGAGTGCCGGTAGTGTACCGGGGGAACATCGGGAGGGTTATTTCGACTCAAGAGGCTACATGGGCTGTGGGAGGGTGAATACCAGCCCTTAGTGGGCTGGTGGAAGTACCACACAAGGCCCATGCGGCTGGGAAGAAAAGACCAAGAAGAAAAAGGTGGAAAAAGGCAAAAAAATGCCAAATAAGGAAGGAGTCCTAATCCTATTAGGAGTGGAGGAGGAGGACTCCTCCCTCCTTGGTTCGGCCGACCCAAGGGCTGCCTCTTTGGCAGCCAAGCCTCCTCCTCCTGTCCTCCTATATATACTAGAGGATTTTAGGGTTTTGGCACAAGATTTTCAGCCACGTGCTACCTATTCCTCTAGTGCAGAGTTTCTCCCCTAGATCGGATTTCTGCAGTGCTTAGGCGAAGCCCTGCCGGAATAGCTCCACCACCATTGCCGGAGTGTCGTCGCGCTGCCGGAGAACTCTTCTATATCTCCGCTCCCTCTTGCTAGATCAAGAAGGCGGAGATCGTCATCGAGCTGTACGTGTACTGAACGTGGAGGTGCCGTCCGTTCGGCGCTAGATCGGAAGGATCGTGATCAAGATCGCGGGACGGATCATGATGAGATCATGGAACGGATTGTGATGAGTTCGCTGGACGGATCGTGATGAGATCGCGGGACGGATCGTGATTGGATCGTGGGACGGATCGTGATGAGATCGCGGGATGCTCAGCGATTTGGATCACGAAGATGTTCGACTAGACCAACCGTGTTTCTTAACGCTTCCCGCTTAGCGATCTACAAGGGTACGTAGATCCACTCTCCCTCTCGTAGATGCTCATCACCATGGATAGATCTGCGTGTGGGTAGGAATTTTCTTGTTTCCCATGCGACGTTCCCTAACATTCGCCCCGTCTTCTGGGTCTTATTTTGGTGTACCTATGTCTCTTGTTGTTGTTCGTCAAAACTATCCGGGTTGTGCGTGAAGAATCCTTGATGTTTTTGGGTCTAGTGAGTTGATGACGAAGGTGATTCTTCACAACTGTTTTTGACAAGATCTTCTAGTGTCTTCGTAATCGTGACAATGCCTTTTTTTCTTGTAAGACGTCGAGGGTTCCAGGTAGGCAAACCTTTATGCAATGACATTAACAAGGCATGGTAGAAGTCCATCCTGTCCGTTACGTTGATGACAACATCGACACCAAGAGCGGGAGATGAAGATAACCTTTTTCCTGGTCACTATAGTGAGGCGGACCAAACGGTGAGGTTCTCATCCACCGGTGGTTGCTGATACAACAACGGTGAGGACAAGGTTGCTCTGTTAGCGATGCATATAATGACACTTCATGTCTTAGTATTGATCATCGTAGGCCAAGGTTGCATCATCCTGGGGCTCTATCGAGGGTGTCACCATCTTCCGTGTCTCGATGTCCTCATTCCTCGAGAAGGTATCTTTTGTTGGTACCGTCTTGTCGTGGTGTCGTGAAACTTGTACGAATGTCTCCCAAGGTGGCTTCCTTCTAGGTTACCCACGAGGATTTCAAGGAATCCGGTGGTCATGGGCACAAAGGTACTATCGACCATTTCCAAGGTTTTGAAAAGTATATGAGGGGAGTGTAATGCCCCAGACACACCCGCCGGTAGTCGTAGCTCCTGGCGGGATCAAGACTGGCCTCACAGATCAATACTAGTCTCTTTTGCACACTTTGTTCTCACTCATGCACACCCGGGACCAACTTTCCGGTCGGTCACCCATCCTAGAACTACTCCAAGCCAAGCACGCTTAAGCTGAGAGTTATGTTCGAATGGGATCCCAGAAAAGAAGGAATTCCTTGCTGATATGAGTAGTCTATCATCCCTAATAAGCCATGCTATCAGAGGGAGCCAAAAAGAAAAATGGCGGAAGTGCTCAGGCACAATCCTTCAGTTTCCTTGAAATCTTAGAGGAGGTAATAAATATGATAGGCCTTGCAAGTGATTTGAAGGGTCAGGGAAAACAGTTTTTCCCAAACTAACGCCCATGCTAACTAAGGACTTTCTATAGTCAGGATGGTTCTGATACCAGCTCTGTGGGGACCCCAACTCATAACTAGAGATCACTGAATGTATGTGCATATTGATCCCAGAGATCAATGCTCACTGAACATACATAAACTAAAATACAAGAGTCTTACGTCCATACATACTGTCTTACATAGATAGGGCCACGAGGGCCAAACACTTAAACATAACAAGCAGAGGAAATCTTGGTCGAAAGCGTGAACCCATGCCATCTTCCTTAAACCTACATGCATTCTGATTGGGAAGCATCCCAGTTCGCATGTTCATCAGTAGCGAATTCTTTACCATAATCCTGCTCTTCCATGCGTGGCCAATTAAATAACTAGTGGCAAGACAATGAGTACTTTGAATGTACTTGCAAGAAACCCATGTTTTGGAACAAGGTGCAACAATGCATGATGTAGCACTAAGTAGGTAATTTTGTAGAAAGGTAATTTTGAGTGGAGTGACATGATCAAATAACTTATGTAAGCATGCATCAACAGTTGGTAGATATCCACATGAACAAGTTATAGATATCATCATAAGTGGGGTTTGAACATCTCATGTTCAGGCATAATGTCAAATCATCCGACTTAACTCAAGTAATATCTTTTGTTCCACACACATGCACCAATTTGTGAAAACACTGGACGTAGTTTAAGCAACACCACCCAACTATCCTTGACCGTGGACACGCCTATTCGAATAGTTTTACACTCACCATAGGTTGCACACTTTAACCACAAGAATTGGGGAACTTCCATCTCATCCACAACTCGTGGTATATTACATACCCTAGGTAAGCAACCAAACAATGCCTTTCCCCTAGCAATAGTAAGCAAAGAGTCCACTGTTGGTCAGTGTCTACATGATGTACAAACACGAGCTTCGCTCCCAATAGTACCATTCATGAACAAACACAACGGTGTGCCCAGTGCCTGTGAAGACAGCGGATGGTCGCCCTACCAGGCACAACCCCATTTCGAGAGAGTAACTCATGCTCTCCCGCGACTAGTAATGCGGGCTCTTTATCAAGTACTTACATAGCTTTTAATCATCTCCGTCTGACATTACTAGCAACCGACGGTTTTTTGAAAAGTCTTTGAAAACACTTTTGTTTCCATCACCATGCATATTCTTGTCCCACTTTGTATAGCATGTACTAAGCATCCTATCTACTCCCACTTGCACAACCCTCGTAAGGAGGTAGGGTCATGCACGATGCAAGTATCAACAAGAAAGTATCGGAGGCAACCCACTGAAGTAGTTACCACATCACCATGATCAATTCATCGAAACGTAAAGTGTTATATGACATGCATGAAAAGTTTCTTTTCATGGTCAAAGGGCTGGTTGCCTGGACCAGCAAAGTCTTCGAGGTCTTCACACGCTTCTCGTCCAACTCCGAGGACTTAGTCTACTTCGTTAACTATCGCTGGAAACATACATAATAAGCAACACAACAAGTAGAGAAATAAAATTTCTCTATAAATAGGAGTCTTATTTTTCTAGGACTTCTCTCATTATAATAAGATATCCAAAATGGCTCTACCGGATTTTGGATCCTCAAGTATTTTTGATTGACAGAAATGGAGGCATCTTTGATCCTATAAGAAGTCTACAGAAACCATTTTTATAAAAAAGAGAGTGAATATATCTATTAAATAGGGCATTATTTTAGAAACATGTAGGAAGTGGTTTCACTGGATTTGGATTTGAGATGAATTTCCTATGAATTTCCTAAGATGGCAATAATGGAAAATGGGGATATTTATTTGATCCAGTAGAATCAATGGATGGTAAAATATTCAACATGTCTAGATAATTAGTGCATGATATTTAGAGATCCTAGAAATTGGAATCACTCCATTTAGAGTTAATTTGGACTCTCTAGGATTTTTGCAATGAGTGGGTTCTTATAGTTCAAATTTGAATTTCAAGTTGAAAAGTACAAAAACTTGTGGTGCACAAAGATGGAAATTACACCAAATAATAGGTGTCATTTTTATGAGAATATAGAAATTTTAATCATAAAATTTGGAGGTCAAATGGATCTAGTATGAATTTTTGCACTCTCTATAAAAAGACAAAGATAAGAGGAATTACCCAATGGCTAAACTCCGCTCAGGGTGCAGGATATCAACTAGGCCGGCCTAGCGGCTAGGCCTGGCGGGCAAGCTGCCATGTCAAGCACGTATTTGGGGAATACGCTTTCCTGTAATGAACGTGCCTCTAGTATAAACCGTGTCCACTTAAACTGAGTGGGCCTTGTCGTTACACACTAACTCGTTGGGTCACCGACCCCACCGGGCGGCCTTCTTCTTCCTCGTGTGGTTCATTCGCATTGTAGGTTGGAGGAGGCGAGTCCGAGCTCGTCCCGATGTCCAGAGGCACCGCCGTCGGCATCTATTGGACTGATGAGCTCTAGGAGGAGCCCGCCAGACCCTTGATTGGTTTTGGTACTCCGAGAGGCAGGAGCTGACTGCAACGTCGGTCATGGCGAAAGTTGCCAACGTTGACGATGAGCACGACTCAAAGGCCACCAGAATGGATAAGGAATTATGGGGAAGGCTCACAGTAGTTGGGGGAGTTCCATGGTGAGGGTTAGAGGGGGCACTACAGGAATCAGGCACTTTGTTGTCAGCCATCCCGGACGGCAAAGGCATGCATCCTGGATGGCAAAGGCTTTGCCATCCGCCAGCAGACGGCCAACTGTCGGGCTAAATAACCCACGGTAAAGGGCGCTTTGTCGTCTGCTGGCAGACGGAAAAGACCTTTACATCTTTGTCGTCTGCCAGCGGACGACAAAGGGCATGGACAGCACACGTGCCAACTTAGGTCCGTTAAGGGCTTAACGGCGTGCTTTGCTGTCCGCCGGAAGATGGCAAAGAACTTAGGTCTTTGTTGTTTGCCAGCGGACGGCAAAGCACCTGTTTCTTTGTCGTCCTAGGTGGGTTCTTTGTCATCTGCTGGCAAACGGCAAAGACCTTAGTTCTTTGCCGTCTGCCGGCGGATGGCAAAGAACCAACCTAGGCCGACCTGGTGCTACCCTAGGTTGCATAGGTAGCTGCCACGTGGCAGCTTTGCTGTCTGCTGGGAGACGACAAAGTGGCTATATAGTCCCTATTTTTTCTATTTTCTTAAAATCATTCAACTTGACAGAATATCACATATATATCTGACATATCAACAATACAAGTTTCCAACAAGCATACCAACAATTAGTTTCAACAAGCATACCAACAATATGTTCCAACAACATATCCAACATACAAGTTTCCAACAACATATCCAACATACAATGGTTTCCAACAACATATCCATAGATACATATCCAAAACAAGTTTCTAACAAGTTTCCATAAACAAAAAGGAAGCACAAGTAGAAGAGTACACTCCATCAATGCAAGCTTCCTCATCTATAGCAAATCTGCAAATTAGGAAAGATTAAAGTTAGAAGAAGAAGAACACTAGCTAGAAGAAAAAGAAGAAAAAGAAGAAGAAAAATAATTTATCTTCTTTTTATTTTTCTCCTCTCCTCTCCTCTTATCCAAGGTAGTAATGCCATTTTCTAGCTAACTAAGCATATCAAGTCATTTTGGAGGAAAAAAATGCTAAGTATAGGTCATTTTATAGCTATCCTAGGTAGAATATATCATTAAGGAGCTAAGTAAGGGTATTATGTCATTTTTTAGGAAAATAAGCTAAGTATAGGTCATTTTAGAGCTAAACCAAGGTTATTATGTCATTTTTTACCTAAGTGAGATAATTATGTCATAAATGAACTAGCTAAGCTAATTATAGATCATTATTGAGCTATCCTAGGTAGTAATGCCATTTGTACCTAAGTGAGCTAATTATGTCATAAATTAACTAGCTAAGCTAGCTATAGATCATTATTGAGCTATCCTAGGTAGTTATGCCATTTTCTAGCTAACTAAGCATATCAAGTCATTTTGGAGGAAAAAATGCTAGTATAGGTCATTTTATAGCTATCCTAGGTAAAATATATCATTTTGGAGATAAGTAAGGTTATTATGTCATTTTTGAGGAAAATAAGCTAAGTATAGGTCATTTTGGAGCTAAACCAAGGTTATTATGCCATTTTTTACCTAAGTGACCTAATTATGTCATAAATGGACTAACTAAGCTAATTATAGATCATTATTGAGCTATCCTAGGTAGTAATGCCATTTTGTACCTAGGTGAGCTAATTAGGTCATAAATTAAGTAGCTAAGCTAGCTATAGATCTTTATTGAGCTATCCTAGGTAGTTATGCCATTTTCTAGCTAACTAAGCATATCAAGTCATTTTGGAGGAAAAAATGCTAGTATGCGTGATTTTATAGCTATCCTATGTAATATATCATTTTGGAGCTAAGTAAGGTTATTATGTCATTTTTGAGGAAAATAAGCTAAGTATAGGTCATTTTGGAGCTATGACATAGAAAAAATTCCCTATGTTTTATCGGAATGACTTGAAAATTACAAATACATTTATAATGAACTCGAATATAATATCACTAATACATCATCCCGAATAATCCAGTTCAATAATTACGACACTCTTTGGATCCTAATGCGTGTGTGACTTCAGGTCCGTCGAGGCTTTCCTTAAGTAACTCTCATATCTCATGGTGTGTTGGTGCGCTCTCTCTCACACTGATATGGTGGTGTATATGTGTTGGTGGGCACTCTCTCACAGTAATAGTTTGACCGCCGGTGATGGACGCCCCACCTCCTCTCTTCCTGCGCAATATATCGACGAGTATATCACAAATAAGAGGAGAAAGATGAGGCGCCCCCACGACAAGAGTCGGGATTCCTCCATCAAGAACACAGATGAAAGTCACACAAGGAGCAACGACAGACCGAAAGTTACACATGCATTATACTGATAAAATATCACAAATACATTAATATTTATAATGAACTCGAATATAATATCACTAATACATCATCCCGAAAGTGTCCCGCGTGACTACCACCATAGAAGGTCCGGGTCAACGACGATACCTGCATTCCTCACCAACCTCCGAGCCCAGGAAGGTAGCACCTCCCAGTGCCAGCCCGGCGGAGCCCAGTGCCGTACATGCCGCCTATCAAGCAGGCTCTCGCGGACTACTCGACGACGAGGATGCGGGCCAGGTATCATCGACAAATTCCTATGAGAACGTTTTCTTAACGTTTAATCACTATTTTTTCATAAAACCCAAAAAATTTCATGATTAACAACCTAATCTAACATAAACATTCATCATAAACAAACTAATCTAACATAAACATTCATCATAAACATATTAATCTAACATACACATACTCGGGCTGGCCATGTATAACGTTGGACAATTCGAAAGAATCACGGTTATAAATATGCTAATGAATGCATATTTATAGATGCAACCCTTTCGAATGGGTGACACATAGTGGTCATGCATACTGATGATTAAAGACACCTATAGCTAGCAAGTTTCATCGGCATGAAGACCGGAACAGAGGAAATGAAGGGGGCAAGAGGAGATGTCATTTGTGCTCACCCACGAACGCAGGGGCAGAGCTCGTCGAACGCACGGGGAGGTCGCCGAACACCAGACCCTCGCAGCGATGAAACAATTGCATATTTAAATCCACCTGATCAACATAAATATGATTTTTTGTATAACAAAATCAAAAAATATATGATCTAACTCATAATTCACAAATATATGACCCGTGTCGTGTCGGGGTCGGGGTGTCAGGACTGTCGTGTCGGGGTCAGGGTGTCGAGGTGTCGTGTCGGGGTCGGGGTGTCGGGGGATGTCGTGTCGGGGTCCGGGTGTCGTGTTGGGGTAGGGGTGCTGTGTCGTGGTCGGGGATGCCATGTCAGGGTGTCGGCGTGTCGTGTCGGGGTCGGGGTGTCGGGGGTATCGTGTCGGGGTCGGGGTGTCGGGGGTGCCGTGTCGGGGTCGGGGTGTCGGGGTTGCCGTGTCGGGGTCGGGGTGTCGGGGGTGCCGTGTCGGGGTCGGGGTGTCGGGTCAGGGGTTGGGGTCGGTGGCGTCGGGGGTTAAGGATTGGAGTCGTCGGAGGTTGGGGGTTAGTGGCGTCGGGGGTTGGGGGCACCTCTCTTCTTCTTCTTCTTCCTCTTCTTCTTCCTCTTCTTCCTCCTCTTCTTCTTCTTCTTCCTCTTCTTCTTCTTCTTCTTCTTCTTCCCCATTTTCTAATTATTCTTATTTTCTTCTTCTTTTTTCAGAACTAAACCTAAAATTAAAACTACACTAAACTAAACGTAAACGTAAAACTAAAACAAACTAAATATAAACTAAGCATAAACCTAAAACTAAAAAAACAAAAAAAATAAGAGGAGGAGGAGGAGCTCAGCACGGGGTAGGGGGCGGGCTGCCGGTGGAGGAGGGGGTGGTGGAGGAGGGTGGACACCCACCGCAGGGGAGGGGGTGGTGCCGCGACCTTCCTCATGGCGGTGCCCGAGCAGCCACCGCATGGGAGGGCATCGTGGCCGGTGAGGCGGGGCAACGTTGCAGGGCGGGATGGGGCAGGCTCGACGGCGGCACGGCGGGGCGGGGTAGGGCGGGCAGCCGCGCGGCGGGGCGGGGCAGCTAGGCGGCGGCGTGGCAGGGCGGCCGGGCGGCGGCACGCTAGGGCATGGAGGGCGGGGCGGCCGCGCGGCGGCGCGGCGGGGCGGGGCGGCCGGCGACGGGGCAGGCGGCAACTCGGGCATAGGTGTGAGAGAGGGGAAAGAGAGAGGGAGAGAGAGAGGGAGAGAGAGATTTAGGTCCTCTCTTTGTTGTCCGCTAGCAGACGACAAAGAGCTTAGCTAACAGACTGCTAACGGCCACTTTCTTTGCCATCTGCTAGCGAACGGCAAAGCTTCTTTGTCGTCCGCTAGCAGATGGCAAAGAAAGTGGCCGTTAGCAATCCGTTAGCTAGGCTCTTTGCCGTCTGCTAGCAAACGACAAAGCTTCTATGTTGTCTGCTAGCAGATGACAAAGAGTTGGCTGACGGCAAACATGATCTTTGCCGTCAGCAGCATCTTTGCTGTTAGCTTTCTGCAAGATGATGGCAAGACCTTCTTTGCCATCAGCTAGCAAACGACAAAGAGCTGGCTGATAGCAAAAATGCTGATTTGAGAGGGTCTAGGAGGGGGTATACAAAATGTAGGAAGCATCAGATGTTGCTGGGTGTTCCTTGGTTGAGCAGAGAAGCCAAGGGATAGAGAGGGAAACTGATGTCCAAAAGGGAATCTTGGGGTTTTACCCACCAAATAATTGAGATATGGTCATGCAAAGCTTACCGAAGGATAGCAACATCATCTGGGAGTTGTGGTAAAATTTCGAGATAAAGGAGAAGAGTAGAAGTTCTCAGAACAGTGAATCGTAGAATACACCAGAAGGTGTTTGATGGTTGTTTGGGAAATATAATTTTACCCACTTACTATGAGATTTAACATGATGAAATGGTGGGTAAAAATAAGGTTGTCCACCAAGTTTGAGCTCAATATTGAAAAGTTGGTAGTGCAAAGTTGGTAAACCCTACAAATGAACATAATTAGGTTCCTATAGATCTAGTCATGCGAAGGTAATCTCCTTGATGCACCACTTGATGTGGTGGCATAATTAAGGGATTATAACATGCCGAAAAAGTTTGAGTCCCAAGGGCGAAACTTGGCAATGTAATATTACCAAATTCTTGAAATCAATAGAAATGAGTTTGGGGGGATTTGGACAAGTGGACCTGCTTTTCTTGATGCACCACTTGGTGTGCATGCATTATTAGAGGGTTAGAACATGTCCACAAAGTTTGAGACCAATAGGAGTAACTTTACCATGTAAAGTTGTTCAAATTTGAATCTGGACAGAGATCGTTTTGGGATATTTTGGGGAACCAAGACAATTGGGATTGGGATGAAACTATTCAAGATCATCACATAGAGCATGTGCAACTTGTTAGAATTTTTTTGGATTTATTTGAGAATATTCTTATAGAAACATTTCAAATATAGGAAATAGGTAGAAGGGTTTTTGGAGGGTTTTGTCCAGTATTTTGAACATGACCATGTGTTGAAACTCTTATATATGGCAAATATATGTCCACTGATTTTCCCTACATTTTCTCAAATATTTTGGAAGCATAAAAATAATTCTTCCCTACAATAGACAAGTTTTGGCATTAAGAAAAGGCCTTTAAATAAAATAATATTTAAAAATAATATTTTGTGGTCATGGGGATTTATATATATATATTAGGTTCCAATAAATCCTTTGGGTCAAAGTAATCAACTCAATTTGAGGACTTGTAGTACAAACCTCAGTTCAAGGGTTTTTGAAAACCTAATTTGAATAACCCTTTTTGGCCAAAATAATATTTGATCAAAATAGTTTTAGGTCCTATACACATGGTATGATCATTGTATAAGAGTTTGGATCAAGGAAAAGAGTTGTTGAGGATAGGAGGAAGTTTAATGAATATAGAGCACTAGCAAGCAATCAAACAATCAGCAATCAAATCAAGCATCACAAGCACACACAAAGTTTTAATTGGTCCTATTTTTTTAGCTATGTTGACTTAATAAGGAGAGGCAAAACACATGGTGTGACATGATAACCCATAACCTAAAAATAAACGATATGATAAGAAAGACTCGTGGCTAGAAAACAAGGTAAAGAAAGAGAGCCATGGGTTCAAATACCCATGCCTGTCGCACCTAAACCATCTAATAAAAGGGATTATGAAGAATTAGTACGCTTTCTTGAAATGATTAGGCTGGTCGTTTTGCGTACCCGCTTAACTAATATAATAAAGATGCCTCCTTATGCTAAGTACATGAAAGACATCATCTCAAATAAAAGAAAGATACCTGAAGTTGAAATATCGACCATGCTTGCTAATTATTCTTTTCAGGATGGAGTACCTAAAAACTTGGAGATCTTGGAGTACCAACTATACCTTGCTGCATTAAAAGAAATTATGGCAAAACTGCTTTATGTGATTTTGGAGCTGGTGTTAGTGTTATGCCTTTCTATTTATATAAAAGACTTAATTTGAATAAACTGACACCTACTGAGATATCATTGCAAATGGCTCACAAGTCAGCTGCCATACCTATCGGTATTTGTGAGGATGTGTCCGTCGTTGTTGTAAATGTTACTATCTTAACGGACTTTCTTATTCTTGAGATGCCCAAGGACAAAAATATGTCAATTATACTTGGTAGACCCTTTTTGAATAATGCAAGGGCTATTATTGATCGCAATAAAAGCAAGGTCACTTTTCATGTCAACGGTAATGAGCATACGGTGCACTTTCCGAAGAAACAATTCCAAGTGAATTTGTGAATGCTATTGAAAATTCTCTCCCACACTAATATTGTCAATTATTGGAAGATTTCAATTACCTCTACCTATTGTCAAAAAGAAATATGATATTATTAAAGTTGGGGATATGCCTATCCCAATTGAGGTAACCTAGTGTTTTATGGAAGTTTTTCGGTTTCATTGTACGAAGGCGGTTATTAATAAGACTGGATGAACCTTATTAATGGATCATTTTTTGAGAAGTATGAAGTTGAGGAATATAGTAGGCACAACTTTCTGTATCCACCTTTTTTATATTATCTTAGTTAAATAAAATAAAATGCCATGTTTATCCTGTTTTCAGATTTTTCCCGTGCAATAGAAAATGACCCACAAATTAAATTTGTGAGAATGTCCTCAAAATTTAACACAATTTTTTTCTCATTTTTTCAGAATTTTTGAAACAAATAACACCAGAGGGGGGGGGTGTGCACTTGGTACCGACAAGACACCGGGGCACGCCAACCACCCCTAGTGCGGCCTTGTGGGTGGTGGGCCCCATGTGGATACCCTTACTTATTCCCTTAGCCCATATCATCTCTTACGTCCAGAAAAAAAATCACCATTGCTCTTTCCCTCGTGTTTTGCTAAAGAACCAGTGGATTTCAATCTCTTTGCTCGAAGCTCCATTTTCGAAACTGTTTTAGGTGATTGCTTCTTGGTATGTAACCCCCCATAGAACCAATTAGTTTTTGATTTAGTGGTTTATTTTCAGAATAATTAGCTACTCTTGGTGCTACTGTAGATGAGCTTGGATGTTGAATTCATAGAGTTCTAAGTAGTTTGAATGCTTGATATGGCCTGTATGCATCCCTGGGAGTAGTTGCTATCAATCTTATTTAGTTTTGTTCACAAAATTGTCTGTCATAATTTTTCCAAAAATTCTTCGCAAATAAAATGCAATTCCTTAGGAATTATTCGAGGACAAGATCCTCGGGGGCATCATTAAGTTGAGGGCTTATACTGAGCCAAGTGAAAGCTCGATATGGGTTGCCAAAACCAAATCATGCCTTTGGTCGTGTAATACCTTCGTGGTAGGTGCAGGTATTAAGGAAGAATTTGAGCAGTACGTTCACGACGCCGATCTGGTTCCCTTCGTCAAAGATAAGTGCACTCAACACCTCACTCTCGAAAAGACATTTACTAAGAAATTTAAATATTTCCCTCATGAGTTTAGAGTTTCATTTAGTCTTTATAATAATGATTTCACCATACCTTTAGACGCATTTTTGTGAAGCATGCAAAATTCCATACTAGGGTTCTGTGGGGACCCCGACTCATAAGTCGAGATCACCGAATGCACGTGTACAGTGGTCCGAGAGATGACTGCTCACTAAACACACAGAAGCTGAATAACAAGAGTCTTACATCCATACTTAACGTCTTACACAAATAATGACCACGAAGGTAATAGTCTTACATAGATATGGCCACATGGGCCAAACACTTAAAATAGAACAAGCACCGGAAATCTTGGTCAAAAGCGTGAACCCATGCCATCTGCCTTAACCTACAGGCATTCTGACTGGAAAGCGTCCTAGTTCGCATGTTCATCTCCAACGAACTCTTCAACATACTCCTGTTCTTCCATGCCTGGCCAATTAAATAAATAGTGGCAAGCCAATGAGTACTTTGAATGTACTCGCAAGCAACCCAAGTTGTGGAATAAGGTAACAATGATGCATGGTATAGCACTAAGTAGGTAAATTTGCAGAAAGCTAATTTTGTATGCAAATGACATGATCAAGTAACCAATGAGCATGCATCAACAACTAGTAGCTATCCAAGTGAACCAGATACATGTATTGGTTGAACATATCATGTTCACGCTAAGTCATCGGACTTAGTTCAACCCTCATGCTAAGTCATCGGACTTAGCTCATGTGACCTCTTGTCACCATCACATCCATGCTCACACCAAGTTTCACGAAAACATCCGGACGTAGTTTAAGAAGGACCTCCAACTGTCCATGACCGCGGACACGGCTATTCGAATAGTTTTACACTATGCATAGGTTGCACACTTTACCCACAAGACTCGGGGAACTTTCGTGTCATCCACGACTCGCGGTATGTAACATACCCGAGGTAAGCACCCGAACAATGTCTATCCCCCAGAGATACTAACAAAGAGTCCACTCGATTGAACCCATCCCTCACCATGTACATCACATGAGCCTCACTCTAATCGAACCATCCATGAGGGGACCAACGGTGTGCCCGGTGCCTATGAAGACAGCACATGATCGTATATACCGGTACGATCCCGTATCGAGAGTGATCACACCACTCCCGCCACTAGTAATGCGGGCTCCTTGCCAGTACCCGCCAAGGTAATCAACAAAGACCCATCCGATAAGGGGTATCGTGGTTGCGCATGTAAGGTTGGGATGGTCAGGAGACCTTAAATCTAATCCGTTTTCGAAAACACATACTCAACTTGCTCCGGCACACCACTTCTTTCTCAAGTGGTCGCCCTCTCATCATCATCTCCCTCGGGCATCAGTGGCACCCGACGGGGTTTTCGAAAGAGTCTTTGGAATCATTTATTTTCTTTCCATCACCATGCATAAGTCCCATCCCATTTGCGTAGTATCTATTGGCAATCTAACTACTCCCACCCGCACAACCGTCATAAGGGGTAGGGTCATGCACGATGCAAGTGTCAACGGAGAATTACCGGAGGCATCCCACTGAAAGGGGAACACCACAACACATGATCGAATACGATGAAAGTAATGTGTTATATGACATGCAATAAAATGGTTTCTTCTCATGGTCAAAGGTCTGCATGCCTGTCTCAACAAAGTCTCCGGGGTCTTCGAAGTCTTCGGGTCCAACTTCTTCGTCTACAGCGCAATCTATCGTCGAGATAAAATAACAATAAAAATAAGCAATCACACAAAATAGAGCACTCAATCTACTACCAAAAATGTTAACCTACTCTAATAAATACTAAAGGTCATACTAAAAATATTCTACTAGAGTTTTGTTGTGAAAAACATTTTTGAAATAAATTAACAGTGGCAAAAATGTGCCTATATATAGGTTTTAAAATAATACAGTACTAAAAACATTTTCAAACATTTTTACAAATGGCACTATTAAATTCTAGGGATTATTTTCTGAATTTAGGTGGAAGAAAAATTGGCATTGGATAAATATTTCACCCTGTAGGATTTTTAGAATTGCAGGAAAAATAAAAAGGGAAAAGAAACGGGCACAGTGCCCTGGCCGGAGGAGGCCAACAACTGGGCCGGCCCAGAGGCCAACCAGCCTAGGCTAACCGATGTGCGCGCGCGCGTTCGAAGCTGACGGCTTGGCCCCGTTGGCCAGCGACAGAGAGAGGAGGGGAGGGAGGTGAGGATGATAGGCGGGCCCCGCATGTCATCTCCAACCTCGCGATAGGGTGGCCGGCGGGCTCACCGGTGATGATGCAGGGCACGGCGATGACAGGAGAAGGCGGGGATGATCCCATCGGCGACCCGCCAGTCCTCTGGTGGAAGGTGACTATAAGGAGCTCTGGTAAAAAGTTGAGGCCAAGGGTAAAAGGATAAGAGGTAGAAATAGGGGTTTTACCAAATCACCAAAAGGTGTATGGTGGAGTTTTGGGCAAGAAATATTTACCATCTCACTAAGATATTTACTAGGGTCAAGGGCTAGGTAGACATGAGATGCTTCACCAAACATGAGCTCAAGGGGAAAGTTGCCAATGGAAATTTGGTGAACCCTAGAAATTGGCAGAAACTGATTTCTGTAGATCCAATGATGCTACGCTTTAACCCTTGATGCACCACTTAGTGTATCATCACTATTTGTCCATTAGAGCATGCCCACAAAGTTTGAGTCCAAGGGGAACACTTCACAATGTAAAGTTGCTCAAATTTGATTCTGGACAGGAATGGTTTTGGGATGATTTGATGAACCCAAACAACTTGGATGTGGATGAAACTTTGGAAGATCATCACCCATGACAGCGTTGACTTGCTAGAAGTTTCCTGGAATTTATTGAGAATATTTCTTATAGCAATATTCCAAATGTCTGATGTGAACAAAAAGGGTTTTGAGGGGTTTTGCCTATGATCTGTCATGCCCTTGTGTTGAAACTCAAATATTTTTTCATAGAGTTTCTCTAAATTTTCTCAAATATTTTTAAAGCATTTAAATAATTTTTCTCTAGGAAAAACCATTTCTTGCCTTAAGAGAAAGCCTTTCAATAAAATATGGAAATAATCTTTAAAAATAATATTTGGTGGTTTTGAGAAGTCATATATATAGTAGGTTGGGAATAATGCCTTTTGGAAAGAAGGGTCCACCTGATTTGGGGACTTGAAGTGAAAACCTCATTTTAGGGGGTTTTGGAAACTTAAATTAAATAAATCATTTCTGGTTATTTTTTTTGATAAAAATAGTTTTGGGCACTATTCACATGGCATGATCATTGGGCAAGGGGGTGGATCAAGGAAGATGATTATGGAGTGGAATAGAACCTAGTAGTGCCATAAAACTCAAGCAAGCAAGCAACACAACAAGCAAGCATAAGCACATACAAAAAGTTTTAGTTGGCTCCAAATTTTATAAACCCAAACATACTAATGTGCTACAATGACAGGGTGTGACAGACCTTCCCCCCTTACAAGAATCTCGTCCCCGAGATTCCTAGGCTAGGCGCTAAAAAGATAAGGGAACTCCGATCTAAGATAATCTTCATGCTCCCAGGTTGCTTCAGCTTCAGTGGGGTTGATCCACTAGAACATGAAGTACTTGATGGTGCGGCTTTGGGTGCAGCACTCGGCTTCATCCAAAATGCGAACTCGCCTCTCACGATAAGTGAGGTCTGGCTGAAGATCGATGGCTTGATGGTCGATGTCCTTGTAGAGGTTGGCGTGGTTGGGAACTTGCAGACACTTTCAGAGCTATGACACATGAAAGACATTGTGCACATCCGACAGCTTGGGAGCTAGTTCCAGCTGGTAGGCAACTTCTACTCGCATTGCGGTGATCTTGAAGGGGCTGATATATCTTGGTGCAACCTTTCTTTTGACGTGGAACCTCTTGGTTCCTTTGAGAGGCATGACTCAAAGGTAGACATGGTCACCGACACACAAGTTCAGTTCTTGGCGGTGAGAGTCAGCGTGGCTCTTTTGTCTTGATTTGGCGGCCTCCAGACGTTCTCGGGGGAGTTGAACTTGCTCTTCAGCTTTGCGGAGGATATTCGGTCCAAAAATTAATCCTCAATTCTCTGACCAGTTGAGGGGAGTACGGCACTTGCATCCATACAACACCTCAAACGGTGCCATCTAAAGACTCGACTTATAGTTGTTGTTATATGAGAACTTGGCGAAGGGTAGGCAATCTTCCCACTTGGCTCCATATGCCAAAACACAAGCGCGGATCATATCTTCGAGTATCTTATTTACTCATTCCTTTTGCCCACCGGTCTGGGGGTGAAAAGCAGTGCTGAAGGAGAGCTTGGTTCCCATAGCTTCTTGAAACCTCTTCCAAAATCTTTAGGTGAACTGGGTGCCTCGATCTGACACAATCTCCTTTGGAACTCCGTGAAGGGTCATGATCCGCTCGACGTAGAGGTTGGCTAACTTGTTACCGTCATAGGTGGTCTTGACGGGAATGAAATGGGCTACTTTGGTCAGGTTGTCGACAATGACCCAAATGGAATCATGTCCCTTGCTTGACCTTGGTAAACCGGTGATGAAATCCATCCAGACTTTATCCCACTTCCACTCGGGCACCTTGAGAGGTTGCAATAGTCCAGCAGGTCGCTGATGTTCAACTTTAACTCTCTGGCATATGTCACACTTAGCAACAAAAGTGCCTATTTCCCGTTTCATGCCATGCCACCAGAATCTTGCCTTGAGCTCCTGATACATCTTGGTTCCTCCAGGATGGATGGAGTAGGGAGTGTCATGAGGTTCTTGCAAGATTTGGTTCTTGAGCTCTTCTTTGTTGGGTACGCAGATGCGATTCTCGAACCATACAAATCCTTGTTCATCATCTGAGAATCATGGGGCCTTTCCTACCTTGATCTTCCTCTTGATGCCTTCGATGCTCTCGTGTCCCTTCTGGGCTTCTTTGATATCATTCATCAAGGTAGGCTTCGCTTGAAGGTTGGCGAGGAATCCTCGTGCAGCCAGTTCCAGGCCGAAGCTGTCAAGTTCTTCATACAGGGCGGGTAGCCTTTCCTTAATCATAGCATTCAAGGAACAAGCCTTTGTGCATAAGGCGTCTGCTACCACGTTGGCCTTTCCGGGGTGGTATTGAACACTGAGGTCATAATCCTTGATCAATTCCAACCATCTCCGCTACCTCATGTTCAGCTCACTTTGAGGGAAGATATACTTAAAACTCTTATGGCCTCTGAATATCTCGCATCGCTTCCCTAGAATGTAATGTTGCCATATCTTCAAGGCATGAACCACGGCTGCCAACTCAAGATCATGAGTTGCGTAGTTCTCTTCATGAGGACGTAGCTATCTGGATAGATATGCTTGGACTCTGCCTTCTTGCATCAGAACACCTCTAAGTCCGGTTCTTGATGCATCACAATAAATCACAAACTCCTTGTGAATATCAGGGGTGGCCAAAACAGGGGCCGTGGTCAATCTCTTCTTGAGCTCCTGGAAACTTTCCTCACACTTAGCTGTCCACTCGAACTTCTTGTCCTTCTTCAAAAGCTGGGTCATGGGTCGGTCAATGCTTGAGAACCCTTCCACGAACTTGCGGTAATATCCCGCGAGCCCGAGGAAGCTCCTGACTTCCTTCACGGTGGTCGGGGTTTGCCATTCGGTCACGGCTTCAATCTTGGCAGGATCCACTGATAATCCTTCTGCAGTCAACACATGACCCAAGAATCCAACTTCATGCAGCCAGAATTCACACTTACTGAATTTGGCATAAAGTTGGTGCTCTCGAAGCTTTTCTAGGACCAATCTTAAGTGTCCTCATGTTCCTCCTCAGACTTGGAGAAGACGAGTATGTCATCAATGAAGACAACCACGAACTTGTCCATGTACTCCATGAAGACTTTATTCATGAGGTACATGAAGTAGGAAGGGGCACTAGTTAACCCAAATGACATAACCGTGTATTCATACAGGCCATACCGGCTTACAAATGTCGTCTTCAGAATGTCTTGGGGTCTGATCTTCAGCTGATAGTACCCAGACCTGAGGTCGATCTTGGAGAACACCTTGGCTCCGTTCGACTGATCAAATAGGTCTTCAATATTGGGGAGTGGGTACTTGTTATTTATCGTGACCTCATTGAGAGAACGATAATCGACACAAAGTCTGATAGTTCCATCCCTATTTGACACAAATAAAACAGGCAATCCTCAAGGAGAGGCACTAGGGCAGATAAATCCTTTTCTGAGCTTCTCTACTAGTTGCTTCTTCAACTCAGCCAACTCTTCTAATCCCATCCTGTAGGCCTTCTTATAGATGGGGCTTGATCCGGGCATAAGCTCAATGATGAACTCGAGGTCGCGGTTACGAGGCATTCCGAGCAGCTCATTAGGAAACACATTTAGGTACTCACATACCACTAGCACTTGATCCAACTCAACTCCCGATAGGCAGTTAGCCTGAGGGGCTTGAGTGGAGGCAGGGTTGGGAACATACTTGAATTCCACTCCTTGGCTATTGGTCATGGTGACAATCCTCTTGGCACAGTCTAACAAGCCTTGGTGCTTGGTTAACCAGTCCATGCCTAGGATCACATCCAAGCCTTCTGACTTCAGGATCTTAAGGTCGGCTAGGAAGTCTACCCTGTTGATGTTAATCTCAACTCCCTTAGAACCTATCCCAGACTTCATAACTGATCCCAGGGTTTGTATGAACATACGGCTACCCAGGAGTGTAGGCTTAATGCCACTCTCTAGTGCAAACTTTTGGGTGACAAAAGAATGCGAAGCTCCACAATCAAACAAAATTGTTGCTGGGGTTGACTTGACGAGGAACATACCCAGTATGACGTTCGGGTCTTCCTGGGCTTCCTCTATGGTGACGTGATTCAAATGACCCTTGCCATTGTTGGGCTGGTTGTGGGGAGCCAGGTTCATTGGCGGTGCTCCACGGGCTTGACCTTGAGCTGGCGCATTGGGGCGCGGCGCATTTGGCTTCTTGTTGGGACACAACCTAGAGATGTGTCCTGGCTGACCACATCCAAAGCAAGCGACTTGCCCAGGGTTGTTTTTGAAGTTCCTGCCACCGTTGTTGTTATTGGGGTTGTTGTTGTAGGCTGGCCTGGGATTGACATACTGCTGAGGCTGGTAGCTCGGACGAGGTGCAGGAGGTTTGGCCTGCTGCGGCTGATGGGTTGGCCTGACTGGGGCTGGCTACCATGGGCGAGGCTTCTGGTTGCTTGAGCTTCCCTTGTTGATCATCTTGCGCTTGCGAGTGTTGTGGATGGCACTATGCTTGTCTTCCAGCATGAGGGCCTTGTTCACTAAGTAGAAGAAGGTACGATAGTCGCAGATGATGAGCTGATACTGCAGGACCTGCTGAAGTCCTTCCATGAAGCGTTCCTTCTTGGCATCCTCCGTGCGGACATCTTCAGGTGCATACCTTGACAGCAGGTTGAACTTCTGCAGATACTCCTTGACAGAGCCACTTCCTTGCTTCAGCGCTCGGAATTCACTCTTTTTGATAGCCATGATCCCAGAAGGAATATGGGCAGTGCGGAATCATTCCCTGAAGTCATTCCGCGTGATCACACGTTCTCCTTGCATGACCTTGAATCATCCCACCAAGGTCGGGCGGTACCTCCGAGGCAGTGAGAGGCATAAAGCACCTTCTCACGGTCCTCATTGTAGTTGACCAATGCAAGGAGGTCCTCGATGGTGCGGATCCAGTCATCAGCATCCAATGGTTCAGCAGTCTCGGTGAAGGTTGGGGGTGAGTTCCTCATGAACTCAGACAGCATGGAGGGCCATTGCCGTTCCTGCCTTGCTGCTGGTTGTTCACGAGGGCCTGAGCCATTTGCTGGATAGTGGCATTGTTGGCTTGGCGTTCCTCCCGGAGAACTTGGAGAAACTGAGCTATGGTCATGTTCTCCGGTGGAGGTGGTGGCGGGGGAATGTCGCCTTGTGGCTGCTCCTGGTGTCCTCCAATGTGAGCAGCCCCACCAGCTCCCTGTTGCTGGCTCGAGTTGCCGGCTTCAGGGCTAGTGAAAGAGCTGTTGCGGGTAGCAGTCACCATCTTGATTGGAGCAGCCAAGTCCAACAACTGGGATCGACAAGAGGATAAGCAATAACGGAATAGCACGCCTAAGGGGGTCAGTCAAGTGCAAGTGTGTTGAAACAAAGGTAGAAAGACCAACAACATATATTAAGATAGATGATGGAGTCGCTTACATGTTGCCTATGGCAAAAGCGCGACTTGCATCGGAACACAAACAACAAGCACACATGGTTTCATATGAACCATTACACGTACTCGACTTTGCATGAGGGATACATGATTGATCCTACCCTCGGGGTCCTCGGACTCAGGTGGTGGAGTGCTCGGTCTCGTAGTCATGCTCCTGTGGTTCTTCCTCCTATTCATCATCTGAACGGGCATCGTTCCAGGTCGAAGGGTCGGGGAACGAGGAGGTCCATCCCGATGATGAAGACCTCACGGTACTCCTTTGCACTCATGCGACGACTACGTGTAGGTGCATCACTAGCTAGGAGTACTCCTCCTCAATAAGCGATAGCTAGTCGTTCGTTGGGGGCTCCATCCTTCTTCATCTTATCTGGCTTCGTCTTGGCTTGACGAAGTAGCTCTCGGGTGGTGAAGTTCCTTTCGGAGCTTCCCGGACTCCTTCATCAAGTTGTGAACCAGAATATCGGCAGAGAGGCTGAAATAGGTCTGGAACCTAAGTGGTGTGCCATCTTCCTTGGTCGGAATCAGCATCCAACTCTCGCCAAAGTCATCCTTCCTGAAGGGAAGGTAGCGAGTAGCTGGCTCGTCAGCCATCTCTTAAATGATGTCTCGAAGGTGTAGGAGTGCCTTGCGTGCAGCTGTCTCAACGGCAAACATCATGGTCTCCATCCATGGTCCTTCAAAGAACCAACTAGTCGGGGAATCGTTTGCCTTCAATACCACATCTATGTGGTACTCCTTCGTGACGGCATCGACCCAGTGCTCGTGGTAGAGGAAAATGGGTGATTGGCGAAACTGGCACTTCTCCAGGCTATCCCCAAGGAGTAAGGGAAAGCCGGATGTCAGGAAGGCTTCGGGTATGACGGCCATCTACAAAGGTTTGAAAGGACGAGAGTCAGCAAAGTGTTGTGTGAAGCATAGGAGAGGTAAATAGTGCAGAATTCCTATGTTCCAATACTAGGTGTAGTTTTGAAAGCGATTTTATCCTATGTAACGTCCATGCTAACTAAGGGCTTCCAACAGTCAGGATGGCTCTCATACCAGCTCTGTGGGGACCCCGACTCATAAGTCGAGCTCACCGAATGCACGTGTATAGTGATCCTAGAGAGCAATGCTCACTAAACACACATAAGCTGAATAACAAGAGTCTTACATCCATAATTAACGTCTTACACAAATAATGACCATGAAGGTCTTAGTCTTACATAGATAGGGCCACACGGGCCAAACACTTAAAATAGAACAAGCAGCAGAAATCTTGGTCGAAAGCGTGAATCCATGCCATCTGCCTTAACCTACAAGCATTCTGACTAGGAAGCGTCCTAGTTCGCATGTTCGTCTCCAACGAACTCTTCCACATACTCCCGTTCTTCCAGGCCTCGCCAATTAAATAACCAGTGGCAAGCCAATGAGTACTTTGAATGTACTCGCAAGCAACCCAAGTTGTGGAACAACGTAACAATGATGCATGGTATAGCAATAAGTAGGTAAATTTGCGGAAAGCTAATTTCGTATGCAAATGACATGATCAAGTAACCAATGAGCATGCATCAACAACTAGTAGGCATCCAAGTGAACTAGATACCATCATTAGTATTGGTTGAACATCTCATGTTCATGCTAAGTCATGGACTTATTTCAATCCTCACGCTAAGTCATCAGACTTAGCTCATGTGACCTCTTGTCACCATCACATCCATACTCACACCAAGTTTCACGAAAACATCCAGACGTAGTTTAAGAAGGACCTCCAACTGTCCATGACCGCGGACGCGGCTATTGGAATAGTTTTATACTCTGCACAGGTTGCACACTTTACCCACAAGACTCGGGGAACTTCCGTGTCATCCACAACTCGCGGTATGTATCATACCCGAGGTAAGCACCCGCACAATGCCTTTGCCCCGGCGATACTAAACAAAGAGTGCACTCGATTGGTACCCAGCCATCACGATGTACATCACACGAGCCTCACTCTAATGGAACCATCCATGAGGGGACCAACGGTGTGCCCGGTGCCTATTAAGACAACGCATGATCGTACATACCAGTACGATCCCGTATCGAGAGTGACCACGCCACTCCCGCCACTAGTAATGTGGGCTCCTTTCCAGTACCCACCAAGGTAATCAACAAAGCCCCGTACCATAAGGGGTATCGTGGTTGCGCATGTAAGGTTGGGACGGTTAGCAGATCTTAGTCTAATCCATTTTCGAAAACACATACTCAACTTGCTCCGGCACACCACTTCTTTCTCAAGTGGTCGCCCTCTCATCATCATCTCCCTCGGGCATTAGTGGCACCCGACGGGGTTTTCGAAAGAGTCTTTCGAATGCTTTCTTTTCTTTCCATCACCATGCATAAGTCCCATCCCATTTGCATAGCATCAATTAGCAATCTAACTACTCCCACCCGCACAACCCTCATAAGGGGTAGGGTCGTGCAAGATGCAAGTGTCAACGGAGAATTACCGGAGGCATCCCACCGAAAGGGGAACACCACAACACGTGATCAAATACGATGAAAGTAAGGTGTTATATGACATGCAATAAAATGGTTTCTTCTCATGGTCAAAGGGCTGCATGCCTGGCTCAACAAAGTCTCTGGGGTCTTCGAAGTCTTCGGGTCCAACTTCTTCGTCTACAGCGCAATCTATCGTCGCGATAAAATAATGATAAAAATAAGCAATCACACAAAACAGAGCACTCAATCTACTACCAAAAATGTTAACCTACTCTGATAAATACTAAAGGTCATACTAAAAATATTCCACTAGAGTTTTGTTGTGAAAAACATTTTCGGAATAAATTAACAGAGGCAAAAAGGTGCCTATATATAGGTTTTAAAATAATAGTACTAAAAACATTTTTACAAATGGCACTATTAAATTCTAGGGATTATTTTCTGAATTTAGGTGGAAGAAAAATTGCCATTGGATAAATATTTCACCCTGTAGGATTTTTGGAATTGTAGGAAAAATAAAAAGGGAAAAGAAACGGTCACAGTGCCCTGGCCGGAGGAGGCCAGCAACAGGACCGGCCCAGAGGCCAACCAGCCCAGGCGAACCGGCGTGCACGTGCGCGTTCGAACCTGATGGCTAGGCCCAGACGGCCAGCGACACAGAGAGGAGGGGGAGGGAGGTCAAGATTACAGGCGATCCCGGCCTGTCATCTCCAACCTCATGACAGGTTGACCGGCATGCTCACCGGCGATGATGCAGGGCACGACAACGACAGGAGAAGGCGGGGATGAGCTCAGCATCGACCCGCCGGTCCTCTGGAGGTGGAAGGTGACTATAAGGAGCTCTGGTAAAAGTTGAGGCCAAGGGTAAAAGGATAAGAGGTATAAATAGGGGTTTTACCAAATCACCAGAAGGTGTTTGGTGGAGTTTTGGGCAAGAAATATTTACCATCTCACTAAGATATTTACCAGGGTCAAGGGCTAGGTATAAATGAGATGCTTCACAAAATTTGAGCTTAAGGGGAAAAAGTTGCCAATGCAAATTTGTTGAACCCTAGAAATTGGTAGAAACTTATTTCTGTAGATCCAATGATGCTAGGCTTTAACCCTGGATGCACCACTTAGTGTATCATCACTATTTGGCCATTAGAGCATGCCCACAAAGTTTGAGACCAAGGTGAGACACTTCACAATGTAAAGTTGCTCAAATTTGATTCTCAACATGAATGGTTTTGGGATGATTTGATGAACCAACCAACTTGGATTGGGGTGAAACTTTGCAAGATCATCACCCATGATGGTGTTAACTTGCTAGAATTTTCCTGGAATTTCTTGATAAAGTTTCTTATAGAAATATTCCAAAAGTTTGATCTGAAGAGAAAGGGTTTTGAGGGGTTTTTCCTATGATGTGATCATGCCCTTGTGTTGAAACTCATATATATTGAAAATGTATGTCCATTGAGTTTCTCTAAATTTTCTCGAATATTTTTAAAGCATTTAAATAATTTTTCTCTAGGAAAAACCATTTCTTGCCTTAAGAAAAAGCCTTTAAATAGAATATGGAAATAATCTTTAAAAATAATATTTGGTGGTTTTGAGAAGTCATATATATAGTAGGTTGGAAATAAAGCCTTTGGGAAATAAGGGTCCACCTGATTTGGTTATTTGCAGTGCAAACCTCATTTCAGGGGGTTTTGGAAACTTAAATTAAATAAATCATTTTTGGTTAAAACAAAACTTTATAAAAATAGTTTTGGGCACTATTCACATGGCATGATCATTGGGAAAGGGGTTTGGATCAAGGAAGATGATTATGGAGTGGAATAGAACCTAGTAGTGCCATAAAACTCAAGAAAGCAAGCAACACAACAAGCAAGCATAAGCACATAGAAAAAGTTTTAGTTGGATCCAAATTTTATAAACCCAAACATACCAATGTGCTACAATCATAGGGTGTGACAGGTTCCCTAGACGAACCAACAAAATCTGAGTATGAGTCATTATTGAGAGCCTTTGTTGCGGTGAAATTAGAGGGGTGACAGAAGGCAGAACAAAAAACATCCATTTTCCGTCTATTCAGTACTTTGCACTCTTTAATGGAAAATGCATTGTAGGTAAGCAGGATGGTAGCACGTTGTGTGTCCATGATTTGAGTCTTATACACATCGCTTTAAGGGGAATTAAAGACTACAATTTAGGATCAATTTTTGCATGGAGACTGACTCTCAATGCTTCTAATGCTAATTTCTATGGAGGGATTTATGCCTCTCGCATAGCTGTGATGTTGGGAGTGTCCCCTTGGCCTAATGATCCTATCTTACCTAACCATGTCGTGGGGAACGATCATCTATGGTATCGGAGGGACCCCTTTCAGTTCTGCGGGGATAAGGCTCGCACAAAGAGCAGGTCTGATAAACGACACGCAGGGATTTTACCCAGGTTCAGGCCGCAAGGATGCGTCAAACCCTACTCCTACTTGGTTGTGTTATGATTGTTGTTAGGGTTCTAGCTACAGGAGTGCTATGAGCAGCTCCCACCCGCGTGAGCTAGAAGGTCTCAAGACTAAAAGTCTAAAAGTCTAAAGATCCAAAAGTCCTCTAACGTATCGCCCACGGCCTCCTTTTATACTCTGAAGGGGAACCCAACAGTGGCGTACAGTGCGTACACGGGGTGTACAGAGGTACAGTGCTATCGTACCTAACATTGATGGATTAGGACAGGCACATTTAATGCACCGTCAGCCATCTTTGTCCGTCTATGGGACGGGACAGGGCCCCGTCCCATCGGCACCTCTTAGACCCTCCATCGCCGACGCCGCGACACGTGCACAGGCGAGGTGACACCTGGCCTGTGCGCTGGAGGGTCCTTGCCGGGTCTTGTCGGGCCTTTGTCTTTGCTTGAGGGTTTGATGATCATCCTAGCAAGGTCTTACCGGGGGTCTTGATTCTTCTGTGCTGCTACCTCGCAAGTCCCTACTGGGCCTCGTCGCCAGGGTGGCTACTACTGCCCATGTACGAGTAAGGGGCACTAAAGAGCCCAAAACTCTAGTGCGCCGATAGGAGCCCCCGGGCCTAGGCCACACACGTCGCGAGGCATTGCTGGGCTGGGCCCAAACAATGCACTTGCATGCGTGGCGGGGCCATGCAGTCATGATCATTGCGCTTACTGTGCCTCCTCACGATGCCCATTGTATGTGGGATGTGGGATACGTGCGAAGGGCGGCCATTATAGTAGCGCGCCCGCGAAATGTTTATATATTATTTTAGTAAAGAGGCCTCCCCGCGCCTTCCCCGTAAAGAGGAAATTGTGGAGGCGTCGCTCATTTACCTCTTGTCTTTCCCAATCTGAGAACCGCGGCCATCTCCTTCCTCGAGCTCGAAATAGAGCTCCTACCATTCATCCGCGCTCCCACACCCTCTCCATCTTTAGCCCCCGCCCCCATAGCCACCATTCCTCCCAAGGCTAGCAAGGGCAATGATGTAGAGGCTGATTCAGAGAAGAAGCTGGTGAGGATGCGGAAGGAGCACGTTGTCCTCCCGCCGGGGCTTGACATGGACGCTCTGAAGGGGCAATACCGGTGGATGTGGGCGACGGGGACAACGGTGCATCCCGCCACCTGCGTGATTCCAGGCCCTTCCGGGAGTGGCCTAGGCAAATACCCTTTCTTTGCGGCATTATTTTTACTGCAGGCTCTGCCCCCCTTTCTCAGATTTCTTCAACGACCTCATGCTCACCTACGGCTTCCAACTCTTGGATATTTTGCCGAATGTCGTGACGTCTATGTCAGTTTTCACTCATCTTTGCGAAAACTTTACCGGAGTAGTCCCTAGCATCGCTCTTTTCTGCCATTACTTTACCCCCCTCATCCAACAAGACGGAGCCCTTTCCGGTGCCGTCACATGGATTCCACGGCCAGGAACCAAGGAGGTCTATCTAGACGGGGCCTACTACGAGAGGTGGGACGAGTGGCGGGGAAAATGGTGTTGGATCCGGGAGTAGAAAACCCAACCTTTGTTTTTGTTGCGGCAGACCAAGATGGTGCATGGCGATGACTGGAGCGCCCTTGACCCTGAGGATGGGAAGCTCACAGTCGCGACCACCAGGATTCACCGCCTCAGAAACGCCGGCCTCACCGTAGAGATGATAGGCACCGACTTCCTTTGTCGGGGCATTGCTCCTCTACAGAATAAGGGGAGGCCAGCTTGGCAATTCCGGAACACGGCAGACATCCTGAGGCTGCGCCCCGAGCTGAACCACCACTTGACAGTTATGTAGCACATGGCTCTCTGCCAGAAGTTGTAAAGGTGAGCCGCGGTATGCGAGCTGTCGGCAGGCATCATCCCCCTATGCAACAATTCTGGTTTAGGTAGGATCATTGCCATGATGCCAGCGTGCGATGCCCATAGCCTTGACGCGTCTTGCCTCGAGCGGCCTACAGAGCAGGTGCAAGAATTCTTTGATAACTTGACGGAGAAGGCCATCCGCGAGGAAGAGGTCCTTGTCCGTGACACCACTGCGGAGCAAGCAGATCTTGCCGCGGAGGTCGGCAGCGCCGGCTTCTTGGAAGAAGAAATGGGCGGAGAGGAAACATTGCCGGACGAGAATCTTGCAGGGCAGGGCGGGATAGCTGAGGGATAGAGAAGCACATCTACTCAGGACCGTCCTACCGAAGACACAGTTGAGGAAGAGCTGCTCAAGGAGGCCTCGTCCCTTGTGACCAGGAAGAGGCACGTCCTTCGGAGTGCCGCCACTGGGCTTTCAGTCCGCCAAGCTCCTTCGAGCAGCAAAGTCCTCGGTAAAGTGGAGGACGGCAAGGCCATGCGGCGACAAGAAGCTCATTGGCAACCTGCGCCCACCACGGCCAAGCAATCCAAGGGCACCCGTCCACCTCCCCCCACGGGTGCGAGGGTGGAGGTCTCCTTCGACCTCTCTGCCCTTAGCTTGGGAGAAGAAGAAGAGCAGTAATGATCTTGCCGTATCCTTTGCTCTTCTGATTTCTGGTTTTATTTTACTCATTTGCTTTCCCTTGACTTTCCTCCGCAGGGATGCAGAAACAACGGGTAGCGAAGAGGGCGAGGACCTTGACGGTTGACAAGTCGTCGACAACTGCCTCAGGCGCGCCAAGGACGACCATCGTCAACTCGGAGGCTAGCCTGCGGCACAACCCTCGACTCAGCCCCCGGCGGAGCCCCCAACATGAGCCCATGTACTCACTTCCCGTTGGCAAGTGCTGGGGTGTGCATCTTTACTGCTTACATCACCAGACGTGCAGGAGGAGGGTGGCGACGAGGAGAACCATCAGCGGTCGTCCCTGATATGCCGCCTCCATCATTTCCGCCGCCTAGAGATGGATCCCCGGTGAGGCATTCCTCCAGGGCGCTTTATCGCGATGAGGGGAGCCAACAAGCACGGGCACCGGCGAGACTTTGCCGACAGCCGCCGTTGGTGCAGGTATTCTTTATTATGTTCGTCTTTTTTGTCTTCTTGAACTTCTATCCCCAGCTTCGTTTGGTTTGCTTTCTTGGGCTTCAGACATCCCCTCGACGGAGGGCATGTCCGTCGACACAGTCATCGAGGAGATTGCTAGGGATGCTGCCACTGAGGCCAACAGGATCGCTGCCGAGGAGGTCATCAAGAGTGCTGCCGCTGAGGCCGCTAAAGCGGCCAAGAATGCTTCCACTAAGGCTGCTAGTGCTGAGGCCGCCAAGGCCACGTACAAGGACGAGTCTGCGAAGAAATCTGCCGAGAGGGCCGGTGAGGAGGCCAGTGGTCGTACTAACGGCATTCCTGCCGCAGGAGCGCCAGGCGGTACTGCTGGGGAGGCTGCTGTCGAGGACTAGCCGCCTAGGTCCGAAGCACCTTCATCAAGCAGGTACTTCAAGGTCGGCGATAACTTGTTCGTCAGTATCGCCGGCACGGCAAGCGCTGGGGTGCTGCCTGAAGGGGAAGTTTTTGTTGAGGAGGCCATCACTGCTGCCGGGCTCGATATCATTGATGATCCAAGCGCCAGCAGCAAATCCCAAGAAGAGCAGCTCCTCCAGACCATGGGCGAAAACATCCGAAAGCTTCAAGCGCTTCACCATGCCCGAGAGGAGAAACTAGACTCCAGTGTAGTGGTTATGCAAGCGGTTGAGGCCAATTTCTAGGAGCATGTCGAAGAAACTCAGGCTTGGTTCGCCTAAGCTTCCTATGACCTGAAGAATGGCCAGGTGCAATTGAGCCAAGGCTGGAGCCAACTCTATATGCAGCAGTCTGACACCGAGCAGGCGCAGGAGGAGGCCAAACAACGGCCGCTGCAGAAGACGCTTGACAGAGCGTCGTATCTTGCTTGATGCCCAAGAGGAAGACCTTGCCGCTTGCGAGAAGGCGCTTGCCAACAAACTTTGGGGCAAGGAAGTGGAGCTCGAGGAGCTCATCGTGTGGAGGACCCGGGAGTTGGAGCGGAAGCACAAGGAGAAGCTTGAGGCTTTAACTGTAGACCACACCGGCAAGCTGAAGGAGGCCACCGATGCTGCCGAAGCAGCAGAAGCGGCCAAGATCTTGCAGGAGGAGAGGGTGAAGAAGCTGGAGGCCGACCTTGAGGATCTCGGCAAGGAGGTATCGTTGCTTGAGTCTGAAAGAGACAAAGCCCTCGCGAACCTGCTGGAGATGCAGGTCGCCATTTCTGACATGACCAAGCAGCTCTCCGCAGCCAGCGAGTACATCAACAACCTTAACCTGAAGCTGGCTATGCTGACCGACACCCTCGAGGCCACCAGGACCCGCGAGAAGGCTCTGGTCAAGGATATCCATGATGAGAAGGAACTAGTCAAGAGCGCTGCTACCACCCAAAACGATTATGTACATGGGGTGGAAATCTGGACCAAGAAGCTCGTCGACGTTGTGGAGAAGCTTGCTGCACAACTGTCCGCCATGGGCCTGGAAGGCCCCATGTATTCTCCTGACGTGTCCATGAGGGCCAAGGTGACCATGTTCTTCGATAGCCAGCTTGGGGACTTGGAGCAGCTTCACTCCGACCGGGCATCCTACCTGGCCAGCGAATCATGTAGGCTCTGCCAGGCCGTTCTCCGCAAGGTGCTCATCAAGGTGGTGTACAAGAACCCCGGCATCAACTTCTCCAATGTCTTTGACAAATTACCGAAGGGTGTAGACGTCAAAGCACTTGAGTAACTTGTCGTGCAATTGTCGACAGGGTAAGCCAAGTCAAGCAGGTCGAAGGCGATCGTCGGGATTATCTGCTTTACTCCTCGTTGCCATCCATGCCAAGAACAATTCATTTTATGTTATAATTTCAGCAAGACCGATGTAATATTGCTTGTTATGCTTTGAACAACTATCATGTTATACTTCTTTTTGATTTCTCCCTTTTTGCATTTTTGCATTTACCGTATGCTCAATTGGAATCTTGCCAGCGCGCTCACCTCTGTCGGGAGAGCTAGGTGCGGGACTTTAGCAGCCTCATGGCGGGGTTGCCGCTAGCAAGAGACCTTGGTGCTTTTAGTGCAGCCACCTAGACTGTTGAGCAGACTCGAAACAGAGTAGGGATGCAAGCAATCGCGACAAGATTCCTTCGCGTGCAGGTTTTCCATACAGAGGTCGAGATTGCCCAAGGAGAATAACTCCACAGCAAGAATTCACTTGGGGTTTTGCAACTTATCTTTTCATTGCCGTACTCCTTCCCGGAAGATTTTTTGGGACGTCGCTCATAGGTATCCAGACCCCCCTGGCAAAGCTGCACGCGAAGCGACGTTCTGTCCTTTGAGAAAAAGAAAGAAGAGAAAATATGGATACGGAACCTTGGCGGTCGTTAGCCCTTGCCGGGATTAAGTGTAACACAATATCTCGGAAAAACATGCACATAAGTAAACATGAGAATCAATCAAGATTTGCATAACATTTATCTTTATTTAACTATGCATAGGGTCTGAGCCTGGCTTTGTACCAAGGATTACATGCTTCAACGGCAAGATTTGTACAAAAGGTGTTTGCCGGGAAGCCCGACAACCGCGCCTCATGGGTAGAACTTGAGAAGATGTTCGATATTCCAGGAGTTGCTCATTGGGATACCATCTTCAGTCTCTAGGTGGACTGCGCCAGGCCTGGTGACTCGTACTAGTCAATAAGGGTGTTCCCACTTTGGTGTCAACTTGTTGAAATTCTTGGAGGACTAAACTGGCCAAAGAACAAGACCGCCTTCCTCAAGACTTCTGGCACTAACTTTGCGGCTATGGTAGCGGCACAAAGCTTGCTGGTAGTGTGCAGCTCTCACAACAACCTAAAGACGGTGGTCCTTAAGGAGCGTCGCGTCATCATGCCGTAACTGCTCTAGCTCTTGCTCATCGTAAGAGAGCACTCGAGATAACACGTATATGAGTTCCATGGGGTGAACTGCCTCCGCCCCATAGACAAGGAAGAAGGGTGTCTGGCCGGTAGCTCGATTTGGTGTCATTTTGATTGACAAAAGAACCATTGGCAACTCATCAATCCAGTGCCTTCCGCACTTGTGCAGCTTGTCGAAAGTTCTTGTCTTGAGGACTCGTAGCAATTCAGCATTAGCCCTTTCCGCTTGGCCATTTCTCCTTTGGTGGGCAATGGAAGCAAAAGAGATTTTGCTGCCAAGGTCTTGGACATACTATATGAAGGTGCGGCTCATGAACTGTATGCCGTTGTCAGTGATGACCCTGCTGGGAACACCAAAGCGGCAGACTAGTCCTTTGAACAACTTGATGGTTGATTGTGCTATCACCTTTCTCACTTCTTCCACTTCCGGCCTCTTCGTGAACTTGTCGATTGCAACATACAAGTCCTCAAAGCCCCCAGCAACACGGGGGAAGGGGCCCAAGATGTCGGCCCCCCAGACCGAAAACGGCCAGGAGAGAGGGATTGTTTGAAGGTCTTGATCCGGTTGATGTAACTTCTTTGAATGAAACTGACATGCTTCACACTTGGTTACTAATGCAGTTGCATCCTGGAGGGCAGTGGGCCAAAAGAAACCTTGACGGAATGCCTTTCCGACAAGTCCTCTTGATCCTATGTGGGAGCCACATATGCCTCCATGTATCTCTGCCAACAACCCCACTCCATCCTCCCGAGAAATGCACTTGAGCTTCACACAATTTGGTCTCTTTCTATATAGGACATTTTCTATGAACTGGTACATATAAGACTGGCGGGATACTTTCTCTACTTCCTCTTGTTCCTTAGGGCTCAACAACAAGGACTAAAGGCATATCCTCTATCGAGGGAACACTTGTCTCAACGGCAAGGGCCTGGGGCGCCGCCGGATCCTGCTACTTCCCGGCAAGCCTGGCGGGAGCGTGTGTTTCCATGGCAAGAGCTTGAGGCTCCGCCTGAGCATGGCGCTCACTAGCAAGCCAAATGTTCTCCTCGACAACTTCCTCGTCGGCAGCTCCTGGGAGCTCTGCCGGGAAATACTTGCCGGAACTCAACTTCCTTATTTTCTCTTGTCTAGTTGATGGTGTCACAGACATTTGAGTCAGTCAGACCATGAAAGTTCCTGGTTCCACAGGCAACTTAAGGGCAGCACACTTTGACAAGCCATCGGCAATGCTATTCTCCGCACGTGGACCGTGCTCCATTTGCAGGCCGTCAAAATGTTCTTCCAACTTCCTCACTTCATATACATAAGCTTCCGTCAATGGACTATGGTAATCTTTGTTCACTTGCGTGACGACAAGCTAATAATCATCAAGGTCTGCCACGATCCTATGACTGGCAAGCAGCGCCTCGTACTCGGCAGTGTTGTTTATTGATATCTCTCTAGGAAAGCGCATCTGAATCATGTACTTGAGTTGCTCTCTGGTGGGTTTGACAAGCAGCACTCCGGCACCAGTGCTTTGCAGCGAGAAAGCCCCATCAAAATACATGATCCACTCTTGGTCGGTTTCCTTGCCGGGGAGAGTTGACTCTAGAACTTCCTCATTGGGCGTTGGGATCCATTCTGCAATGAACTCTGCCAAGGCTCTGCTCTGAATGGTCAAAGTGCTTTCAAACTTGAGACCAAAGCTTGACAGTTCAAAAGCCTACTCTACAATCCTATCGGTAGCTTCTAGGTTCCGCAAGATTCACTGCAGCGGGAAGCGAGTGACAACGGTGATCTCATGTGCTTGGAAGTAATGGGACAACTTCCTTGAGGCCATAAGAAGGCCGGAGAGCAATTTTTGCATGCCAGAATATTTTGACCTAGCGCCCTACAACAGGGAGTTGACAAAATAGACTAGGCGCTGCACCAACTTCTTCTTCTGGATTGTCCCATTCAAAAATGCAGATCCTTCCTTGTTGGCACCAGACCCTGCCGGGGAATGCCCTGGCTCATCTCTTGGGGGCCCTGCCGTTTCCGCTGCTTCTTCATCGACTTCTCTTTCATCCACTAGTGCATCACTCACCACTTGGTTTGTTGCCGCCAGATATAGCAGCAACGACTCTTGTGGTTTTGGCGCAACTAGGACTAGCGGAGAGGAGAGGTACTTATTCAAATCCTGCAGCGCTGCCTCCGCTTCTAGAGTCCATTTCATTGGACCTGCCTTCTTCAAGATTTTGAAAAATGGCAAGGCATGCTCAACAGATTTTGAGATGAACCTACTCAGAGTAGCAACACAACCGGCAAGACGACGCACATCTTTGACACGTCTTGGTGCTTCAATTTGCTCAATTTCATTGATCATGTCGGGATTTTCTTCAATTCCTTGTTGAGATACAAAGAACCCGAAAAGCTTGTCGGATGGGACGCCAAACACACACTTCTCAGGGTTGAGCTTCATGTTCATTTTGCGCAGGTTTGCAAATGTCTCTTCTAGGTCTGATATGAGCATAGCCTTGTCCTAGGTCTTGACCACTACGTCATCCATATATGCCTCCATATTTCTATGTAGTTGGCGCTCAAAAACAATCTGGAACGCTCTTGCAAATGTAGAACCAGCACTTTTCAACCCGAAAGGCATACGGAAAAAGCAATACATACCACATGGGGTGATAAATGCGGTCTTCTCTTCGTCTTCCTTGGCCATGAAAATCTGATGATAGCCTGAATAGGCATCAAGGAAAGACAACAAGTCGTAGCCGGCGGTGGAGTTCCACAATCTGGTCGATGCGCGGCAAGGGAAAAGGGTCTTTGGGGCAGGCCTTATTGATGTCTGTGAAGTCAATACACAACCTCCACTTCCCATTCGCCTTGTGCACTATGAATGGATTGGCCAACCTCGTTGGATGGAGTAATCCTCTGATCAATCCAGCCGCTTCTAATTTCTCAATCTCTTTGGCAATAAACGGTTGCCGCTGCAAAGCTTGTTTCCGGACCTTCTGCTTGACGGACCAAGCGTGTGGGCAAACAGCAAGTTGGTGCTCAATCACCTTCTTGGGAACATCGGGGATATCAGATGGTTGCCATGTAAACATATCGACATTCGTCGGCAGGAAGGTGATGAGCGCACTTTCCTATTTGTCATCAAGGGTGGAACTTATGGTGAAAGTTCCCCCCGTGCCATCCTCCTTGGTGGGCACCTTCTTTGACTCTAGTGGAGTTTCCTTGGACTTCTTGCTCTTACCGGTGGAGCTCTCTGGCACATCGTCAATGAGAGCGCAGCACCCCGAGGAGGTGCGCTTGCCGGAATGTGCGCCAAAGGCCTTGTCGGTCTTCTTCCCCCCGGGAGCTTCAGCAGCAGGAGAAAGTGCCTTGGCGGCAAGTGCTGCAACTGCCCCCTGGTAGAGTTTTCTTGTCGGAGTTGGTCGTGATGACGCTCATCAGCCCGGGCATCTTCATCACATTGTAAGCGAAGTGGGTGGCCGCCATGAACTTTGCAATTGCTAGGTGACCAAGGATGCCGTTGTACGGTAACGAGATCTTGGCGATGTCAAAAACGATCTTCTTTGTTCTGAAATTGATATCACTACCAAAATGTCACCGGCAGTGTGATCTTGCCCTTCGGCTAGGTTCTACCTGAACTGAACCCTTGGAAAGTGCCGGTCGGCTCGAGATGTTCATTAGGAATTTGCAGCCTATGGATGACATTAGGTGAGATCAGGTTTAGGCTGGCCCCATTGTCGACTAGCATCTTCGTCACCTTGAGGTTGCAAATTGTTTGCGAAACCAACAATGGCAGGCACCCAACGACAGTTCGTCGAAGATGATAGGAGTGTTGGACCATTTCAGAGGTGTCTGGACAACGATAGAGGGCTCCGCCACGTTAACATCACGTGCCCACTATTTAAATTAGCGATGAGAGGAATGCGACGAGGCACCTCCTTCGATGCACATCATCTCTGTAGCCTTCTGTAACTCATGCTCGCTGGACTCGTCGTCCTCTTCGATGTCATTATCATCACCCTCTTGCTTCTCGCAGCCGCCCGCGGGTCGGTCTTTTTGTTGCTTGGGATTGCCGCAGCGACCACCTCGGCCAATGCGCTTCTTCCCGGACTCCTCGGCACCATCCTGGAATTTTTCTTTGTCTCACCTCTCGTACTTGCTTTTTGCTTCTCGGGAAGTTGTTCAACTTGCCGGCAGTCTTGGAGATCATGGCCTTTGGTTCGATGGATCTTGCAATACTGCTTGTCGGAGCCTTCTAGCTTGTCGGTAGCCGCTATGGCATGGCTGGAGGCGCACCAAGCAACATCGTTGTCAGGGTCATCAACCTTGCCATTCTTGGTGGTGCCGGGGTTGCCGGATCCCTCGACGGCAAGCACGCCCTTGCCCTTGCGTTTCTTGTTCCACGGCCGGCCCTTCTTTGTCGGGGTGGCGGTGTCTTCATCTTCAGAGTCGACCCCTGCGCCAGCGTCTTCGCCGGGGAGTCTGCTTCCTTCTTCAGCCCGAGCACATTTGTCTGCCAAAGCATAATGCTCGGCAACATACCTGACCCTGTTCATCGCGAGCTCTTCCCGCATCCTGCAGTTGCGCACGTTTTGATGGAACACACTGATAAGAGCAGCAAAATGAACGTCTGGTATGTTGTGGTGCGCACGACTGAATCTTTGGATGTACTTGCGCAAAGTTTTGCCCTCCTTCTGAGAGATGATATGCAAATCACTTTCCTGCCCAGGAGCTTTATGACCTCCTGTGAAGGTGCCAACAAACTCGTGGCACAGGTCTTCCCAGGAGGCAATGGAATTCTCCGGCAGGTGCATCAACCTCGACCTAATGTTGGGCTTGAACACCAACATGAAGTAGTTGGCCAGTATCTTGTCGACAAGACCGCCGGCAGCCGGGACCGCAATGGTGTAGATGCTCAGGAACTCCAACGGGTGAGTCTTGCCATCATACTTCTCCGGGACTTCTGGTGTGAATGTGCGGGAGTTGGGCCACTAGACTTGCCGCAGTCACGGGTAAACGCTGGACAACCCACCTCGTAAGGTAGGCTGACAGAATACCCTAGCGCAGACTTGTCTAAAGTGAGCCCCGCACGTCTATCAGATTGAAGGCGCACTTCCCGCTGCCGCTCGATTGCAGTTTGAGCGTCTTCCTTGCCCCTTTCCCGAAGGACTTGACGCTGGTGACGGTGTGTCCGTGGGTCAGACGACGCCATCGAGTAACCATCGTAAGATTCGGTCCGTCAAGTCGGTGACTGGTGTTCTTGTTGTGCGGGAGAGTGCACCGAAGTCGCATCGCCTCCGTCCTTCCAACCACTAGCGTGAGCTGACTCGGTGGACCGAAACTTATCTATGAGGCTGAGGAGGCTCTGAATAGTGGCTCTCCATTCGTCGAGCTTCTTCGTAGCAGGCGGGAAGTTTAGGAGTAGTTGTGCCCGCGCCATCGCTTCTTCCGATGTGGTCGACAGCGAATGGCGCGAGGAACGCGATGTGCTCTGACTTCTAACTGTGTTAGAAGGAGCACCACCGCGATCCTGCGACAGCATGTCACTCCTGCTAGCATGCTGGGTAGCATGCTGGTCTCGTGCACCTTGGGAGTGATGCGTAGGAGCTTTTCCATGGGGACGTTGAGAACTGTGTGCGCCATGGCGCGGTTCTTCGCGCGCATCCTGGGAATGTCGCGGCATAGGCGCTGGCGTGGGCACCCCGGAAGATAACCTTCAGCCCCTGGAGTTCTCCGTATCCCCCGTAGGTGGCACCGTTCCGTACTAAGACCCAGGGGCATGGGGGTTCCTGCCGCCGCCATGGGTGGATCTGTGGCGGGTGTTGCTGCTCGCCTGGCCTTGATCACCAGAGTGTCGTGGAATTTCTGAACCTCCGCCTCCTCCTCCACTCGCGTCTACATCGTTGCATGTCTATGCAGATCCAGGGACTGCGGATGCGGATGTACCAACCACCATTAGGCCTTTCTTCTTGGGGGCCATGGTGATGACGAGTATGAAGGAAATAGCACGTTGATCACCAGAACAGGTTCGCACGACCTAATCCCCCTACCTGACGCGTCAAAGATGCCGTGAGGAACGAGCACCTATTGGATCGGAGGGACCCCTTTCGATTTGGCGGGGATAAGGCTTGCACAAAGTGCAGGTCTGATGAATAACACGTCTAGATTTTACCCATGTTCGGGCCGCAAGGATGCGTAAAACCCAACTCCCGCTTGGTTGTATTATGAGTGTTCTTAGGGTTCTAGCTACAGGAGCACTATGAGAAGCTACCACCCGCGTGACCTAAAAGGTCTCAAGACTAAAAGTCCAAAAGTCAGAAGATCCAAAAGTCCTCTAACGTATCGCCCTGGGCCTCCTTTTATACTCTGAAGGGGATCCCAACAGTGGCATAAAGTGCGTACACGGGGTGTACATAGCTACAATGCTATCATGCCTAACACTGACGATTACGACAGGCACATTTAATGCACTATCAGGCATCTCTGTTCATCTGTGGGACAGGACAGGGGCCCATCCCATCGGCACCCCTTAGCCCCTCCATCACCGATGTCGCGATACGTGCACAGGCGAGGTGACACCTGGCCTGTGCACTGGCGGGGCCTTACCGGGGCTTCGCCATGCCGGGGCTTTGCCTTGCCAGGTCTGCCGGGCCTCTATCTTTAATTGAGGGTTCATTGGTCATCCCGACAAGGCCTTGACGGGGGTCTTGATTCTTCTATGCTGGTACCTGGCAAGTCCCTGCTGGGCCTTGTCGCCAGGGTGGATACTATTGCCCGTGCACGAGTAAGGGGCACCGGAGAGCCCAAAACTCTAGTGCACCGACAAACCAGTACTTAGACTTTGATGCCATGAAACGCCATAGATTTCTTAAGGGCACAGTCAATAACTGTACTTACAACTTGAGGTGCAAGCCGACTCATAGATAGCTTGGACAAGAAGATACAGAGAGACTCAATTAGCAATTGTAACGATCCAGTGGTCCTGACCTCTTATATAAAGGTAGACCCGGGGCGACTTAGAGAGAAGGAATCGAGGACTAGGTCAAGCTTCTAGCTCCTTGTAATCGATACACAAGCAGGACGTAGGCTATTACCTCGACTTGAGGGGCCGAACCTGGGTAAATCCGTGTCTTTCGTCCCAACTAACCCCTTTGAGTCCACCCTGTTGGCGATGACCTCGAATCCAAGTCCGTTCACCTGGACATCTGTCATGATAAAACCACGACAGTTGGCGCCCACCGTGGGGCTAGCGCTTGGTGGTGTTGAGTTCTCAAAGGGCTCTCTCCCAGGGCTCGAAGGATACGTGGTTGGAAGGATGAGCAAGAGTCGCCGTGGCCAGCTCTACATCAACGCCGCCGGCTGGGCGCTTGATGTTGTTTCTGTGGAGTATGGATTCCGGGTTCCGTTCAGCGGGATCTAGGTTTTCATTGGAAAGGTTGATGGATCTACACCTGGGCCGGACATCTGCACCAACATCATTGAGCCGTCTCGGCGTCTGCAATCTACAAGTGTTGTGCGGCCTGCCCATGCCCATCCAGGTCAAAAGCATGTTCTCGTGGGCTTTAATCAAGGCACGGACCTGGAAGCATCCGGGTCACAGGGAACTCTCGTTTTCTCGGAAGATGAGTCGTCCAGCGGGGAGACAGAATCAGTGTATCGGCTCAGTAACGGTGGCCTTTGGGGCTACCACAACACCTATTCTAGGGTAGAGGGCTTTGAGTCACATGCTCTGAGACCCCCGGTTCATGCAGTGGTGTTCATGGCAGGACCGGCTTTAGCCGCCGGTGACACAGCGGCGGGAGCTGCCGCAGCAGGTGATAGCCCGCTGCCGCCGGCTCAGGTTCTAGTGGAATTGATGGACGAACTTACAGCTCTCATGGCCACAGAAGTAACATCGGATAATCGAGCAGCTAGGAAGCTAGAGCTAGCACGGATCAAGGGCCGGATGGCAGAGGAACGGCAAAGGATGGCCAAGCTGAAAAACCGGATGGAGGAGGAAGCGGAGCGTATCAAGGCCGATGCTTTCTGTCTGGAGCTGGAGAAAACATCAGCGGCCGCGGTGCACCGGAGGAGGCATCAATCCCGTCTGCCAGAACGTTACGAAGCGAGGAACCTTTTTAACACCCCGGGAACGGGGCGGGTTACGGGCGCACCGGAAAGCCGCCCGATGGAACGCCCGGCGACTCATCCACCCTAGCATAACCAAAATTCACTTAGGGCTTTTCCAACATCGGCGGGTCATTACTCTAACCCGGCCAAGAACATGGTGGTAGCGGCCGCCCGGCTTGAGACGATTCCCATCCCAGATGAAGCACCCTTTGCGGAGGATGTGCGAAATGCCATTGGATATTTATAGACGGCCATGGCCCAATAACAGAGGTATGATCACAGCCGGAGCCGGGTTCACTCCACCCCCCTCCCCAGTCGAAGTTTGAGCTGGCGCTACGAGTCGCCGACGTGTTCCAGCAGTTATCCACGTCGTGGACCATCAGAGGACGAGCGGGCGGCTCTAGATGCAAAAGCCCTCGCGGACCAGGCAAGAGACAGGCGAGATTCTGAGATGGCGGCAACCCGTCCAGAGCCGGCACTTTCTGTCTCAATGGGAGTAGTTAGTACCAGAGCTGTAGGTGTGCCATGTTTAACTCCGGCTCTGAGAAGTGAACGACTACCGAAAGATTTCAAGAGGCCTCGAAAGGTTCTGAATTACACAGCTGATCTACCCCCTGAGGCGTGGGTTGAAAGTTATGATATGGCCATGGTGATGTTGGATGTCAGTGAGGCGGTATGCGCAAAGTATTTCGTCATGATGCTTGAGGGTCCGGCTCGTACATGGCTGAAAGGTCTGCAGCCTAACACGATAAGCTCATGGGCGGAGCTGAGAGCGAAGTTTATTAAGAATTTCCAGGGGACCTGTAAGCAGCCTATGACCATTGTTGACTTAGACCATTGTGTTCAACAGGAGAATGAGTCGGCCTATCATTGGGTCCGGCGGGTGTCGACCGTTATACATTCTTCAGAGCAGATCATGGCGGCTCAAGCGGTGCTTGTTTTAGAAAAGAACTGTCATTTTGTTCCATTGAAACAGAAGCTCGGCCAGCTCAAGCGCATGTGTCAGGATATGGGAGAGCTCATGACGGCCTCGACAAAGTATGCCGACTTAGATAACACTAAGGATCCAGGCTCGGATGATGAGAAAGCTAGTCAAGGGAAGAAAAATAATCAAGGAAAAGGTTTTGTGAACAATGGGAATAAGAATAAGCGGAAGAGCGTTGATAGCGGGTCAGAGCTAGTGGCAAATACCAACGCAGGACAGAACCATCCCAAGGGGAATGGAAAAGTAAGGTCGTTTCATCAAAGGAACAGAGGCCCTTTTAATTTATAAGAAGCGCTTAGGAAGCCTTGTCCGGAGCATAGCACGCCTGACAAGCCGGCGTTTCATGCGTGGGGTGATTGTTTTATCATGCGGAGATTCAAAAACCAGCATTCCCAACCGCGTAATCATCAGGGCGGTGGCCCGCCTGGCGGCTCAGGGTACGGCGGATCAGGGACTGGATTCGGCACCGGCGATTCAGGAAACGGGCATCTGGGTCAGAATAACCAAGGGGGGCACCAACAGCATCCTGGCAACAACACCAATAACAACAATCAGCAGTAGCGCAATCAGTCCGGGTTTCAGAGTAACCCGAAGCAGCTTAGTTCTGGACAGTATCACGTATTCATGACCGGTCACAGCAAACAAGACGAGAAGTTGCGGAGGCGAGCAGTTAATGCGGTTGCTCCGGCTCTCCCGCGATATTTACTGTGGTCCGAGTATAGCATAATGTGGAGCCAGGGGGATCACCCGCCACGGGTGGATGACCCGGGCCGGCTGGCTCTAGTTGTGGCCCCTAAGGTGAATGGCTATATGGTGAATAAAGTGCTCATGGACGGAGGTAGCAGCATCAACATCCTTTGCTATGACACTTTCCGGCGGATGAAGTTGCTTGACAAGGACCTTAAACCTTCCTCCATCGTTTTTCATGGTGTGGTCCCGGGTAAATCGGCATACCCGGTTGGCCAGATTTCATTGGAAGTAGCTTTTGGCAATGAGTATAATTACAGGGTGGAATCCTTGTGGTTCGAGGTGGTCAAAATCAAAAGTCCCGATAATGCGTTATTTGGGAGGCCGGCTTATGCCAAATTTATGGCTAGGCCTTGCTATGTTTATCTGAAACACAAAATGCCCGGCTTAAATGGTACAATTACCGTTCACGGTAATAGGAAAACGGCTCTCGAGTGTGAGGAAGGAGATGCGGCGTATGCAGAGTCTAGTTGTGCTCAGGAGGAGCTGAAATTCTACAAGGAGAACGTTGACCCGGAGGATTTGAGCCCGCTGAAGAAGCCTACGACAGAAGTTGAGCCGCCACTTAAGTTTTCAGCGGATGATACCAAGGCAGTAGATTTCAATCCGGGCGACTCATCCAAGCAGTTCATCATTGGGGCTCACATGTATCCCTAATAGGAAAGTGCGCTCATCAAATTCATCCGTGAGAATCGGGACATCTTGGCATGGAAGCCTTCTGACATGCCAGCTGTACCGAGACAGTTCGCTGAGCACAATCTTAATGTGGATCCAAAGTTTAAGCCGATCAAATAGTTTCTACGACGGTTCAACAAAGAGAGACGTAAAGCTATTGGGGAGGAAGTTGCCCGGCTCTTTGCCGCAGGCCTTATAGTGGAAGTTTTTCACCCGGAGTGGTTGGCTAACCCGGTGCTAGTGCTAAAAAAGAATGGCGCGTGGCGTATGTGTATAGATTACACAGACCTTAACAAGGGTTGCCCGGCTGACCCTTTTGCACTCCCTCGTATCGATCAAATTATTGATGCTACAGCGGGATGTGGAAGTTTATGCTTCCTGGATGCGTATTCAGGATATCATCAGATTAAGATGGCAACGAAAGATCAGGAGAAGACAGCGTTTATTACACCTTTTGGGGCGTTTCGTTACGTCTCCATGCCTTTCGGGCTCAAGAGTGCCCAGGCGACTTACCAACGATGTGTGCAGAACTGCCTCCACAGTCAGATTGGCCGAAATATTCGTGCTTACATAGACGACATTGTGGTCAAATCCAGAAAGAAGGAAACTCTCCTATAGGGTTTGAAAGAAACTTTTGACAATCTCTGGGTCTACAAGATGATGCTTAACCCGACGAAGTGTGTCTTTGGTGTTCCAGCAGGAAAGCTTTTGGGTTTCTTGGTCTCTGAGCGGGGCATCGAGGCTAACCCGGATAAGATTAAGGCTATCACTTCTTTAGGAGAGCCGACGTGCATTAATGACGTTCAGCGCCTTGCTAGACGGATTGCTGTGTTGAGCCGCTTCATAAGTCGGCTTGGGGATAAAGCCATTCCCTTATACCAGATGATGAAAAAGACAGACAAGTTTAAGTGGAGCCAAGAAGCGGCCGAAGCACTTGAAGCTCTTAAAAATAGTTGACTAAGCCGCTAGTGTTAGCTGCTCCGGTTGAGAAATAGCCATTACTCCTTTATGTGGCGGCTAACAACAGAGCGGTCAGTGTAGCAATTGTGGTTGAGCGCAAGGAGGCAGGGAAGGAGTATCCTGTGCAAAGGCCGGTTTATTACATTAGAGAAGTTTTTGCAGAGTCTAAACAGAGGTATCCGCATTGGCAGAAGTTAGTATATGGAGTTTTCATGGCCAACCGCAAGTTAAAACACTACTTTTTGGGGCACCAGATAACAGTGGTCAGTTCGCCCGGTTGGGAGATATCATTCAAAATAGAGACGCTACAGGGAGGATTGCCAAGTGGGCCTTAGAGCTGGGTCCGCTTAACATCAAGTATGTTCCTCGTACAGCAATTAAGTCTCAAGCTTTGGTGGATTTCATAAATGATTGGACCGAATGTCAAGCCCCCGAAGAGAAGCCGGATAACACGTATTGGACTATACACTTCGATGGATCCAAGCAGCTAGAGGGGTCCGGTGCAGGAGTTGTTCTCACCTCCCCCAAGGGTGACAAGTTTTGTTATGTGCTCCGGTTAATGTTCCCTTGTACTAATAATGCCAGTCACTTCAAGGGGTACCAGGTGGATCACATTGATCGTCAAAGGAATGAGGCAGCTAAGGCTTTGTCATGGTTAGGCTCTCAATGAAAGCCGGTAGCACCTAATGTTTTTCTGTATGTATTGCATCATCCGACTATCAAGATACCCTCTGAGGAGGATCTGGCTATTCCTGACCCGGAAGCGGAATTGGTGGCGGCTCTGCATGCTACCCCAGACTGGACTATTCCTTATTTGGCGGATCTGACACGCGGCGAGTTACCTCAGGAGGAGGATCTGGCCAGGAAGATCACCCGGCATTCTAAGTCTATGACGATTATCAATGGTGAGTTACATAAGTGTAGTGTGACGAGTGTCTTTCAGCGTTGCGTCTCACCAGAGGAGGGCCGGCAGATCTTGAGTGAAATTCATGCTGGCGACTGTGGACATCACGCCGGGTCAAAATCTTTAGTGGCCAAGGCGTTTTGACATGGGTTTTTCTAGTTGACGACTCAGAAGGATGCAGAAGACTTAGTCCGTAAGTGTGACGGCTGTCAGAAGTTTGGCCGGCATGCTCACGTTCCGGCTCAAGAGTTGAGGACGATAACAATCACTTGGCTGTTTGCGTCTGGGGGCTTTATATGGTAGGACCCTTCAAGAGATCCAAGGATAAGAAAACACACCTTATGGTGGCAATTGATAAATTTACTAAGTGGGTAGAGGCAGAGCCGGTCGGTAAATGTGACGCAGCTATAGTGGTTCAATTTATTAAGAAGCTGATTTAATGGTTTGGTTACCCACACAGTATCATTACGGACAATGGAACAAATCTATCCAAAGGAGCTATGAAAACGTTCTGTGAGAAGGAGCATATCCGGCTTGATGTTTCAGCCGTGGCACATCCACAGTCTAATGGTCAGGCGGAGCAAGCCAATCAGGAAATCTTAAGAGGAGTCAAACCACGGCTCATGTTTCCTTTGAAGCGGACACCCGGATGTTGGGTTATGGAGTTGCCTTCCGTCTTATGGAGCATCAGAACTACCCCTAATAGATCTACGGGTTTCACGCCTTTCTTCATGGTGTATGGTGCTGAGGCTATTCTACCTAACGATATCCGGCACGAACCACCAAGGGTGGCGGCTTATGTTGAGATGGACAATGAGGTAGCATGCCAGGATGCGTTGGACGCCTTGGACGAAGCACGAGAGTTAGCAGCAGCCAGGTCGACAATTTATCAACAAGACCTGCGACGCTATCATAGCCACAGGGTGAAGACCCGGACGTTCCACGAGGGTGACCTGGTGCTTCGGCTGATTCAAGACCAATCTACAATGCGTAAGTTATCTCCACCATGGGAGGGGCCTTTTGTAATTAGCAGAAACCTTAACAATGGGTCATATTACCTCATTGATATCTGTGATGAGTTGGAAGCCGCGGATCAAGAGATGCTGCGGCCATGGAATATCGCACATTTGTGACCATACATTACTTAGCAGGCATTGAAAGTCATTATCATTGTATATATCATGCTTACATTAGTAAAAGCTAGCATCCCCACAAAGACAGGGGCCTCCGCGTTTATGTATACCTTTGTGCAATCAAGTTGAAATTTTCTGGCTCAAAAATTGGAGTTAAAGTGGTTTATTCGCTGTCAAAGCGGCTGATCTGGCTTTATGCCCTATCAAGCGCTGTTGTAGGGAGGCTTCTTGCCTTCGGGTATAGCTCACATCTCCCCTGCACAGTCTGCTTTTACGTTGTTGCAAGGAGGCTTCTTGCCTTCGTGGGGTATAGGTCACATCTCCCTTGCATAGCCGGCGTTATGCCCAATTAAGCACTATTGCAAAGAGGCTTCTTGCCTTCGGGTATAGCTTACATCTCCTTTGCACAGCCAGCTGTTATTAAACTGATGCACGGAAGCTTCTTGGCTCCGGGTATAGCTTACATCTCCCTTGCACAGTTGGCTTTATCCCTAGTTTGGTTACATTAAGCGATGTTGTTGATGGAGGCTTCTTACCTTTGGTATAGCTTACATGACCCTAAGACAACAGCGTGTACACCAAATTCCAGTTGCTTATCAACTTCGGCCATCGAAGGGGGCTTCTTACCGACGGGTATCGCTTATCTCACCCTAATGGCCGGCTTTATGCCACTTCCGGTTACTTATTAACCGCGGTTGTCGAAGGGGGCTTCTTACCGACGGGTTCACTTATCTCACCCTAACAACCGTCGTTTACGCCAAAACTCAGTTGCTTATCAACTGTAGCTGTTGAAAGAGGCTTCTTCCCTTCGGGTATAGATTACATCTCCTTTCAAACACCCGGCTTTATCAGTTAGCCGTGGTTGTCGATGGAGGCTTCTTGCCTTCGGGTATAGCTTACATTACCCATCGACAGCCGGCGTCCGCGCCTACAACTGTAGCTATTGAAAGAGGCTTCTTGCCTTCGGGTATAGCTTACATCTCCTTTCAAACAGCCGGCTTTATGCCATCTCAGGCTGATTATTAGCCGCAGCTGTCGATGGAGGCTACTTTCCTTAAGGTATAACTTACATCTCCCATCAACAGCCGGGGTTCACACAGACAACATTTGCTATTAAAAGGAGGCTTCTTAACGTCAGGTATAGCTTACATTACCCTTCATACAGCCGGCTTTAAGCTGCTTCCGGTTCATAAATAGCCGCAATTGTCGATAGACGATTCTTACCATCAGGTATAGCTTACATTATCCTACGACAATCGACTCCTTAATGGATTCATCCGACAAGAATCGGAGCCATGTTGCTCCGGTTGACAAAAATTGAGTTTTCAAAGAGATTATCCGGCTCTAATATTCTGGCGAAGGAATGGCGTCTTCAAAGATAGACACCCCTCATCAGAAAAGCTCAAGGTATATCCATGGAGTGTCGGCAACACATTAAATTGAAACACAGACAGAAGGAAAGTGCACACAGAGAGGTGAAAAATATATACAGCCGCCAAACAGCAGGGTCATGCTTACTCTATTACAAAAATTACTCTCAGAAGGAGCAAAAAAAAGCATTGTCAACCGCCCACGGCGGGTCATTACACGAGTCTGTGTTCAGAAAGGATAAAAGAATAAAGTTCACTTACTGGCCGGCTCATCCTACTTTGGGTCTTCTACTGGCTTTATCTGGGGATTTCCCAATTCCCAATTACAGTCAGCCAGGGCAGCGAAAGACCCTTCAAGGAAAGGGGACGCATCAAGCTCACAAGGGAAGAGATCCTTACTGCGGGCGGGTGTCAGATCCTTCTACTCGTAGAGAGGCCCATGGATCCTCTTCTCCTCTGCATCATAAGCCGCCTGATAAGTGCTCAAGTTAGCTTCATCCGCCAGTATAGAGGCCAGATAACACGACTCTTTGACACACCGGATGTAATCTTCTTCGGTGAATTCTGAGCTGTCATCTCTTTTGGACGGGTAACCATCCATCATTTCAGCTGGCGTTATCTCGGGGGCGAAGGGTAGAGCCCGGCTCAATCCAGCGACAGCTCCTTGGCGGAAGGCGGACTTCTTCAGCTCTTCTACCAGCTTGGGCATTTTGGAGAAGAGTTCCAAGACCCCTTTCAGAGCGGTGGGGATCTTCTCCTTATATCGAACACTCTTGATCATGAAGATGGCGCCGCAGTATCGCTGTTCCGCAAAGGTGTAGATGGCCTTCAGTGGCAGAAGGCTATCAGAAACCAACTGTCGGCTCCTGGGACCTGGATAACCGGATAAAGCTAATGAGTTGCCAGTTTTTCAATAGCAATGTTAAAATACAAAGTAAAACAAAAACTTACCAAATAGGGGGGCTGACATCTTCGCTATGTGCCGCTTCAGGCCTTGGAGTTCCTCCGCCACAGCTATAAGCCGCTGCTCGGCGTCGTCCGCCCGTTTGGTCAGAGCGGCCTTTTCAGATTCTGCCATCTCTTTCAAAGAGGTAAGCTCAGCAGTGGTATTGGCCAGCTCCTCAGAGAGAAGCCAAAACTTTTCGTCAGCAATGCTTCGGGCTTCTTGCTGAGCCGCTAGGTTGGCCTTCAGATCCGTCAACTGAGACCCGACTTCATTTAAAGCTTCCTATAATACATCAAAATACAGGATAAGTCGCCAAAATACAGGACGAGTGTTAAAAGCAAATTTATGCAAGTCTCAAACAGATTGCAAGCAATATATTTGACACTTGGGGGCTAATGTATATTTGATCTTTCAGTATGCAATGCAGTTCTGGTTCATCTCCTTCAAAGTTAGTCCAGAACTTGGGGGCTACACTATGGCTCTTCAATGTACTAATAATGGAAGCACCGACTCAACTTGATCATGTTTGAGCCGGCCCATGGGGGCGACGATTACATCTTCAAGCTGTCTACATTAAAGACCTGACACAAATATAATTTGAGAAGGCCCTTGGGGGCTACGATTGGCAGTTCACTTTATCTACAGTACTAAGCTAAAGCAATTCTAAGGGAATTTGGCATGACAATATCTATAGAGGTCACGGAAAGACCCGACTCAATGATTGAGTATGTTAAACCGGCTCTTGGGGGCTAAGTAAGGATATGGTAAGAAGGAAAGGTACCTCATATTTTGTCTTCATTGAAGAGACCAACCGAAGTTCCAGATCCCGGCTGGTGGTAACCCAGTTTATATACTCGACGTGGACCTCTTCGACTGTCATCTTCTCGCACGAAGAGTCAAAGTTCAGCTTCTTCGAGGCTTCATCCAGCTCTGTATGTTTGGTCAACACATGAGCCGGAGGCGTTTGATGACCAGACCCGGTGATAACAACATCTAGAGTTTCAGGGGTCTTGGCAGGAGTCGCCGGTTTTGAAGGAGCCCTTGGAGGGCTCTCCATGATGGTATCAGCAGCAGTCGGCTCTCAGGAGGCAGCTGGTGGATTTTCTTCTGTTTCAGCCTCCTCCGGTTGTTTGGGCTCCGGCTCTTGGATAACTGGGCCGGAGGAGGGCTTGTTGGTCTTGCGACGTTTAGCTTGAGCACTGCAAAATAGAAGGATCGGCAGTTGAAGATGTTGCTATCATATTAGCAGATGGATATCCAGATATCATAGTAAGGAATGATTACAGCGGATTGATCTTGGGCGGTGGTAGAATTGACACCGAAGAGTCGCCGGAGGAAGGAGATTTCTGAAAAGAATAAAACAGAAAGGTGAAGAAAGTATAAAGTTTACAAAGGAAAGCCAAAGGAAAAGAAGAGACTTAAACCTCGGCGGGGCGTTTCTTTGGAGCCGGAGAGTTTGGTAGCCCAGACATGAGCTCAGTAGAGCCGGTGCTTCGAGTCTGTCGACGCTCGACTCGTTGTTGTTTTTTTAAGAGAAAATCGCAAGACAGATAAGCAAGAGGGTGAGAAAGAGGAACTTTTCTGATAACGTGCCGCGGCTTTCGGGGGACGAAACATTCTGAGCCGAAAGAAACGTAATTTACCTCAGGAGCATTGGCACGGTTGGTTTCCACTTCATCCTGCGAGTAAGACAAGCATTAATAAAGCAGGAAGGTAAAAGATCAAACAAAGCAGTTAAAATTTTACCTCTGAGCTAGATGATGGTGGCGGGTCAAGCAAATTATCTTGCGGGGCATGTTTTTTAGCCCTCTTAGTCGCGACCTTCTTCCTGGATTTCTTCGGAGGGGCAACATATTCCTTCTTCCAGAAGTCTGAGTCGGCCTATAGGAATGACCCGAAGAGTGAATAGCAAATCAACAAAGTACAAACGACATCTAAGAGACGGATGGGAAGAGATTAACTTACATCGGGAGCCGGATTATTGACGCAGAAAGGATGGCACTGCATGAGCCGGATGCCTCGTGGACAAGGCTCCGGATGGTAGTGGTAATATCATCCTCTGACAGTGTTGATTCACTAAAGCACAATGAGCTGTCATATTTGCCTTCATACTCGCACATAAGCCGACCTCTACGGCTTAAAGGCATGATCCGCCAGGTAATCCAGCAGCGGATCAAATCCAATCCTATTAAGCCGTTGGCCAGGAGCGCTTTGATCTTGGCATGGAACGGCTCATATCTGGCATGCTCCGAGGCTAAGAGCCGGCCGGGAAGCTCTATATCTGTCCTAAGCCGGGAGGGGCGGAAACCCCCCAATGAGTGCTCTTTTTCGGGAGAGGTATCTGGGCAATAGAACCATGTCTTATTCCAATCTTTTGGGTGACTCGGCATTGGAGTAGAAGGAAACATGATATCTCGACGGCATTGAATAGAAATGCCGCCCAACTCCAGACTCGGGCCACACTTCATTTTAGTTTGGCGGTTGGCGTAGAAGAATTCTCTAAAGAACCCCACAGACGGCTTACTTAGTAGATAAGCTTCGTAGAGAACTTAGAAGTTGCAGATGTTGGAAACAGAGTTGGGTGCCAAGTCTTGAGGATGTAGCTTATAAAAATGAAGGACGTCCCGGACAAACTTAGAGCCGAGCGGCACGAACCCTCGCTCGATGTGATCAGCAAAGACTACTATTTCTCCTTTTTGGGGAGAAGGCTGGGTCTCGTTGCCCGGAACCCGCCAATTGAGAACCTCTTTGGGAGGAAGAGCACCCGATTCAATGAAGCCTGCTAAGTACTCCTCCGTAACGCAAGAACCAACCCAGTTGCATGAGTTGGACACACGAGACATATTGGCGGCTTAAGTGTTGTGCAAGATAAAAGGCGCTATGAGTAAAAGCGCAAGCAAATATTTTTGATAGCTTAAAGGTTTAAGGGCTCTACGGATAAAGTGGAAAGACCCGGTTGATGAGAGCCGGAGAAGCTTAGCGACTCAACAAAAGGAAGGAAGATTGAAAAATCAGCTAAGTCCTAAAAACAGATTCCACAAACTATCACTATGGCTACAGATATACAAAAGCGGCGAAAAAGGATTTAAATCCAGACCTAGCGAACAACATAAAGAAAGAAAGTGGAGCGGGGCTATCGCGGTCCACGCATTACACGCGGACGGCCCGCGTGCGGCGTCGGGACGAGAGCGCGATCTAAAAGTAAACAACGGCATCCGGACATACTCGTGGTGGTGGTGCCGGAGCCCTGCTACGGCGGAGCCCTGCTACGGCGGAGCCCCACTACGGTGGAACCCTACTATGGGGGTGAGCGATCTAAAGAGAAAGGAGAACTCACCAGAGATGTTGCAGCGGGGGCGGAAGAAATCTGGTCCGTATCAGGGTGATGCAGCGGCCCGGTCGATGCAGATGCGAAGACGGCGCCGGACGACGAGGATCCTGGAGCGGCGGTGACAGGACGAAGAAGAAGTGGCATGAGCGGAAGGATGGAAAACTCCGACCCGCACGGGTCATATTTAAAAAGGGATTAAGGAAGGCGCGAAAATCCAGGCGACGACACCGTTTGACCGAGGCGGACGCCTCGATTCTTAGGATAACAGTTAATGAAAGATTCGGTGGTAGCGGATCTGATGACGTCATGCCGGGTCATTTCCGGGCTTATCGCCAAAAAACGGAAGAGAAGGATGAAGTGAGCAAGCTCAATTCAACCTGGGGCCTAATGTTGGGGATATGACCCCATGATATGACCCGCCGTGGAGGCTCCGGGTCATGTTGCTGGCTTGTGAGCCGGCCTAAAGGTGACTCGTAAGACTGGTGGCCCAAGAAGATAGGCGGCTCAAGGTGTGGGCCGTACAAATGGCCCGGACGGAGAAGACCCGAGCGTGCAAGCCGACTCATAGATAGCTTGGACAAGAAGATAGAGAGAGACTAGGTTAGCGATTGTAACGACCCAGTGGTCCTGACCTCTTATATAAAGGCAGACCCGGGGTGACTTAGAGAGAGGGAATCGAGGACTAGGTCAAGCTTCTAGCTCCTTGTAATCGATACACAAGCAATACAAACACAAGCAGGACGTAGGCTATTACCTCGACTTGAGGGGCCGAACCTGGGTAAATCCGTGTCTTTCGTCCCAACTAACCCCTTTGAGTCCACCCCGTTAGCGATGGCCTCGAATCCAAGTCTGTTCACCCGGACATCTGCCGTGATAAAACCACGACAGTCGTCATCCACCCGCAAGATGAAGAAATGGCGGAAGAGGGCCCTCGAAGGCTTCACACCAACGGAAGCCTCACAGTAGAAGGCGAAGAAGGATAGGAGCATGATGGAGTTGGGTTGGAGATGAAAGGCTTGTATCCCATAGTGTTCAAGGACGACGGTGAAGAACTCGGGGAAAGGCTGGACGAGCCCAGCGAAGATGCAATGGACAAAGAAGGGATAGGCCGACTTGGACGAGGGCTGCTTCTCCGAGGAGCCACACAATATCAAGGTCCGACCCCACTCGTTGGTCCCATCCGCTATCGACGGAAGCATCGAGACGAGGTCTTCATCCTTGGCTATGGTGGACTCCGAGAGCGCCGACGAGATAGGGGCGAAGGCTGGGCTCTGGGCCTCAGGCTTCGGCTTGCCGGCGGGAGCCATCGGGAAGTTCCTGAGGCCGATGCGAGAAGGAGGACGATGGAGTGGAGCAGGGATCTGCAGAGGTCTTTGCTAGGTCCAGAGATCTGAGAGTAAGAGCAAGTGTGCAGAAGAGGAAGTAGTAATGGATCGGCGCTGGAAGTCAGGCTTTTGTCGATTCGAGCGACGGCCGAGGACGTGTTGGACGCCCGACACCAACCGCACGACTTGCGCCAGTCCTGGCCCACAGGCGTTTGGGTCCATAGCGCTCCGGGCCGTCCCGAGTAGCTTCACCCCGAAGCTGGCTCAAGTGTACCTTCCGCCCTGGGGCTAATGTCAGTGTTCTGGGAAGGGGGTACCCAGACCTACCTACCTGCAGCCTAGGGCGTGGCCCACCTCGTCATCCAAGCACGGCTGGCGCGACCCCACTCAAGACAAGGCCCTCGCGAGAACCCTAAGCTTGTGAGGGAAGGTGGCACCAAGATCTGCGAGGGGAGGGCCACCTTAGGACCCCTCTAGAGCGGCGGAGATCTCTATGCAGCCATCGGCCTAGGGAGGCCAAGGATGATGCCAGGTGGGACATGCGGGCACCAGTGTGCCACGTGGATAGTTTCCCCTTTGGTGCAAAGGGGGCAAGGACGTATGCGGGTTACCAAAGCGCCCCCAAAAGTTTCTATTCTGGTGCAACAAGACCATGACCATGAGCCCAGCAAGAAGGATGTCACCGTCGAGCCCCCCTCTGCATCTTCAATAGCTACTTTGCAAACGAAGGCCACCTTTCATCAAGATAAAGATGTACTACTATCCCCCTTTGAATTTGGCCATTGTGGGATCCTTCCTGCCATAGGGATAACGGAAGAGGACCTAGGGCACTATAAATTGAGGATAGGTTGCACCGTAGAGAGGGGAGAGAGAGGAAACATAAGAGAGGCAACACCACCAGAGCGCCCTCACGAGGCGAGGCACCACTGTACTAGTTCATCCACAAACATCCTCGTGAGGCAATCCACCAAAGCAGGAGTAGGGTATTATGCTTCGTAGAGGCCCGAACCTGGATAAATCATCGTGTGCATCTGCCTCCTTGTCATCATGTGAGTTCATCATAGAAATCATCGATTAGCAAGCTAGGTAGGGCAAGGTTGTAGGGGATCTTTGCATAGGCCCCTGTGTTTGAACTTCTTCCGGTTTTGCGGAGCCCAAAATCCGACACAAGGGGCTGGCGGAACTGATGGGCCTCGTAGGCTAAAGGCATGACCCACGCGCGGGGTAGGCCAGCGGTTCGGAGGGCGAGAAGAGCTGGGCTGCAGGGCAAAATCACAAGTTAGCGAGTACACCTTCCAACGATTACTCCCACCTCCCCAGGTTGCGACAAGTGGCGCACTGCATGCGTGCCACTTGTCGCAACCGGGGAGTTTTCCCTTTTTTCACAGATTCTATTTTTGAAACATTTTATCTCCTAAACCAAGCGTTCGAATCTCGAACCGTTTTCACCATTGGCTTTCTCACCTCGAGATCTTCAAAACTAGATCCCATGTTGATAGGTTTTGAAAACTTTTTTTCACGAAAAAACCATACGAAAAAAACCATGACTCACGCGATAGAACTAAAAGAAAACACATTTTTTTCCTTTCCATAGGCACGGGTCGTGCCTCTCAAAAAGGCAAAACAATGCCTCTCACCGAAATAAGAGAGCAGAAAATGCGTTTTTTCCATTTCGGGAGAGGCACAACCATGCCTCTCGCAATAGCAAAACCGTGCCTCTTGTGGAAGCAAAACCGTGCCTCTCACGGAAAAAAGAGAGAGAGCAAAAACGTGTTTTTCCCTTTCCGAGAGGCATGACCGTGCCTCTCGCGAAGGCAAAACCGTGCCATTTGCGGAAGTAAAACCATGCCTCTCGCAAACAAAACAGAAAACACATTTTTTCCATTTCCAAGAAGCACTGACGTGCCTCTCGCAGAAGCAAAACAGTCCTTGTCGCAAAAAAACATGTTTTTTCACATAGAAAAAAAAAAGAAAACATATTTTTCCGCGTAATTTTTTTTTAATTTTTTCGTCCAAAAGCTACGAAAGACCAATGGAAAAACAGAACACGAAGAAAGATCAGAAAAACCCAATCTAAAAAGGCGAAAACGCATGCAAAAAAAAATCCAAAGGGAACACTCAGAGCATGACATCTGGCGACAACTGGGAATGCGCCAAGTGGAGGCGCGTGGGACCAAATCGCTGGAACACTTGTGAGAGACTGCTCGCTTTGTAGTTGCTCCCGCTGGAGGGCCACGACAGGGCCCACACGAGCGCAACGGTCAACGCGCTCGTCCTGAGCGGGACGGGAAGCACGACAATGACGTACTGTAGGGATCTACGGGTAGAGAACTCGGCGCGGTGTGAATTTAGCAAGGTGACGACGGGAACACCAGATCTGATCATCGGCATGGTGGATCCGGTTGTCCGGCAGGCTGACATGTGTGAGGCGCCAGCGATGCGGTGGCGGACTCTGGCGAGTGTGGGGGCGCATGGGAGGAGCTTGGGCTTCTATGTCTATGGAAGGCGAATGTGAATCCGAGCGTCGGCGGAGCTCATGGCCCGTACGGAGGAAGGAGGCGGTTCCACGGCTCCGGCTCCGATGAGCAGGGCCGGTCGGGCAAGGACGGAGGGGGTCGTGAATCGCGGGCGGTTGTAGCGCGAGGGGCACATGAGCTCGAGGCTCTCCCGTGAGCAGGGCTCGAGAGGCTATAGCTTCAGACCGGGTGGACGGCGGCGACAGTTTTTGGGTTGGGCAAGCTCCAGATGGGCTTGGGCTGGCCCATGCTGTTGGAGGTGGGATGAGGCTGGCGAAGTGACAGCTAGGGCATTGGTGGGATGCGGAAAACAAGGTGGGATATCTAGGGTTCCAAATTAGGCAAGGTAGTCTTCTTTTCATAACAGGGATTTAGGGTTAGGGGGGTTTGAGGCCATTTTCGAACCCTCCGATCACGATCAGACGACTCTAGTCAGAAGGGCTAGTTTAGTGGGTAATGCGCTGTGAAGGGGGGTTGTGGGCTGAGGAGAGAGGGAAGTTGTTGTCGGTGTTCTTGGAATGGGGGTACCTAGACCTGCCTGCCTATGGCCCAGGGCATGGCCCACTTCATCGACCAAAAGGGACTAGGCAAGGCCCTAGTCAAGACAAGGCCCTCGCGAGGGCCCTAGCCCCGCGAGGAAGAACAGCGACAAGACCCACGAAGGATGGGCCTCCTCAGGACCCCTCCAAAGCGGCAGAGTTTCCTATGCAAGGCCGGGCCTCAGGATTCAAGGCTGATGCAAGGGAGGACAAGCGAGCACTAGTGCGCCAGGCAGGATAGTTTTCCCTTTGGTGCAAAGCGAGCAATGATAGACGCAGGTTCCCAAAGAACCCTCAAAGGTTTCCATTCTAGTGCAAGAAGATCACAACCGCCCGCCCCGCAGGGCTGATGTCATCATTGAGCCTATCCCTGCAGCGTCGACAGCTACTTTGCAGGCGAAGACCACCTTTGGGCAGGGGAAGCACCAACCCCTGTCCCCCTTCGAAATTGGTCATCGTGGGATCCCTTCCCGCCATTGAGATAAGGGAAGAGGACCCGGACCCCCGCTATATATAGAGCATAGGTTGCACCGTAGAGGGGGATCCGATCTGACCCCCACACTTAGTCACTCCATACACCACCATGAGATAGCCAGCCAAGAACACATCTTGAGCACCCTCATGAGTCTCAAGCACATTGTACTAGTTCATCCACCAAAACCCCCACAAGAGGCAATCCACCAAAGTAGGAGTAGGGGATTACCCTTCGCAGTAGCCCGAACCTAGGTAAACTGTCATTTTCATCTTCTTCCTCGTCATCATGTGAGATTTGTGCCGTGTTCATCGCGTAGCAAGCTAGGTCAGGCGAGGCAGCAGGAGATCTCCGCACACGCCCCTATGTTCGCACCTTAAGGGTTTTGCGGAGCCCGAAATCCGATAGTTGCGTCCCATGATTCGAGTTTTAAAACACAGAAACTCTGATAATAAACTGAGTATTGTGCCGCTATATATTTACCGGTTCGGTTATCAAATGACCTCCGATTGCGACAAAATTTGGCAGGCGGTCTACCTACAATATAACAAGGCTGCAAGCCAAGTTTCGACCCAATGTAAGAATGTTTTATAAGTTCTTTTAAAAACAATATTTTTCAATGCCACGGGCACACGCGTGTGTGGTTGGTCTAAAAACGGTCGACGACACGAAAGTAGAGAACTGAAAACTATGACAGATGCAAGTTTTGAAAAATGATGACAACAGAGTTCCAATGCAATGCGGATGATGCGAATGATACGATGATGAATGTGACAACCAAATGAATCACACGATGGCAAGGCAATAAAAGGGGAATCTTCTGGAGCATCGATCTCGGGCTGTTACAACTCTCCTCCACTTACAAGCGATCTCGCCCTGAGATCTTATAATGAGAAGGGGACGAGGAAAAGGAAAAGAAGAGGTAAACCTTAGTTTCTTATTTTACAAACGAGTGAAACCAGAATCTTGAGGGTTACAAATAGATGATGAATAGCATGAGGAATAAGGAAGAATTGAAAAGAAATTTGGGCAGCACTTAGGTAGAAAAGAGAGGCAAAAGTTGGTACGATGGAAGAAATCAATAATATTGTACAACACTCCGGTTAAATGGATAAGCAAGGAAAGAAGATGATATTGCAAGGATGGTATGATGGTTGAAAGAGAGCAACCTCCAAAGCCTCCGGAATAGAAGAGTAGAAGCTATATCAATGGAAAGAAAGAATAGAGAACGAAATAAAACTTCTACCACAAATGAATTTGAAAGCATCCTTACACACAGGCTTGAATGGAGTTTTTGGAAAATCGAAAATGAAAAGAGGAAGCTTGTTGTGGGCTTACGAAAACATATCCAAATTATGAGATGACAACCGACCACTAATGAAAAAGAATTGGTTGGACGCACAAGAGATGCAAAACTTCTTTCAACAAGAACTGGAGAAGAAAACTTGAATCATTTATAACACCATGATAGAAACAATCCTTAGGAAATGCCTTAGGTGAAATCCATTCCATGATAACTTTGAGAAAGGAATGATGGGTTGAAATATCTCATTATTGATAAATTATATTCGAGACTCCTCATGAATCAAGAATGCTATAATACCATCTCAAATTATAAGAGAGAATGAATTGCACTTTGGAATGCAAGATAAAGAATACTTGAGATCCTCCAACAAGAATCTTCAAGAACACTTCAAGAAAGAATTACATCCTTAACAAACCGCCATGAAGAACCATTGTGACGGACTCCGGAATCAAAGGATGATAGAAAATAATTGAAGGTTGCGGAAGAACAAGATTGAGGCCTTGCTATGATTTAGATGAAGCTTCCTAACGAGATACTTGATAAAACTTGGAACTCTGGAAAAGAAAAGATGAACACCTTAGAATAGAGAATTTGATATCATGAACAACTCCGGAAGAAGGATTGAAATCACCTTGGTCAAACAAAAAAGATTTATGTTATGTTTATCCTTCATCAAGTTAAACTTCTTTAAAAAGATTGAAGAGAGATATTGCAAGAATTTGAAGAAATCTTGAACAAACATTGGTACAAATTTTATAAAGGATGAGGGATAATACATATGAATGATCATACACGATTACAAAGAGACCATGATCCGCCTAGAGAAATCTTGAACGAAGCACCGAAATAATTGAGATACAAACGAAGAGACAATAATTGAGAAGAATTTGAGAACAAAAGCTGAACTAGAACATGAATATTGGTAGTGGCTTAATATTGTTCTTTTCTTTAGTAGCAGCACACATATTGTCTACTAGATTTGGTAAATTTAAAAACATCTCCAAATGATGGTGATATGATGGATTCTTGAAGTAAAAATAATTGCTAGAGCAATGAAGAATAAAAAACATGAAAGTGGATGCAAAGGAGGGGTGAGGAGAAATGTGTCACCTTGTGCAAAGAGTAAGTGGCTGAGATCTACATACCATCATTTTGCATACATTTTTGAATTCAAACAATTGTTTCATTAACATGACTACATTTGTTACTTTATGCATAATTGTTTTATTGACGTATCTCCATTTATTTATCCCGTGGCAACGCGCGGACACTCAACTAGTGCTAGTGTGTTCATTAAGAAAACAAGTATACATCACAATATTATGCATGTGCCTAACTTGGCTAGTAACTTCGAAAGGACAAATACATCAACTTTGCTTTTCAAGATTGACATAAGAAAGGCCTTTGATATGGTGCATTGGATTACTTGATGGTTTTCCTTCGTGACTATGGCTTCCTAAGGCACTTCTGATAATGGGTCTGCGCCCTTCTATCCTCAACATCATTGAATGTGTTGCTCAATGGTATTTTGGTGACCCTCTTATGAATGTTCGAGCCTTCGTCAAGGGGAACCTCTCTTCTTGCTGCTATTTGTGTTTGCCATTTACCTGTTGCACAACGTGACTTCTCAAGGTCATCTTCAGCCACCTATAGGTCGACACATCTGTACGCCGCATTATGTCGATGATACTACCATTTTCATTGATCCAATAAAAATGTCAGTCAGATCTTTGCTTCAACTCTTGCATCCTTAGTTGGTGTTACGGGATTGGTCACTAATTGTGCCAAAAGTCTAGTTGTGCCCATTCATTGTGGTAACATTCATCCTGACAATATCCTACAAGCCTTCCCTACAGTGTGCTTCACCTTCCTTGTTAGATACTTGGGCTTTCCTATTTTGGTTTCAAGGCTTAAGAGGATTCACTTTCAGTTATTACATGATAAAATTGCTTGAAAGTTCCCGCCTTGGGGTGCCAAGCATGTGGCGATGCCTGGTCGGGTCTTCTTGGTCAAGGTCTTTCTTACCACCATTTCTATATATCATATTATGCCCATAAAATTACAAGTGGAAGTGAGGAAGAAGATTGACAGTTTGCCTATTTGTGGATAGGTTGTGACAAGATGACGAATGGAAAATGCAAGGCCAATCGGGGACTCGTGTTCAAGGCCAACATATTCGATGGTTTGGGAATCCTCAACCATGAGAATTTTGCTGATGTCCTTCCCTTCAGATGGCTTTAATACGAATGGGACGACCCGCCTCTCAAACATGGAGTGGGACGGAAACACCTTGCAATGATGATGGTAGGGATCTTTTTCCTGCAGCCACTACTGTTAGCATTGAGGACAGATGTAGGGCGAAGTCCTTGGAGCAATCTCTGTTTGGCGGCATGAGACCAAAATATATGGTTCCTGCAATATTAAACTTCTCAAAAAGGATATTTCTCTTAGCCCAACTAAGCTCGCTAACACAATTATTGGGCTAGATAGATTGATATTGGGCTAGATAGATTGATATCCCTTATGGGATCACCCTAGAACATGTACATGACTTTTCCTTGCTTTAGGAAAATCTATTCTCTATTCCTCTCGATAATGAGGTGCATCATACTATGCTTTGCAAGTTCACTTCTCATGTTAAATAATTGGCGTCAACTGCCCAGATGGCACAGTTTGCGGGGCACACAACAAACATCATTCATTATGTAGTTTAGAAGGGTCGGTGCCTCTGAAATGAAAAAAACAAATCTTGTTTAATAATTCAGAACAAAGTGTGTACGAACAATCGATTGCACCACCATGGATGGCAAAACCACAACTTATGCCTGCTTTGCAACTAAGTTAAGGAAACTTCAGCAAACCTTCTCTTCTAACCAGGTTCTCCTAGTGTGTCTAGATCGAGGTTGCAACTTGGCATGGTCTACAGGTTGATGTGGTGAGGAGCAGGGCAATTGAGACTTTAGTTCAAGAATGGTGGATTAGTAATGTGGTTGAGCACGGCGATCACAAAAAAACACTCGTCGTATTCGGGCTTATGTCTTGAGAGATTTAAAAAGAGCGTAATGCAAGATTTTTTGTAACGTCGCCATTATGACGATTGATGAGGTCACCTACCCGAGGTAGGTTGAAGGACTAGACATCTAGGGGCCACCTAGGGTCCCATGTGATAATGAAACTCCCTAGACTACTTTAGCATTCGGACAATTCTTTTAGATCCACTCAAATCCTTGGAAGTCACTTGGACATCATTCAGCCAAGCTTCGACACTCGGGCGAGAAAACTAAGAGGTGATGCAGGAGCCATAACATTTGAGAGACTTAACTGACATAAAGCATTATGAATGTGACGTTACATGTAACACTCCTAGTTAACACAACCATTTCTAGTAACTCCGTCAGTTACCATAATGAGATACCCTGGTAATGGCGCTCGGCAGGAGGTGTCACACTCTATATAAGCCACCCCATGTGCCAGATCCAGGGTTATGAGCTCCCTGTAATCAGATACACCCATAAGCAACACTAAGCCTCATGGCTTGATGACCCATAAGTATAGGGGATTAATCATAGTCCTTTGAATAAGTAAGAGTGTCAAACCCGACGAGGAGCAGAGGGATATGATAAGCAGTTTTCAGGAAGGTAATTTCTGCAAGCACTGAAATTGTGAGTAGCAAGTGTTTCGATAGCAAGGTAATTTGTAACGAGCAAGTAACGGTAACAATAGGTAAGGTGCAGCAAGGAATCCCAACCCTTTTGTGTCAAAGGACAGGCAAAAACTATCTCTTATAATGAGCAAAGTGTTCTTGAGGGTACACGAAAATTTCATCTAGTCACTTTCATCATGTTGGTTTGATTCGTGTTCGCTAATTTGATAATTTGATATGTGGGTGGACGGGTGCTAAGGTGCTGTTCTTACTTGAACTAACAACCTACTTATGATTAACCCCCTCGGAAGCATCCGCAACTACGAGAAAAGTATTAAGACAAAGTCTAACCATAGTATTAAACATGTGAACCCAAATAAGCCCCTTACAAAGTAGCGCATAAACTAGGGTTTAAGCTTCTGTCAGTCTAGCAACTCATCATATAATAACTAATCCACAATGCATTCCATTAGGTCCAAGGATGGTGAAGTGTCATGTAGTCGACGTTCACATGACACCACTGGGGAATCACAACATTCATATCACCAAAGTATCGAACACATATCAAATTCACATGAGTACTTGCAACATGACTTCTCCCGTGACCTCAATAACGAAGGTAACTACTGACAAATAATATGCATCACAACAAGCCTTGCAAGAAAAGTGACTAATGTGTTAGCCACAGGATCTTGTATTACGAAACGAGTAAAGAGACTTGCCGGTAATGAGATTAAACTAGGTATGGAAATGCCCATGATCGAATCTCAGACAAGTAACATACCGAATAACAAAGGGAACATGATACAGGATTAAATGAATCCTTGACATAGAGGTTCAACCGATAGAGATCCTCGGAGAATATGTAGGAACCAATATGGGCATCCAGGTCCCGCCATTAGTTATTGACCATAGAGGTGTCTCGGTCATGTCTGCATAGTTGTCGAACCCGCAGGGTCTACACGCTTAACTTTTGGTGAAAATATAAGTATAGTTGAGTTGTTATGCTGGTGACCAAACGTTGTTCGGAGTCCCGGATGAGATCCCGGACATGACGAGGAGCTCTGGAATAGTCCGGAGGTAAAGATTGATATATGGGATAATAGTGTATGGTCTCCGGAAGGGTTCCAGAATTCAGCGGAAGGGGTTTTAGATATTTTCAGAAATGTTCGGGTACAAGAACACTTTATTTGGGCCAAGGGGTAAAGCCCACGAGGCTTTAGGAAGGTGCAAAAGGAGTTTTGCGAAGGCTAGGGCCCAGACGCCAGGGACCCTGCCGTCCGAGGCCAGACGTCGAGGACCTTGGTGTCTGCTTCTGGAATTCGAGAAGGACTCTTGCCTGCGTGCCAAACCGATGTTGAGGAGGATTTTTCTCCAAGTTTCGTCCCTAGGGCCTCAACATATAAATAAAGTTGCGGGGCTAGCACCGAGAACACATCAAATTTTCCCAAGCCGTGTGTCGGCATCCTCGTCCCTCTAGTTTATCCTCCGTCATAGTTTTCGTTGTGCTTGGCGAAGCCCTACGGATATTGTTCTTCACCCCTACCGTCACCATCCTGTTGTGCTGCCGAAACTCATCTACTACTTCACCATCGCTCGTTGGATAGAGGAGGTGAAGACGTCATCAATCTGCACATGTGTTGAACGCAGAGGTGCCGTCCATTCGGCGTTAGATCGGAAAGAACATGATGTGATCGCGGAACGGCTCGTGATGAGATCGTGGGATGGCTCGTGATTTGATCGCGAAGATGTTTGACTACATCAACCGCCTTTCTTAACGTTCCCACTTAGCATTGTACAAGGGTATGTAGGTCCACTCTCCCTCCCGTAGATGCTCATCACCATGGATACATACTGCGCGTGCGTAGGAATTTTTTTATTTCCCATGCAATCTTCCCCAACAAATGCAACATGAGCTAGGTCTATGTGTAGATGAGGACACGAGTAGAGTGCAAAGGAGTTTGTACGCGTTGATGCTTAGATTGCTTCCTCACTATGTCGTGTTTTGATTTAGTGGTATTGTGGGATGGAGCGGCCCGGACCAACTTTACTCGTACGTTTATGAGAGACCAGTTCCATCGACTGACATGTAACTTTGTTGCACAAAGATGGCTGGCAGGTGTCTATCTCTCCTACTCTAGTTGGATCAGATTCGACAAAGGCGGTCCTTGAGAAGGTTGAATAGCAATCTGTGTATCACCGTTGTGGTTTATGCGTAGGTGAGAATTGTTCTTGCTAGATACCCGTAGCAGCCACGTAAAACTTGCAACAACAATTAGGGGGCGTCTAACTTGCTTTTGCAGGGTATGTTGTTATGTGATATGGCCAATTACATGATGAGATATATGTGATGTATGAGATGATCATGTCTTGTATACTGTATCATGACTTGCATGTCGGTGAGTATGGCAACCGGTAGGAGCCATAGGGTTGTCTTTAATTATTTTCGCCATTTTTGCTTTATTTTATCTCTATGAGTTAGCAATGGTCGTGGAAGCAACAGTCGGCGCAGCAACCCCGATGGCGACACATTGATGGAGATCAAGATGATGGAGATCATGGTGTCATGCCGGTGATGATGGAGATCATGCCGGTTCTTTGAACATGAAGATCAAAAGCACAAGTTCATGGCCATATCATGTCACTTTGATTTGCATGTGATGTTAATCCTTTTATGCACCTTGGTCTTGTTAGGACGACGGTAGCATTATAAGGTGATCCCTCGCTTAAATTTGAAGATGAATTATGTTCTCCCTGAGTGTGCACCATTGCAAAAGTTCTTCATGTCGAGACACCACGTGATGATCGGGTGTGATAGACTCTACGTTCACATACAACGGGTGCAAGCCATTGTTGCACCTGCGAAACACTCAGGTTAAACTTGACGAGCCTAGCATGTACAGACATGGACTCGAAACATAAGAGACCGAAAGGTCGAACAAGAGTCATATAGTAGATACGATCAGCATGAAGATGTTCACCATTGAAACCACCTCAACTCACGTGATGATCGGAGTTGAGTTGGTGGATTTGGATCATGTGACACTCGAATGACCAAACGGATGTAAATTTCAGTGGGAGTTTTTATGTAATATGATTAAGTAAACTCATTTTCATGAACATAGTCAAAATGTCTTTGCAAATTATGTTGTAGATTACTATCTCGCGCTGTATCTCCCTTGAATTTTTTATATGTTCCTAGAGAAATACAATTGAAAGATAATGGTAGCAATTATGCGGACTAGCTCCATGATCAGAGGATTGTCCTCAGTTGCTGTACAGAAGACTTATGTCCTTGATGCACCGCTCGGTGCGCCAGCCCCTCTAGCATCGTCCGTGGATGTTATGAACATCTGACAAGCACTTTTTGATGACTATTTGATAGTTCAGTGTGTCTTGCATTGTGACTTGGAATTCAGGCTTCAAATATGTTTTGAACGTCACAGAGCATATGTGACGTTCCATGAGCTGAAATTTGCTTTCAGGATCGTGCCCGCGTTGAGAGGTATGAGACCTCCAACAATTTTCTTTGCCTGCATGATGAAGGAGAATAGCTCAATCGGTGAGCATGTGCTCAGATTGTCTGGGTGCTACAATCGCTTGAATCGAGCGGGAGTTGATCTTCCAAATAAGACAGTGATTGATATGTTTCTCAAGTCACTGTAACCAAGCTACTAGAGTTTCGTGATGAACTATGAACATACCAAGGATGGAAATGATGATCCCTGAGCTATTCGTGATATTTGACACCACAAAGGTAGGAATCAAGAAGACCATCAAGTGTTGATGGTTAGTGAAACCACTAGTTTCGAGAAGGGCAAGGGCAAGGAGGGAAACTTCATGGATGGCAAGTTAGTTGCTGCTCGAGTGAAGAAACCCAAGGTTGAACCCAAACCCGAGACTAAGTGCTTCTATTATGAGGAGAACGGTCGCTGAAGCGGAACAACCCAAGATACTTGGTAGATAAGAAGGCTGGCAACCTCGACAGAAGTATATTTGATATACGTGTTATTGATGTGTACCATACTAGTACTCCTAGCAGCACCTGGGTATTGGATACCGGTTCGGTTGCTCAATGTTAGAAACTCGAAATAAAAGCTACAAAATAAACAGAGGCTGGCTAAGGGTCAGGTGACGATGAGTGTTGGAAGTGTTTCCAACGTTTATGTGATCACCATCGCACGCTCTCTCTACCTGCCGGATTAGTGATGAACCTAAATAAATGTTATTTTCTATTTGTGTTGAGCATGAACGTGATTAGATCGTGTTTATTGTAATATGGTTATTCATTTAAGTTAGAGAATAATGGTTATTCTGTTTACATGAATAATACCTTCAATGGTCATGCACCCAATGAGAATGGTTTATTGAATCTTGATCGTAGTAATACACATGTTCATAACATTGATGCCAAAAGATACAAATTTAATAATGATAGTACCACATACTTGTGGCACTACCGCTAAATGTCATATTTGTGTAAAGCGTATGAAGAAACTCCATGCCGATGGTTCTTTGGACTCATTCGATTTCGAATCGGTTGAGACATGCGGACCATGCCTCATGAGAAAGATGACTAAGACCCCGTTTTTAAATATGATGGAGCGGGCAAGTAACTTATTGGAAATGATACATGTTGATGTATGAGATCCAATGAGTGTTGTAGCAGATGTTGGATATGGTTATTGTCTTACATTCACTTATGATTTGAGTAGATATGGGTATATTTACTTAATGAAACACAAGTCTGAAACGTTTGAAAAGTTCAAGAAAATTCAGAGTGAAGTTTGAGATCATCGTGACAAGAAGATAAAAAATGTCTACGATACGATCGTGGAGGTGAATATCTGAGTTACGAGTTTGGTATACAACTTAAGACAATGTGGAAGTTGTTTCATAGCTCACGCCACCTTGAACAATATATTGTGATGGTGTGTGTCCAAATGTCATAGTCATGCTCTATTGGATATGATGCGTACTATGATGTCTCTTATCGTTTTGCCACTATCTTTTTGGGGTTATGCATTAGAGACAACTACATTTACTTTAAATAGGGCACCATCTAAATCTGTTGAGATGACACCGTATGAATTATGGTTTGATAGAAACCTAAGCTGTCATTTCTCAGAGTTTGGGAATGCGACACTTATGTCTGATAAGCTCAAACCCAAAGCGGAAAAGTGCATCTTCATAGGATACCCTAGGAAAAGTTGGGTATACCTTCTATCTCAGATCTGAGGATAAAGTGTTTGTTGCTAAAAAGGGGTTCTTTCTCGAGAAAGAGTTTCTCTCGAAAGAATTGAGTGGGAGGAAGATAGAACTTGAGGAGGTTGTTTGAACCTTTGTTTCAACGACAGAGTAGTGAAGCACAGAAAGATGTTTTTGTGGAGCCTACATTAGTTGAAGAGGAAGTTGCTGATGATGATCATGAAGCTTCAGATCAAGTTGCTATCAAACCTCGTAGGTCACCAAGGGAACATATTGCTCCTGAGTGGTACGGTAACCCTGTCTTAGAGGTCATGTTATTGGAAAACGATGAGCCTACGAGCTATGGAGAAGCGATGATGGCCCCGGATTCCGACAAATGGCTAGGAGTCATGAAATTCGAGAAAGGATCCATGTGTAAAACCCAAGTATGGACTTTTGTAGACTTGCCCGTTGAACGGCAGGCCGTTGAGTACAAATGGATTTTTAAGAAGACATACGATGATGGTGAATGTCACCATTTATAAAGCTCGACTTGACGCAAAGTAGTTTCCGACAAAGTTCAAGGAGTTGACTGCGATGAGACTTTCTCATCCATAGCAATGTTAAAGTCTGTTGGAATTATGTTAGCAGTTGCTGCATTTTTCAATTATGAAATCTGGAAGATGGATGTCAAAATATCGTTTCTTTCCTTGAGGAAAGGTTGTATGGGATACAACCAGATGGTTTTGTCAGTCCTAAGGATGCTAAAAGGTGTGCAAGCTCCAGTGATCCTTCTATGGGCTGGAGAAAGCATCTTGGAGTTGGAATATACACTCTGAGGAGGTGATCAAAGTTTTTGAGTCTATACAAAGTTTATGAGAAAGTTGTATTTATAATAAAGTGAGTGGGAGCACTATAGAGTTTCTGATAAGTATATGTGGATGACATACTTTTGATAGGAAATGATGTAGAATTTATGGAAAGTATAAAGGGTTGTTTGAAAAGGAGTTTTTCAAAGGAAAATCTGGAATGAAGCTACTTAAATATTGGGCATCTTGATCTATTGAGGTAGATCAAGACGTCTGATAAAACTTTCAATGATTACATACCTTGAAAAGATTTTGAAAGAGTTCAAAATGGATCGTTCAAAGAAAGAGTTCTTGCCTGATTTGTAAGGTGTGGAGTTGAGTGAGACACAAAGCTCAACCATGGCAGAAGAAAGAGAAATGATGAATGTCTTCCCCTATGCCTTATCCATAGGCTCTCTATAGTATGCCAAGTTGTGTACCGCACCTGTGTCTGCCTTGCCATGAGTCTGTCAAGGGGTACAAGAGTGATCCAGGAGTGGATCATTAGACAGAGGTCAAGATTATCCTTAGTAACTAGAGGACTAAGGAAATATTTCTTGATTATGGAGGTGATAAAGAGTTTGTCGTAAAGGGTTACGTTGATCCAAACTTTAACACGAACCCGGATGACTCTGAGTAGCAATCCGGATACATATAGTGGAGCAGCCACTTGGAATAGCTCCAAGTGGAGTGCGGTAGCAGTGTCTATAGTATGACATAGAGATTTGTAAAGTACACACGGATGTGAATGTCGAAGACCCGTTAACTAAAGTCCAATCTCACATGCAAAGCATGATCGAACCCCATAACTCATTGGGTGTTAGATTCATAACAATGTAAATCACATGGTGATGTGAACTCAATTATTGACTCTAGTACAAGTGGGAAACTGTTGGAAATATGCCCTAGAGGCAATAATAAATTGGTTATTATTATATTTCCTTGTTCGTGATAATCGTTTATTATCCATGCTATAATTGTATTAATTGGAAACTCAAATACATGTGTAGGTACATAGACAACATTGTGTCCCTAGTATGCCTGTAGTTAACTAGTTCGTTGAACAAAGATGATCATGGTTTCCAGGCCATAGACATGAGATGTCATTTGATAACGGTATCACATCATTAGGAGAATGATGTTATGGACAAGACCCAAATTATAAACATATCATATGATCGTGTTAGTTTATTGTTATAGTTTTCTACATGTCAAGTATATGTTCCTATGACCATGACATCATGCAACTCACTGACACTAGAGTAGTACCTTGTGTGTATCAAACGTTGCAATGTAAATGGGTGACTATAAAGGTGTTCTACAGGTATCTCCAAGGGTGTCTGTTGGGTTGGCATGGATCAAGACTGGGATTTGTTACTCCGTGTGACGGAGAGGTATCTCGGGGCTCACTCGGTAATGCAACATCACAACAAGCCTTGCAAGCAAAGTGACTAATGTGTTAGCCACATGATATTGTATTACAGAATGAGTAAAGAGACTTGCTGGTAATGAGATAGAACTAGGTATGGAGATGCCGACGATCGAATCTCGGGCAAGTAACATATCGAATAACAAAGGGAACATGATACGTGATTAAATGAATCCTTGACATAGAGGTTCAACAAATAACGATCTTCGTAGAATATGTAGGAGCCAATATGCGCATCTAGGTCACTCTATTGGTTATTGACCGTAGAGGTGTCTCGGTCATGTCTGCATAGTTCTCGAACCCGCAGGGTCTACACGCTTAACGTTTGGTTATGATATAAGTATAGTCGAGTTATTATGTTGGTGACCGAAAGTCTTTCTAAGTCCCGGATGAGATCCCGGACAGGACGAGGAGCTCCGGAATAGTCCGGAGGTAAAGATTGATATATGGGATAATAATGTTTGGTTTTCGTAATTCACCCGAAGGGGTTACGAATGTTTCCCAAAATGTTCGGGTACAAGAACACTTTATTTGGGCCAAGGGGTAAAGCCCACGAGGCTTTAGGAAGGTGCAAAAGGATTTTTGTGGAGGCGAGGGGCCACATGCCAGGGACCCTGGCATCTGGGGCCAGACGCCGAGGACCCTGGCGTCTAGTCCTTGAGTCCGAGAAGGACTCTTGCTTGCATGCCAAACTGAGCTTGAGGAGGATTTTGCTCCACATTTCGACCCCAGGGCTCAACATATAAATAAAGGGGCGGGGCTAGAACCCGGAACACATCAAGCTTTCCCAAGCCGTGTGCCGGCATCCCCGTACCTCTAGTTTATGCTCCATCATAGTTTCCGTTGTGCTTGGCGAAGCCCTACGGAGATTGTTCTTCACCACCACCATCACCACGCCGTTGTGCCGCTAGAACTCATGTAGTACTTCACCATCGCTCGCTGGATCAAGGAGGTGAAGGCGTCATCAAGCTGCACGTGTGTTGAACGTGGAGGTGCCATCCGTTCGGTGCTAGATCTTAAGGAACATGATGGGTTCGCGGGACGGCTCGTGATGAGATCATGGGACGGATCGTGATTGGATCGCGACCATGATCGACTACATCAACCGCGTTTCTTAATGCTTCCGCTTAGCAATCTACAAGGTTATGTAGATCCACTCTTCCTCTTGTATATGATCATCACCATGGATAGATCTTGCGTGTCCGTAGGAATTTTTTTGTTTCCCATGCAAAGTTCCCCAATAGAATGGCTTCCCCAAGATGAGAGGGTTGTTGGTGATGACGATGGATTCAATTTCCCCCTCCGGGAGGTAAGTTCACCCAGCGCAATCGCTCCGCCATAGGGCAAAAGTGCTCCTGCCCAAGTTCCACATCAAGGTGGTGGCGCTTCGTCCCGAAGGTCCTCCTCTTATAGTTTTCATGGTTTTTGAGACTTTATACCATAAGATGGTCTCCGGAGGTGGGCTTGGTTGCCCACTCTCCACCAGGGCGCGGTTAGGGGGGCAGGCATGCCCTGGTGGAGGGTGGCCGCCTGGTGGGCCCCCTCTCGTAGTTCTCAGCTCTAGAAATTATTATTTAATGTATAGAAATTCTTCGTAAATTTTCATCTTGATTGGGGTTGTGCAGAATAGGTATCTTTGACATGCTTTTTCAGAGTGCTGAATTCCAGTTGCCGGCATTCTCCCTCTTGATGCAAACCTTGCAAATTGGGAGAGAAAAGGCATTAGAATTACTCCCCAAAGCATAATTATGCAGAAAAACTTTATAAATAATAGTAATAAAACATGATGCAAAATGGACGTATCAAGTCCCACAAGCTTAGACCTCTCTTGTCCTCAAGCGAAAGCCAATATCGAAGAACATGCCCACATCGTTTGCGAGAGAGGTGTGGATAAAAACAAAATACGAACATAGAAGCATCATGCTTATTAATTCAATAGCAACAAAACTAACATTAAAATTATCATAATTTTTTTATTTTATAGCATCATCATTTACTTCTTATCAGCAAGTAATGATTCATCACAACATGGAAGTATAAAGCATAAACCTTATTGGAAACTAACAAACTATGTTCCGATCAACTTTGCAACTACAATTCATCATATTTTCAGGAAGGGTCTCATGTAGGAGCCTTTTTTCAAGTACACATACTCAACTATCATTTAGTCTTCTATGATTACTAACACTCACAGCATACCCATGGACAAAAACTTTCAACCGGAGACATAGAAAGATAGGGGCTTATAGTTTTCCTCCCAACATATTCACCTCAAGGGTGATGTCAAAAATAATAACTCATGCTCATTCATATCCAACTGGTCATATCTACCTAGATATTTCCACACCACATGATGCTTGCCAAAGGAGAAGAATAAAAAGGAATAGAGATGAATACTTTGACTCTTGCATAAAAGTAAGTACTTAAAATTAAAAGATAGGCCCTTCGAAGAGGGAAGCAGAGGTTGTCATGTGCTTTTTGGTTTTTATGACAAATCCCTTAGCGCAAAAAGAACATCATGTTGTATTGCCTCCTGTGATAGCAACCTTTTTATGCAGCCCGTCGCTTTTATTACTTTGCCATTACAAGTTTGCGCAACGCACAATTTTCCCTTACACTAATTGATCCAACACTTTAGAAGAAATATTTATTGCCTTGATGCACCGATGACAACTTACTTGAAGGATCTTATTCAATCCATAGGTACGTATAGTGGACTCTCAGACATGAGTTTGTGTTTTGGTTTTTGGATGCACAAGTAGTATCTCTACTTAGTGTGGAATTTTTGGATAGCAAAGATATTGGGCAAGCACCACATGTTAAAGGATCTATGACAATATAACTTCTATGTGAATATGGACAAGCACCACATGTTAAACCATTACGTTGTCTTCCTTCTCCAACGTCAACAATTTTGCCGTATAATATTTAATAGGAGATCACATTCATAAAAGATGTCCAGGATAGTATATTTGCATGTGAATCTTCTTTTCCCTAATTAAACCTTTCATGAGTTGCATCATTGACTAATTCTATGCTTGCTAATCTCCAATAAATTTTACCAGTTATACTTTTCTTTATTGTGATGTCATTACTCACCATAAGATTAGCATATGATCTTTTCTCATTTTTTTTTATTTTACCATGATTGCAACAAGAAAGTAAAAGGGGCAAAGGCTCAAATTAAACTTCATTATATAACTCTCGCTCGATTACATGGATAGATAGATCACGAAACTAGCACTCAAAAATACATCATACTAAAATTTTATTCAACTAGACCATGAAAAGGCTAAGGATCAAAAATATAATTCAAAAGGTAAATTTATGGTCATACGATATCGGGGAACCTCCCCCAAGCTTCACTCAAGCCAAGGGGAGTGACCATACCCATGTACTCAGGTCTCCTTTGGTGGTGATGATGATGAAGGTGGTGGTGAGGCATCACACTTCAGCTCCAATAAGTACCTCAATTTATGGATGACGCTCCTGAGGGTGGTGATATGCTCTTCTAGCAAAATATTTTCACGGGTGAGGAATTAATTCTAAACACGAACTTCCTTGAAAGCCCTAGAAGCTTCAATTTCAACTGGGGTGAGATGAGGATAGTAACGCCGTAGGATATCATCTTGTTCCTCTTCCACCATGCCCGTGGGTTGCCTTCCTTCTTGAGATTGATCCTTCATAGCTTCCTTGCTCTTGTCCTCCTTATTGGATTCTTTTTTCTATTCTCTTTTCAGATCCATCTTCATCAACCAAGCATCTTCTTCTTTGATATTGGGAGACAAAGAAGACATGACGCTTGGCTTGACAGATCTGCCAGAAAAACGGCATGAAACAAGAACAAAAGAAAATCTTGCGGCGCGGTTGTAAAAACATTCAGGGGTATATATAAATATATTTTTCTTGGAAACCAAGCAAACGAAAGGAAAACAGAGTCTGGAAGGTACCGAGGTGGGCAGCTCCATCAAGGCACGCCAGGGATGGCAACCGTGCCCTGGTGCTCCATGCCCTCCTCGGTTACTGCTACCTCTTGAGCTTGTGTTGGTTTTCCCTTGAAGAGGAAAGGGTGATGAAATGAAGTATATAAGTATTTCCCTCAGTTGATGAGAACCAAGGTATCAATCCAGTAGGAGGAACAAGCAAGTTACCAATGGATGCACCTACACAAACAATCAAACTCTTGCACCCAACGCTATAAAGGGGTTGTCAATCCCTTCACAGTTACTTTGTAAGGATTATTTGTAAGGATTAGATCTGATAGAGATGATCTAAAAGATTGGAGAAAGTAAAAAATAAATAAATTACAACAAGTTATTTTTGGTATTTTTGGTTTATAGATATGAAAATATAATATGTAAAGTAGACCCGGGGGACATAGATTTCACTAGAGGCTTCTCTCTTGAAGGAAAATAAGACGGTGGGTGAACAAATTACTGTCGAACAATTGATAGAAAAGAGAATAATTACGAAGATATCCAAGGCAATGATTATGCATATAGGCATCACGTCCATGTCAAGTAGACCGAAACGATTCTGCATCTACTACTATTACCCCACACATCGAATGACTCCTGCATGCATCTAGATTATTAAGTTCATGAAGAACAGAGTAACGCATTAAGTAAGATGACATGATGTAGAGGGATAGACTCAAGAAATATGAAGAAAACCCCATCTTTTTACCCTTGATGGAAACAATACAATACGTTCCTCGCTACCCATACTTTGTCACTAGGTGAGGACACCGCAAGATGAAACTCAAAACTAAGCACTTCTCCCATTGAAAGAATTACCAATCTTGTTTGCCAAACCAAATCAATAACTCGAAGAGACTTACAAAGATATGAAATCATGCATATAAGAATTCAGAGAAGAACCAAATAATATTCATAGATAAGCTGATCATCAACTCACAATTCATCGAATCTCGACAAACACACCGCAAAAGAGTATTACATCGGATACATCTCCATGAAGATCGTGAAGAACATGGTATCGAAGCACAAAGAGAGATAAGCAGCCATCTAGCTACTACATACGGACCCGTAGGTCTATGGTGAACTACTCACATATCATTGGAGGGGCAATGGAGTTGATTTAGATGGCCTCCGTTATTGAATCCCCCTCCAGCAGATTACCGGAAAAGGCTCCAAGATTGGATCTCTCGGGAACCGAAGATTGCGGTAGCGGAAAAGTATTTGTGTGGCCCTTTTTGGTATTGGGGAAATATTTGGGTATTTATAAGATAAATATTAGGGTTAGGAGACCTGCTGGGAGTGACAATCAAACATTATAGATACGTTGGAGGCGTATCAGTTACCTTCTGGTTTATTTTTCTTTCCTAAAGTCCATAAATATTCCCAAACTTACATAAAATATTTTTGTGGATTTTTTAGAGTCTCTTTACTCACCGTATGACATACGTCTTGATTTTCACGATTCCAGAGTGTTCCAGAAGGTTTCTTTTATGTGTTCCTCTGGTGTCATGGTTTGGATAACATTGCTTGCAACATTAATAGGTCTACCTTGGATATAGTGTTTAATTATTTGTCCATTGACCACCTACCAGTTGGTTCCTTCGGCATTATTAACCTTAATAGCTCTAGTGCGATAATCCTCTTCGATAACATAGGGTCCTTCCCATTTGGAGACAAGATTTCCTGTAAAAAATCTGAAACGAGAATTGTACAAAAGAACATATTCTCCAACTTTGAAATATCGATTTTGTATTCTTTTGTATGGCCATGTTTTAACATTTTATTTAAATAACATGGCATTTTCATAAGCTTGTATTCTCCATTCATCTAATGAGCTAATATCAAATAACCTCTTTTCACCGGCAAGTTTGAAATCGTAGTTTAGTTCTTTGATAGCCCAAAATGCTTTATGTTATAAATCTAGAGGCAAATGACAAGCTTTCCCATAGCCCATATTATATGGAGACATACCCATAGGGTTTCTATATGCTGTTCTATAGGCCCAAATTTCATCATCTTGTTTCTTAGACCAATTCTTTTGAGTCCTATTGAAAGTTTTTTGTAATATCAATTTTATTTATTTATTGCTTAGTTCAACTTGACCACTTGATTGAGAATGATAGGGTGATGCAATTCTATGGTTAACATCATATTTAGCAAACATTTTACAAAAAGCACAATCAATAAAGTATGAACCACCATCAATCATCAGATATCTAGGGACTCCAAAGCTTGGGAAAATAACTTCTTTAAGAATTTTAATGGAAGTAAGATGATCAGCACTACTAGTTGGAATAGCTTCTACCCACTTAGTGACATAATCAACAACAACCAAAATATGGGTGTACCCATTGGAGGAAGGAAAAGGTCCCATATAATCGAAACCCCAAACATCAAATGGTTCAACAACAAGTGAATACTTCATAGGCATTTCCTAATGCTTACTGATATTACCAATTCTTTGACATTCATCACAAGACGAGACAAACTTACGGGCATCCTTGAAGAGAGTAGGCCAATAAAAACAGATTGTAATACCTGATGAGCAGTTCTATCTCCAGCATGATGTCCTCCATAAGCTTCGGAATGACATTTCCGTAAGAGTTGTTCCCGTTCATGCTCGGGTACACAAGGTCTAATAATACCATCTACTACTTCTTTATAAAGATGTGCGTAATCACAAAAGTAATGTCTTAAGTCATAGAAGAATTTTTTTGTTGGTATGTGAAACTAGGTGGAATATATTTAGCAACAATGTAATTAGCATAATCAACATACCATGGAGTGTTTTAAGAGACATTTATTGCGGCTAGTTGTTCATCAGGAAAACTATCATCAATAGGTAGTGGGTCATCAATATTATTTTCTAACCTAGGCAAGTTATTAGCTATGGGGATCTCAGCTCCCTTCCTATCAATATTATGTAAATCAAATTCCTTCAGCTACGGGGATCTCAGCTTCCTTCCTATCAATAGTATGTAAATCAAATTCCTCAAGCAAGAGAACCCATGTAATGAGTCTAGGCTTAGCATCTTTATTTTCCATAACATATTTTATAGCAGCATGATCAGTGTAAATAATAACTTGGGAATCAACAATATAAGGTCTAAATTTATCATAGGCAAACATGACTGCTAAAAATTCTTTTTCAATAGTGGCATAATTTCTTTGGGCACTGTCTAAAGTTTTGCTAGAATAATGGATAACATTTATTTTTTTATCAACTCTTTGTCCTAGAACAGCACCAATAGCATAATCACTAGCATCACACATAATTTCAAAAGGCAAGTTCCAATCAGGTGGTTGCACAATAGATGCAGTGGTTAAGGCTTTCTTTAGTGTTTCAAAGGCGTCCATGCAATAATCATCAAAAACAAAGGGAATGTCCTTTTGCAAAAGATTAGTAAGATGCCTAGAAATCTTTGAGAAGTCTTTATAAAACCTCCTATAGAAACCAACGGGACCAAGAAAACTTCGAATACCTTTGATATCTTTAGGACGTGGCATTTTCTCAATTGCATCAACTTTAGCTTGATCCACCTCAATACCTCGTTCGGAGATCTTATGCCCCAAGACAATACCTTCATTAACCATAAAGTGTTACTTCTCCCAATTCAAGACAAGATTATTTTGTTCACATCTCTACAAAACTCGATTAAGGTTGCTTAAACAATCATATAAAGAAGTTCCGTAAATGAAAAATTCATCCATAAAAATCTCCACAATATTTTCACAAAATTGAGAGAATATAGCAGTCATACTTATTTGAAAGGTAGCAGGTGCATTGAATAAACCAAAAGGCATGCATATCTAAGCATAGGTTCCAAAAGGACAAGTAAAGGTGGTCTTCTCTTTATCAGATTGTGACACGGGTATTTGAGAGAAACCAGAATATCCATGTAGGAAACAAAACTGTGTGTGCTTAGATAATCTTTCAAGCATTTGATCAATAAAAGGCAGGGGTAATAATCTGTTCTAGTAGCTTTGTTTAATTTTCTGTAATCAATTACCATCCTATAGCGAGTAACAATTCTTTGTGTAATGAGCGCATTTTTATCATTGGGAACAACAGTAATACCTCCTTTCTTAGGGACACAATAAACTTGACTCGCCCATCTACTATCAGCTATAGGGTAGATTATACATGCTTCCAGAAGCTTTAATATTTATGTTCTTACCACTTCTTTTATCTTGGGATTCAATCATCGTTGGTGATCAACAACGGGTTTAGCATCAAGTACCATATAAATCTTGTGCTAACATACAGTTGGACTAATGCCCTTAAAATCATCAAGAGTATATCCAATAGCAGCCCGATGCTTTCTTAGAATTTTCAATAATCTCTCTTATTCATGTTCTGAAAGGTTAGCACTAATAATAACATGATATATCTTTTTCTCATCAAGTAAGCATATTTCAGAGTGTCAGGGAATTGTTTAAGTTCAAACATAGGATCACCTTTAGGTGGAGGAGGACCTCCAAGAGTTTCAATAGGCTAATTTTGTTTTAGTAGAGGTAGTTGCTCAAAGAAATTTTTATCTATCTCATTTCTTTCACGAAAGTGAGAATAATTTTCATGGTCTAGCAAATATTGTTCTAGTGCATCAATCGGAGGAAAACAATATAAGCAAGACCGATTCTTTCATTTTTATTAATAATTCTCTATCACGAGGTTGTCCACTAAACTTGGTAAAATTAATATCATGAGACACATCACCAAACTCAAAACTGACAGTTTCCTTCTTGCAATCTATCTTAGCATTAACATTGTTCAGGAAAGGTCTACCAAAGATAATGGGACAAAAGTCATCTTGTGGGGAACCAAGAACTAGAAAACCATAGGATATTTTATTTTCCCACACAAGACTTGAACATCTCTAACAATCCCATATCTTCTATTTCAGCAGGTGCTATGTCATTCATAATTTCTTGATATAAGGTAAAAGGAATAGCACTCACACTAGCACCCAAATCACATAAGCCATGATAACAATGATCTCCTATTTTGACTAAGACAATAGGCAAGCCAACTATGGGTCTATGTTTGTCTTATTCATCCAGTTTAGCAATTCTAGCAGTTGCATCACAGAAGTAAATGACATGCCCATCAATATTTTCTACCAAGAGATATTTTATCCATAGCAACACTACGGGTCAATATTTTCTACTTTAATTTGTTTAGCGGGCTTAGGTGGTCTAATATTACTTTTGTGACCCACAGCTGATACCTTAGCATGTTCCTTTATCCTAACAGAGAAAGGTGGTTTCTCAATATAAGCAGTATGCACAACTAGATCAACATTGCAAATAATAGTTTCGTTTTTAGCAATGACATGTTTTTCAGTTTCTTATTTAATATGGGATGATATTTAAACCACTTCTCTTTAAGGAGATCAACATGAGCAGCAAATGATTCATAGAAAGAGGCTACTATCTCACAGTCAAGTCCATATTTAGTGCTAAACTTATGAAAAACATCGGTATTCGTAAAAGATTTAACACAATCAAATTCAAGATTTATACCTGACTCATTACCTTCGTCGAGTACCCAATCTTCAGAGTTGCGTTTAATTCTTTCCAAGAGATCCCACTTGAATTCAATAGTCTTCATCATGAAAGAACCAGTACAAGAAGTATCGAGCATGCTTTGATCATTATGAGAAAGTCGAGCATAAAAATTCTGAATGATAGCTTCTCTCGGGATATCATGATTGGGACATGAATATAAAATTGACTTAAGCTTGCCCCAAGCTAGAGAAATACTTTCTCCTTCACGAGGCAAAAAAAATATTTATATAATTCCGATCATGTTGAACTAGATGCATAGGATAAAACTTTTGGAGGAATTCCAATTTCAAACGATTCCAGTTTCATGATCCAATATTATCACATAGCCTATACCATTTCAATGCTTTTACCTTCAAAGATAAATGGAAAACCTTCTTATGAACTTCATCTCCGGATAAACCTGCAAGCTTAAATAGTCAACATATTTCTTCCACATCTATTAGGTGCATATCAGGATGTTCAGCTCCATCTCCTACATAAGGACTTGCTAGCAGTTGTTCTAACATAGCGGAAAGAATTTCATAGCCAATATTTTTCAGTAGGTCTTTAGGTTGAGTGGCAACTAATTGTGGTTCCAGTCGAGGTTAAGATACCCCGAACAAACCCCTCAAAGGATTACTTTCCATAGTAACAAGTGACAGTAAATTTCAGCATGCAGTATAAGTTTTTCCTTTCCGATTTCCACTTACCAAGAGCGCTTCCATCCCCGGCAACGGCGCCAGAAAAGAGTCTTGATGACCCACAAGTATAGGGTATCAATCTAGTCCTTTCGATAAGTAAGAGTGTCTAACCCAATGAGTAGCAGAAGGATATGATAAGCGGTTTTCGGCAAGATATTTTCTGCAATCATTGAAATTGGAAGTAGCAAGTGCTTTGATGGCAAGGTAATTTGTAACGATCAAGTAACAATAACAATAGGGGTGCAGAAAGGTAGCCCAATCCTTTTGTGGCAAAGGACGGGCTGAAACTATCTCTTATGATGATCAAAGTGTTATTGAGGGTACACGGGAATTTCATCTAGTCACTTTCATCATGTAGGTTTGATTCGCGTTCGCTACTTTGATAATTTTATATGTGGGTGGACTGGTGTTAAGGTGATATTCTTACTTGAACTAACAACCTACTTATGACTAAACCCCTCACAAGCATCTGCAAGTACGAGAAAATTATTAAGACAAAGTCTAACCATAGCATTCAAGATGTGGACCCAAATCAGCTCCTTACGAAGTAGCGCATAAACTAGGGTTTAAGCTTCTATCACTCTAGCAACCCACCATCTAGTAAATACTACACAATGCATTCCCTTAGTCCCAAGTATGGTGAAGTGTCATATAGTTAATGTTCACATGACACCACCAAAGGGAAAACAACATACATAACATCAAAATATCGAACACATATCAAATTCACATGAGTACTTGCAACATGACTTCTCACGTGATCTCAAGAACAAAGGTAACTACTCACAAATAATATACATGCTCAATATCAGAGGTGTATTGAATATCATAATGGACCTGATCATATAATCTTCCACCAGAAAAAATATAGTAATCAAGTACACAAGGTAATAAACACTACTTGTCACCCAGAGGTACCAATCTGAGGTTTCGGTACAAATATTGAATACAAGATATGAACTAGGGTTTGGGAGGAGACGATACTGTTGAAGATGTCGATGAAGAATGGCCTCCCCATGATGAGACAGTTGTTGGTGATGACGATGGCTTCGATTTCCCCCACTAGGAGGGAAGTTCCGTTGGCGGAATCGCTTCGAAGGAGGGCCATAGTGCTCCTACCCAAGTTTCGTCTCGAGGTGGCGGCGCTTCGTCCTGAAAGTGCTCCGCTGATTTTTTTAGGTTTTGGGGACTTTATACCAGAAGATGGTCTCCGGAGGTGTGCCTGGGTGTCCACCCTCCATCAGGGCGCGGTTAGGGGGGCAGGTGTCGGATTTCGGGCTCTGCAAAACCCTGAAGGTTTGAACACAGGGGCGTGTGGGAGGTTTCCCTACGATTTCACGGAACCTAGCTCGCTACTCAATGAACACAACGGCGAACTCGTTCGATGACCAGGAAGAAGATGAAGATGGCAGTTTACCCAGGTTCGGGCCGCTACGAAGCATAACACCCTAATCCTGCTTTGGTGGATTGCCTCACGTGGAGGTTTTGGTGGACCAACTAGTAAAATGGGCTTGATCCTCGTGAGGGCGCTCAAGGTGTGTTCTTGGCTCTCTGTCTTGCGGTGGTGAGTGGAGCGGCTAAGTGTTTGATCGGATCAGGATCCCCCTCTACGGTGTGACCTAGATTCTATATATAGCGGTGGCCCGGGTCCTCTTCCCTTATATCAATGGTGGGAAGGAATCCCACAATGGCCAATTTTGAAGGGGGACATGAGTACATCCACGCCCTGTACAAAGATGGTCTTCTCCTGCAAAGTAGCTGATGGTGATGCAGTGGTGGGCTTGGCAATGACATCCACCCTGCGGGGCTAACGGTCGTGGTCTTGTTGCACCGGAATGGAATCCTTTGGGCGGCGCTTTGGGAACCCACATATCTCGTTGCTCCCTTTGCACGAAAGAGGAAACTGTGCCGCATGGCATGCTGGCGCTCGCCTCTCCTTACTTGCGTCACCCTTGACTCCTGAGGCCGGGCCTTGCATAGAGATCTTCGCCCCTCAGGAGGGGAGCCTGAGGAGGCTCATCCTCGCGGGTCTTGATGTCGTTCTTCCTCGCGAGCCCAGGTTTCTTGCGAGGGTCTTGTCGTGAGCGATGTCGTGCCGGGCCTCGCCTGGCTGACGTAGTGGGCCATGCCCTAGGCCATAGGCAGGACTGGGTACCCCATTCCTAGAACACCGACAGTAGCCCCTGGTCCCAAGGCGTGCTCGAGTTGGCTTCGAAGGGAAGCTTTAAGGAAGGTCTGAAGATCCACGGGGCCCAAACTCCTGCGGGCCAAGCCCTCTATGCGTCGGCCAGCCGCGCGGCGACGCCTACGCTCCTAAAAGGCGTAAGGAACCGCCCGAGTCAAACCAATGTGACGTCCGTGCCAGCGCTGGCCATAATTACCTTTCCTTGAATGTTGTCGATTCCTTGGGCTTCCTGCTCTGGGGACACACGGATGTGACCCGATAGCGATTGCATGCTTCCCATGATGCGAGGGGGCGTTGGTTGGCCCCCGGCTGTACTTAAATCAGCGCGGAGGGAGAAAACACTGACTCATCTTCGTCTTCCTCATCTTCCATTCTCCTAGTCGCTGCCCCTCACCCAATCATGGCTCCGGTGAAGAAGCACTCCGCCGTCGAGAAGGGGAAGTCCCGCGAGGACAGCCCCGCACAACCGCCACCCAAGAGGGGTCACGGCCTTCCCCGAAAGTATGTCACGATGCTGACGGCAGCTTCTCGAGGGCATGGTCGTACCGCAGCGCGGTCTAGGGTCGTCATCGGCGGTCGGAGCATGGGACTGACAAGCGTGGGCGCCCATGGTAGCTGAAGTCGCGGCGCTCGCATTGGGATGGCGTTCGCGGCGGCCCTACCACCACGTCCGCGGCTCCATACGGCCGACTCGGCCCGGGAGTTCATGGTGTGGGCGGAGAAGCCGAAGGCCACGTGGCTTCAACTCTCGAGCTCCTTTGCGGGGGTGCTGCTGGCTGGGGGGGCAACGGCCTATGGCTGCAAGCCGACGACTGCTACAGCACGGCGTCGTGGGAAGAGATCGAGGTCACCCCAAGGGGTTATGTGTACCTGGTCCGCGGCTGGCAGATGTTGGCTCGCGCCCGCGGTCTGATGGGGAGGAGCACCGTCCACATCAAGTTTGATGGGGAGGCGACGCTTTTCGACAAGATATTCTGCGATGAGGGTGAGCACCTAGGGTGCTACCTGGAAGATGACAGCCGTGGCGATCCCGGAGGTGAGCTTGCCCTTCATGTTGAGCGTCGCTCCTCCAACAGCAGCGGCACCCCCTCCGAGGGGAGACCAAGTGACAGCAGCGACAGTGATGATATCAGCTATGACGCGCCTCCACGCCGTCATGCTCGGACCTTGGGGGTCGACAGCCGGCACGACGTCCTCCCCCGCTCTAGGAACCTCCACGCCTGCTCGCTTCCACGGGCCCGTGAAGGAGGAGGAGGACACCTACTGAGCGCCAACGCGCAAGTATCAGAGCCCCTAAAGCAGTAGCCCTTGTGGGGAGCTTTCTCCGTCCGTCTCTACCCCTGTAACCAAAGATAAAGGAAGGCCTTGCGGGCATATAATGGACATAGGCGCGAACCCCCCTTTTATTCGTGCTTCCGTTATGTGTCTTAGTTTTGTGCTTTCGTTACGTGAAGCAGCCTTCCAATCGTGACTAGGATACTTAGCTGGGCGTGTCTGTCGTGAGCTCCGGGGGAGGTGTGGCCTTGGCATTCGGCGGACCCATGCGTCCTGCGGTCCTCTCGTTCCTGGAGGTGATGTAAGATACGATCCCTTTGGGCACTATATGTCTGCAAGGCCTAGTCCCACACATTTCCCAACCGTCGCGGTTGCGTCTGGCCAAGGACGCACCCGCGGGGCATGGCCTCAACACGCCAGATGTTGGCCGGATCACCAAGGACGGCATCAAGGTTGCCAAGTGGCCTTATGACCGGTAAGGCTCTGGAGGCAAACTTCTCAAGAGCCCCCTTTGATGCTTGACTAGCTCTATGTTGTCGAGTCCCAGTCCCGCGTGTTTCTCTACCACCGTGGTATGTGACCGGATCATCAAGGTCGCAAACCATGAGGTAGGGCCCCAACACCCGCGATGCCGACCGGATCACCAAGGACAACATCGAGGCTGCTAAGTGGCTATATGACCGGTAAGGCTCCTGAGGCATGTTGCTCAGGAGCACTCTTTGACACTCGAGTAGCTCCCAAAGAAAATTATGTTCCATCCCCGAGAGGGGTAGGCCTCCCGAGGCCCCGAGTTGGTGCGTCGGGCCATGAGTGGAGCCCGCTACTGAGTGTGAGGCGGCGCATGCCTTCTAACCTGTTCGGGAGTACCATGCGAGGAACCTGGCACCAAGGCCTTGGTGATGTGTGAGCACCGTGTCCCCAGCCCCTACTCACAAGGTGCGAGGAGGAAGGGAGCAGACGAGTACCACACCTGAAATAAAATAACCCAAGATGGGCAATGGCGATGAGCACGAACCCTAGACCCGTTTCTTGAAAATGTGATTTTGAAAAAACCCTGAGTTTTGTTTCAGGAAGAAAGTTGGCAAATTCAAATGTGAAAAGAACAAATAACAGCCGCGTCCGGCACCTAGACTAGCCTTCGTCTTCCCCCAGCATTGAGCGTAGGGCATCCATGTTGCATAGGCATAGCCATTGATGGGCAGTGTGATTTCTCCGGCAGCACGGAGCTATGGCTGCCACATTACGTTGGAGGAACCCCTCCGCATCCTCGGGGGGATCCAGGCGTGTACAGCCCACTCATTATTACGTGAGAGTGTCACGGGTTTGTGTAGGGCAGGCGTCACGGGTAGAACCTTCTGAGGTGCTGGATGTTCAAGGCGTTCTGGATGGGGACCCCGTCCTGAGTCTCCAAGCGCACTGCACCTGGCCTAGAGACAAGAACGACTTTGAATAGGCCCTCCCACATGCGCGAGAGCTTGTGCAAGCCTTCGCTGGAGAGAACCCACCTCAAGACGGTCACTGACTTGAAGGGTTTTGGAGCGCATGTTGCGATGGTGGTAGTGCCGCAATGCTTGTGGATACCTTGCGGCTCGTAGCGAGGCTTGGCGATGAGATTCGTCCCCCATTAAGAGGCATGTCTCCCGCACAACATCCTAACGCTCCTCGTCGAACGCCATTAGCCGGGGAGATCGGTGCTTGACCTCATGAGGGTGGATGGCTTCGTCTCCATAGACAAGGAAGAACGGGGTTTCTCCTGTGGGCTTGGTCACGGTGGTGCGGATGGACCACAACACAAATTGGAGCTCGTTGACCCAACCCTTGCCGCATGCCTCCAATTTCTTCTTGAAGCTCCTGGTCTTGAGGCCTCACAGAACCTCCGCGTTGGCGCGCTTCGCTTGGTCGTTTCTCCTAGGGTGGCCTACTAAGGTGTAGAAAATCTGCGTTCCAAGGTTAGCGCAATAAGACTTGAAGAGGTAGCTTGTAAACTGTGAACCGTTGTTAGTGATGATGCGATTGGGGACGCCGAAGCGGCTCACGATGCCCTTGATGAACTTGACGGCCGACCCAGCCGGGATGCTGCACACCGGCTCCACCTCGGCCCACTTGGTAAAATTGTCGATTGGAACGTAGAGAGAGCGGTACCCGCCTGTTGTTCGCGGGAATGGCCCCAGTATGTCTAGCCTCGATACCGCAAATAAAAGGCCAGGAGAGCAGGATGGTTTGGAGGCCTTGGGAGGGATGGTGGATTTGCTTGGCGTGAAAATGGGAGTCCTCGCAAGACCGAACCAACTCGATAGCATCGTTGAGTGCAAAGGGGCAATAGAAGCCCGATCGGAACGCCTTCCCCACAAGGTTGCGTGACGCAGAGTTCTGCCCGCAGTCCCCTTTGTGGATGTCTGCCAGCAGCTCTCACCCCCCCCTTGGAGATGCACCATAGTGAGACGTTGTTTGGGCATCAGCGGTACAACTCGCCGTCTCGCAGGCAGTATGTCGTGGCCTGCCGCGTTACGTGCTCCGCGTCTTCCTCCTTTTCTGGCAGCATGTCGTGAAGCATGTACGCCTTGAGCTGCTACATCCAGTCATCGGCCTGGGGCTCCAGTGCTAGTAGAAGTCTGGCTCCTGTGGTTGGGCCGCAATCCGGAGCCCAGGGGGGCGCCTGGGGGACCTCCCCACCTGGCGGTGCCAGCTCCTCAGAGGGCGGCGCTACGGAGCGCTTGAAGAGTTGTTCCTTGAAGACGCCAGGCTCCTGGGGCTCTCATCGCGACGCCCTCTTAGCAATGTCGTCGGCTTCTCTATTTGCGTCGCACGGGACGTGCTGCAATTGCAAGCCCTGAAAACATTTTTCTATCCTACGCACCTCTTCCAAGTAAGCCTCCATGTGCTTGTCCTTGGGCATATACTCTTTCTTGGATAAGTTGACAAGGAGCTGAGAGTTACCCACGACGGAGAGGCACTAGACCCCCAAGGCCACCGCTGCCTTGAGGCCCGTGATGAGGCCCTCGTACTCCGTGATGTTGTTGGAGACCTTCTCCCCATGCTAGAAACAGAGTTGCACAATGTAGCAGAGCTTGTCTCCTGCCGGGGAGGTGAGAAAATATCTTGCCCCAGCCCCCAGGCACGTGAAGGCCCCGTCAAAATGCATGGTCCACCCCTCCGGCGTCTCGTCGCTAGGGTTGAGGGATTCACTCCCGTCCAGCCCCCTGTCAGGGGCGTCTGTCCACTCTGCCACGAATTCTTCTAGGGTCGCCCCTTTGATGACCCTGGCCATGTTGAATTCTATGTTGAAAGGCTGTAGCTCGATATGCCACTCGGAGACCCTTCCCATCGTGTTGGGGTTGTGTAAGACCTTCTCTAGGGGGTATGTGGATACGACCCTGATGGGGTGCCCCTAGAAGTACTGGTACAACTTTCTTGAAGCGACGAGGAGTGCTAATAGGAGTTTTGTTGCAAGGGGTAGTTCAAACGTGCGTCCTGCGGCACCGTGCTGACGTAGGAGACCGGGTGTACGACGAAGGTGGGGTCTTCCATGGCGCCCTATCCCGCGGCGGTCTCATGAAGCTCATGCGCCCCGATGGATGTTAGAGTGGCTGATACCTCTTGAGGACTAGGTGCCTCAGAGGGCATTGGGGTAGGTGAGGCCTCATGAGGATCATGCACCTCGGGGGCCTCCAGAGCGGCGATGGCTTGAGGTGTTCCGGCCTAGGGAGAAGCGAGCTTCACGGGATCTTACGAGCCTCCTTGCCCCTCACCTGGGGGCCCTCCCGTGCTTGTTGATGCGACGCGGGTGCCGGCACGCTCTTCCCTGACTGCCACCAATGCAGCACTGGCGGAGTGGGGGGTGGCAGCTAGGTACAGCAGCAACGGCTCACGAGGGCGGTTGCTACCATCATCGGCGGGCTCGTGAGGTATTGCTTGAGCTCCTCGAAGGCACCATCTGCCTCCCGGGTTCATTCTAAGGGCCCCTTTCTCTTCATGATTTTGAAGAACGACAGGGCCCACTCACCCAGCTTGGAGATGAAACGCCCCAGGGAGGTCACACATCCGGCCAACTTTTAAATTTCCTTGAGGGTCCGGGGCGCGCTCATCTTGCTTATGGCTTTGATGTTCTCCGGATTCCCCTCGATTCCCCGGTGCGACACCAGGAATCCAAGTAGCTTGCCCGAAGGGTCCCCGAAGACGCACTTTTTAGGGTTGAGCTTTAGATTTTCCTCCCTCAGGCAAGCGAACATCTCCTCCAAATCTTCAATCAGGGTCCAAGCTTCCTTAGAATTGACCACGATATCGTTGACGTAAGCTTCTGCATTTCTCCCGAGCTACGGCCCCAGGGCAATGTGCATCAGTCTCTAGAAGGTTGCCCCGGCGTTCCACGGGACGAAGGGCATGCATGTGTAACAGAATACCCCGCACGAGGTGAGGAAGGTGGTCTTCTCGACATCCTCTACTGCCATTTTGATCTGGTGGTAGCCCGATAAGGCGTCTAGGAAGCATAGGAGGTCTCACTCCACGGTGGAGTCCATGATATGGTCGATGCGTGGTAGCAGGAATGGGTCTTGGGGGCAAGCTTTGTTGAGGCTCGTGAAGTCGATGCACATATGCTCCTTCCTGCACTCCTTTGGGACAACAACCAAGTTGACAAGCCACTCCTGGTAGTGTGCCTCTCGGATGACCCCAGCCTCCTCCAGCTTGCCGACCTCCTGAGCGACTAACGCCTGCTTCTCCGGTGCTTGTCTTATCGCCTTTTGCTCAACCGGGCTGGCATTCGGACACACCATGAGGTGGTGCTCGATCATGTCCCTCTCGGAACCCCCACTAGGTCGGAGGCACTCCATGTGAACGCATCCTTTTTTGCGCGAAGGAACGCCACCAGCGCCTCCTCCTGTCCTCGGGGTAGGATGGCACCGATGGTGAAAGTACGAACAGGGTTTTCTTCATCTGCCAATACCCGCTTCGTTTCCGCTCGGCTCGGGGAGAACAACCGCTTCTTTTTTACTGGCGGGATGCCGATGACGCCCCCAGAGTCCTTGGACGTTGGCACGACGCCCTCGGCAATGGGGTGCGTCATGGCCGCTACCTTGTAGGCGAGCCCGAGGTCATGCAACACGTCCTTGACGCTCCCCTGGATAGTGAGGATGTCGGCGCTCCCAGGCACCTTGACGATGTTGTAGCCAGAGTGGGTCACCGCCATGAACTGGGCGAGCACGGGGTAGCAGAGGATGGCGTTGTATGGGAGGTGGATGTGGGCGACGTCGAAGTTGACCTGCATAGTGCGGAAGTTGGATCAGGTGCCGAAGGTGACGGGGAGACGCACACGCCCCACAAGGGCGACAGATCCTCCAACCACCTCGGTGAAGGGCCCCAAAGGCATGATCAGGCTACGGGGTAGCTGCAGCACGTCGAAGGCCTCCATGGAGATGACGTTGAGGCCGGTGCCGCCATCGATGAGAGTCTTGGAAATGGCCACGCCACTTATGGTGGGCTTGCACAACATGGGGAGCGCCCTGGCGGCCATTGTCGCCTTGGGGTGATCGTCGGGGCCGAAGGAGATGTCGATCTCCGGCCATACCTGGGGTGGCGTGGCATCGAGCTGCGACCGGACCGCCCCGACGTGATGGAGGAACTACTTGACTTGACGGTTCGAGGAGGGCGCCTGTGATCCGCCGAGGATGCAGGCGACTGAGCGGCCCGCCCCATGCGCCCCGGTGACACCGCGTGCGACGGGCTGACTGATGCCGAAGTTCTCGCTCGCCATGGAGTTGCCAAATCAGGGGTTGAGGGACGGCTAGAGAGGGTGCATCGACATGCCGCCTACCTGGCGTGCCAAATGTCAGATTTCAGGCTCCGCAAAACCCTTAAGGTTCAAACATAGGGGTATGTGCAAAGGTTTCCCTGTGGCTTCACCCAACCTAGCTCACTACTCGATGGACACAACGGTGAACTCGTTCGATGACGAGGAAGAAGATGAACATGGACGTTTACCCAGGTTTGGGCCGCTGCGAAGTGTAATACCCTACTCCTGCTTTGGTGGATTGCCTCTCGTGGAGGTTTTGGTAGATGAACTAGTACAATGGTCTTGAGCCTCACAAGGGCTCTCAAGGTGTGTTCTTAGCTCTCTGTCTTCTGGTGGTGAGTGGAGTGGCTAACTGTTCGATCAGATCAGGATCCCCCTCCACGAAGTGGCCAATTTTGAAGGAGGACAAGATTACATTCGTGCCTTGTCCCAAGGCGGTCTTCACTTGCAAAGTAGCTGATGGTGATGCAGTGGTGGGCTCGGCGATGACATCCGCCCTGCAAGGCTGGCGGCCATGGTCTTTTTGCACCGGAATGGAAACCTTTTGGCGACGCTTTGGGAACTCGTGTATGTCCTTGCTCGCTTTGCACCAAATAGGAAACTGTGATGCCTGGCGTGTTGGTGCTTGCCTCTCCTTACTTGCGTCACCCTTGACTCCTGAGGCCGGGCCTTGCATAGAGATCTTCGCCCCTCAGTAGGGGGGGCGAGGAGGCTCATACTCATGGGTCTTGATATCGTTCTTCCTTGCGAGCCTAGGGTCCTCGCGAGGGCCTTGTCTTGAGCGATGCTACGCCGGGCCTCACCTGGCTAACGAAGTGGGCCATGCCCTGGGCCACACGCAGGCAGGACTGTGTACCCCCGTTCCTAGAACGCCGATAGGAGGCATGCCCTGGTAGAGGGTGGCCACCTAGTGCCCCCCTCCCGTAGTTCTTAACTCCACAAGTTATTATTTAATGTATAAAAATTCTCCGTAAATTTTCAGCTTCATTGGAGTTGTGCAGAATATGTATCTCTAACGTGCTTTTTGAGGGTGTTGAATTCCAGTTGCATGCATTCTCCCTCTTGATCTAAAACTTGCAAATTGTTAGAGAAAAGACATTAAAATTACTCTCCAAAGTGTTATTATACATAAAAACATTATAAATAACAGTAATAAAACATGATGCAAAATCGACGTATCAGGGCTCGACACATAGGGTCTTTACCACTTCCGAGTGGGGCCTGAACTCATACATCCTTGTGTTAAACTTGCACCATAGCTAGGCTTCACGCTTACTCGTACGTACCCCATGTAATACTATTAGTCTTACTCCAACAACAGTTGTCACTCACCGTGGGGCAGCACCTGTAGCAAATTTCAGCACAGGTGGAGATCTAATTTTTCCGATCATCATGTTGGCACTCGGCAACAAGATCCTCTTCGGTACTCCCCGCTTCATCGTTGATGGCTCGACATGGTTGCATGAGGCTCCGCTGGAACCAGATGCATTCCCCGCTTGGGGAGCAAGACACTTCAGTGTAGCGGCATACAGAGTCCTACTTCGATAGTCGTCGCAGTGTTCTGGATCCTCACTTGTCGGCTCCACTAGTGCAAGCGATCTGGGTGCTTAGGACTGGGTTGATGGATCGAGCATGCTGTGGCACCCTAGTCCATGATCGTTTAAGTTGCCATGCTCGACTCTGATGAGCCCACCGTCAACTTGTTCCCCTCTTCGGGCACCGTGTTATCCGATTGGTCGGATTACGAGAGCAGTAGAGATGTTGTGGAGATACTAATGGCCAACACCACCAACCATGGGCCTGCCAGGTATTCCACGGGTGGTTCCCATGGCCGAGATGGTGGCTGCAATGATGGCAACACCGACGGCTATGTCCCCCATCCTCTCACTCGGGAGCAGCGGGAGGAGAGGAGGAGGAGAGACGACGAAGTCCTGCTCACTCCCATCATGGGAACAACACCGAGGAGATAGCCTTGAAGGCCACGCGTCAAGCCACTTTGGCTGAGCGCGAGCGGCTCCAGCGGTCACATGATGACCGCACGGCAAGAGAGCAACTGAGCTACAACTGTATTCTGCGTCTGTTGTTCCCGAATAACAGACCGCGAAAGATTGCAATGATGCGCACACCGATGGAGAACCTTGCCTCTGCCACTCAGATCTCTGAATATATTCAGTCGCCTCGTTCCACGGATGGAGTGGGCATTTGGCACATCCAGACTCTCTTGAAGACCATGCTAAGACAGAATTCAGAGGCATCACAATCACACCAGTGTGTACACAGCAAATCCATGTGGGCTCATATGGTCCAGTCTGCACACAGCCCGCATGCGTATGGAAAGCGCAGGCATTCTCCTCTTATTCCTATAGGCCTGCATGGGGGACGCAGGAACGACGATTGTGACGTCAGTCGGACGCCCCCTCTGAGGGGTGGTTCGTATGGCAAGTGGCTTTATGATAGCGATCGATCTCATTGAGAAGACAAGGGTTGGAGTTCCCATCGGCCCGGGGCTATGAAGAAGGTGACCGGCGACCCCGCAACTCAACACTAGATCTATCATCACGCAAAATGTGGTGGACAAGAACAGACTGATCTGATACCGGGTGAGTGGATGGCGGACTTCAGGGATCGAGTGTTTCAGTAGGTACATTCGAGAGGGTGACATCCTCTCCAACTACAGGTTGGCAATGGGGATTGGAAAGTTTAACAGCAAGTCCAAGCTAGAAACCTGGCTTGAAGATTACCGAGTGGCTGTCCAAATTGGAGACGGCAACGACTTTGTTGGGTTGAAGCATCTTCCTCTTATGCTGGAGGGATCTGCATGAGCCTCGCTAAATCAGTTACCCTCAAGCAGCATCTACTATTGGGAGCATAGTTTAAAAAACTGAACCGATGATTGAACAGGCAAGGCCACCGGTTCAGGGCTTTACCGGTCGGACAACCGGTTCACCAGTCCGATGTTTGGTTTCGTATAACACAAGTAATACATTTTGCATACTGGTGTCATAATAAATAGATGTAAAATACAATCATTTACTTAAGTCTGAAAATCATTTACATAAAGTTGGTTAGCCAAGATAGTTATTTGTCAAAAGGTGCAACTCACGTACCGATATCTAGCTTTCTAGGTTTGAATTCCCTTTAACCCGTGTTATTTTTCTATTTTTCTGTGTGGCACCGGTTGAACCGTCGGTTTTATACCTCTGGTTCATGCAAACACCTGCCGGTTTACACGATTTTTTCCGGTTATGTACACTATGGCTAGGTGGACCTGGCACAGGTGTTCATCAAGACCTTTGTGGGCACATACAAGCATCCCGGTGGGATGACAGAATTGCAACATTGTGTCCAAAAGAGCAACAAAACTCTCCTAGAGTACATTCAGCACTGGACAACGCTGCACAATAGTGTCGAGAACATTACCGAGCACCAAGTCGTTTGCGCCTTCAAGGCGGGTACTCAGTACCGAGAGCTCATCCTAAAGTTTGGCCTGTTCGGAGACCTGTCTCCTGTTCCGGCCATAGAAATCGCCAATATGTATGCCAATGGCGAAGAGGAAGACCGCCTTTGAAGTGGCAAAGGGCAAGCTAGCGACAACCCTAAATTGGGAGGGAATGCTGGAAAAAGCAGAAACGGAAAGTCGATCCTCCCAGAAAGGCAAAAGTTGTTGCGGTTTCTAGCCAAGGGAAGCCTAAGCCGAAAAAGAAGAGGGAATGTGCTAATAGGAAGAAGCTCAAGTACAAAACATACATATTGGACCGACCCTGTGTTGTCCATACTAAAAAAGATTAGGACGACAATGAGATCTACCCAAAGCACAAAACTCGGGACTGCTGAATGCTCATGCAAGATATGGGTAGAGAGACCTCCGCAGAGAAGGACGACGACAAAGAAGGTGAGGATCCTCTCGAGTCTCCGAACATCGACAAGGTCCTCAACATAATTTTTGCTAACATGGAAAGTAAGAGCCAAATGAAGGTTGTCTAACTTGAGGTGAACATGGCAGCTCCAACTGTTGTCAAGTACCTCGACTAGGTGAAGACTCCCGTCACCTTTGACCTGTTGGATCATCCAGCTCACATAGCCACCCCTGGGAGGTAGGACCTGGTTGTTCACCCGACCATCAATGGAGTCTGAACAGATCGAGGCAGTGGGCTCAACATAATCAATGCCAACATGCTTAGGGCAATGGACATTCTGATGTCCCAACTAAGCAAGAATAACTTGCATTTCCATGGGGTCATCCCCGGGAAGAAGGCTGAGTCACTAGGCCAACTCGGTTTGGACTTCATATTAGGAAATGAGAAAAATTTCCGAAAGGAAAGTGTGACTTTCAAAGTGCTGGTCTTTCGCAGTGCCAATCACGTCATTTTGGACAAGCCTGCCTATGCATGTTTCATGGCCCGTCCATGTTATGTGTATCTTAATCTTAGGACGCCTGGGCCAAAAGGTGATCATGGTGACCGGCGATCGGATAGTTGCCGAGGAGTGCCTCCAGCAGGGCTCCAAGATTGCTAATGTGCAAGTACTCGCGGTCGAACTCGACGGGTACCAGAGGGCAGTGGACACTGTAGATTTGCTCAAGTCCAAGCGGCCAGCAACGGAATCAGCTTTCCAATCAGCCGGTGAGACCAAGCAAGTTCACATTCACCCGAATGATCCGAGTGCCGCCCCTACGAACATCTCGATGACACTTAGAGAAAAATAGGAAGTCGAGCTCATCCAGTTCCTCCGTGAGAACTGGGATATATTCGCGTGGAAGCCATCTGACATGATGGGGGTTCCCAAGGGGCTGGTTGAGCACCGCATCCGAGTTGAACGAAATATCAAACCTATCAAGGAGCACATGCATCGATCCTCTGTCAAGAAGGGCAAGGCGATTAGTGAAGAAATCCTTCGGGTCCTAGCTATAGAGTTAATTCGAGAGGTGTACCATTCTGAGTGGCTCACCAACCCAATGTTCATGCCCAAGAAGGAAAAATCCCTCTGGATTTCCATCAACTTCAAGCACCTCAACCGGGCCTTCTCGAAGGACCATTTCCTCTTCCCCGCATAGACTAGACAGTAGATTCTACCATCGGATGTGAATGCATGTTGTTCCTAGATGCATACTCTAGGTATCACCAGATCTGAATTTATGGACCTGATGACATAAAAACATCCCTTATCACCCCATTCTGGTGTTTCCAACCAGCCGGTGTTAGCTGCTCCAAGGAGCCGAGAGCCTTTGGTCTTTTACATCGCGGCTACCAACCGAGTGGTCAGCATTGTCCTAACTGTGGAGTGCAAGGAGTGAGGAAAGGCATTCAAACTGTAAAGGCCTGTCTATTACCACTCAAAAGTCTTGACCTCTTCCAACCAAAGGTATCCACACTACCATAAGTTGGTCTGTACCTCACTGTTAAGAAGGTGGCTCATTACTTTCAAGAGAATTCGATCTTAGTTATCAGTGATGCCCCCCGTCAGAAATCATGCATAACAAACATGCCACATGCCAAGTGGTGAAATGGGCGATTAGGCTCCTTCCGTTGGAGATCAAGCTTGAAGCCAGGAAGGCAATCATGTCTCAAGCGCTAGTGGACTTTCTGGACGAATGGATTGATCAAGAACAACGAGCCCCAAGTATCCCTGAAGATTGGACAATGTTCTTTCATGGGTCCAAGATGCTCCAAGGATCCGGTGTCGTGGTGGTTCTTGAGTCCCCCAGGGACACGGATTGAGCTACATCATTCAAATCCACATTGATTTGTCTAACAACGAATCCAAGTACGAAGCTGTGATGTACAGGCTCCAAATGGACATCTCATTTTGAATCCAACATTTGACTATATTCGGTGGTACGGACCTTGTTGTCAATCAAATGATGAAAGAATGGAACTGGAGAGAAGGTTCGGGGGTTTAAAGCTACATCACATACCTGAGCGAAGAACCAGGCAGCAGATAACCTGGCAAGGATCGGTTCCACTCGGCGAGTCGTGCCGAAAGGCATATTCCATGAGCACCTGTGCTCTCCCTCAATCAAAGAAGATCCTTTCACTAAGGATCCTCCGCATGTAGTCGTACCTTCTAATCTGACAGATGGTGACCTTCCACCATGGTGGACCTTGTTCACAAGATATTAGTAATCACTCCGGAGTGGATCCAACCATATTTAGCATACGTGCTCTCGAAAGAACTCCCTGAAGATGAAGAGGTATCCCGGTGGATCGTCCGACGTACTAAGTCCGTTGAAGTGATGGGAGAATAGTTCTACAAGAAAAGCACTACAGGTGTAACTAAGAAGTGTGTTTCCCCAGAAGAAGGACTACAGATATCGCATGTGATTTATTCGGGAACCTACGGACATCGTGCGTCTTCTCAGACATTAGTCGCGAAAGAATTCCGTCCAGGATTTTATTGGCCATGAGCCAATGAGGCAACAAAGGATTTGGTCGACCTCTATGTTGGGTGTCATTTCTACAAGAATAAGACGCACAAGCCTACATCAGCACTCAAGACCATCCTGCTCACCTAGTCGTTCGTCGTGTGGGGTCTCCATATGGTCGGCTCTCTACGGACTGGGTTGAGTGGGTTTACCCACATGCTAGTAGAGGTGGATAAGTTCACCAAGTGGGTTGAAGCTAAGCCCATCAAAAGTTGGGATGCAAAGACTGCTGTCCATTTCACTCGGTAGATTTTCATCAGATTCGGAGTCCCACAAGATAAAATCACTAAAAACAGGATTTGTTTTGCTTCAAGTGAATTCGATGAGTTTTGTTACTCGCAGGGCACTCAGGTGATCTACACCTCTATGGCTCACCCACAGTCGAATGGGCAAGCGGAGCAAGCGAATTGGATAATTCTAGATGGATTGAAGCCCCGACTGACGAGAAATATAGAGTACGTTGCATGAGCCTAGCTCAAAGAGCTACTGTCTATCCTATGGGGTATCCGGATGACCCGAACCGATCGACCAAGCACACTCCATTCTTCATGGTATACGGATCTAAAGCCGTCTTGCCGAGTGACGTACGTCATAATGCTCCCCGAGTCAAACTTTACAATGAAGTTGAAGCAGAAGCAACACGTCAAGAAGGGTTGGACCTCTCAGAAGAGGAGAGAGAACTAGCTCTAGTCAGATCAGTGCTTTATCAGCAAGACCTAAGGCGCTATCATGATAAGAGGTCACGGGGCATGCTTTCTAGGAAGATGAGCTTGTCCTCCGACTAGATCAACAAAAGTCGCACAAGCTAGCACCTCCATGGCAAGGACCTTTCGGGATCTCCAAAGTCCTGAACAATGGAGCTTCTCGGTTGTATCACATCAAAACTATAGGAATCGGGGCTCCGCAGACCCAAGAAGGTTTGAACTCTGGGGTGCGCTCACTCTCCTGCCCTACTCTTCTTCACAACCTCAAAGTGACTCTCCGGCAACTCGAGCTAGGGAAGACGAACAAGGAACACACAGTTTACTCAGGTTCGGGCCACCTCGTGGTGTAAAAGCGTACTCCTGCTCATGTACATTGTTTGTAGGAGAAGATGTGAACAAGGTGTGTTCCTGCCAAACAAAAGCCTCCTCCCACTATGGTGGTCGGCCCCCTTTCTTATATTGGCCCTGGTACTCTTCCCCAAAAATACCAGGTGGGAAGGGTTGCCACAATGACCAGTTTAAAGGGGTACAAGATTGCAATCTATCCTGAAAAAGGTGGTCTTCGATTGCTAAAGCTCCATGCCATGACGCGCCTGTGGGCTCGAGGGTGACCTTCGTCATGCCGAGCCCTTGGACTTGGTCTTTTTCGGCGTTCAGGGAACGGGGGTACAAATAGTTGCCTACCCGCCGCCCCGGGTGTCACCCACTTTGTCATGGTTTTGTCACGGCAGATGTCCAAGGACTTAGATTTGAGGCCATCACTAAGGTGATGGACTCAAAGGGGTTGATCGGGACGAAGGACACAGGTTTACCCAAGTTCGGCCCCTCAAGTAGATGTAAAAGCCTACATCCTTCTTGTGCTTGTATAGCTTGGAATCTCGATTACAAGGGAGAGGAATCGCTTGACCTAGCTCTCGATTAGTTAGTCTCTGTATAAGCCACCCCGGGTCTCACCTTTATATAGGAGGTCAAGACCACAGGTCATACAAGTCATAACGGAGTCTCACAACGTGTCCGAGTCTATCTCTATATTTTCTTGCCTCCCTGAGCAAGCTGTCTCCGGGCGGCTCACCCGCCCGGGTCTTCATACCTTCTCCATTCGGGCCTCGTCTTGGCCCATCTTGGCAAGCCGTCCAACGTCTTGGGCTTGAGTCTTCAAGGACCATCCTTGGGATAGTGTACGTGCCGCCAGGTGTGACCCAGAGCCTTTGGGCAGGTCTCACCGCGGGGTTATATCCCCAACATTAGGCCCCAGGTTGATTTGAGCTTGCTCATTTCAGCTTCCTTCTTATTTCATGGCGAGCCTCGCTTATGTCACCTAAAAGTAAGACAAAATGACCCACTGTGACGTCACATCAAATCTGTTAAAAAGATCCTCTGACGACCGCAACGGATATTTCCCTTATTAAATGGATGGCGCGAGAATCAAGGCGTCCGGCTCGGTCAATCAATATCTGTCGCCTAGATTCTCACAGCCGTTTCCACCTTTTCCTATTAAATAGGACCATGAGGAGAGGATTTCATTTCCTTCTCCACTTTGCGCTCCTTCTTCGTCCTTCCATCGCCACCGCTCGAGCGTATCTGGCTCCGGTGGAACTTCCACACCGAAGTTGCGCCGGGCCGCTGCATCGACCTGACCGTACTAGAGATTCCCCCGCGTCCGTCGCATCCCTTCTGGTAAGTCCTTCTCCTCCCATAGATCCAAAGTTGTCGATAGAGTTTCATGGAGTCCTCTGCCCGAATAGAACTCGAGCTTCTCCACAATGGTAGATAATGCCTACATCAGTGAACAAGATATTGCCTTCTTTTCCATTGCGACACACCGTAGGAGAATGACAATAGCATCCCGCAGATCTGTAGTTGCTCCGTTCGTTGTCTTTCACAGACGTCACTGGTTCGACTGTTCATCTCTGAGTATAGGCTAAACTTGATTTTCCTCTGTTTTGTAGATCTATAACTGCATAGGTAGTTTGTAAAATTGTTTTCCACACTTAGTGAAATTTTACTTGATCATCTGATAGACTTGACCCGCCGGCGAAATTCTGGCTTTCGCCAAACAGCTCTTGGCGGCTTAACTTTATAAAACCTTGAACTTTTAAGCCTCCCTTAGTCTCCTAACGTCTCCTGACTTGCCATACATTGTCACTTTGCGCAATATCGAGTTGCCGCCATGTCTCGTGCATCCAATTCACGCAATTGGGTCGGCTCTGCTGTCATAGAGGAATTCCTGATGGATTTTGTAAATGTGGGTACCTTACCCGCCAAAGATGTCATCCATTGGTGGCTTCCGGGTAAGGAGCTAAAGCTCGTTCCTCACGAGGGTGAGGTAGTCTTATTTTCAGATCATCTCGAGCATGGGTTGGTTCCCCCCGGCTCAAAATTCTTCCAGGACATTCTTCACTTCTTCAAACTACGCCCTCAAGACCTCGCTCCCAATTCCGTCTCCAACATATGCAACTTCCAAGTACTTAGTGAAGTGTACTTGCAAGCAGAGCCATCCGTTGGTCTATTTCATCAGTTTTCTTATGCGCACCGCCAGACAGAGGTGAAAGCCAGCCCAAGCTTAGAGCTCGGCGGGATTTCCATTGAGAGGCGACGGGACATAACCTTTCTGGCTGTTCAAATGTCCAGTCATCCTAAAGACTGGAACAAGACTTGGTTTCACTGCAAAGACACTTCCCCAAAAGGAGAGCATACCTTACCAGGTTATCGTCCATACCGACTCAATACAACCTTTGAACTTCTTGGCCGGCTGTCGACCACTGAGCGGGCGAAGCACGCTCCGGCTCACGCAAAAATTAAAGCCCTTATGGCCAATGGACTGACGGGACTGGATTTGATCCGCTGCTGGATTTCCTGGAGGATCATGCCTTTGAGCCAGCGCAGCCGCCTCATGTGCGAATATATAGGCCAGTCTGATGACCCCGTGTGCTTTAACCAGACAACATTATAAAAGGATGATATTGTGGCTGCCATCAGGAGCCTTGTCCATGAATCTTCAGGAGCTTGCAGTGCCATTGGGCTGGCACCTTTCTATGCCGCAAACCCGGCCCCATATGTAAGGGTGACTCTCGATGTCCTTATCTATGTATTAACTTATAATTTGTAACCTATCAACCTTTTGCCGGCTTATACTTTCAGGCAAGTTCTGGCTTCTGGAAAAAGAAGTATGTTCCTCCTCTGAAGAAGTCAAAGAAGAAAACTGACGGCCGGAAGAAGAAACCTGCACCCCATGAACAACCCGAGGAACAACCAAAAACTGATGACTCAAATGTAGAGCCTGATTATTTTGGTCATCTCTTTACGCACCTTAGTGACAATAATTATTCACAGGACAAAACGGAAACGAGCCACGCCAATGTTCCTAAGGTAACTTACGTTTCATCTGACTTAAACATCTTGTTACACAGAAGATACGACGGGTCATCCGAAAAGTCCCACTTTCTCATCCTGTTGCTTACTTAGACCCCCCATTTTCTTTTTAAAAAGCAATAGAAAGTCTCTCAACGCCAGACCCGGAGCACCAGATCTAACGATCTCATGGCCGAATTATCTCCGACTCAAGAGAACCGACCGGCAGAGGTACTTGTTCAACCTGACTTTACTTGCCCATCTTGTCTTGTACAATTCGACATTGTCTTATATTGTCTTAACTATTTCTCAGGAATCACCCCCTTCATCCGGCGACTCTTCCGGAACTGCTATGCCGCCTCTGAAAATTAACCTAGAGTATGTGTCCTTTACGCTTATGCTCAAACTTATATTATATATACAGCTCTAACCATGAGCTCATGCGTTTTCCAGCTCTAACCTAGATTATCCTCTACCGCATGTTGACCCCTGGGTGGCTTCCAAGGAGGCACCTGAAGAGGCTCATCATTCTTCTGAACCGGCGACCGACGATATGACTCTCGAGAGCCCTCCAAGAGCCCATTCCAAGCCGCCAAGCCCTTCAAAGGCTTCTGATGAATCAACTACTTTGGACGTCCTTGTTACCGGCACCGGCTTCCAAACTCCTCTGGTTCGTGTTTTGACAAATCATATTGAAAGGGCTGAGGCTTTAGAGAAGACGGACTTTGAATTCACTGCATTGGAAAAGTTAATTGCTGACGAGATGCATCTGGCTATTTAAATCACCTCTCCATCAGCCGGGACATGGAACTCAAGTTCGTTAACTTAATGAAGAAATATGAGGTACTCGTACTCTGCTACCTTCTATCCTTACTTAGCCACCAAGAGCCGGCTTAGTATTGGCTAATGATAAGCCGGGTCTTCAAATCTTGTTTAGAAGTAGAAATAGCTAGTCTGTAGGCCTATAAAGAGTCATCCGTAGCCCCCAAGGGCCGGCTCAATTTTGATGAAATTGAGTCGGTGCTTCAAATGTAGATAACCTTAAAGCCAAAGTGTGCCCCGCCAAGGGCCGGCTCAATTTTGATGAAGTTGAGTAGGGGCTTCAAATGTAGATAACCTTAAAGCCAAAGTGTAGCCCCCCAAGGGCCGGCTCAACTTTGATGAAGTTGATTCGGATCTCCAATAAAGATCTTTGAATGTAGACAGCTTGAAGAGCCTTGTGTAGCCCCCAAGTTCTAGATTAAATTTGACGAAGATGTACCGGGACTGCCTTGTAATGTTTGGAGAACAAATAGACATTAGCCCCAAGTGTCAAACATATTGCTTGCAATCTGCTTGAGACCTGTGTGACATTGTCTTAATCTTCCTCGACTTATGATATATCGTTATGGTTTCAATATGTTCATAGGAAGCTTTAACTGAGGACGACTCTGAACTAACCGGTTTGAAAGGCCAGCTAGCCACTCAACAAGCTGCTCAAAGCGAAGCCGATGAGAAGTTCTGGCTGCTTGTCAAAGAACTGACAAAGATTACAGCTGAATTTGACGCCTTCAACAAATCGGCTAAAACGGAACAAGCCGCCCTGGCTCAATGAGAGGACGATGATGACCAGCGACTCGTGATCGTATCAGATGAGCTGCAGTCCTTGAAGCGCCATATCAGGAAGATGTCAGCCGCCATATTTGGTAACTATTTAAAGACTTAGCAAAAAAATTCTATGAATACTTATACTGACGACTTATGACCAAAAATCCGGCTTATGCAGGTCCAAGGAGCCGTCAACTTGCTTCTGACAGTCTGCTGCCTTAGAAGGCTGTCTATACTTTGACAGAGCAGCTATACTATGGAGTTGTTCGCACGATCGAGGCGGTGATTTACAAGGATAACCTCCCACCGACTATGAAGGGGGTTATAGAACTGCTCTACACCCTGCCGAAACAGATCCGAGAGCTGAAGAAATCAGCCGCCCGACAGGGAGCCATCGCAGCCATAAGCCGAGCATTGGCCTTTGCTCCAGAGTTGACCCTTCAAGATATGATGGACGGGTTTCCCTCCAAGAAAGATGACGGCTCAGAGTTTACGGAAGCTGACTATGCACGGTGTGTGAAGGCTTCCAAAGTCCTCGCTTCCGTGTTGGCAAAGGAAGTAAACTTGTCAACAGACCAGGCGACTTATTGTGCCGATCAGAAGAGAATCCGCGGCCCCCTCTTTGAAGCCAAGGACCTGATGCCTGCTCGCAGTAAGCACCTCTTTGCTTCTCAACTTGACCCGTCCCCCTTCTTTGAAGAGGTAAACTTTGCAGCTTTAACCCACTACAACTGGGACATGGACAATCTTCAAATTATGGAGGCCAAAGACTTGGAGCAGGCTGACCCGCCAGCCAACTGAGGAATTTGGTGATGTCGTGGATAAGCCGGCTTTATGACTCGCCATGAGCGGTGTAAAAAACTTTGAATCATTTTTGAGCTCTACAAAAAGCATCTGTAATAAGCTTGTAGTAAATTGTGTCTTTGCCCGAAGTATGCCATCATGCACATGTTGAATTGTCCGGCTTAATATATGTCAGCTTCCATGCACTTTCATACTGGATGTTTTGCTGGCTCTTGGCGGTTTAATCAACCTACAAGAATAGATGTATCTTCACATTTGTTAGGAGGGCGCTTCAAAATGGCATAACCCAAAGATGTTGTATCTTTCCTAACTTTTTTTTCTCAAAACAACTCATGTGCCTGTTCTACTAGGTTGACTCGCCACTTAAAACTCCTTAATAGTACAAGGTCTCTATGGAGATTGGTCGTTAAGTTTTCGAACCGGCTCAGGGTCTCTAAGCGAGATTAACTGAAAGGAAGTGTGATATCCCAGAAGAGACACGGCGGGGCCTGAGTACCCTGATAGCCCAAAAACTGCCTCTCACGTGACTAAATCCGTCGTTTTAACCTTAAATAGTACATGGTCCTCAAGGATTAACTGTCTAAGAGTACGAACGGGCCACATAGCGGAGAGTAGGCAGTAAGTGGGAGAGTTTATCCTTGCGTTCCTTAAGCAGGCCCTCACGTGACAAGAGTCGCTGTTTTAACCTTAACCAGTATAGGGTCTCTATGGGTATTGGCTATCAATTGCTTTGAACCGCCTTAGGGTCTCTAGGCGAGATTAACTGGTAAGAGTTTGGCGGGTCACCTAGCAGAGTAGCATCAGCGTACAGGCAGGTTTAACCCTGTTTGGCTTAAGAGCCGATCAAGAGGATGTGTAAGCTACACCCGGTTGGTGGGAAGCCCACAAGTGACCTTTGTTGACGGCAAAGGCCCCGGCTTGCAGGGATGCCAACTTTTATTCATATATAAATATGATATGTGCAATGATAGTGTACGATGTCGAGTCTCAACCACTTAGATATAGTAAGGCCGTAGATGCGCTATGTTCGACGGCCGGTGGGTCTCCTGCCCCGAGGTATCTGAATCGTCTCGGATGTCAATGAGGTAATATGACCCGTTGTTGAGATTTATATTGACCACGAAAGGTCCTTCCCATGGAGGACACAACTTATGCATATTTTTCTGGTCTTCCATCAGCCGCAACACTAAGTCGCCTTCTTGAAACGTCCGGGTCTTGACTCTGCGGCTATGATAACGGCACAGGTCTTGCTGATAGATCGCCAAATGATCCGCCACGAGATCAGTCCGTCCTCCAGGGCATCCAACGTGTCTTGATGCGCCATCTCATTGTCCATCTCAACATAAGCCACTACTCCTAGCGAGTCATGACGGATGTCACTTGGTAACCCGTTGATCTGTTGGGGGTAGTCCTGATGCTCCATAAGACGGATGACAACTCCTCCACCCAGCAACCCGGCGTTCGCTGTAAAGGAACCATAAGACGGGGCTTGATACCTCTTCAGATTTCTTGGTTAGCATGCTCGGCCTGACCATTGGACTGTGGATGAGCAACCACAGAAATATCAAGCCGGATGTGCTCAATGTCGCAGATCATTTTCATAGCCCCCTGGACAGGTTCGTACCATTATCCTGTGGGAAATATGCCCTAGAGGCAATAAATAAAGTGTTAATTATTGTATTTCCTTGTTCATGATAATCGTTTATTATCCATGCTATAATTGTATTAATTGGAAACATGGATACATGTGTGGATACATAGACAAACACAATATCCCTAGTATACCTCTAGTGAACTAGCTCGTTGATCGAAAGATGGTTAAGGTTTGCTATCCATGGACATGAGATGTCATTTGATAACGGGTTCACATCATTAGGAGAATGATGTGATGGACAATACCCAAACTACAAACGTAGCTTATGATCGTTTCGGTTTATTGCTAATATTTTCTACATGTTAAGTATATGTTCCTATGACCATGAGATCATGCAACTCATAGATATAGGAGGAGTACCTTGTGTGTATCAAATGTCGCAACATAACTAGGTGACGATACAGGTGCTCTACAGGTGTCTCCGAGTGTGTCTGTTGAGTTGGCATGGATCAAGACTGGGATTTGTTACTCCGTGTGACGGAGAGGTATCTCAGGGCCCACTCGGTAATACAACATCACAATAAGCCTTGCAAGCAATGTGACTAAGTGTTAGTTACGGGATCTTGTATTACGAAACGAGTAAAGAGACTTGCCAGTAACGACGTTGAACTAGGTATGGAGATACCGACGATCAAATCTCGGGCAAGTAACATACCAAAGAACAAAGGGAACATCATACGGGATTAACTGAATCCTTGACATAGAGGTTCGACCGATAAAGATCTTCGTAGAATATGTAGGAACCAATGTGGACATCCAGGTCCCGCCATTGGTTATTGACCGTAGAGGTGTCTCGGTCATGTCTACATAGTTCTCGAACCCGCAGGGTCTGCACACTTAAGGTTTGGTGACATTTCGGTAGTATAGAGTTATGTATGGTGGTGACGGAAGTTTGTTCGGAGTCCCGGATGAGATCCCGGACGTCACGAGGAGCTCTGGAATGGTCCGGAGGTAAAAATTCAGAGAGAGGAAGCCCCGTTTTGGTCCCCGGAAAAGTTTCGGGCTCATCGGTAGTGTACCGGGAGTGCCGGTAGTGTACCGGGAGGCCTGTGGGAGGGGTATTTCGACCCAAGAGGCTTCATGGGCTGTGGGAGAGTGAATATCAGCCCTTAGTGGGCTGGTGGAAACTCCCACACAAGGCCCATGTGGCTAGAGGAAAAAACCCAATAGGAAAAGGTGGAAAAAAAGGCAAAAAGGAGCAACCCTAGTCCTACTAGGATTGGAGGAGGAGAGTCCTCCTCCACCTCCCACTTCGGCCGAAGCCTCCAAGGCTTGGAGTCCAAGGCTGCCTCTCCTCCTCCTTCCCTCCTATATATACTGGTGGATTTCTAGGGTTTTGCACTAGAATTTTAGCGACGTGCTACCCGTTCCTCCAGTGTATAGTTTCTCCTCTAGATCGGTTTTCTGCAGTGCTTAGGCGAAGCCCTGCCGGAATTGCTCCACCACCATCGCCGGAGCGCCGTCAGGATGCCAGAGAACTCTTCTTCCTCTCCACTCCTTCTTGCTAGATCAATACGGTGGAGATCATCATCAAGCTGTACGTGTGCTGAACGCGGAGGTGTCGTCCGTTCGGTGCTAGATCGGAAGGATCATGATCAACTTCGTGAGAGGATCGTGATCAAGTTCGTGGGACAGATCGTGATAAGATCGCAGGACGGATCGTGATTGGATCGCAGGACGGATCGTGATTGGATCACGGGATGCACAGCGATTTGGATCGCGAAGACATTCGACTACACCAACCGCGTTTCTTAACGCTTCCCGCTTAGCGATCTACAAGAGTTTGTAGATCCACTCTCCCTCTCGTAGGTACTCATCACCATGGATAGATTTGTGTGTGCGTAGGAATTTTTTTGTTTCCCATGCAATGTTCCCCAACATGTCCGTGATGATACCGTGAGGGTAACCAAAATGGTAGATCATCTTTTTAATAAACTAAACTGTCATAGCCAGACTCACTTGCTGACCGGCTCAACTTCTACCCATTTGGTAAACTTCTCAACCGCCACCAAGAGGTGGGCCTTTTTGTGCTTGGATCTCTTGAAAGGCCCGACCATATCGAGCACCCAGACTGCAAATGTCCAAGTGATTGGAATCATGCGCAATTCTTGAGCCTGAACATTCACCTAAAAGCCTTGGCCACGAGAGATTTTGAGCGGGCATGATGTTCACAATCACCAGCATGAATCTCATTCAAGATTTCCTTGCCCTCCTCCGGTGAGACACAACGCTGAAACACGCCGGTGATGCTGCACTTATGTAACTCGCCATTGACTATCATCATAGACCTAGACCGTCTGGTGATCTATCTGGCCAGATTTTCATCATCAGGTAACTCGCCACGAGTCAAGTATGCCAATTAAGGTAGAGTCCAATCCGGAATAGCATGCAGAGCCGCCACCAGCTCTCCCTCCGGGTCAGGAATGGCTAAGTCTTCCTCTGAAGGCAACTTAACTGACGGGTGATGTAGGACATCCAAAAGGACGTTAGGCGGCACCGACTGTCGTTGAGAGCCTAACCTTGATCGGGCGTCAGCCGCCTCGTTCCTACGACGATCAATATGATCCACCTGATAACCCTTGAAGTGACAAGCAATGACATCCACCACCTGACAATAAGTCGCCATCCGCGGATCCTTGGACTCCCAAGTGCCTGAAACTTGGTGAGCCACAAGATCTGAGTCGCCGAAGCACCTAATCTGGCTTAACTTCATCTCCTTGCCACTCTGAGGCCATGAAGCAGGGCTTTGTACTGAGTTGCATTGTTAGTACAAGGGAACATTAGTCGTACCAAATAACAGAACTTGTCACCCTTGGGGGAGGTTAAGACAACTCCTGCCCCTTATCCTTCCAGCTGCCTGGACCCATCAAAGTGTATTGTCCAGTATGTGTTATCTGGCTTTTCTTCGGCCGCCTGAAACTTTGTCCAATCATTTATGCAATCCACAAGGGCTTGGGACTTGACAGCCGCTCGAGGTACATATTTCAGATTGAGAGGTCCCAGATCCAATGCCCACTTAGCAATCCTGCCAGTGGCTTCTCTGTTTTGAATTATATCTACCAACGGGGCAGAGCTGACCATGGTGACCTGGTGCCCTAAGAAATAGTGCTTCGGCTTGCGGTTGGCCATGAACACCCCATATACTAGCTTCTGCCAATGTGGATATCTCTGCTTGGACTCTGTCAGGACCTCACTGATATAATAAACCAGCCTCTAAACCGGATATTCATTCCCTGCCTCCTTGCGTTCGACCACGATTGCAGCACTGACATCCCTGTTGTTAGCCACCACGTACAAGAGCAAGGGTTCTTTCTCAGCCGGAGCGACTAAGACTGGCGGCTCAGTGAGCTGCTTCTTGAGCGCCTCAAATGCTTCACCCGCCACCGTACTCCAGAAAAAATTGTGTGTCTTTTTCATCATTTGATATAAAGGGATGGCTTTCTCACCAAGGCGGCTTATAAACCGGCTGAACGCGGCGATCCACCCTACTAGGCATTGAACATCATTGATGCACGCCGGCTTAGCCAAGGAGGTAATAGACTTGATCTTATCCGGGTTAGCTTCAATGCCACGCTCAGAGACCAGAAATCCCAAGAGTTTGCCTGCGGAACACCGAAAACACACTTCGCCGGGTGAAGCATCACCTTATAGACCCACAGATTGTCGAAGGCCCCTTCAGGTCATCAAGCAGAGTCTCCTTCTTCCTTGACGTGATCACATTGTCATCCACATATGCATGAATGTTACGCCCAATTTGGCTATGAAGACAATTCTACACACAACGCTGGTAAGTCGCCTGGGCACTCTTCAACCCGAAAGGCATAGACACGTAGCAGAAGGCACCAAAAGGCGTGATGAAAGCCATCTTCTCTTGGTCCTTGACTGCCATGTTGATCTGATGATATCAAGAATACGCATCCAAGAAACATAAACTCTCACAACCCGTTGTAGCATCGATGATCTGATCAATGCGAGGAAGAGCAAAAAGATCAGCCGGACAAGCTTTGTTAAGATCCGTGTAATCCACACACATACGCCATGTGCCGTTCTTCTTGAGCATGATCACTGGGTTAGCAAGTCAATCCGGGTGAAAGACAACGATGATGAAACCCGCCGCCAACAACCGGACGTCCTCTTCCCCGATGGCCTTGCGCCTCTCCTCATTGAACCGCCGTAGAAATTGCTTAATAGGTTTAAACTTAGGATCCACATTAAGCTGGTGCTCCGCAAACTCTCTCGGTACACCCAGCATGTCAGAAGGTTTCCATGCAAAGATGTCCCGATTCTCACGGATGAATTCGATGAGCGCGCTTTCCTATTTGGGATCCATATTGGCCCCAAGAGTGAACTGTTGAGATGAGTCACCCGGAGTGAAATCCACCAACTTGGTATCATCCGCCGATAGCCGTATTCCGATCACCATGAACAGTAATCATCCCTTTTAACACGGGCATCTTGAGCTGCAAATAGACATAGCAGGGCCTAGCCATGAACTTGGCATAAGCCGGTCGCCCAAACAAGGCATGATAGGGGCTCTTGATTTTGACTACTTCAAACCACAATGACTCTACCCTGTAGTTGTACTCGTCACCAAAGGCAACTTCCAAGGAGATCCTACCCACGGGGTAAGCCGACTTGCTAGGCACCACACCATGAAAGACGGTCGAGGAGGGCTGAAGGTCTTTATCAAAGTAGCTTCATCCGCCGAAAGGTGTCATCGTACAGGATATTGATGCTACTGCCACCGTCCATAAGTACCTTATTCAACATATATCCTCCCACTTGGGGGGCGACTACAAGGGCCAGCCGCCTCAGGTCGTCAACACGCGACAGGTGATCCTCCCGGCTCCATGTGATGTCACACTCAGATCAATTCAAGTATTGCGGTAGAGCCGGCGTGATCGCATTAACCGCCTGTTTGCACACTTTCTGATCCCGCTTTTTAAGGCTAGTTGTAAAAACATGATACTAGCCCGAACTGAGCTGCTTTGGATTATGCTGATACCCAGACTGATTATTCTGGTGTTGATGATGTCCTCCTTGATTGCCCTGGCCATGATGAACGGAACCTGAGCCGCCGGACCCAAACCCGGCTCTTGATCCGCCGGGAGGGCCACCACCATCGTTGTTATGTTGTCGCATGCTATAGTCCTTGAACTTCTACATGATGTGGCAATTGCCACACGTGTGACCCACCGGTCTGTCGGGCCAGCTGTGCTCCAGACAAGGTTTGTTGAGCATCTCCTATAAGTTGAAAGGAGTTTTAACCTTGTTAAAAGGTGGTCTAAACTGCCCATTTCCCTTAGGTTGATTGTGGCCAGTGCTGGCATTGGCCACCAATTCTAACCCGCCATCCGGGTTCTTCCTCTTGCTTTGGTTACCATTGACTGCCGTACCCTTGGCATGGTTATTCTTTTTACCTTACCACTTTTCTCCTCATCAAAGCCCGGATCCTTTGTGTTATCAGAGTCGACATACTTTGTGAGAGCCACCATGAGTTCTCCCATGTCTTGACACGTGCGTTTGGGCCGGCCGAGCTTCTGCTTCAGAGGGACGAAGTGACACTTCTTTTCTAGGACTAGCACCGCTAGAGCTTCCATGATCTGTTCAGACGAGTGGATGATAGTCGACACCCGCCGGACCCAATGATGAGCCAACTCATCCTCCTGTTGAACACAGTGATCCAGATCCACAATCATCATATGCTGCTTGGAAGTTCCTTGAATTTTTTTAATGAACCTTGCTTTCAGCTCAACCCATGAGTTGATGGTATTGGGTGGCAAACCCTTCAACCACGTGAAAGTCGGACCTTCCAACATCATGATAAAGTATTTGGCACAAATCGCGTCATTAACATCAAACATTTCCATGGCTAGCTCATATCTTTCAATCCAGGCTTCTAGGGGCAGGTCTGCAGTGTAATTCGGGACCTTACGAGGGCCTTTGAAATCCTTCGGTAGACGCATGTTCCGCAGAGCCAGCACCAAGCACGGGACTCCCACGGCCCTGGTGGTTACTCCCGCTCCAACTGAGACAGAATGCACGGGCTCTTGATGAGCCGCCGTTGCCAGAGCTGCTACCTCTGGTTTTACTCTTGCTCGGTCTGCGAGGGCCTGTGCATCCAGAGCCGTCTGATCGTCTTGCTGTAGCCCCTAGTGCCGACCACTGCCAGAACCCGTCGATAACTCATAGCGTCGACTGTAGCTACGGATGGGGAGGGGGGTTTAATGCACGTGGCTCCGGCTGTAAGTATATTTCTCTTGCTGGGCCATCGCCATTTGAAGGTATCCAAGGTCGTTCCGCACCTGCTCTACAAAGGGCGGGCGCCTCGTCAAGAATAGGGATTGTTTCAAGCCGGGTTGCTGCCGCTACCATGTTCTCCGCCGGGTTTGAGTTGTGACCCGCCGACGTCGGAAAAGCCGCTGCTGAGGCCTGGTTTCATCGGGGCGGGTTAAGATGTTGTCGAGCCGCTGGCCGACTTCCAGGCGCGTCCGCTGTTCGTCTCGTTCCTGGCGAGTTAAAAAGATTCTTGGCCTCCTATTGTTCTGGTAAGCAGGACTGATGTCTCATCCGTTGCACCATAGCTGCTGACTATTGCTCTAGCTCAAGGCAAAAATCATCTGTCCTAAGGCGCTCTGCCTCTGCATCCATTTGAGCCTTTAACTCGCCAATCCCCTGTTGGACGTCCACCATCTGGTCCTTAAGCCTTGTGATCTACAAGTTCCGGGCCGCTTGATTATCCAGCACGACTTCATTCGCCATCAGGGTTGCGGGCTCGTTCAGCAGATCTAGAAGAACCTGAGTCGGCGGTGGCGGGTCAGCCCCCGTGTTTGCAGCTCCAGCAACTATGCTCCTCGTGCCCGGTGCTGACCTTGCCATGAACATGGCCGCGTGGATCGTCAGCCCATGATCCTCCGGCTCAGAACGCTCTTACTCGGGGTAAAGCTCGTCGTAGCCCCCGAACCTACCGTTGTGAAGCTGGTACATTGATTCTGCCTCTTCGCACGAAGATCCGTCCTCTGAAAAGACGAGAGTCTCCTGCGACATAGATGCCTCAGGATCCATTCCTTGAGTGAAGCCCACGAAGACACGCTTCCGGGTCGGGTTAACACGGGGTGGGTCGCACGTGTTGGGCGGGTTGCACGTGCCGAGCCGGCTCGACGATGTTGGTGCAGACATCTGGCCCGGGTGTAGATCCGTCAACCTTGCCGATGAAGACGTGGATCCCGCCGAAGGGAACCCGGAATCCATATTTGACAGAGTCGTCCTCAGGGCCCCAGCCGGCATCGTCGATGTAGAGCCATCCGCGGTGACTTTTGCTCATCCTTCTGACCACGTATCCCCTCGAACCCTGGGAGAGAGCCCTTTGATAACTCAACACCACCGAGCGCTAGTCCCACGGTGGGCGCCAACTATCGTAGTTTTGTCATGGTAGATATTCGAGGACTTAGATTCGAGGCCATCACTAAGGTGATGGACTCAAAGGGGTTGATCGAGACGAAGGACACATGTTTACCCAGGTTTGACACCTCAAGTAGAGGTAAAAGCCTACGTTCTGCATGTGCTTGTATAGCTTCGAATATCGATTACAAGGGAGCGAAACCGCTTGACCTAGCTCTCGATTAGTTAGTCTCTATCTAAGTCGCCCTGGGTCTCGCCTTTATATAGGAGGTCAAGACCACGGGTCATACAAGTCATAACTGACTCTCACAATGTGTCCGAGTCTATCTCTATATTGTCTTGCCTTCCTGAGCAAGCTGTCTCCGGGCGGCTCACCCGCTCGAGTCTTCATACCTTCTCCGTCCGGGCCTCGTCTTGGCCCCTCTTGGCAAGCCGCCCAACGTCTTGGGATTGAGTCTTCAAGGCCCATCCTTTGTCTGGTGTACCATCCGCCAGGTGTGACCCGGAGCCTATGGGGTGGGTCTCACCGTGGGGTTATGTCCCCAGCACACTTTGACAGCCAAGTACGGCCCGGTTTAGCCCCACACAAGGAAATGCCCTCGCGAGAGCCCTGAGCTCGCGGGGGAAGCAACACTAAGAACCGTGGGGAATAGGCCTCCTCATGCCCCCTCTAGAGTGGTGGAGATCTCTATGCAACGTTTAGCCACGGGAGGCCGAGTATAATGCAAGGTGGGCCAGGCAGGCACCAGCGCTGGGCGGGACAGTTTCCCCTTTGGTGCAAAGGGGGCAAGGACGTACGTAGGTTGCCAAAGCACCCCCAAAGGTTTCCATTACGGTCCAACAAGGCCACGACCACGAGCCCTGCAGGATGGATATCATCGTCGAGCCCACCACTGCATCACCAACATCTATTTTGCACGTGAAGACCACCTTTCGTCAGGAGAAAGGTGTACCCCTTGTCCCCCCTCTAATTTGGCAGATGTGGAATCCCTTCGTGCCATAGAGACAAGGGAAGAGGACCCGGGGCACTATAAATAGAGTCTAGGTAGCTCCGTAGAAAGGGAGGAGACCAAAAGAGAAGCAAGTCCACCAGAGCGCACTCGCGAGGCAACTCACCACTATACTAGTTCATCCACAAACCTTTTCGTGAGGCAATCCACCAAAAGGCAGGAGTAGGGTTTTACGCTTCGCAACGGACCGAAGCTGGGTAAATCCTCATGAGCCATCCCCTTCCTCATGATCGTGCGGGTTCATCGACTAAGCTACTGAGTTGTGAGCTAGGAGGGGAGAGGTTGTTGGGGATCTTTGCACACGCGCCTGTGTTTGAACTTCCCTGGATTTTGCAGAGCCCGAGATCCAACATTTGGCGCGCCAGGTAGGGGGCGTGTCCGAGTTTCTAGCAAGCTCCGCTTCCTCTTCACACGGTCGAGTCGATGACCGACGCCTAACAAGCTCTCTTTGGCATTAGCGGATCCGCCTTCCCCAACCCCACCGCTATCGTCCAAGGCCCACGTCCCGGCAGTGTGGCATTGGGTGGGCAGTACCAGGCCACCGGTGTCATTTCCACCATCGTCACTGCTCGTGTCGGCCAAGCGCACGGCGGACAGGCAACACCCACGGGACCGTCATTGCACTGTACCCACGTGTGGGATCTCAACTCGCATGATGCACTGCCGATGGCAATCGAGATGCTTCGGAACCGCCGACACATGGGGGCTTCCACGCCTAGGCCGACCACATCGCTGAGCTAGTCATCGCCACGAGGAAGGCCTTGGTTCCCACCCTTATTCATGGCCGCTAGCGTTAGACGCCGGGGGCTCGTTTGTCATTCCCGTCGCCTCGTATGTAGACGACGTGCCCCTGTGTCCTCGGGCGAGCCCAGATAGGGCCCGCCGAACGTCGTGCTCCTTATCCTCCGGATTCCGGTGACCGGTTTCGGGGCACCGCCGGACCGCGTCGTTTGGCCTTTGAAGGAAACAATGAGATGCCACACACGCAACTCGATGCGCACCCTCATATCCCAATGGATCATCGATAGCCTAGGTCATCATGGCGGGAGCCCACCTACTGGCGCTTGGGAACAGGTGGCTGAAGCGTTTGGATAGGCAGTTAGCCGTAACGAAGGCGCATTGGATCACCAACGAGGCAACTAACGTCAAGACACACGTGGTCTACCCCACAGTGGAGGCAGAGGTAAGCAACTTCGCACAGAGGCTTGCCGTAGGACGGTCTACAGGCTATGTTGTGGGGAACCCAACTCATAAGTCGTGATCACCGAATGTACGTGCATAGTGATCCCAGAGATCAATGCTCACTGAACACACATAAACTAAATAACAAGAGTCTTACATCCATTACATACCGGTTTACTCAAATATGGCCTCTATGGCTAAGTCTTCATATGATTGCAGCAGAAATCTTCAACGATAGCGTGAACCCAATGCCATCTGCCTTAACCCTACAGGCATTCTGACTGGGAGGCGCCCTAGCTCGCATGTCCGTCACCAAGGTAATATTCATCATAACCTAATCTTTCATGCCTGGCAAATAAAATAACTAGTGGCATGCCAATGAGTACTTTGAATGTACTCGCAAGCAATCCATGATTGGAACAAGGCAATTACAATGCATGATATAGCTGTAATAGGTAAGTTTTGCAGAAAGCTAGTTTTGAGTGCAATGACATGATCAAGTAACTTAAGTAAGCATGCATCCACCATGGACAGGTGTTCATAAGGACACTTCATAGACATCATCATAATAGGGGGTTGAACGTCTTATGTTCAACCATCACACCAAGTCCTCAGACTTGTCACATGTACCGTTTGAACATCTCATGTTAAGTCATCATGCAAAGTCAATCGACTTGACTCAAGTATCATCCTTGTCACGACACACACACACACACCAAGTTTGCGAAAACATCTGGACGTAGTCGAAGAAGGACCTTCAACTGTCCATGACCGTGGACGCGGCTATTCGAATAGTTTTACACTCTGCAGAGCTTGCACACTTTACCCACAAGACTCAAGGAACTTCCGTGTCATCCACGACTCATGGTATATAACATACCTGAGGTAAGAACCCAAACAATGCCTTTCCCCTAGCGATACTAAACAAAGAATCCACTTGATTGGTACCCAGCCCTCACGATGTACATCACACGAGCCTCGCTCTAATTGTACCATCCATGAGGGGACCAACAGTGTGCCCAGTGCCTGTGAAGACAACGCATGATGGTACATACTGGTACAACACTGTATCGAGAGTGACCACGCCACTCTCGCCACTAGTAATGTGGTCTCCTTGCTAGTACCCACCAAGGTAATCAACAAAGCCCCGTCCCATAAGGGTATCGTGGTTGCGCATGTAATGTTGGGACGGTCAGCAGACCTTAGAACTCTCCGTTTTCGAAAACACATACTCACTTGTTCTGGCACATCACTTCTTTCTCAAGTGGTCGCACATCTCATCAATATCTCCCTCGGGCATTAGTGGCACCTCACGGGGTTTTCGAAAGTTTTTGAAATCATATCTCTCTTTCCATCACTATGCATAGTCCCGATCCCACTTGCGTTGAATCTGCTAGCATCCTATCTATACCACCCGCATAACCCTCATAAGGTGGTAGGGTCATGCACAATGCAAGTGTTAGAGGAAAAGTATCAGAGGCATCCCACAGAAAGGGGAACACCACATAACATGATCAATTATGATGAAAGTAAAGTGCTATATGACATGCAATAAAAATGGCTTCTCATCATGGTAAAAGGGTTGCTTGCCTGGCTTATCAATGTCTTCGAGGTCTTCACCCGCTTCTCGTCCACTCTGAGCATTTCCTCTACTTCGTCAACTATCACCGGAAACAACCCCAATAAGCAACACAACAAGCAGAAAATAAAAGTGCTCCATAAATAGGAAATATATTTTTCTTAGACCTCTTAATGATGATTTTGGAATGGAGTAATGGAGGAATTGATGATCTTATAAGATGTCAAAAGAAAATATTAAAAAAATGAGTGGATGGACCCAACAAATAGGGCATGATTCTAGAAACATGGGGAAAGTGGTTTCACTGGATTTGGAGTTAGGATGATTTTCCTATGAATTTCCTAAGAGGAAATAAATGGGAAAAGGGAGCATTTATTACTTCAAGCAGAATAGGGGCAATGGAGAAATGTTAACCATGCCTAGAAAAATAGGAAATCATATTTAGGACATCTCGGATTATGAATCACTCCATTTGGAGTTGATTTGGATTCTTTATGAATTTTTAAATGGGTTTTTTCGTAGTTCAAATTCAATTTAGGAAGACTTCCAGGAAAAATGTGCATTACACATATTTGGATAGACCTTGATTTTAGGGATCTGTAGGAATTTGAATCATCAACATTGGAGGTCATATGAATTTGATCTGGATTTTACAAGTTCTTGCAAACATATAAAATGGGTAAAAGCTTTACCAAATGGGCCAACCGCGCCCCGAGTATAGAATAGAAGCGACCAGACTGGGCCGGCCCAATTGCTCACCTGCGCTCGCACCGGGCCACCTCGGAAGCGTACTTCCAGTTAAACGTTTTTCTGCCGTGAAAACGCACCCGACTGAACCGCCACCACTTAACCCACTCGGCCCGACCGGGTGTGGCTTACATGTGGGGCCCGCTCGTCAGGTCCATCCCTCTCCTCCCACTCTAACAGGAGGCAGGGAAGACGGGGCTAAGCACACGCCCACACACGATCCGCTGGCTCCAGGCACCCCCAGAGATGTGGAGCATGCCGACGAGTTTAGGAGACCACGCCGTGCCCACCCAGGTGCCGCGCTACCCCGAGGGAGGGCTGTGGTACTGGTGGCTCAGGACAGCCGCGGGGATCCGTCAGGCCGCCGTGGCTGCGAGCTCCCAGGCGTCCTTGTGGGACAAGGGAGACGAAGGGGGCTTCCAGGGGGCTAGATATAGGTTCTAGGTTTGCCATTGGAGGAGTTGGAGCACGGGAAAGCTTAGGATTGATGGGAGGACGAGGCGAGCGCCTTTGGCTGAAGGAGTAGAAGAAGGCCACGGGCGACAAGGGGTTCTGGTCCAGGGGCTTTAGTGGAGATAGAGGGAGAGAATGCATGCAGGGGAAGCTCGGGGAGGAAGAGGTAAAGCAAGGGGCGATAGGAGGTCTCGGGCGCACCTCGGATGCCCTCGGCTTGGGTGGGCATGCGTGCCATAGGCCCCTTGTCTGCATTAAGGCATCGGGGAGAGGCTTGGGACTCTTAGAGGAATACCCTGGCGCGCGTGGGCATTCTACCACTGCCGAACATGAGCTACCTAACAAAGACAAGTGGCAGAGGGTCAGTTTTGCCTGTCTGTTCCGTGGTCACCATGTTAACTCTTGTCCATGGTATTTTTTTGTTCAGCCAATGATGTCTGTAGTGTGAGGCACGCACACAAGAGAGTGTTGGAAGAATTCTCAGGGTAAATGGGGCTGGTTCAAATGGGTTTTCACTACTGGGAAGTTTCCTGCAGCAAACATGGGCCTTAGGAACGGAGTCTTTACTGGAGGGCACTATGGATCAAACTTTGTCTAGTGGTCTTGGTAATTGAAGGACTATATGTCCACCAATTTTCAGCTCAGGGAGATCAGTGCACAAGGTACTTGTAGTTCAAAGCTACAATTCCTTCCAAAATCTAGAGTTAGATGGTTTGCTCATATTTTCCACATGAGCATGCCATATATGGGTTTGGTTTGATGCATAGGATGCTTTGGAAAGGTTTGGGGCATTATTAGGAACAGAATAATGGGAGGGGGAAAAGAATAGGTCTTGCCATGGTAAAAGAGAGGGAGATTGAGGGAGTTACCCCACAAATAACTTACCAAAGGCCACGACAAAGTTATTGGAGGCAGAAGAGGGATATAATATGTTGTGGTAGAAAGTTGGGTGCAAGGGGAATCTTTTTGGGCCCACTTTGCTTGTCCACAAGTTTATGGTTGAAGGTGTTTGTGCCGTGATTTGGCTAGTCAGGGGAATCCTATGGCCTTAAGATTTACCAGGGGTAAATGGTAAGTCCATTTTGTCCTGATCACAAGTTTTGAGATGATTTTAATAAAGTTGATAATGTAAACCTAGTAAACCCTAGAAATGGACAGAAATTGATTTCTATGGATCTGATCATGAAATTCTATTCCCCTTGATGAACCACTTGATATAGCATCGTCGTTTGGGTAATATAGAATGCCTACAAAGTTTGGGATCAATAGGAGATACTTCGCAATGTAAAGTTGACAAAATTTGGCTCTCGACAGGAATGGCTTTAGGATATTTTGGTGACCCCAAACAATTGGAATTGAGATGAAACTTGGTAAGATGAAAACATATATCATATGTGACATGCTAGAATTTTACTGGATTTATTTGAGAATATTTCTTATAGAAATATTTGAAATCCTTGAAACAGACACAAATGGCTCTAAAGGGTTTTGTCCAATATCTTGAAAATGACCATGTGTTGAAATCCTTCTAGATGGACAATATATGTCCATCGAGATTTCCTAAATTTCCCCAATATTTTTAAAGCATTTAAATAATTTTTCCCTATAAAAGACCATTTCTGGCCTTAAGATAAAGCCTTTAAATAAAATATGAAAATAATCTTTAAAAAAATATTTTGTGGTTTTGGGAAGTTATATATATAGTAGGTTCCAACTAAAGCATTGGGGAAAAAATGATCCACCCAATTTTAGGACTTGTAGTACAAATCTCAAATTAGGGGTTTCTGAAAAGCTAATTTAAATAAATCATTTTTGTCCAAGATAATATTTGATAAAAATATAATTAATTCCTATTCACATGGCATGATCATTGGACAAGAGTGGGGATCAAGGAAACGAGTTTTGAGAGTTGGAGGGATTTTATGAATATAGAGCACAAGAAAGCAAACAAGCAATCAACAATCAAGTCAAGCATCACAAGCACAGAAAAAGTTTTAATTTGCCCTAATTTTGGAGTCATGTTAACTTAGTCATGAGAGGAAAAACACAGGGTGTGACATGCGTGCCCAGGGCTGTGCCACATTGCTGCCCGGAGGGGCCGTCCCTGGTGCGCGCGGGGACGGTTCAGGAGGTGAAGAAGGCCTTATGTAGAAGCCTATGTTCCAAGCTACGTCATACATGCGGATGGTGCAATGGATCAGGCGCCCTCCGCAGGAGCCAACACCCTCCCGGAGTAGGGAGGTGCCCCGGACGTCCTCCCCAAGCCGGGCCTGGGGGCTTCCATCGAGGGAGCACTAGGGTAGGTTGATCCAATAGGGAGAGGGGGGAGACGTCCCCGGGTGCATGGGGGCACGGCACAGCCGCCGCCCTCGCGAGCAAGCAACACCCATCCAAGCCCCAAGACCACAAGAACAACATTATCGGGGAAGCGAGAGGGTACAAGTAGCACGGGACACCCACGGCAATAGGAGCGCCAGCGCAGCCCTCGAGAGGCAGGTCCTCAAGAGGCCCTCGAGCCGCGGCTGGCCGGCACCCCGACACCTCACGAGGTGGCTTCATCGACACAACAACTCTATGGCTGCGCCAAGTGCATTGTTCTCATGTTTGGGCCACAAGAGCGGAATCGTGCGGCTACGCGGGGAACAATGCTTTCGGGTTTGGGCTGTAGAGGCACACAACCGAGCAAAAATGCATGGGGTGGCTCTTAACGCCATTGGGAGGACCCGGGTCGTGCGCTTGGGGGCTTGCCCAGCTATCTTCGTCCGTGACACTCTCACGTAATAATGAGTGGGCTGTATACGCCCGGAGCGCCCCGAGGACGCGGAGGGGTTCAATCGCACGCCCAAGTGGAAGCCCCATGCTCCGCGCGGGCGGACAATTCTGTCCAACAATGACTATGCCCATGCAACGTGAATGCCCTACTCCCACGCTGGGGAAGGACAAAGACGAAGACTAGCCTAGGTGCCGGACACGACAATTGGTTGCTTCTTTTTTGGTTTTCGAATTGCCACTCTTTGAAATGAAATTTCAAGATTTCGGAACTCTTTTTGAAAAATGGGCGGGAACTTTTCTCTAATTGCACTTTCTTTTTTGTAGCCTTGGAGTCCCTTTCCCTGACTTGGCACCTTACAAGGGCCTACACACTTTGGCCCTCCCCGAGGCGCCTCAGAGCAGGCTGGCAAGGACGTGTCGCATCAGGAATATACATCTTTTTGCGGTCGACTCCCACTTGGGGGCTTCGACGGCGGCCCAGCACGTCGACATGAGCCCTCGGGAGGCTCAAGCGCGTCCCGAGGCAGCGGCCAGCGGAACGGTATGGGAGCTGCTCGAGCGTCAAGTGGGGCTCCTGAGCAACGCACCTTGGGAGCCTTACCGGGCATATGGCGCCTTGCCTCTTGGTCTCGTCCTGGAGATCCGAACGCCCCAACGGTGGTCGAGACCCCAACCCTTGGTCTCGTCCTGGCGATCTGGACGCCCCAATGGTGGTCGGGGAATGTGCGAGACTGGGTCCTGCCGATGTATAGCGCTGCTTGAGCTTCAAGGGGGGGGGTTCCTTAGCAATGCGTCACAGGAACCTCACCGATCACGTGGCTTTGTGCCCCTTGGTCTTGTCCTAGCAATCCAAACGCCCTAGTGGTGTCCGAGGCCTCTTCCCCCTTTAGTCTTGGCCTAGTGATCCGATGCCCCAACGGCAGGTGAGGCCTGCTCGTGATTGAGTCCTGCAGATGCAAAGTGCCGAACGGTCCCCCAAACCATTCCGCAAAGAAGGATGAACCCCGCAGGTGGGATGCCCGAGCTCCCTAGACGTTTCACCTCGCGACGCATGGGATCGCCACAACTCGATAAGCTAAGTACTCCACCAAACAGAGCAAAAACTTTCTGATCAATGTATAGCCCGAATGCAGGGTAGTAGGTGTAAGCACAAACGTGAGAACGCAGGCACTACGGTTCACAATGTGTTGCCACCATGGTTCTTGTGGTCCCAAGTGCCAGAAAGGATAGCGCAAGAGGAGGAGCCTGGCCTCGCCAAGCGACGACAATAAGAGCCCATGACTTGAAGGCGGCAAGCTCCCCTTCAGGAGGGTACACATCGGGAGGACCCGGCAGGTCTCCATCAATGGACCATATCAACAACGATGCCAAGTACCACGCAAGAGACGAAGTCGCGTCACGTCGAGCAACCGACTGATGATTTAAAGGAAAGAGCAGGGAGGATGAAGGTAATACAGAAAAGAATAACGCCCTTAGGGGCCACGTTTTTCTTCACATAACAGGAACCAGAAAAAAAACAGGGGATGCCTAGGCGGAGGAGTCACTATCGCTGCCAAAACCACCGGTCGCCTCACAGTCGGAGCCGTCGTCCTCATCGGAGGACGGCACATGGACGAACCGCCCCACCAGGGATTCCACGTGCGGGCACACCTTGATACGTCTCCAATGTGTCCACAATTTTTGATTGTTCCATGCTATTATATCATTTTGTGGACTAACCTATTAACGTAGAGCCTAGTGCCAATTCCTGTTTTTTCCTTGTTTTTGAGTATTGTAGATAATAACTAAACGAAGTCCAAATGGAACTAAATCTTCGTGATGATTTTTCTTGGACCAGAAAACATCTACCAGACTTTGAGAGGGGGCAAGGAGACCTGCCAAGAGGTCACAAGCCACCCTGGCGTGGCCAGGGGAGGAGGCGCCCCTGGCTTGTGACCCCTAGCAGATCTCCTAACCTTAATCTTCGGCGTATAATTTCCCAATAAATGAGGCTGGTTGAAATGGGTTTTCATTGCTGGGAAGTTTCCTACATCAAACTTGTTGCTTAGGAAAAGAGTCTTTACTGGAGGGCACTACGGATAAAACTTTGTCTAGTGGTCTTGGTTATGGAAGGACTACATGTCCACCAATTTTCAGCTCAAGGAGATCAATGCAGAAGGTACTTGTAGTTCAAAGCTACAATTCCTTCCAAAATCTAGAGTCAGATGGTTTTCTCATATTTTCCACATGAGCATGTCGTATACGGGGTTGGTTTGATGCATAGGATGCTTTGGAAAGGTTTGGGGCATTATTAGGAACAGAATAATGGGAGGGGTAAAAGAATAGGTCTTGCCATGGTAAAAGAGAGGGATATTGAGGGAGTTACCCCACAAATAACTTACCAGAGGCCACGGCAAAGTTATTGGAGGCAGAAGAGGGATATAATATGCTGTGGTAGAAAGTTGGGGACAAGGGGAATCTTTTTGGGCCCAGTTTGCTTGTCCACAAGTTTATGGTTGAAGGTGTTTGTGCTGTGGTTGGGCTAGTCAGGGGAATCCTATGACCTTAAGATATACCAAGGGTAAATGGTAAGTCCATTTTGTCCTGATCACAAGTTTTGAGATGATTTGAATAAAGTTGATAATGTAAACCTGGTAAACCATAGAAATGGACAGAAATTGATTTCTATTTATCTGATCATGAAATTCTAGTCCCCTTGATGAACCACTTGATGTAGGATCGTCATTTGGGTAATATAGAATGCCCACAAAGTTTGGTATCAATAGGAGATACTTCACAATGTAAAGTTGACCAAATTTGGCTCTGGACAGGAATGGCTTTAGGATATTTTGGTGAACCCAAACAATTGGAATTGAGATGAAACTTGGTAAGATGAACACATATATTATATGTGACATGCTAGAATTTTACTGGATTTATTTGAGAATATTTCTTATAGAAATATTTCAAATCCTTGAAACAGACAGAAATGGCTTTGAAGGGTTTTGTCCAATATCTTGAAAATGACCATGTGTTGAAATCCTTATATATGGACAACATATGTCAATTGAGCTTTCCTAAATTTTCCCAAATATTTTTAAAGCATCTAAATAATTTTTCCCTATAAAAGACCATTTCTGGCTTAAGATAAAGCCTTTAAATAAAATATGAAAATAATCTTTTAAAATAATATCTTGTGGTTTTGGGAAGTTATATATATAGTAGGTTCCAACTAAAACATTTGCGGAAAAATGATCCACCCAATTTGAGGACTTGTAGTACAAATCTCAAATCAGGGGGTTTTCAAAACCGAATTTAAATAAATGATTTTTGGCCAAAATAATATTTGATAAAAATATAATTAAGTCCTATTCACATGGCATGATTATTGGACAAGAGTGGGGATCAAGGAAGAGAGTTTTGAGAGTAGGAGGGTTTTTATGAATATAGAGCGCAAGAAAGCAAACAATCAATCAACAATCAAGTCAAGCATCACAAGCATAGAAAAAGTTTTAATTGGCCCTTATTTTTTAGTCATGTTAACTTTGTCATGAGAGGAAAAACACAGGGTGTGATATGCGTGCCCAGGGCTGTGCCACGTTGCTACCCGGAGGGGCCATTCCTGGTGCGCGCGGGGACGGTTCAGGAGGTGAAGAAGGTCTTTATGTAGAAGCCTATGTTCCAAGCTACGTCATACATGCGGATGGTGCAATAGATCAGACGCCCCCCGCAGGCGCCAACACCCTCCCGGAGCAGGGAGGTGCCCCAGACGTCCTCCCCAAGCCGGGCCTGGGGGATCCCATCGAGGGAGCACTAGGGTAGGTTGATCCGAGAGGGAGAGGTGGGAGGACGTCCCTGGGTGCACGGGGGCACGGCGTAGACGCCGCCCTCGCGAGCAAGCAACACACATCCAAGCCCCAAGACCACAGGAGCAACATTATCGAGGGAGCGACAGGGTACAAGTAGCACGGGACACCCACGGCAGTAGGAGCGCCAGCGCAGCCCTCGAGAGGCAGGGCCTGAAGAGGCCCTCGAGCCATGGCTGGCCGGCACCCCGACACCTCACGAGGTGGCTTCATCGACACAAGACCTCTATGGCTGCGCCAAGTGCATTGTTCTCATGTTTGGGACGCAGGAGCGTAATCCTGCGGCTACGCGGGGAACAATGCAATCGGGTTTGGGCTGTTGAGGCACACAAACGAGAAGAAATGCATGGGGTGGCTCTTAACGCAGTTGGGAGGACCCTGACCATGCGCTTGGGGGCTTGCCCAGCTATCTTGGGCCGTGATACTCTCATGTAATAATGAGTGGGCTATATACGCCCGGAGCCCCCCGAGGACGCGGAGGGATTCAATCCCACACCCAAGCGGAAGCCCCATGCTCTGCGCTGGCGGACAATTCTATCCAACAATGACTATGCCCATGCAACATGGATGCCCTACTCCCGCATTGGGGAAGGACGAAGACAAAGACTAGCTTAGGTGCCGGACACGGCAGTTGGTTGTTTTTTTTTGGTTTTCGATTTGCCACTCTTCTAAATGAAATTTCAATATTTCGGAACTCTATTTGAAAAATTGGCGTGAACTTTTCTCTCATTACACTTTCTTTTTTCTAGCCTTGGAGTCCCTTTCCCTGAATTGGCACCTTACAAGGGCCTACGCACTTTGGCCCTCCCCGGGGCGCCTCAGAGCAGGCCGGCAAGGACTTGTCACCTCAGGAATATACATCTTTTTGCGGTAGAATCCCGCTTGGGGGCTCCGACGGCAGCCTAGCACCTCAACATGACGCCTCGGGAGGCTCAAGCGCGTCCCAAGGCAGCGGCCAACGGAACGGTATGGGAGCTGCTCGAGCGTCAAGGGGGGCTCCTGAGCAATGCGCCTCCGGAGCCTTACCGGTCATATGGCCCCTTGCCTCCTTGTCTCGTCCTGGAGATCCGGACGCCCCAACGGTGGTCGAGACCCCAACCCTTGGTCTCGTCCTGGTATCCAGACGCCCCAACGGTGGTCGGGGAATGCGCGAGACTGGGTCCTGCTGATGTATAGCGCTCCTTGAGGTTCAAGGGGGGGTTCCTAAGCAATGTGCCACAAGAACCTCACCGATCAAGCGGCTTCGTGCCCCTTGGTCTCGTCCTGGCGATCCAAACGCCCATGTGGTGGCCAAGGCCTCTCCCCCTTTAGTTTCGTCCTAGTGATCCGACGCCCCAACGGCAGGCGAGGCCTGCTCGTGATTGAGTACTGCAAACGCAGAGTGCCGAATGGTCCCCCAAACCATTCCGAAAACAAGGAAGAACCCCGCAGGTGGGATGCCCGAGCTCCCTGGACGTTTCAGCTGCACCTCGCGACGCATGGGATCGCCACAACCCGATAAGCTAAGTACTCCACCAAATAGAGAAAAACTTTCTGATCAATGTATAGCCCGAATGCAAGGTAGGAGGTGTGAGCACAAACGTGAGAAGGCAAGCACTACGGTTCACAATGTGCTGCCACCATGGTTCTTGTGGTCCCAAATGCCAGAAAGGATAGCGCAAGAGGAGGAGTCTGGCCTCGCCAAGTCACGGCGATAAGGACCTAGGACTTGAAGGCGGCAACTTCCCTTCAGCAGGGTACACATCAGGAGGACCCGACAGGTCTCCATCAACGGACCGTATCAACAACGATGCCAAGTACCATGCAAGAGACGGAGTCGCATCACGTCGAGCAAGCGACTGATGATTTAAAGGAAAGAGTAAGGAGGACGAAGGTAATATAGAAAATAATAACGCCCTCAGGGGCCAGGTTCGGAGCCGTCGTCCTCATCGGAGGTGGGCACATGGACGAACTGCCCCACCATGGATTCCACGTGCGGGCACACCTTGATATTCTCCAATGTATCTATAATTTTTTATTGTTCCAAGCTATTATATTATTTTTTGGACTAACCAGTTAATGTAGAGCCAAGTGCCAATTTCTGTTTTTCCTTGTTTTTGAGTATTGTAGATAAGAACTGAACGAAGTCCAAACGGAATTAAATCTTCGTGATGCTTTTTCTTGGACTAGAATACATCTACCAAACTTCGAGAGGGGGCAAGGAGACATGCTAAGAGGTCACAAGCCACCCTGGCGCAGCCAGGGGAGGAGGCGCCCCTGGCTTGTGACCCCTAGCAGATCTCCTAACCTTAATGTTCGGCGTATAATTTCCCAGATAATCCCCAATACAAAAAGAGCCACGCAAATACTTTTCTGCCGCCAGAAGTCTCCTTCCCGAGAGATCAATCGTGGAGCCTTTTCTGGTAATTTGCCAGAGGGGGATTTGATCACGGAGGGCATCTATATCAACTCCATTGCCCATTCGATGATGCGTGAGTAGTCCACCACAGACCTACGAGACCATATCTATTAGCTAGATTTCTTCTTCTCTCTCTTTGTGCGTCAATACCATGGTCTCCATGATCTTCATTGGGATATATCCGATGTAATACACTTTTGTGGTGTGTTTGTCGAGATCCGATGAATTGTGGGTTTATGGTGAGCTTATCTATGAATATTATTTGGTTCTTATCTGAATTCTTATATGCATGATTTCATATCTTTGCAAGTCTCTTCGAGTTATTGGTTTTCTTTGCCCAACTATATTGGTAATTCTTGCCATGGGAGAAGTGTTTGGTTTTGGTTTCAATCTTGCAGTGTCCTCACCCAGTGAAAAAGTAGGGGTCGTGAGGCACGTATTGTATTGTTGCCATCAAGGGTAAAAGGATGGGGTTTTCATCATATTGCTTGAGTTTATCCCTCTACATGATGTCATCTTACTTAAAGCGTCACTCTGTTCTTCATGAACTTAATACTCTAGATGTAGGTAGGAGTCGGTCGATGTGTGGAGTAATAGTAGTAGATGCAGAATCATTTCGGTCTACTTGCCATGGACGTGATGCCTATATGCATAATCATTGCCTTGGCTATCGTCATAACTATGCACTTTTCTATCAATTGCTCGACAGTAATTTGTTCACCCACCGTGTTATTTTCCTTCAAGAGAGAAGCCTCTAGTGAAACCTATGGCCCCCGGGTCTATATTCCATATTATATTTTTTCAGATCTATATACCAAAAATACCTTTCTGCAATTATTTTTTTAGTTTCTGCAATCTTTTACATCTATCTCTATTAGATCTAATCCTTGCAAGTAACCATGAAGGGATTGACAACCCTTTTATACCGTTGGGTGCAAGAGTTTGATTGTTTTTGTAGGTGCATCCATTGGTGACTTGCTTGTTCCTCCTACTGGATTGATACCTTGGTTCTCAACAACTGAGGGAAATACTTATCTACTTCACTATGTCACCCTTTACTCTTCAAGGGAACACCAACGCAAGCTCAAGAGGTAGCACACCTCATCCCTGAGGGCCCTCTGGAGCTCTTCGGGCACCTGTTCCGTGATGCGTAGAAGAATAACCTCTGGGGCATGGTAGCGCAGGATGGAGAAGACGCAAGTCAGAGCGAGGTCCAGTAGATTGCATGCATTGGCCTTGTTGTCGTCATCCACCCGAGAGACACCGGCCTCCAACGTCTCCACCACCCTACCGAAGAAGTCGAGGTAGCCTCCGTCGCCCGGCGCTCATGACAGTGCAGGGGCTTCCCCGATGAATCAGGCCACCGCACCAGCCGCGCGGCGGTTAATGCCCAAGTTGTCACATCCCTAGCTAGATGTCATTGGACAACATGTGTGTGTGTGCATCATATATCATTTTGCATCAACATGAAATGGGGACTAAAGGAAATCCCAAACCCTCATTTGAATCAAACCAATTCAAAGTTTGTGAAAATTCAACAAATCCGAAATGCCCATCTAAAATGTCCCCTATGTTTGATAAATATGGACATGATTATACAAGGGTCATTTAAAATATTTGAACAACTTTAGCAATTTAAAAATAAATGATAAAGCTTCTAAAAATATAAAATAAAACATTATCATTATTTTAGTTTTCAAAATATCCTGAAACTTTTTAGATAAGTTTGAAATATTCAAACTACAACATATAAAATATTTGGGATATTCTAAAATAGCTTATGTGCCTGAAAATAAAATAAAACAAATGCGAGAGATTAGAAAAGAATGCAAATAAAGAAAAGGTGGGGAGAAAAACCCACCTGGGCTTACCTGAAGAAGAGGCCCTGCCCATGGGGGGCAGCACCGTCTTCTTCCTCCTGCCAGGAGGAGAAGCAGCTGCGTGCCTCCACCGCAGCCGGCCGTGGCCACGCGCTGGCCACATCCTCCCTGCCTGCCTAGCCGCCTCCTCGTCGCGTTGGCGAGAGGATAGGCTTTGCTGCCACCTGGATCCGTTCCCCCTCTCCATTCCTCTCTCCTCCTCTCCTCTGCTTCCCCCTCGTCGGACTGAAGCCGCTGGTGATTCGTCGCCCTCCGTGCGTCCCTGACCATGCCTCGGCGCCAAAAGACCCTTCGGTGAGGCCCTGGTTCGTTTCCCCTGGTTCCATCATTGTTCCACTCCGCTAGCCCCGCCTATCGCTGAAGCCGAGAGCAGCTCGCCGCCGGTCATGGCGTAGCCCTGGCCATAGCGGCCAAAGCTCGCTCCCGACCATGGGTCCGTGCTCGTAGCATCCCCAGGAGCCCGTAGCCGCCCGTAGCTCCTCCTCCCGCAGCCTGTAACGCCGTAGCCGGTCCTGATAAAGCCGTCTCTGCCGCTCAGCACGACGTGGTCGTCATCTCTGGCGACCCCGAGCCCCCTCTGCTGCCCTGCTAGACGAGCGCGTGCACGAGCTACCTCCCGGTGCCCTCCGCGCGCCAAATGGTCACTGGAGGCACAACTCCGGCGGGTCACCACCGTGTTGTTGGTCGCCACCGGCCCCGCTCCAGTGGGCGTCGACGTGGCCGACCATCAAGGGTTCATCCCCCTGATTAGTTAGGCCCCAGTCACTGCCAGTGGGCCCTAGTTGTGGGTCAAACCCTGGTCAGCACGGGATTAAGGCCCGTGTCACTGACGTGCGGGTCCCGCACGTCAGGTTTGACCTGGCCTGGTCAGCCGACCAGCTCACGTCGTGGTGACGTCAGGCTGGTGTCATATTTCATTTTCCAATTTTAAAATAATTCCAGAAATTGTTTAAAACTTTAAAAATTCATATAAATTAATATGTAAATCAGATGAAAATATTTTATATATGAAAATTTATCAGGAAAATCCAATAAATCCAATGGTGCTATTATCATGCATGTTAGAGCAACCTATGTAGATGAACCTTGATATTTATTAATAGGATAGCATATGGAATTTGAAATGAAGAATGATTTTGAACCTATATTCAAACCCACTTCAAATTAACTTGGACACTACTTGCATTAGCTCATCCATAAATGCTACCATGTCATGAGCATGCATCGCAATTTGCACTTGCGTGTATTGAAAGCTTTTTATCTGCATTGCGGTAGGCCCTGCTTCTGAGGATACCCCCGAGTATTCCAACGAAGGAGAGAACCTTCCCACTACCCAGCAAGCCAAGCAACCCCTTGATCATTCCGATAACATCCCACTCTCTCGCTCCTACTCTTGTTTATTGCATTAGGACAACCATTCACATGTTTGTCATACATGGTAGATGAACCTATTCTTCTGCATGACCTGTCATTGTCACGGTAAATAGCTAAAACTTGCAACCTAGCATACCTGGTAGATGCTTGTACCATGATGTGCTTAGTTTACTTTGCCTGCTATGCTTGCTATGCTTAGAGTTGTGTCAGGTATGTTTCATAGGTAATGAACTGGAGTGAAACCGTGTTGTTCTGATGTGATAAGCTTATGATGAACCCGATTTGGTAAAGGTAGCGATGAGAGGCTATGTAGGAGTACATAGCGGTTTGTCTCATTGGGACTGTTCTTAGGAACTGAGTTCCATGTTTGTGATCCAAGACTAGTTACTACCACACGTTGGGATACTTAATTGACACTCTCGACTTATCAATCGCTTAGACCTTGGTCCAGGAGTTGCAAGTAGCTTCTCGTGTTTATAGTTTGATGGAGGCCGTCCATAGCACTGACCCTAGGGGTGGGTTATGATGCGGTAGGGAGTGGCATGATATACCACGGGTCACCCGAATGGTGGGCTTGGGAACCCTGCGCACATCATTTGGGGCCGTAGCAGAAACTTCGGCCGGACTTCCGTGCGGGTTCAGTCTGAAATAGGCGATATCCCGGACTAGAGGTCTTATGTGATTGACGGTCGTGGCCGACTCTCTCGCTGGGCTTCTGCTTGAAGGTTGCCGAGGTGCATGGTTTTATGAGCACACAACGATAAGTGGCAAGAGCGTGTGTGAAGAAGTACACCCCTGCATGGTATGAAACTATTCGAATAGCCGCGTCCTCGCATATGGACTACTTGGATAACTTATGTTGTTCATAGATAATCAAGTGGATACTCACAAAAATATCAAGACAAGTGTGAGTACCATGGATGGCACTCTCCCAGAAGAGGGAAGTGAATCCATAGTGGTGTATTGTCGTGGAGTTAGTGGACTCGTGTACGATATCTAAAATTTAAACAAAGAGTTAAAATTGTGTAGTGTAGGTTAGCCATGAGTCAAAGATGGCATTGCAGCATAAACTCCACCACCCCCATTGTTGATACATGAGCATGAATAGACTAGGTTTTTTTAAAGACTTGCTGAGTACATTTGTACTCACGTTTTCTTAATAAATGTTGCATATGAGACCCTGGACCCATCAGGTGGGTTCTTTCTATATGTCGACGAAGTCGAATAGCTGGTGTCCCAGCTACGAACCTATGCCTTGTGGTGGGGTGTAGATAGTTAGGCCATGTGCCTTTTTACCCTTTCATTTGTCTGTACTCAGATAGCTTCTGCTTCTGCTTGGTTTGTATGAACATGTTTGTATGACTTGAGTGTCGGGTCATGTGACCCCTTTCTGTAAGAACATATTTTACAAGTCTCATGTGAGCCTCTTAAATAAAAGTCATGTTGTCGTATGGTTATGTTGTAATGCCATGGTTGTATCTATGCATATCAGGCATGTCGTGCGTACGTGTGGCGTCCAATGGTATGTATGGGATCCGACATCTAGTCGTGTGCCTTTAGTAGTACTCTTTACGGGAAACTGCCTCTTTGTGCTTCCACTGAGCCATGGTAGCTTGCTACTGCTCCGGACACATTGATTGACCGACATGTATCCTTCTTTGCTGCTATGTCTGTCCCTTCGGGGAAATATCTCACAGTGTAATGGATTCCCTGTAGCCTGCTACGACTCGTCTACGTGCAGTGATGGCATTCGTGTCTCATGACGTAATGTAGCCCCTGTAGCTTGCTATGACTCGTCTACACACGCTTGAGGCCGACACCTGCATTGCTGGGTTATGTATGCCTGTTTCCGTACGGATGTGCCGCTTGGGTTCTATGACTAGTTATGTTGGCACGGGTTCTCTGTTGTTTCATTGCTAGTGACATGTTCACATACGTGAGCCAAAAGACGCAAACGGTCCCAGCTAAGGTAAGGCTGCAGCCGTGGAACTTACCGTGCGTGATGCCGCAAAGTGATGTGATTTGTTACAGTTTGGATTCTTACGACTTAGGATCGGTGTCCCGACAGCGTTGGTATCAGAGCCTGACTGACTGTAGGACTACCAAGCCAAACCGGTCGAACTCAGACAGCTTTATGCTTCCGCTTGGTTTGTATGAACTTGTTTGTATGACTTGAGTGTCGGGTCATGTGACCCCTATCTGTAAGAACATATTATGCAAGTCTTGTCTCAGCCTCTTAAATAAAAGTTGTGTTGTTGTATGGTTATGTTGTGATGCCATGGTTGTATCTATGCATCTCGGGCATGTCGTGCGTACATGTGACGTGCAACGGTATGTATGGGATCTGACACCTAGTCGTGTGCCCGTCGTAGCACACAACATGGCACATGTGCTGGACTGGACGTGCATACGTGTGCCAAAAGGGAACGTTCCTGATGGGCCGACGAGGACGTCGGTTCCTTTGAGTGGGGGTGTATGTGAGAGCCTGGCTTAATAGGAATGATAGACTACTCATATCAACAAGGAATTCCTTCTTTTCCGGGAGCCCACTCGAAAAGAACTCTAAAGTTAAGCGTGCTTGTCTTGGAGCGATTCTAGGATGGGTGACCGACCAGGATGTTGGTCCCGGGTGCACATGAGTGAGGACAATGTGCGCAGGAAAGACTAGTGTTGGTCTGTGGGGCTAGTCTAGATCCTGCCAGGCGTAACAGGGTGTTACATAAGTACTACTCGACATCCTGCGCCTCCAGCATCTTTGCATACATCGCCTCATCCAGGGTGTTCTGGACAACATCCACTACCTCCTTGATCTGGGCTCGGAGGGATGCCAGCTCTAGAGGGTGGCGAGGGTGACCTCGGCGCTCGTCAGCTAGGCCTGCAGTGCGTCTGCCTCCTCCTGGAGCTTGCCGAGCCTGTGCTTTTTTGTCACAAGCGCCCTGGGAGGAGGAGATGGTCAGGTCTGGCGTGCCGGGCATGTCTGCAAGGAAAGAGATGGGTGGCGGAGAACTCACTCGTCAATGATGGCCCATCGCCGGTGAGCTTGGGCCGGCCCCAAGGCCACCCGCCGCCACTTCGGGAGGAACGAGAAGAGGCTGAAGGCCCCACGTGCTTCCCGATGCCTGCAACACTCCCTCCAGACACCATGGGGTTGAAGGGATCAAGGAAGAAGAGCGAGATTTCTTTGGGATAATGGAGAGTGAGAAGGCACACCAAGATTGCAAGACCCCTCGCGGCGGGGCAGATTTATAGGCATAACTGCAACCAACAGGGCATCATAGGGAGTGCATACGTCGTGCGCTCCTCAGGCGCCGCAGGGCAGGCTCGGTCACCGTGCAGCCTTGCTCCATGTCACTCCATATGCTCCTGTTGGGTCACATCCGTGTGGCCTCAGGGGTGAAGGCCCAAGGGAGCAGCCACAATCTAGGAAGGGTAATGATGGCCACCACAACGCACAAGCGTTGCATCAGTTTGACCTAGGGCGGTTGCTGATGACCTTCAGGAAGTGGAGGAATTAGTGCTTCAATGAGCGACGCATGTTAAGCCTAGCCTGTAGGAGTTTGGGGCCTGCGGCGCTTCAGGCCTTCCTCAACGGCTCCACCCGGTAGCCAGCTTGATCACGCCTCGGGCCCACGGGCTACTATCAGCGTTTTGGGAACGGGGGTACCCAGACTTGCCTACCTGTGGCCCAGGGTGTGACCCACTTCGACAGCCAAGTACGGCTCGACGCGCCGCACTCAAGGAGAGGTAGCTCCGTAGAAAGGGAGGAGACCAGAAGAGAACCAAGTCCACCAGAGAGCCCTCGCGAGGCAACTCATCACTGTACTAGTTCATCCACAAACATCCCCGTGAGGAAATCCACCAAAAGGCAAGAGTAGGGTTTTACGCTTCGCAGCGGTCCGAACTTGGATAAATCCTCGTGTGCCATCTCCTTCCTCGTGATCATGTGAGTTCATCGACTAAGCTACCGAGTTGTGAGCTAGGAGGGGTGAGGCTATTGGGGATCTTTGCACACGTCCCTATGTTAGAACTTCCTTCGGTTTTGCGGAGCCCGAGATACGACAGTCTTCTTGGCCCGGAATGGCAACCTTTGGGGATTGCTTTGGGAACCCGCGAGCTGGCACTGCTCCTCTATCAAGAAAGAGGAAAGCTTCTTTGTCTGCACCCGTTGATACGACTCTGCGGGCCGCTCTGTGCGGGCTGTGTCAGCCACGTGAGGGGGTAGGGTTTTATGACCCTATGGTGCCGTCCTTGGCACCCATGCACATCCTCATGGGCAGCCTCAACAGGGGGGCCACGACGAGGCTCTGGGAGGCGGCCTCAATGGGAAACTCCACCTGCCTCCTAACGACACTTGCCAGCATGCGCCTCGCGAGGAGGGGACCCTCGTGAGGGTTTGATTCCTGAGGCTCGATGGGGAACCTCATTGGGACCACGACACGTGTCACGCCTTGGGCCACAGGCAGACGGGCCTGCGGTATCCCAGTCCTGTGGGCCCAACAGTAGCCCCCGAGCCTACGGTGTGCACGACCTGACCGACATGGGTGAAGCGGTGCATGCTCCAACCGCCTCCGGGCCATCCTCGACGCGTGTGGCGTGATGAGGCATGGGGTGCCCTACCTCCCAATGACGCCTCGGTGACTGCCTTGGCTAACATAAAGTGGGTACGCGAAGCGGCACCATTATTGTGTCATCATTTTCTCACGACAGATGCCATGGGTAGGCTTATCGAAGGTGGTTAGGGTTGGAGGACGCCGACGGGCTCCGGGAGCGGGATTAGGCACAAGCTGTGACTAACACATGATGTACCCAGGTTCAGGGCCCTCCGTGGGAGGTAATACCCCTAGTCCTGCTTGGTCTAGTTCATCGATGGGGATGAGTTACAAGGGTGCTCCTTGAGCTATGTCTAGAGGTGGAAGAACAAGTAGCCGACATTATTTCCCTTGATATGAGGGTGGTTGTGGAATGAGATGTTCCTATCTGTGTGTGTGCATGTGAGTCTCTCCGTATGCATGGGGGGGGGGGGCTCGGGGGCTTTTAAAGGTCAACGCCCCAGCTGGTAGGGGGACCCGGCTGGTAGCCTCTCCGGCTGGCTAGTGGGACCCACCTCCTGAGCCATCTCGTCGCCTGTAGGGCCCATCGGTTGCATGGTCCCATCGCCCAATAGGGCCCGCCAGACGGTTGCACGATTGGCCCGCGCCCACCTATTACGGCACGGGCCGCCTGAGCGGCGTCGTCTTCTGCCAGCCGGCTGAAGTCTCCGGTACGGCCGATGACACTGTAGCCACGTGGGGCAAGTAATGGAGTGGGTGGAGGCGTGCCGACACAGTTGCCTCACCAGGTCGCGGTCAGCCAAGGTCAATGGTACGACCGGCTAGACTGTAGCCATACGTGCCCGCGTGTCAGCGGTTACTATGGCCATGTTGGGACCCGTCATGGGCGTCTTGTATTGTCACCATACCCGCGCGTAGTGGGATGGGACAGAAGCCTGCTCGCGCGAAGGTTAACAGGGGAGCCGGCCTGGGGGCAGCCGTCCCTGGCGTAGTGTCACGTCCAAGATGAGCGCCTATCCATATTTCGGCACGAAGGCCTCAAGAGGGATAGAGGCGCATCTTGTCGTTCACAAGTACAGTATCATCACATACATTTACGAAGAGAGGAGTATATGAGTTGGCTTACACTCGCCACATGCTAATTACCCTTCCACACAGTTTATTCAAACATCATTCCAAAGGCAGGGTCCAACTACAGACGAAAACAAATGAGAAAAGATATGCAATGAAACTGTCTTGCTAGCCCCAAAGATATCGACCACTACCACTCTACTCGTCTGGATATGTGACGTACATCCTGCCACGCTCCTCGTCATACTCCCACTGGAGCTGCGTCACATCACCTGGCATGATCTCATCTGCACTTGCACCAATATTTGTTGTAGTAATCTGTGAGCCACGGGGACTCAGCAATCTCGCGACCTGGTACCTAGACTATTCAAGCTTGTTGGGTTGGATGGGGGTAAGTGTTTAGTTTGCAACAGCACTAAGGATTTGTGGTGGCTAATCTTACGAGAACATAGAAAATAAATATGTGGTCTACGATAAAAGATCGAGAACTAGCATGATCGCTAAGCGATCCTGAATACCTACTTACGTCAAACATAACCCCACCGTGTTCTCTCTCGGATCATGTTCACGAGCAGAGACGATCATGGTTACTCACATGGTTGGTGCATTTTATTAGACTTTACTTCAAGTTAACTATAACCGGGTGTTAAACAAATATCCAAGTTGCTACATAACCGCAGGTTCGGCTTTCCGGAAGTTTTAACCCTGTAGGGGTGCTCCAACTAGTCCATCATAAATTAACCACACTCCACGGGAATTCCGACACCTCAAGATAGCCCAAAGAAAATCAGAGTCCCTCACGCAAGCCACTCGAGAAAGGTAAAACAAGTCCAGCAAGACCACTTGACATGTCGACGAACTCGATAAGTGCTGCATATCTCGTTCTCAGGACACGACCGAATTGTCCAAACTTCCGGTAGGCCAAACACAAAGTTGCCCGTGGTGGCCACCGGTGGTTGACATTTTGGACCAACACTCATGAGGAGCACTGGCCCGGGTTGTTGATTAATCCACGGGGTTGCAAAGCCCTATGTAGTTTTATTAAGTTGTTAAGAAAATAGTACCAATGTTGGGTCTTACCAGACAAGTTTTAGTCTCAACCGAATAATCAAGGGGGTCCCAATAACAACCCCGAGCATGTTAGGAGCGCAATGTATGGAAACATAACACCGGTAACAAGAAACTATGGTGGTAAAAGAGGAACAAACACCAAGAGAAAGGCCAAGCCTTGCACCATACCAAGATATATATGTGTATTAAATTAAATAACAATTAATATTGTGATATGCCAGATATCCATGTGATCACATGGGAATAACCTGCACCTACAACTAAGAACGCTATAAGAGGGGCTGAGTAGTGGTAACTTAGCCAAACAATGTTTGCTAGGATGTGGAGGGGTTAGAGGCTATCATGGCAATGTAGGAGGCTTGACATTCAAGTGGTATTTAATGCATATGTAACGATAAGAGGGAGACATCTAGCAAACCTAAAATAGTGTTGGGATCCGGGTACGATCATGTTGCGTGTTGGTTCTTCAGAAGGACAAAGAGCGGGGTCCTCGTAGTGGTACTCTCCTAGATCCTCATACTCAGGTTCAACACTCGAATCTACCCAAGAGAAACATAAACCATAAACAACCACCCAAGATTCAATGCACAAACAAGATGATGCATGATTCATTTGAAGTATTTAACATGGCAATCCTAAACTAGTCATGTTTCTCATGCAATAGTTAAGTTATTTACAATTCTTGACAGAACCTCATGTGAAGTTGTTCGAACATGGGTGATCATGTCAAATATGGATGCTTCATGCAAAATTGATACAAATGCATATGTAGAACGTAGGAACCGGAGTTACGGTTCTCACGCTACGCTCACGGCAAGTTACGAAGGCAAAACACAAGACAATGAAGGCCATGGGCTATTCCTTGGCATTCCAAGGTAGCTACTAGTTAGGCAATGAAAAACCAACCACAATAGATCCAAAGATCAAGCAAAACCCTGGAGCATAGCTCCCACAAGTCACAAAACACTAAAACAAACAATCTGTCACAAAACAGCAACATGACAACTTTCACAGCAAATTTATAGAGCTACATGAAGTTTCCAACCTCAGACAAGACATGTAGAGAATTTCCATAACATTCGTATCAAATCATCCAACCACACCATCTACAAAGGAAGCCCATATCAATAAGCATCAAGCTCACAAGTTGGCATGATGAAATAGATTCTAGGGACTTAGACAAAATCACAGTTTTCCGGAATCTGAGTTAAGCTGATAGCAAGTTGACAGCAGAAACTAATGGTGATAGAGACCACCAGATGGCATGAAAAGAAACATGATGGTAGAGGGCAACATCCACTTCAAAAAATTAGCACTGAGCTTTTGCTAAATCACAACATGTCACTTGGTAGCACCCACTCATCATGGCATAAAAATATTAACAGATTCTTAGACTTAGAAATATTTAGCATGTTGAAAACAACAACATTTTAATAGCCACTTTGGAGCATGGTTCCTACTTATATGCAAGTTTAACATGTCAAAATAAAATACCATGGCATTCTACTCATGAAATACTACCTCTTCCATGTTGACACAAAGATCATAGCAAGCATGGATTAATTACAACTAAAATGAAAAAATGGCACTTTAAGACAAAATGACATTTTGTCAAACTTTCTCAAATGACCAAACATGTTTCTCCAATGAATTCTGTTGTGGATTTGTCACGGAAGATGTCCGGGTGAATGGACTTAGGTTCGGGGCGGTCACAACTATGTGGCAGCTTGAGAGGGGTTGGTTGGAATCGAGAGACACGAGTTTACCTAGGTTCGGCCCCTCCGATGGAGGTAAAAGCCTACGTCCTGCTTGTGTGGTATTGATGATGAAGAAGATCTCTCGGTTACAAGGGTGTTGTTTTCTACCTCTAATCACGAGAGCCTCTAATCTGTCTATCTCTAATCTCTTGTGTTGTCTAAACTTGTGGACTTGTGAATCTGTCCCTCTAGGGGTGCTCTACCCCTCCTTATATAAGTGAAGAGGGTAGGTTTACAAATAGAGTCTTACTAGGAGTAGGCTTAGGACTAGTCTCTCTAGAATCCTATTCTGGGTCTTGTTTCTCTTGAAAGGAAATAATTTCTCCTTTAGGCCTTTTCTTGTGAGCCGCCTGGCGCTGGCTCACACGTCGGGTCTTGGGCCTAGTCGTCCTGCGGCCCGCTAGCCGGATCACCAATAAAACCTCATGTCTTGACCGGGTCTCCTGTGAGTCGCCATGCCGGGTCATACCGCGGGGTATATCCCCGACATTAGCCCCCAGGTTAACTTGAATTTATTCATGCTAAGCTCCTAAAATAAGAGTAACAAATATATTAAGTGGTCGCCATGCTCCTTTGGCCGGCTTATCAAATGGCTCCTCAGAAATTCGGGTCTTTTCTCCATATGAACGAGTCATCTTGATAATCATCTTGTTTTTCAATGTCCTTTGAAAAATATTGAGAATAGAACACCCACATGCCGTTGAGTCGGCTTTCCAATACTCTTGGCGGGTCATCTCCGCCGGGTCATAATCATTGATAATATTGGATCATTATCGTTGGTGCTGCCGGGTCAGATAACTAGAATCCATCTAACTTGATAAAAATATTGGGATGAAAATCCATCTGATGTAAAACCGGACTTCCATTTTTGTGAAGCAGGGCAGCTTATATAAACTCCGGTGGGTTATGATCTTTTGATAACGCCGGGTCATGAATGTTGGCGATGCCGAGTCTAACAAATGAACTTCATAATTAACATCTTGAAAATTCTCCTCAAAGTTTTTGATATGTCCATATTACCTGTAGCCCCAAGCTTCGAGATTACCCATGATAACTTTGTCCTTTGCAAATAACATTTTGGACTGTGTAGCCCCCAAGTGTCGGGTTGTCTTGCCTGCAGCAGCCTGGGACTTGTAATTGCCTTATACCTTACAAAGCTTCGGCGGATGTAGCCCCCAAGGGTCGGCTCATTAGAAAGCTTCAGGAGTTGTAGCCCCCAAGGGCCAGCTCATCAGAATGTGACGCGCCGGGTCTTCAACTTGAAGTTCTTAATCTTTCAAACAGCAGAGTACTATAGCCCCCAAGTGCCGGGTCACATGCCTGCAGCGACTCGGGACTTGGAAAAATTGATCTGAGCGGTGTGTCCCCCAAGTGTCGGGTCAGTAAGAATTACTGGGCTGGGACTCAGAAAACTATAGAAAGGCCGGCTCATCTTCTTGATATAATAGGGTCTTGCTGACAATAGTGATTTCAAAGCCGGCTTGCATTAGCCTCCAAGTGACATGGTGCGTGCTTGCAGCGACATGGGACTTGCATATTCGATATAAACTGGACTTGAATAGTGTAGCCCCCAAGTGTCGGGTCGTCTGCCTGCGGCGACTCGGGACAACGCAAGAATAATATGACTCACCACAATTTGTTGAATGAATCCTTGAACGTGGTTGTAATATAACTTGGAATGAATATCCTTGAATAATTCCTTTGTCTTTGACATGAAATCCCTGCTCGTGGTTGCGTTGCAACCCGACAAATATATGTTGGAGAAATCCATGAGTGTTGTACATTACTACAGAGGACATTCAAAGAAATCCGAGAACCGGTCAATTAGATGACTCGGCATTATATCTGACGGGGCGGCTCTTGAAAAATAATAAATACTTTGAGCTGGCTTGAAAACCCAATTATTTAGTACTGGTTATGATAAACCATGAAGATCCAGCCAAGTTGGCTATTAAAGATCCATTTGCTGTTTGCAGGACTTTTTCATCATACTTAACAGCAGCTCATCTTAATAGATAAAATCTGCAAAAATAAACAAAACAAACTATAATATGCATTGTTGTAAGGGCGTCTTGAAAAAGCTTGAGCCGGAGATGTTATATCTTTCATAATGTTGCTCCTCCTTTCATAATCTTGGTCTGACCCAGTTTGATAAGCCGGCATGACATGTGAATATGATGAAATGTATGATGCAATGTATGATGCTATGTATGATGCAATGTATGATGCAATGTTGACATGTCAACATTTTTGCCTTCAGAGCCGATTGTTAGGGTTAGATAAGCTACACCCGGAGGTGGGAAGCCCCCTTCGACAACCAAAGTTGACTTGTCAACTTTTTTGGCATAAAGTTGGTTGTTAGGGTTAGATAAGCTATACTCGGAGGTAGGAAGCTCCCTTCGACAACCAATTTTGACTTGTCAACATTTTTGGCGTGAAAGCCGGTTGTTAGGGATAGATAAGCTACACCCGGAGGTGGGAAGCCCCCTTCGACAACCAAAGTTGACTTGTCAATTTTTTTGGCATAAAGCCAGCTATTAGGGTTAGATAAGCTACACCTGGACGTGGGAAGCCCCCTTCGACAACCAATGTTGACTTGTCAACATTTTTGGCGTGAAAGCTGGTTGTTAGGGATAGATAAGCTACACCCAGAGGTGGGAAGCCCCCTTCGACAACCAAAGTTGACTTGTCAACTTTTTTGGCATAAAGCGGGCTGTTAGGGTTAGATAAGGTACTCCCAGAGGTGGGAAGCCCCCTTCGACAGCTATGTTTTGGGCACGATCTTGTAAGTCACCATCTTGTAAACCGCCATCTTGTATAAAGAAACGGTAGAAACTCCGAGTGACTTTATGATGATCCAATAAATCAGGGCACCCATCTTTGAATGGTGGATCATGGCGGTTCGTCTTCTTGGGACACTTTTTAATCTTCCGCCAATAATGTAATAGCTCTTGCAAAGACCCGGGGTTCTCGTTGAAACCGACCAAATGAGTCTCGCCATGTCTGTAGCCCCCGAGTCTTAAGTTGACTTGAAGAGGCGGCTTGACAATCTCCACTGATGGTCGAGGTTAACCGTGGCGGGTTATAGATGACCCCTTTATGTTTCAATAATCCGGTCGATGGTTCGTCCCGGCTGGTTGTTGAAGTTTAACCAAACTGTACTAGCGGCGACTTGTGCGCCTATCCGTTGGGTGGCTCGTACCGACGAGCACCACAGTAATAAGTTGATGTAGATCAGACTATGGGCGGCGTCTTGCGCTCGTCTGTTGGGAAGCTCATTTGTTGATTGGACCGCACTGCATTCATATGTCAATGTTGATTGGACCGCAGGGCAGCAATTTAGAACCGTCCGTTGGCTGGCTTGTACTGGTGTACGCATCTACTGGCGTGTTTCATATAGACGTAGAAACCATCTGCAACATTGTAAGTCGGCGCTGTTGTGGAAGACGCCACGGTGTTGTAAGCCGGCGCGAACGGCGAGAGATGGCCATAGCGTTGTAAACCAGTGCGCTCGCGAGATACAGCCGTGGCTTTGTGAGCCGGTGTGGTTGCGAGAGATGGCCACTGCGTTGTAAGCCATCGCGGATGGCGAGAGACGGCCACAACATTGTAAACCGGCGCAATTTTGTGAGTCGCCCACGGCATTGGAGACCATCATGGACGGTAAGTCGCCGTGGTATTGTTAAGCCATTGGAGACCATCATTGTCTCGCTTGGTTGGTGAGTCACTTATGGTATTCATAAGCCAACGTTGACCCGCGAGTCATCTCTGGCATGTTGATGTAGCCTGGACCGCGGGGCGGTGGCACAGGAATGTCCATTGGGCGGCTTGTATAGGCGGGTGAGCATGCGCGGGACCGGCGGGTAGATGTGGACCGTCCGTGGGGGTCGCGACTCACGCTCATTCATCAAGCAACACGACACGTTGGTGCGAGCTCCAACTCCACGGTATAATGCCACTTGAACAATTGTACTGCGTACATATATTACATGACAGAGTAATCATTTTCAAAGAAATTTAATAAGTGCTATTAAATAAGCTGGATGAATATCACTTGTTGTATTCGTATAACAGATGATATCTGCGTGTGGTTGTCAGGATATCCGATTAATGAGATGTTGTAGTGTTTCCGATTGCAGATAGATCCGACTCACTCCCTTTTTTTATCTACAGCTCTTAGAACACAATGGTCGGCCGGGTGCGCCCGAGCAATAGCTTATGCGAGACTGTAGCGGCCATGAACCCTGATGCCAAAGCGACACGGACCTGAGCCGTGGCTGTCTCGAGGCATGGCGAGGACGGCTATGGTGCAGCGGGCGGCGGTGGTAGCCGGCGGGCCGACTTAGGCGAGGAGCACGCTGGAGCAAGCCGGAGGGCAGGAGCAGCCATGGTGGCGGCTTGCAACCGGCGGCTGGCAAGGTAGAGCCGGCGGCTCACAGTGGTCGGGCGTCTCGCGAGGCGCGGAGGCAAAGGCGAGACTGTGAAGTGGGCATGCTAGCGCAGGAGCCGGTGGCGGTTCAGAGTCCACGGGCGAGAAGAGCAGGCGGCTCAAGGCTGAGCCAACTGGGAGAGGCCATGACAGACACAGGTGCGGCGGCACATAGAGCTTTGCATAGCAGGGCGGCAAGGTGAAGTGGCGGAAGGAGGTGGTGTGAAAGTGAGGTGGGGCGAGAGAGGCTTGAGGCAATGGTGGCGCCGTGCGCAGGGGCATGGCTGTGCCAGAGGGCGAGCCGGCAAGATCGCTTGAGGCGAGGCGTTGGAACCAGTGACTAGTCGGCGGTTGATCTGTTCCGGATCGTGGCTTGTTCCTTCCTTCTTTTGATTCTTCATGATCGATGTGACGCATCTGTCTCCATCGTTGTTTACTTTCACTCTGATTTATTAAACCCGGCTCCTGTTTGCTTTTACTCGTTCAAACCTACGTACATCTTGAGTAGAAAAGCAGTCTGAGTCAGTCTCGATCTCGCCGGATAGCTCCGGCTGCTCTAGGAGAACTCGGCCTTATTCGGATAAATGGATTGACCCGCCGCGCGCGGCGACGCGCGTGGAAACCTAGCTTTGTTTTTCAACCATGCTTACGATGCAGTGTTAATGTTGATTCCTTTAGACATTGGTACAACGAGTCGTCGTCATTGTTGATGAAGATGAACCCATCAAAATCTAAATCCCCACGCATGTCAATAATTTTGAGCCGGCTCTTCCCTATCTAGCTAACCGCAAACTTCTCGACCCACAGAAGAGTTCCCTCCAAGAAAACAATACCACCGTGCGGTTTCCCCATGGTGGGTGCCAACTTTCATGGATTTTGTCACGGCGGATGTACGGGTGAACGGACTTAGGTTCGAGGCAGTCGCAACTATGTGGCGGTTTGAGTGGGGTTGGTCGGAATCGAGAGATGCGACTTTACCCAGGTTTGGCCCCTCCGATGGAGGTAAAAGCGTACTTCTTGCTTGTCTGGTATTGATGTTGAAGAAGATCTTTTGGTTACAAGGGTGTTGTTTGCTACCTCTAAACACGAGAGCCTCTAATCTATCTATCTCTAATCTCTTGTGCTGTCTAAACTAGTGGACTTGTGAATCTGTCCCTCTAGGGGTGCACTACCCCTCCTTATATAAGTGGAGAGGGTAAGTTCACAAATAGAGTCCTACTAGGAGTAGGATTAGGACTAGTCTCTCTAGAATCCTATTCCGGGTCTTGTTTCTCTTGTAAGGAAATCCTTTCTCCTTTAGGCCTTCTCTTGTGAGCCGCCTGGCGCCGGCTCACACGCCGGGTCTTGGGCCTGGTCGTCCTATGGCCCGCCAGCCGGTTCACCAATAAAATGTCATGTCTTTACTAGGTCTCTTGTGAGTTGGCAGGCCGGGTCATACCGTGGGGTATATCCCCGACAAATTCCTTGGGTGATTCTACCCGAAAATCATATATCATACCCATATACTCACATGTAACAACATAGCACAACACTTGCTCGAAAAATACCAATCATCCCTATGAAACTTACTGAAAATGCCCATGTCCAAAAATGCTCATACCAGATTTAGTAATAATAACAGAAAAGGAAAATAAACTATTCATATCACATTTAAACATTAAAACACAAAACAAAATAAAAGAAAACAATATATAGGAGGGGTCCACCTGGCATAGGCACCAGGGGCCCTCTAGTGGATGACAAGTGTGGCCAGGCCCACTTGTCATACACACACAATCTCACACACACGCATACACAACAACACACACACACACATAGCTCTGGATCTGCTGCCATAGCAGATCCACCACTACTCACACACACGCATACACACACACACAATCACTTGCACACGGGATCCGGCATGGTCACACGGGATCCGCACATCACACACACTAACCCTAGCCAATGAACAAAAAAGAAAACAGGGGGCCACCTGGATCGAACCCATGACCGGGAGGTCGACGCCCGAGTCGAATGCCACTGCGCTACTCACGTACGTCTCCATAGGAGGGGTTCTCGCTGAATAACTACTAACGCGCCTAAGTTAACTGACGAAACTAAAGAAGAAAAAGACACCGGCGAACAGAGGGACGCGGCAGCGAATCCCAACGACTACTCTGGCTCTCCGACGACGCGGACCTGCTGCGGGAGCTACGGGAACCTATGGGAAAATGTTCCCCTGCTCGTCTCGCGACGAGGGGGACAGAGGCGATGCCCTGACGGCCATGCCTTGGGATGAACGGCGGCAACACGAGGAGCCACGGCGACCGGAGCGGCAGCAACTACGCTACGCAACGCGTCAACGAGAGGAGAAGCGGGGAGGGGAAAGGATGCGCAGGAGCTCACGGGGGGCGACGACGCTGGCTCTCGGGGCTGGACGGAGCAGAGGAAGACGACGACGGCAAGCTTCGGGGATGTAGGGAAGACGAGGAGGAAGCCGGTGACACAGGGCCTCTCTCCATGCCCTAGCACCGGGAACGGGGCGCGGACAGCACCGGCGAGCACCATGGCATCCCGACGACAACGAGCCGCCACCGGAGACGATGCCGACGATGAAGACACCGGAGCTCTGCTCTCTCTGAACCTCGCCTCTCTGAACCTTACCTAATAGAAGAAGAGGGGGGAAGGAAGCAGGGAGATGGAGAGGAGGAAGGGGCACGACGGCAGTGTGTAGGAAGAGGGGAACCCTAGGGATCCATGCACTTATAAAGGGGGGCCGGCCTCGGTGTCCGTTGCCTCTCACAGCGACGGTGACGCCTCTCTCTCACGATAACACTTGTTGAAACCTGACGAAGACGAACGGAGAAGGTAGCCGTCGCTCTGTGGGGCTGGGCTGGCGCAGGGAAGGCTACCTTGGCCACGAGGGGGAAAGGCCCAGCGCCTAGTCTCTCTCTCTCTCCTAGAAATAACAACAGGGTTTTCTTTTAGAATATAAATAAAACAAGATAAATCCCCCATAGAAAAAGAAAAGGATTTTTGTAAAAATAAAGATACTTTGACATTGAAGATAATATGCCCTAATTAATAAAAATCAAAAGATGATTTTTATTACAAGTAAATTAAATACTTTTGAAATAAACAACCACTGTTTATTGCAAAACCCCATGAGTCCAAATTTCGAACAACAAGAAGAGCATCACATTCCTACTCTATATGAAATCCCCTAACAACAGAACATTTTTAACAGATTTTATTATTATGGTAATTCTCATGTAGAAAACAAGAGGGATTTAAAAGGATTAGGCAAAGTTTTGGAAAAAAATCAAGGAGAAGAGAGGGAGTTGTTGCACCACTCATTGCACACCTCCACATCACACAAGACCAAACTAACAAGCCACACAAGATGCACATGAAATGATGAGCATGATGCATGATGCATGATGCATGAGATGGAATGGCAATGAGCAAAATCATATCATTCAAAAACATGGAAACATAGGTTCACATAGATTACTTGACCAAAAATGGCAAGGGTAGCACTTGGGCGTTTACAACTCTCCCACACCACAAGAGGATCTCGACCCGAGATCTAGGAACGAAAGAACTCTGGATATTCGGAACGGAGAAGAGCCTCCCATTCAGAAGTAGCTTCTTTATTGGAATGATGAGACCACATCACCTTGAGAAACTTGATTCATTTGTTGTGAGTGTTACGCTCAGTTTCATCGAGAATAGCCACTGGATGCTCACGATAAGAGAGGTCTTCTTGGAGATCAATGTCTTGGAGGTCAATGGTACACTCGGGAGTCTTGAAGCACCTCCGGCGTTGAGAGACATGGAAGACATCGTGCACATTTGCGAAGTTTGGAGGAAGCTCTAGTTGATATGCAAGTTCACCTCTCTTGCCAACAATTCTGAAAGGACCCACAAAATGAGGTGCTAGCTTCCCTTTAATTCCAAACCGCTGAGTGCCCTTCATGGGAGAGACTCTGAGATAGACTAGATCATAAAATTGAAAGGAGACATCCTGATGTTTGTTATCGTAATAACTCTTCTATCGGGATTGAGCTACTTTGAGGTTCTCACGAATGACACGACACATCTCTTCTCCTTCGGTGATCATGTCATTGCCCAAAATTTGACGCTCACCGGTTTCAGACCAATTAAGCGGGGTACGACACTTCCTGCCATAGAGAATCTCGAAAGGGGCCTTACCTGAGCTAGCCTGAAAGTTGTTGTTGTAGGAAAATTCAGCATATGGAAGGCAGTCTTCCCATTTCATGCTGAACAAAATCACACAGGCTCTGAGCATGTCTTCAAGGATCTGATTGACTCTCTCAACTTGACCACTTGTCTGCGGATGGATTGCAGTGCTGAAACGGATATTAGCACCCATAGTAGTCTGGAAGGACTCCCAAAACATGGAAGTAAAGAGGCTTCCATGGTCAGATGAGATGAGCTGAGGAATACCGTGCAAAGAAACTATCCTTGACCTATACAAGTCTGGTAGATGAGCTGACGAGATAGATTGTTTGACTTGAAGGAAATGAGCAACTTTGCTCAGCTTTTCGATAATCACAAAGATGGCATCGTTGCCCCTCTTGGACTTGGGAAACCCAGTGATGAAATCCATCTCCACATGATCGGATTTCCGCTTTGGACTAGGCAAAGACTGCAGGAGACCTGCTGGACGTTGATGTTCCGCCTTCACTCTGCGACAAACATCACACTCGTTCACAGACTGAGCAATTTCACATTTCATGCGAGTCCACCGGAAGGTTTGCTTGAGATCCTGATACATAGTGGAACTATCTGGTTGAATGGATAGAAGAGAATTGTGTGCTTCGTCCATGATAACCTTCCTGATATCACCTTTCGAAACCACCAGACGGTGCTCAAAGAACAAGATATATTTGTCATCAATGCGAAAGCACTTATACTTTGGAATGCCCTTGGCCACACTATTCTTCAGTTTCTTCACCATTGCATCAAGAAGTTGAGCTTGGTGAACCTGATCTTCTAGAGTCAGAAAGAATTGAAGATTGGCAAGAAATCCTTGCAGAATCATTTCAAGGTTGAGCTTGCGGAAGGCTTCACAAAGCTCTGGTTTAAGAGGCTTCAGGATGAGACTGTTGCAGTACGCCTTTTGGATGAGCGTGTCTGCAATGACATTTGCTTTTCCATGAGTATAATCAATGCTTGGATTGAAGTCCTCAAGCATTTACACCCAATGATACTTCTGAAGATTAAGATTGGGTTGACTGAAAATGTACTTCAAGCTCTTGTGATCGGTGCACACCTCAACTCGTCTACCCAACAACAAATGCCTCCAAGTCATCAGAGCAAGCACAACTGCCGCCAACTCGAGATCATGAGTGGGGTAGTTCTTCTCGGCAGGCTTCAAGTGACGGGAGGTATAAGAAACTATCTTCTTATCTTGCATGAGAACACCACCAAGGCCTTGGAGAGAAGTAGCACAGAAAACTTGGAAAGGCTTTGATTGCTCGGGAGGAACCAGAACTAGAGCTGAAGTCAGTCTCTACTTGAGCGTATTGAACACCACATCACACTCAGGTGACCAAACATACTTGACATTCTGCTGGAGGAGATTAGACCAAGGCTTAGGAATTTTAGATAAGTTCTCCACGTATCTTCTACAATAGGTTGCAAGCTCGAGGAAGCTATGAAGGTACTTCACATTCTTAGGAGGCTCCCACTTCAAGATTGCCTTAACTTTCTCAGGGTGCATTTTAGTGCCCTCGGCAGAGATCACATGCCCAAGGTACCACTTCATTGAGCCAAAACTACACTTGGAAAACTTGGCATATAATCAATGCTCTCTTATCTTGTCAAGCACAAGCCGGAGATGCTCTTCATGCTCTTGTTCAGTCTCCGAAAACACGAGCATATCATCCAGATAGACCAAGACGAACTCATTCTTGAAAGGAGAGAATATGAAGTTCATCATTCTTGAGAAAGTTGGAGGAGGATTGGCAAGACCAAACAACATGACGGTGTACTCATAAGAGCCAAAACTCGTCCTAAAAGCGGTCTTTGGAATATCTTCTTCACGAATGCAAATCTGATGATAGCCCATACGAAGATCAAGCTTCGAGAAAACCTTGGCCCCTTTCAGTAGTTCAAACAACTCATTGATGTTGGGAAGTGGGTACTCGTTTATGATTGTCTTTTTATTAAATGGACGGTAATCGACAAAAAGTCGGTCCATGCCATCCTTCTTCTTAACAAAGAAAACACTACAACCCCATGGAGAAGAACTTGTTGTGATTAGATCCAGAAGTTCTTGTTCATCTAGCTGTTTCTTCAACTCTTTCAGCTCTTCGGGGCCAAGTTTATAATGACGCATATAAACCGGTTCAGTTCCGGGCTCGAGGTCAATCACGCACTCGACTGGCTGGTGCGGAGGCATTCCTGGTAATTATTCTGGAAAGACATCTTCATACTCACTAATCACCGGAATTTGAGTAATAGCCGAGATTTCACCCTTCTCATTAAGAGCAAAGAGACAGATTGTGTCATCGCGAGCTGCAAAAATAATCACATCTTCTGAAGGATGAGTCAACTTGACTTCTTTTGCTTGACAATCAACATATGCCTTGTTCATAGTTCACCCTTGCACCAGTATCGAACAAAACTTTTACAGGAATAGAATTAACTGAGAGATTACCCATGATCACTTCGGAAGAATCTTCTGATTCAACTGCATTCACATGGTTCACCCTTCCATACTTGGGATTATGCTTCACCATAGCACTTCCTGGGGGCTTGACTGGAGGAGGAGGCGGAAGACGCCGCTGGTTGCACTTGTTTGAGTAGTGACCCTTCTAACCACACTTGTGAGAAGTAACCTCAGATAGTGGATGGAAGTTGCCTGGAGGAGGAACATTTGGTGACATGGGAGCCCGGAGCCTCTGCTGATATCTTGGGTTGGGTGGGTGTTAAGAACCACAGCCACCGAACTGTCTCTGTTGCTAGGAGGACAAAATGGAGGAGGATTAGGATCCCAATATTTTTGCTTCTTAGGGACCATCTGAGAGCTAGAAAAAGAAGAATAGGAATCCCTGGAACGCTTCCTTGAGTTCTCCAACTTGAGCTGCGTTGCCTCGACCTTCAAATCCATATTGTAGAACTGATCAAACTCACGTGGCTCTTGAAGGACCAGACCCGGCAGAAGCTCATCCTTGAGATCACCTCTAAACTAATAAAGCATGGACTTGTCATCTGGAACATCTTGCTTAGAATAGCGGGCTAGATTCTGGAACTCGATGTTGTACTGATAGACAGACTTGCTCCCCTGCTTCAGGTCCCTGAACTTCTCATGCATCTCCTGGACAAAGCTTGTCGGAATGTAATGGGCCCTGAAGTCATGACGGAAATCGTCCCCCGTGACAACACAATCGCCCCTGGAGTCCTTGTATTGCTTCCACCAATCTGCTACCTAACCCTTGAGCTGGAACGATGCGAATCTTACAAAGTCCTCTGGTCTGACATTGCTGCACTCAAAATGCTTACTCATGCCATGGAGCCAATCATCTGCATCGAAAGGCTGCTCACAACAGGTGAAAGAGTTGGGCTTGTTGGCAAGGAACTGGTAGAGTGTCACAAACTAAGGTTGATTCTGAAAATTCCCTTCAAAGCCTTGCTGTCCCTGATCTCTTTCTTGCAACACCCTACGCAACACCTGAGCATTCGCATTGGTTGCGGCCATCACAGGTTGCCAACATTCTAGAGGAGGAGGTGGTGGCGGGGGTGTTGGAACATCAGACTGCTCCTCACCCCGACCCGGATTCCCGCGAGTTGGTGGAGCCATCCTGAAGATGGACAAGAACATCAGCACCTCATGCCAAGATGAATTCAAAAGCTGAATCAAATGCTTGAAAGAATTGAACGAATAACATAACAGCCTTCCTACTAAAAAATTAGTAAGAACGCTATCGGGGATATACCCCGCGGTATGACCTGGCCTGGCGACTCATAGGAGACCCGATAAAGACATGACGTTTTAGTGGTGATCTGGCTGGTGGGCTACAGGATGACCAGGCCCAGGACCCAGCGTGTGAGCCAGCACCAGGCGGCTCACAAGAGAAGGCCTAAAGGAGAAAGGATTTCCTTACAAGACAAACAAGACACGGAATAGGATTCTAGAGATTCTAGTCCTACTCCTACTCCTAGTAGGACTCTATTTGTAAACTTACCCTCTCCACTTATATAAGGAGGGGTAGAGCACCCCTAGAGGGACAGATTCACAAGTCCACAGATTTAGACAACACAAGAGATTAGAGATAGACAGATTAGTGGCTCTCGTGATTAGAGGTATCAAATAGCACCCTTGTAACCAAGAGATCTCCTTCATCATCAATACCAGACAAGCAAGATGTAGGATTTTACCTCCATCAGAGGGGCCGAACCTGGGTAAACTCTGCGTCTCTCGATTCCGACCAACCCCTTCAAGCCGCCACATAGTTGCGCTTCTACCCCGAACCTAAATCCGTTCACCCGGACATCTGCCATGACAAATCCACGACAGTTAGCGTCCACCATGGGGCAACCGCATAGTGGTATTGTGTTCTTGGAGGGAACTCTTCCGGGGGTCGAGAAGTTTGCGGTTAGCTAGACAGGGAAGAGCTAGCTCAAAAATATTGACATGCGTGGGAATTCAGATTTTGATGGATTCATCTTCATCAACAACGACGGCGACTCGTTGTACCAACACCTAAAGGAATCAACATTAACACTGCGTCATAAGCGTGGTTGAAAAACAAAGCTAGGTTTCTACGCACGCCGCCACACACGGCGGGTCAATCCGTCTGTCTGAATAAGGCTGAGTTCTCCTAGAGCAGCCGGAGCTATCTGGCGAGACCGAGACCGACTCAGACTGCTGTTCTACTCAAGATGTACGCAGATTTGATTCAAATCCCAAAAGCTGCTAGGCTACGGGGGTGACTTCGACGAGTAAAAGCAAACAGGAGCCGGGTTTAATAAATCAGAGTGAAAGTAAACAACGATGGAGACAGATGCGTCACATCGATCATGAAGAATCAAAAGAAGGAAGGAAGAAGCCACGATCTGGAATGGATCAACCATCGACTGGTCACTGGTTCGAACACCTCGCCCCAAGCCATCCTGCTGGCTCGCACCCCTGGCACGGCCGTGCCCCTGCGCACAGCCCTACCATCGCCTCAAGCCTCTCTCGCCCCACCTTGATTTCACACCGCCTCCTTCCGCCATTTCGCCTTGCCGCCCTGTTGTGCAAAGCTCTACGTGTTGCTGCACCTGCGTCCATCATGGCCTCACCGAGTTGGCTCAGCCTCGAGCCGCCTATTCTTCTCGCCCGTGAACTCTGAACTGCCACCGGCCGCTGCGCCAGCATGCCCGCTTCACCGGCTCGCCTCCGCCTCCGTGCCTCGCGAGCTACCCGGCCGCCGTGAGCCGTCGGCTCTGCCTTGCCAGCCGCCGGTTGCAAGCCACCACCATGGCCGCTCCCGCCCTTTGGCTTGCTCCAGCATGCTCCTCACCTGAGTCGGCCCACCGGCTGCCACCACCACCCGCTGCGCCGTAGCCGGCCTCGCCATGCCTCGAGACAGCCACGGCTCAGGTCCGTGTCGCTTTGGCATCCTGGTTCATGGCTGCTACAGTCTCGCATCAGCTACTGCTCGGGCACACCCGGCTGGCCACTACGTTCTAGGAGCTGTAGATAAAAAAAAGTTAGAGAGTCGGATCTATCTACAATCAAAAACACTACAACATCTCATTAATCGGTTATCCTGACAAGCACACGTAGATATCATCTGTTATACGAATACATCATGTGATATTCGTCCAGCTTATTTAATAGCTCTTATTAAATTTCTTTGAAAACGATTACTTTGGCATGTAATATTTGTACGCAGGACAATTGTTCAAGTGGCATTATACCGCGGAGTTGGAGCTCGCACCAATGTGTCGTGTTGCTTGATGAACGCGCGTGAGTCACCACCGCCACGGACGGTCTACATCAACTCGCCGGATTAACAATACCACGGCGACTTACCGTCCATGCTGGTCTCCAACGTCATGAGCGACTCACAAAATTGCGCCGGTTTACAATGTCGTAGCCGTCTCTCACCATCCGCACCGGCTTACAACACCGTGGCCATCTCTCGTGACCACACCGGCTCACAACGCCATGACTGTATCTCGCGAGCGCGCTGGTTTACAACGCCCTGGCCGTCTCTCGCCGTCCGCGCCGGCTTACAACATCGTGGTGTCTTCCACAACAGCGCCGACTTAAAATGTCGCGGCTGGTTTCTACGTCTATATCAAACATGTCACATCCCTAGCTAGATGTCATGACAACATGTGTGTGCATCATGTTTCAATTTTGCATCAACATGAAATGGGGACTAAAAGAAAACCCAAGCTCACATTTGAATCAAATTAATTCAAAGTTGTGAAAACTCAACAAATTCAAAATGCCCTTACAAAATGCTCCCTATGTCTGATAAATATGGACATGATTATAACAGGGGCTATTTTAAATATTTTAACAACTATAGCAATTTAAAAATAAATGATAAAGCCTCTGAAAATGCCAAATAAAGTATTATCATTATTTTATATTTCAAAATATCCTGAAACATTTTATGGGAGTTTGAAATATTCAAACTAGATTATATAAAATAATTGGGATATTTTATAATAGCATTGTACCAGCAAAAGAAATAAACAAATGTCAGATTTATTAACAGAAAGTAAAAAAAGAAAAGAGAGGAAAGGCGAGGAGAAGCCGACCCACTGGCCCATTGCCAGTCATCACTGTCCTCTCACCAAGAGGACAGGGGCATGCGCCGGCCAGCTCCTCCCTGCCTGACTGCTGGCCTAGAGGGCACAGAGAGCGCCAGCGCGAGACCTCATCGCCGTGGCCTCTTTCTCCCCTCCCTCTCTCCCTCACGAGCTCTCTCTCCCTTTCTATCCCCCTCTCTGCCCGCCACGCCTTTCTGAGCCCGCCAAAATCCTCACCGCGACTCCCCGTGAAGCGAATCAACGCCAGGAGCCCTCCACGACACGCCATCGCCGTTTCTTCCCCGCCGGCTACTTCCCGTGAAGCTTCCCTCGGGCGATTCGAGGTCGTCTGCGCGTCCCCGAGCTCGCCGTCTCCCCCAGCAACCCCATTGTGAGCGTCTGCTTCATTTCCCCCTCCCCTAGCGGCCTGTCCCTCGCCATAGGCGCCGTTCCCCTTGCTGCCCGAAGCTCACCACCGCTCGGGTCGTCACCGGCCATAGCTCCGGTGGCCCTCGAGCCCCCTCTGCCGCAGCGTTGGATGCGCGCGTGCATGGGCTACCTCCCGGTGCCCTCCGCGCGCCAAATGGTCCCCGGAGGCGCAACTCCGGCGAGTCGCCGCTGCGCTTTTGGTCGCCGCCGACCCCGCTCCGGTGGGCGCCGATGTGGTCGACCATCAGGGGCTAATCCCCCAGATTAATTAAGCCCCAGCCACTGACCAGTGGGCCCCGAGGTGGGTCAAACCACTGGTCAGCGTGGGGATTAGGCCTGTGTCAGTCACGTGTGGGCCTCGCACGTCAGGTTTGACCTGGCCTGGTTAGCCAACCAGCTGACGTCATAGTGACGTCAAGCTGACGCCATAATTCTATTTTTCTAGTTTTAAAATAATTCCAGAAATTGTTTAAAACTTCAAAAATTCATATAAATTAATCAGTAAATCAGATTAGAATAATTTATATATGAAAATTTATTGGAAAAATCCAATGAATCCAACGGTGCTATTATCATGCATGTTAGAGCAATCTATGTAGATGAACATTGACATTTATTAATAGGTTAACTTATGGAATTTGAAATGAAGAACGATTTTGAACCTATATTCGAACTCACTTCAAATTAACTTGGACAATAGTTCCATTAGCTCATCCATACATGCTACCATGTCATGATCATGCATCGTATTGTTGCACTTGCGTGTATTGATTGCTATTTATCTCCATTACGGTAGGCCTTGCTTCTGAGGATACCCCCAAGTATTCCAACGAAGGAGAAAACCTTCCCGCTACCCAGCAAGGCAAGCAACCCCCTTGATCATTAAGATAACATCCCACTCTCTCGCTCCTACTGTTGTTTATTGCATTAGGACAAATGTTCACTTGTGTGTCATACACGGTAGATGAACCTATTCTTTTGCATGACCTGTCATTGTCACAGTAAATAGCTAAACCTTGCAACCTAGCATACCTGGTAGATGCTTGTGCCATGATGTGCTTACCTTACCTTGCTTGCTATGCTAGCTATGCTTAGAGTTATGCCAGGTCTGTTTCATCTCTAGTTGATGAACTGGAGTGAAACCATGTTGTTCGAATGTGATAAGCTTATGATGAACCCGATTTGGTAAAGATAGCGATGAGAGGCTATGTAGAAGTACATAGCGGGTTGTCTCATTGGAACCGTTCTTAGGAACCGAGTTCCGTGTTTGTGATCCAAGAGTAGTTACTACCACATGCTGGGCCCTGAAATATGACCTCGCTCGACTTATCATTCGCTTAGTCCTTAGTCCAGGAGTTGCAAGTAGTTTATGGTGTTTATAGCATGCTAGAGGCCGTGCATAGCGTTGACCCTAGGGGTGGGTTACGACGCAGTAGGCAGTGGCACGGTGTACTTAGGGTCACCCGTATGGTGGGCTTGAGAACCCTGCACACATCGTTTGGGGCCGTAGCGGAAACTTTAGCCGGACTTCCGTGCGGGTTCAGTCTCAACTAGGCGATAGCCTCGACTAGATGTCTTATGTGATTGACGGTCATGGCCGAGTCCCTCGCTAGGCTTCCGCTTGAAGGTTGCCGAGGTACATGGTTTTATGAGCACACAGCGATAAGTGGCGAGAGCGTGGGTGAAGAAGTACACCCCTGCATGGTATGAAACTATTCGAATAGCCGCGTGTCATATCCCTAGCTAGATGTCCTAGGATAGCATGTGTTTGCATCATGTTTCATCTTATTGCATCAACATGAAATGGGGAACAAAAGAAACCCCCAAGCTCACATTGAATCCAAACAACTCAAACTTGGTGAAAGTTCAACAAATCCAAAATGCCCACTAAAAATGTTCCCTATGTGTGGTAAATTTGGACATGATTATAACAGGGATCATTTTAATTATTTGAACACCTAAAGCAATTTAGAAATAAATGATAAAGCCTCTAAAAATATTAAATAAAGCATTTATCATTATTTTAGTTTTCAAATATCCTAAAACTTTAGAGAAAAGTTTGAAATACTCAAACTTCAATAGATAAAATATTTGGGATATTTTAAATAGCTTATGTGCCTGAAATCAAAATAACACAAACGACAGAAAATAGATAATAGAAAATAAAAAGAAAACAAAAAGGGGGAAAGCCTACCTGGGCCAGGGAAGAAGTCGGCCCAGCCCACCAGGGGCGAACCGGTCTTCTTCCACCTCCGGCCAGAAGGACGCCCGGCGCGTGGTCGCCACACGCCGGCCACCTCCTCCGTGCCTGGCTGCTGGCCTGGAGGGATGGGAGGGCGCCAGCTCGAGGCCCCCTTTCCGTGGCCTCCTTCTCCTGTCCCACTCCCCTAGCGAGCTCTCCCTCTCGCCCTCTTTCTTCCCCCTACTCTGCCATAGCCGAGCTCGGCTCGAGCTCGCCGCTGTCGTGCTAGCCGCCCCGTCGCCTTGCTAGGTAGCCCCCAAGAACCGCCGCTACCCCCTCGTCCTCCCCGTGACCCTAGAAGACACCGGGAGCCCCTCTATGCCACGCCATCGCCGTTCCTCCCCGCCGGTCCGTACCTCTTCCGACCTCGCCGTCGCCTCTTCTAGAACCGCGGTGAGCCGCTAGTGATCCTCCCCTTCTCCCCCTTCTCTTCCGTGCCCCATAGACGTCGTGCCCTTCTTGCCCGAGCTCCGGTCGCCGCTGCCCTCGATGCCGGCGTCGATCCCGACCACCCCAGCCTCTGGTTCGGGGCTACATCGACGCGTGGTCGAGCGTAGGCTCTCCCAACGCTCTCCGCCGTCCATTTGGTCACCGGTGCAAGGACTCCGACCCCCTCCGCCATCCCTGACGTCGCCGGCGGCTCAACGCCGGTGAGTCAACTTGTCTGACCGTCAGGGGTTTGACCCCTAGGTCGCTGGCAGGTGGGCCCAGGCCCCTGTAGTCAATTCCTAATTAAGAAAATTAATTAGTTAGTTTAATTAACCTAATCTGTCATTGTCATGTGGACCCAGAACTTTTAATTAGGTGATTGAGTCACTGACATGTAGTCCCCACATATCAGGTTTGACTCTGGCCCGGTCAGCTGACCACCTGATGTCATAGTGATGTCATGCTGATGTAATAAAAGCAATTTCTAGTTTAAAAATAATTCCAAAAATTATTCAAAACTTTAAAAATTCATCTAAATTAATCTTTAAATCGCATGAAAATAATTTATATATGAAAATTTATCAGAAAAATCCAATGAATCCAATGGTGCTATTGTCATGCATGTTAGAACAATCTAAGTAGGTGGACATGGACATTTACTAATAGGTTAATATATGAAATTGGAAATGAAGAATAATTTTGAACCTATATTCAAACTCATTTCAAATTAACTTGAACACTAGTTGCATTTGCTCATCCATACATGCTATCATGCCATGATCATGCATCATATTATTGCACTTGCGTGTGTTGATCGTTTCTTATCTGCATTGCGGTAGGTCCTGCTTCTGAGGATACCCCCGAGTATCCCGGTGAAGGAGAGAACCTTTCCGTTACCTAGCAAGGCAAGCAACCCCTTTGATCATTTCGATTACATCCTACTCTCTCGCTCCTGCTCTTGTTTATTGCATTAGGATAGTCGATCACATGTCAGTCATACACAATAGATGATCCTATTCTACTGCATAACCTGACATTGTCACAGTAAATAGTCAAACCTTGCAACCTAGCATACCTGGTAGATGCTTGTGCCATGATGTGCTTAGCTTGCTTTGCCTGCTATGCTTGCTATGCTTAGAGTTGGGTCAGGTCTGATTCATCTGGGTGCTGAACTGGGTGAAACGATGTTGTTCTGATGTAGTGATATAATGATGAACTCGATTTGGTAAAGGTAGCGATGAGAGGCCATGTAGGAGTACATAGCGGGTTGTCTCATTGGGACCGTTCTTAGGAACTGAGTTCCATGTTTGTGATCCCAGACTAGTTACTACCACACATTGGGATACTTAATTGACCCTCTCGACTTATCATTCGCTTAGTCGTTAGTGCAGGAGTTGTAAGTAGTTTCTGGTGTTAATAGCATGCTAGAGGCCACGCGTAGCGCTGAGTCTAGGGGTGGGTTACAACGCGGTAGGCAGTGGCATGGTGTACCAAGGGTCACCCGAATGGTGGGCTTGGGTACCATGCGCACATTGTTTGGGGCCGTAGCGGAAACTTCGGCCGGACTTCCGTGCGGGTTCAGTCTCAAATAGGCGATCGCCTGGACTAGAGGTCTTATGAGATTGGCGGTCGTGGCCGATTCCCTCGCTGGGCATCCGCTTGACGGTTTTCGAGGTGCATGGTTTTATGAGCACACAGCGATAAGTGGCGGGAGCGTCTGTGAAGAAGTACACCCTTGCAGGGTATGAAACAATTCGAACTGTCGCGTCCTCGGATATGGACTACCTGGAGAACTTATGCTGTTTATAGATAATCAAATGGATACTCATAAAAATATCGTGACAAGTGTGAGTATCGGGGATGGCACTCTCCTAGGAGAGGGAAGTGAATCCATGGTGGTGTATTGCTATGGAGTTAGTGGACTCGTGTGCGATATCTAAAATGTAAACAAAGAGTTAAATTGAGTAGTGTAGGTTAGCCATGAGTCAAAGCTGGCATTGCTGCATAAACTCTGCCTCTCCCTTTGTTGATACATGAGCATGAATAGACTAGGTCTGTTTTAAAGACTTGCTGAGTATGTTTCTACTCACTTTTGCTTAATAAATGTTGCAGATGAGACCCAGGATCCATTAGGTGGGTTCATTCTAGATGTTGACGATGCCGAATAGCTGGTGTCCCAGCTACGACATTTGCCATGTGGCGGGCTGTAGATCGTCAGGGCATTTTCCTTTTTACCCTTTCATCTGTCTGTACTCAAACAGCTTATGCTTCCGCTTGGTTTGTATGAACATGTTTGTATGACTTGACTGTCGGGTCATGTGACCCCTACCTGTAAGAACATATTTTGCAAGGCGCATCTCAGCCTCTTAAATAAAAGTCATGTTGTCGTATGGTTATGTTGTGATGCCATGGTTGTATCTATGCATATCGGGCATGTTATGCGTATGTGTGACGTGCACCGGTATGTATGGGATCCAACACCTAGTCGTGTGCCTTTAGTAGTACTCTTTACGGGAAACTGCCTCTTTGTGCTTCCACCGAGCCATGGTAGCTTGCTACCACCCATGTATCCTTCTTTCCTGCTGTGTCTGTCCATTCGGGGAAATGTCTCGCAGTGTCATGGAGTCCCTGTAGCCTGCTATGACTCGTCTATGTGCTGTGATGGCATTTATGTCACATGACGTAATGGAGTCCTTGTAGCTTGCTATGACTCGTCTACACATGCTTGAGGCCGACACCTGCATTGTTGGGTTACGTATGGCTATTTTCGTACAGATGTGCCACTTGGGTCCTGTGACTAGTCATGTCGGCCCCGGTTCTCTGTCATTTGATTGCCAGCGATATGTTCACATATGTGAGCCAAAAGACGCAAACGGTCCTGGCTGAGGTAAGGCTGCAGCCGTGGAGCTTACCGTGCGTGAGGCCGCAAAGTGATGTGATATGTTACAGTCTGGGTTCATATGACTTAGGATCAAGGTCCACCTAAGTTTCATCATTCGGTCGACCCACTTGACGCGGATGACTGGCTGACTAGCATGTATCGCAAAATTCGAGCTGCCAGTGTATCTGAGGCTAGCAAGGTGACCTTTGTTGCATACCTTCTGGAAGGACCCACCAATCTTTGGTGGGAAAATTATGAAGCTAAGCGTCCTGTAGGCCCCGCACCAACTTTGGAAGATTTTAGTGAGGCATACCGTACCCATCAAATCCCAAAAGGGCTAATTGATCGCAAGAGAGAGGAGTTCTATCATTTCACCCACGGTAGAATGACAGTGGATGCCTATAGCCGTGAGTTCGGCAATCATGCTCGTTATGCTCTGGCGGAAGTGTCAACCGATGCCAAAAAATAGGCTAGGTTCCACAAGGGACTTGGTCCTGAGCTCCGTCGAGATCTGCGCCTGCATGAGTGCACAACCTTCCAGGCTCTCGTCAGCAAGGCTATCAATGTCGAAACTAGACAGACAGAGTACGAGGAAACTAGGAAGCACACCCGTGACTTCAGCCCTGCATCTGGATCGGGCTCCAACAAACGCCGGGTGTGGGTGCCCAATGCATCTCTACCGCCAAGGTACACTGCGAGGCCATCCTTCTAGGTGCCTTGCTCAGCTCAGCCCAACCCTCCAGCTAGGACATTCAGAGGTCCTCCTGCCAATGCTGCCCCCCATGCCATCGTGGTCTGCTACAATTGTGGAGAACCAGGACACTACTCCCGTGAGTGTCCTCAGAACAATGCTAAGTCGGCTGGATGTGGGAAGAAAGGAAAAGCCTTCTATGTGAAGCCAGCTCCTGCTCGTGGTCGAGTGAACTATGTTTCTACTAAAGAAGCCCTTGAGGATCCTGATGTTATCCTAGGTACGCTCCTTGTCAATAGTCATCCAACATATGTTCTATTTGATCCTGGGGCATCTCATTCATTCATCTCAGAAAGTTATGCACAGTTGCATAACATGTCTTTTTGTGATATGCCTACTCCTTTAGTAGTTCAGACTCCTGGTTCGTAGTGGCAAACTTCTAGAGTGATCCATGATAGCCCTCAAGTCTTCGGACATCAATATCATCTTAGGCATGGACTGGATGAAAGACCACTATGCTAAGATTGATACTCATGCTTGGAATGTTAAACTTACACATCCATCGGGTGAGATAGCTAATGTCTCCACTCGAACATCCAAGTGCCAACTCTATTCCCTCAATGCTAGCCCTCTTCCAGAATTGTAAGATATTTCGGTAGTCCGTGATTTTCCGGATGTCTTGCTAGAAGAACTGCCGGGAATTCCACCTATCAGAGATGTCGAGTTTGTGATAGAGCTCATCCCCAGGACTGTCCCAATAGCCAAAAGACCCTATAAGATGGCACCCTTAGAACTAGCCGAACTTACGATCCAACTCGATGAAGCTTTGAAGAAAGGTTTCACCCTTCCTAGTTCTTCTCCTTGGGCTTGTCTCGTCCTCTTCGTCAAGAAGAAGGATGGATCGGATCGGATGGTCGTGGATTATCGGCTAGTGAATCTGGTCACCATAAAGAACAAGTATCCGCTCCCTAGGATCAACGATTTGTATGATCAACTCGCTGGATCCTTTGTCTTTTCCAAAATGGATATGAGGTTGGGATACCATCAAATCATAATTAGAAATGGGGACATTCCAAAAACGGCTTTTGTTACTCATTATGGCCAATATGAGTACGCCGTTATGTCCTTCAGTTTAACCAATGCCCCAGCAACCTTCTCTTGCTTGTTGAATTCGATCTTCATGGAGTATTTGGATAAATTCGACGTGGTCTACCTCGGCGACATACTCATCCACTCAAAGAACGAACAGGAACATGCCGAGCATCTAAGGCTGGTATTGATGAAACTTCGAGAGCACCACCTGTATGCCAAATTTTCCCAGTGTGAGTTTTGGTTGCCAGAAGTAACCTATCTAGGCCACGTGATCTCAGGTAAAGGTATTGCTGTCAATCCCGAGAGAGTTCAGGCCGTCCTTTATTGGACTCAACCTGAATCCGTTAAGCAAGTTTGGAGTTTCCTTGGCTTAGCGAGCTATTGTCGCTGCTTTGTTGAGAATTTCTCCATGGTTACGAAACCTCTAACTGAACTCCTCAAGAAAGATAAAAAGTTCGAGTGGACTCCACAAGGTGAGGACACTGTTCAGGAGTTGAAAAGATGACTGACCTCTGCTTCCGTTCTGGTGCCACCAGATTTCTCGAAGGACTTTGTTATCTATTGCGATGCCTCGGGACAAGGATTAGGTTGTATTCTCATGCAAGATTGCCATGTGATTGCATACGCATCTCGAAAGTTGCGTCCACATCAGGATAATTATCCAACACATGATCTTGAGCTTGCAGCTGTGGTCCATGCACTGAAAACCCGGCGACATTACCTTCTGGGTAATCGTTGCGAAATTTACACTAATCACCAAAGTCTGAAATATATTTTCACCCAGCCGGATTTGAATCTCAAGCAAAGATGGTAGGTTGAATTGATTACAGATTACGACTTAGGGATAACTTACACCCCGGGAAAAGCCAATGTCATGGCTGATGCACTAAGTTGTAAGTCTTATTGTAACAACCTGATGTTACAACAAGGTCAATCACTTCTCTATGAGGAATTTTGGAAATTGAACCTCCACATTCTTCCTCAAGGATTCCTATCGAACTTGGTGGCGAAACCTACTCTGAAGGATCAAATAGTAGCTGTCCAGAGGTATGACAAAGGTATATCTCGGATCAAGGAGAATATTGCTAGCGGAAATGCTAAAGATTTCTACAAGGACGGTGAGGGTGTTGTGTTCTTTTAGAACCGATTGGTGGTTCCTAAGAGCAAATGCTTAAGACAGCTAATCCTTAAGCAGGCTCATGATTATCCTCTCACAATGCATCCGGGTAGTACCAAGATGTATCAGGACCTACGCCAGAGGTTCTGGTGGACTAGGATGAAGAGAGAAATTGCCCAGTTCGTTGCTAATTGCGACATTTGTCATCGTGTTAAGGCAGAACATTGAAGGCATGTTGGCACCCTTCAACCTTTAGCTATTCCCGAATGGAAATGGGATAAGGTCGGTATGGATTTCATCACTGGATTTCCCAGGACCAAGAGAGGGAATAATGCTATATTTGTGGTCATTAATCGCCTTTCCAAAGTGGCTCATTTTCTTCCTGTTCGGGAGAGTATAACTGCTAGCCAACTAGCGGAGTTATATGTTTCTCGAATAGTCTCTCTTCATGGTGTTCCATTGGAGATTAACTCAGACCACGAAAGTATCTTTACTTCCCGATTTTGGGAAAGTTTTCAAACTCCCATGGGGACTCATGTATCCTTTAGCACTACTTTCCACCCGAAATCAAGTGGTCAAGTTGAGCGAGTGAATCAAATCCTCGAAGACATGCTCTGAGCTTGTGTTATATCCTTCAGTATGAATTGGGAGAAATGTCTTCAATTTGCCGAATTTCCTTATAAAAATAATTATCAATCAAGCTTGGGAAAACCCCTTGTGAAGTTCTCCATGGACGAAGGTGTCGAACACCTCTTAAGTGGTCAAAACCCAGAGAGAGGCAACTCTTTGGCCCGGATATGATCCAGGATGCAGAGGAGCAAGTTCGCATTATTCATGAAAAGTTTAAAACAGCCCAATCTTGTCAAAAGAGCCAATATGATTGCCATCATAAGGCTGTGACCTATGAAGTTGACGAGAAGGCTTACCTTCGGGTTACACCTCTGAAGGTACCCATCGATTCGGTATCAAGGGCAAGTTGGCTCCTCGTTACATTGGACCTTTTTGCATTCTTGCTAGACGAAGAGAGGTTGCCTACCAATTGGAACTTCCGCCGCATCTTTCCAAGGTTCATGATGTCTTCCACATCTCGCAACTCACGCGTTGCTTCTCGGACCTTGTCCGTGAAGTAGACCACGAAGCGCTTGATCTCCAAGATAAACTTACATATCGAGAATACCCTGTTTGTATTCTTGATCAAGCTGAGTGTACCACTCGTCTTCGGAACATCAAGTTTCTCCAGGTTCAGTGGTCACACCATTCTGAAAAGGAGGCCACATGGGAAAGAGAAGATCGCCTTCGACTAGAGTACCCCGCGCTCTTCCCGACGACTTCAAATTCTCGGGACGAGATTCCTTTGAGTGGGGGTGAGTTGTCACATCCCTAGCTAGATGTCATAGGAAAGCATGTGTGTGCATCATGTTTCAATTTTGCATCAACATGAAATGGGGATTAAAAGAAACCCCAAGCTCACATTGGAATCAAATTAATTAAAAGTTTGTGAAAAACTCAACAAACTAAATATGCCAATACAAAATGTTCCCTATGTCTGATAAATATGGACATGAATATATCAGGGGCAATTTTAAATATTTGAACAATTATAGAAATATAAAAATAAATAAGAAAGCCTCTGAAAACGCCAAATAAAGCATTATCAATACTTTATATTTCAAAATATATTGAAACTTTTTATTATTGTTTGAAATATTCAAACTTGATATTATAAAATATTTTGGACATTTTATAAAAGCATTTGTACCTGAAAAAAACAAATGTCAGAAATAGAAAAATAGACAAAAAAGAAAAGAAAGAGGAAGAAGCCCAGGGGGAACCGACCCATCTGGCCCGTGCCAGTCATACCTATCCTCTCGCTAGGAGGACAGGGGCATGCGCTCGCCGCGCGCGGGCACACGCCAGCCACCTCCTCCCTGCTTGGCTGCTGGCCTGGAGGGCTCGAAGAGCGCTCGCACGAGCCTCCTTGCCGTGGCCTCTTCTCCTCCCCTCTCTCCCCTGGGTGCTCTCTCTCGCGCTCTCTCCTCCCCCTCCTCTCCTCTGTTCTTCCCTTGCAGGACTGAAGACGCCACCGATTCACCGTCTCTCGTGCGTCCCCCACCACGCCAAGGCGCTAGAAGACCCTCCGGTGAGGCCCCGGATAGTTTCCCCCTAGCCCCGACGTTGTTCCCGTCCGCTAGCCCCCGCCTGCCGCTAGAGCCGAGAGGAGCTCGCTACCGGTCATGGCATAGCTGTGGCCATAGCGGCCACAGCTTGCACCTGACCGCGGGCTCGTGCTCGTGGTGCGTCCATGGGCCCGTAGCCACCTTTAGCTGCTCCTGCCGCGCCCTTTAGTATCGTAGCCGGTCCTGTCCGAGATGCCGCCGCCATGGAGGTCGTCGCCGGTGTCGATCGTGACCACCCCAGCCTCTGGCTTGGGGCTACATCGACGCGCGCTCGAGCGCAGGCCCTCCCAGTGCCCTCCGCCGTCCTTTGGGTCGTCGGAGGAGGTGATCTATCATGGATTTGTCGTGGCAGATGTCCGGGTGAACGGACTTAGGTTCGGGGCGAAGACACAACTACGTGGGGGCTTGAAGGGGTTGATCGGAATCGAGAGACACGGAGTTTACCCAGGTTCGGCCCCTCCGATGAAGGTAAAAGCCTACGTCCTGCGTGTCTGGTATTGATGATGAAGGAGATCTCTCAGTTAGAAGGGTGCTAATTCCTACCTCTAATCACGAGAGCCTCTAATCTGTCTATCTCTAATCTCTTGTGTTGTGTAACTTGTGGACTTGTCAACTTGTCCCTCTAGGGGTGCTCTACCCCTCCTTATATAAGTTCAGAGGGTAGGTTTACAAATAGAGTCCTACTAGGAGTAGGATTGGGACTAGTCTCTCTAGAATCCTATTCCGGGTTTTGTAACCTTCGGCAGGGAGTCTTTCTCTCTTTGAGCCTTCTGTTGTGAGCCTCCTGACGCCGGCTTACATGAAGGTCTTGGGTCTGGTTGTCCTGTGATCCACTTGCCGGGTCATTAATAAAATGTCATGTCTTTTCTGGGTCTCTTGTAAGTCGCCAGGCCGGGTCATACCGCGGGGTATATCCCCGACATTAGCCCCCAGATTAGTTTGAATTTGTTCATGCTAAGCTCCTGAAATAAGAATAACAAATATGTTAAGTAGCCGGCTTGCTCCTTTGGCCAGCTTATGAAATGGCTCCTCAGAAATCTGGTCATTTTCGCATATGAAATAGTCGTCTTCGATAATCATCTTGCTTGTCAATGTCCTTTGAAAATATTGAGAATAGAACACCCATATGCCATTGAGTCGGCTTCCAATACTCTTGGCGGGTCATTTCCGCCAGGTCATAATCATTGATGATGCCGGGTCATTATCATTCGTGATGTCGGGTCAAATAACTAGAATCCAGCTAACTTGATAAAAATATTGGGATGAAAATGCATCTGATGTAAAACCGGACTTCCATTGTTGTGAAGCAGGGCGGCTTATATAAAATCCGGCGGGTTATGATCTTTTGATAACGTCGGGTCATAAATATTTGGTGACGTCGGGTCTAACAACTAAACTCCATAATTAATATCTTGAAAATTCTCCTCAAAGTTTTTGATATGTCCATATTACTTGTAGCCCCCATGCTCCGAGATTATCCATGATAACTTGCTGCTTTGCAATAATATTTTGGATTTTGTAGCCCCCAAGTGCCGGGTTGTCCTGCCTGCAATAACCTAGGACTTATAACTGCCTTATACCTTTATAAAGCTTCGGCGGGGGTAGCCCCCAAGGGCCGGCTGATCAGAACGTGAGGCGTCAGGTCTTCAATTTGAATCTCTTAATCTGTTGGATCAGCTGAATACTCTAGCCCCCAAGTGCCGGGTCACACACCTGCGATAACTTGGGACTTTAGAAAATTTGTTCAGAGTGGTGTAGCCCCCAAGTGCCGGGCCAGTAAGAATTACTGGGCTGGGACTTAGGAAAATATAAAAACACCGGCTCATCTCCTTGAGATAATAGGGTCTTGCTAACAATGTAATGATTTGAAAAACCGGCTTGCATTAGCCCCCAAGTGTCGAGGTGCATGCTTGCAGCGACATGGGACTTGCATATTTGATATAAACTGAACTTGAATAATTTAGCCCCCAAGTGCCGGGTCGTCTGCTTGCGGCGACTTGGGACTATAATATGACTCCCCACAATTTGTTGAATGAATCCCTGACCGTGGTTGTAATAGAACCCGACATGAATATCCTGGAATAATTCCTTCGTCTTTGACATGAAATCCCTGCTCGTGGTTGTGATGTAACCCAACAAATTTATATTGAAGAAATCCATGAGTGTTGTAGATTACCACAGAGCACAATTGAAGAAATCCGAGAACCAATTAATTATATGACACGGCATTATATTTGATAGGGAGGCTCTTTGAAAAATAATGGATTCTGCAAGCCGGCTTGAAAACCTCAATCATTAGTATTGGTTATGATGAACCATGAAGATCCAGCCAGGTTTGGCTATTAAAGATCCATTTTTTCTTGCGGAGTACTTAATGGCGGCTCATCTTTGAGAGATAAAACCTGGAAAAATAAACAAGACAGAATATATTCTGCATTGTTGTAAGGGCGGCTTGAAAAAGCACAACCTGGAGATGTTATAACATTGCTTCTTCTTTCATAATATTGCTCTGACCCGGCTGGATAAGCCGGTCATGATATGTCATGTGAATATGATGCAATGTATGATGCAAAGTATGATGCAATGCATGATGCAAAGTATGATGCAATGTTTTACTTGTGAACATTTTTGGTGCGAACGCCGGTTGTTTGTGTTAGATAAGCTACACCCAGAGGTGGGAATCCCCCTTTGACAACCATGGCTAATTGTGTTAGACGGAGATGGCATAAAGCCGGCTGATAAGGTGTTAGAAGCTATACCCGAAGGTTAGAAGCCACCCTCAGCAGTATGGCGTGAATGCCGGTTATTAGGGTGTTAGATACCCGTCGGTAAAAAAACCTTACAACCACGGCTAATCATGTTAACCGGAGATTTGGCATAAAGCCGGCCCATAGGGTGTTAGAAACGATACCCATCGGTAAGAAGCCCCCTTCAGCAATATGGCGTAAACGCCGGTCAATAAGGTGTTAGAAGCGATACACGGAGGTAAGAAGCCACCCTCAACCGCGTCTAATCGTGTTAAACGGAATTTGGCATAAAGCCGGAGGATAAGGCGTTAGAAGCGATACCCAGAGGTAAGAAACTGCCTTCAACAGTCGCAGTTGACATGTCAACTGGAATATTTGTGAATTAGTTTTGTCAATCGCCATCTTGTAAGCCGCCATCTTGTATGAAGGAAAGGCAGAAGCTCCAATAAATTCAGGCACCTATGTTTGAATGGTGCATCATGGCGGTTCGTCCTCTTGGGCAACTTTTAATCATCCGCCAATAATGTAATAGCCCCCAGGATTGGGTTTTCTCTTGCAAAGACTTGGGGTTCTCGTTGAAAACGACCAAATGTATCTCACCATGTCTGTAGCCCCTGAGTCTTAAGTTGACTCAAAGAGGCGGCTTTGAGAGTCTCCACTGATGGTTGAGGTTGACCGTGGTGGGTTATAGATGATCTCGTATGAATTGTTTGAATGATCCGGTCGATGGTTCTTCCTGGCTGGTTGTTGAAGTGAACCAAGCTATAATGGCGGTGACTTGCGTGCTTGTCCTATGGGCGGCTCGTATCGACGAGCACTGCACCGATATGTTGATGTAGATCAAACTGTGGGTGGTGGCTTGCGCGCGTCAATTGGGCGGCTCGTACTGGTGTATGCAGCTGCTGGCGTGTTCATGTAGATGTCAAAGTCAGCTGCGACATGATTGCAAGAGACGGCCACGACACTATAAGCCAGCAGAGTCGCGAGAGATGGCCACGGCGTTGCGAGCCGGGCGGTTGAGTAGTGGCGTTGTTGGTGAAGACCATATCACGAATGCGGCAGCTTACCGCGTCCATTGGGCGGCTCGTACTGGTGTATGCGGCCACTGGCGTGTTGATGTAGACGTAGAAACCAGCCGTGGCATTGTAAGTCGGTGCTGTTTTGGAAGACGCCATGGTGTTGCAAGCGCATGGATGGCGAGAGATAGCCATGGTGTTGTAAGCCGGAGTAGTGGCGAGAGACGGCCATGGCATTGTAAGCCGGTCCGGCCACGAGAGACGGCCATGGCGTTGTAGGCCAGCACGGACGTGCGAACCGCCGGTGGTGGTGTAAGCGCGGACGGGAGAATCAGCCATGGACGTTGTAAGCTGGCGCAAATGGGTGACTCGGCCGCGGGTATTGTAAGCCGGCGCGGAAAGATGACTCAGCCGCGGACGTTGCGAGCCGGCGCGGCCGCAAGAGATGGCAATGGCGCTGTAAGCCGGTACGGACGTCGGTGCCAAATGACGCTGGTGCGCCTCCATCTCCACGATAGGATGCCACTTTGGTAATGAATAATTTGTCCTATGTAAAAACTATTACAAAGACAAAGTAATTGTTCTTCGAAGGAATCAAAATGTATAGATAAAATAAATTGGGTAGATAGCACCTGTTTCGTCTCGATGACCAGCTGAGTCATATGTATCGTCCATGGATCGCCTCCCGCAATTTCAACAGAAATTGAGGCACTCTCTCGAGGCCGCAGGGGAGGTGACGACTCAGCCACAGCGACTCCAAGACGGCGCTAGACCAGGACGGCTCAGTGGTGACGGCGTTTCATCAAAGAAGTCCAGCAGGGCGACTCGAGGCGGTGAAGGACCACGGCGTGTTTGACAAGCGGGTCCCATTTTTTTTAAACCTCTTATCTTCCCAACCGGCTCCCCACGTCCTTATCCACCACCTCCCACTCCTCCATACCCTGCGATGGCTGTGACCCGGTGACGCGGGTGGTAGTGCGAACCATGGTGGAGGCGGCTAGTGCGTGAGGAAATCGGTGGCTCGCGGTAGTAGAACTGACGGCTGCCCGACAACGCCAGCCTGCGGTGGAACCGGAACGAGGTGGAGGCGGCTCACGGCAGCAGCTGGCGGCGGCTCAAACCAGCAGGGGCGGCGGCTCGGACCTATCATTTTTGAAATGGCGGGTTGTAGCAACGGGGGAGAGTGGCCTCGGGGTGGCTCACGGTGCAGCTGGCAGCTTGGGGAGCTCGGAGTAGAGGTGGTCGGAGGCGTAGGCCAATGCCGGCTCAAAGTGCACCCCAACGAGTCGAGTGTGCGATGGAGGCGAGAGACGGCCGGGGCCGTGGTGCACAGAGGCGGAGCAGCGTGTGGCGACACGAGCGGATGAGGCCAGTTCGGATGAGGCGAAAGCAGGCCACCGGTGGCGTTTTGGCCACGAGGCCGAGGCGAGGCCAGCCCGGCGCGAGTATACCATGGCCGTGGGGGCAGGTGTAGCAGCAACTGTATCAGCCGATGCACTCGGGAGTTGGTGCAGCAGAAATCGACCAGGCTTTGACACATCACCCGCCCGCGTGTGACGGTGCACACGACATAACCCTAAATTTTTCATGATCTCAAACTAGCATCGGCTCATCTTTATCCGAAAAATTGTGTGCTTCTTGATCCTTGGGAGAGATCCCTTCAAGAACACAAACCACCATGCGTGCCCCATGGTGGGCGCCAACTATCATGAATTTGGCACGGTAGATGTCCGAGTGAACGGACTTAGGTTCGGGGCGAAGACGCGACTACGTGGCGGCTTGAAAGGGTTGATCGGAATCGAGAGACACGGAATTTACCTAGGTTTGGCCCCTCCGATGGAGGTAAAAGCCTACGTCCTGCTTGTCTGGTACTGATGATGAAGGAGATCTCTCTCTGTTACAAGGGTGCTAATTGCTACCTCTAATCACAAGAGCCTCTAATCTGTCTATCTCTAATCTCTTGTCTTGTCTAACTTGTGGACATGTCAACTTGTCCCTCTAGGGGTGCTCTACCCCTCCTTATATAAGTGGAGAGGGTAGGTTTACAAATAGAGTCCTACTAGGAGTAGGATTAGGACTAGCCTCTCTAGAATCCTATTCTGGGTCTTGTAACCTTCGGCAGGGAGTCTTTCTCTATTTGAGCATTCTCTTGTGAGCCGCCTGACACCGGCTTAAACGTCGGGTCTTGGGCCTGGTTGTCCTGTGATCTGCCTGTCGGGTCATTAATAAAATGTCATGTATTTTCCGGGTCTCTGGTGAGTCGCCAGGCCGGGTCATACCACGGGGTACATCCCCGAAAGGAGCCGACCCCCTCCGTCGTCCTTGATGTCGCCGGCGGCTCAACCCCGGCGAGTCAACCGGCGCTGACGACGGGGTTTGACCCCAAGTCGACTCGCAAGTGGGACCCGCCCCCTTACTAATTAGAATTGGTTTAAAAAACTAATTAAACTAACTTAATTAAGTTAATGGCCCATTGATTAGTGGCCCCTAACCTAATCTAATTAGTAATTAGCTAATTATTTAACCCTGTTAGTGACTGGGTCACTGACTAGTGGGTCCCACTAGTCAGGTTTGACCTGGCCTGGTCAGCTGACCTGCTAACGCCGTGATGACGTCAGGCTGATGTAATAAAGGAATTTCTAGTTTTAAAATAATTCCAGAAAATGTTTAAAACTTCAAAAATTCATATCAATTAATCTGTAACTCAGGTGAAAATAATTTATACATGAAAATTTATTAGAAAAATCCAATGAATCTAATGGTGCGATTATTATGCATGTTAGAGAAACCTATGTAGATGAACACTGACATTTACTAATAGGTTAATATATGGAATATGAAATTGAGATTGATTTTGAACCTATATTCAAACTCACTTCAAACTAACTTGGACAATAGTTACACTAGCCCATCCTTATATGCTACCATGTCATGATCATGCATCATATTGTTGCACTTGCGTGTATTGATTGTTATTTATCTGCATTGCAGTAGGCCCTGCTTCTGAGGATACCCCTGAGTATTCCAACGAAGGAGAGAACCTTTCCGCTACCCAGCAAGGCAAGCAACCCCCTTTGATCATTCCGATAACATCCCACTCTTTCGCTCCTGCTCTTGTTTATTGCATTAGGACAAACATTCACTTGTCTGTCATACACGGTAGATGAACCTATTCTTTTGCATGAACTATCATTGTCACAGTAAATAGCTAAACCTTGCAACCTAGCATACCTGGTAGATGCTTGTGCCATGATGTGCTTAGCTTACTTAGCCTGCTATGTTTGCTATGCTTAGAGTTGTGTTAGGTCTGATTCATCTTGGTGATGAACTGGAGTGAAACCATGTTGTTCTTATGTGATAAGCTTATGATGAACTTGATTTGGTAAAGGTAGCGATGAGGGGCTATGTAGGAGTACATAGCAGGTTGTCTCATTGGGATCGTTCTTAGGAACGGAGTTCCATGTTTGTGATCCAAGACTAGTTACTACGACACGTTGGGATACTTAATTGACCCTCTCGACTTATCAGTCACTTAGTCCTTAGTCCACGAGTTGCAAGTAGTTTCTGGTGTTTATAGCATGCTGGAGGCCGTGCGTAGCGCTGACCCTAGGGGTGGGGTACGACGCGGTAGGTAGTGGCACAATGTAGTAAGGGTCACCCGAATGGTGGGCTTGGGAACCCCGCGCACATCGTTTGGGGCCGCAGCCAAAACTTCGGGTGGACTTTTGTGCAGGTTCAGTCTCAAATAGGCGATAGCCTAGACTAGAGGTCTTAGGCGATTGACGGTCATGGCCAACTCCCTCGCTGGGCTTCCCCTTGAAGGTTGCCGATGTGCATGGTTTTAAGAGCACATGGTGATAAGTGGCGAGAGCGTGTGTGAAGAAGTACACCCCTGCAGGGTATGAAACTATTCAAATAGCCGCATCCTCGGATATGGACTACTTGGAAAACTTATGTTGTTCATAGATAATAAAATGGATACTCATAAAAATATCAAGACAAGTGTTAGTACCGTGGATGGCACTCTCCCAAGAGAGGGAAGTGAATCCATGGTGGTGTATTGTCATGGAGTTAGTGGACTCGTGTGCGATATCTAAAATTTAAACAAAGAGTTAAAATTGTGTAGTGTACGTTAGCCATGAATCAAAGTTGGCATTGCTGCATAAACTCCACCACTCCCCTTATTGATACGTGATCTTGAAAATACTAGGTCTATTTTAAAGACTTGCTGAGTATGTTTGTACTCACGTTTGCTTAATAAATGTTGCAGATGAGACCCAGGACCAATCAGGTGGGTTCTTTCTAGATGTGGACGATGCCGAATAGCTGGTGTCCTAGCTATGATCTTATGCCTTGTGGCGGGCTGTAGATAGTCAGGCCATGTGCCTTTTTACACTTTCATTTGTCTGAACTCTGACGGCTTATGCTTCCGCGTGGTCTGTATGAACTTGTTTGTATAACTTGAGTGTCGGGTCATGTGACCCCTATCTGTAAGAACATATTATGTAAGGATCGTCTAAGCCTCTTAAATAAAAGTTGTGTTGTTGTATGGTTATGTTGTGATGCCATAGTTGTATCTATCCATATCGGGCATGTCGTGCGTACGTGTGACATGCAACAGTATGTATGGGATCGGACTCCTAGTCGTGTGCCTTTAGTAGTACTCTTTATGGGACATTGCCTCTTTGTGCTTCCATTGAGCCTTGGTAGCTTGCTACTACTTCGGACACATTGATTGACCGGCATGTATCCTTCTTTGCTGTTGTGTCTGTCCCTTCGGGAAAATGTCTCGCAGTGTAATGGAGTCCCTATAGCTTGCTACGACTCATCTACGTGCGGTGATGGCATTTATGTCTCATGATGTAATGGAGTCCTTGTAGCTTGCTATGAATCATCTACACACGCTTGAGGCCGACACCTGCATTGTTGGGTTACGTATGCCTGTTTCCGTACGGATGTGCCACTTGGGTCCTATGACTTGTCTTGTCGGCCCGGGTTCTCTGCCATTTGATTGCCAGCGACATGTTCACATATGTGAGCCAAAAGACGCATACGGTCCCGGCTAAGGTAAGGCTGCAGCCGTGGAGCTTACCGTGCGTGAGGCTGCAAAGTGATGTGATATGTTACAATCTGGATTCATATGACTTAGGATCGGGGTCCCGACAAAACATGCCAGTAGTTGCATACACCAGTACAAGCCGCCCAATGGACGGTTTTGAATCGCCACCCTGTGGTCCAATCAACATTGACATATCAATGCAGTGCTCACCTGTACGAGCTGCCCAATGGGCGAGCGTAACGCCGCCCACAGTCTGATCTACATCAACTTATTAGTGTGGTGCTCGTCGGTACGAGTCGCCCAACGGATAGGCGCAAAGTCGCCGCCACTACAGTTTGGTTAAACTTCAACAACCAGCCGGGACGAACCATTGACCGGATTATGGAAACAATTTATGCACGGTCATCTATAACCTGCCACGGTCAACCTCGACCATCGGTGGAGCTTCTCAAGCTGCCTCTTCAAGTCAACTTAAGACTCGGGGGCTATAGACATGGCGAGACTCATTTGGTCGTTTTCAACGAGAACCCCGGGTCTTTGCAAGAGCTATTACAATATTGGCAGAAGATTAAAAAGTTGCCCAAGAAGACGAACCGCTGTGGTGCACCATTCAAACATGGATGCCCGGATTTATTGGATCATCATAAAGTCACTTGGAGTTTTTGTCGTTTCTTCATACAAGATGGCGGTTTACAAGATGCCGACTTACAAGATGGTGCACAAAACCTAGCTATCGAAGTGGGCTTCCCACCTCCGGGTGTAGCTTAACTAACCCTAACAGCTGGCTTTATGCCAAAAAAGTTGACAAGTCAACTTTGGTTGTCGAAGGGGGCTTCCCACCTCCCGGTGTAGCTTATCTATCCCTAACAACCGACTTTCATGCCAAAAATGTTGACAAGTCAACATTGGCTGTCGAAGGGGGCTTCCCACCTCCAGGTGTAGCTTATCTAACCCTAACAGCCGGCTTTATGCCAAAAAAGTTGACAAGTCAACATTGGTTGTCGAAGGGGGCTTCCCACCTCCGGGTGTAGCTTATCTATCCCTAACAATTGGCTTTCATGCCAAAAATGTTGACAAGTCAACATTGGCTATCGAAGGGGGCTTCCTACCTTCGGGTATAGCTTATCTAACCCTAACAGCTGGCTTTATGATAAAAAATTTGATAAGTCAACTTTGGTTGTCGAAGGGGGCTTCCCACCTCCCGGTGTAGCTTATCAAACCCTAACAACCGGCTCTTAAGCCAAAAATGTTGACAAGTCAACATTGCATCATACATTGCATCATACATTGCATCATACATTTCATCATATTCACATGTCATGCCGGCTTATCAAACCGGGTCAGAGCAAGATTATGAAAGAAGGAGCAACGTTATGAAAGATATAACATCTCCGGGTTGTCCTTTTTCAACCCACCCTTACATTAATGCATAATATATTTTGTCTCGTTTATTTTTGCAGGTTTTATCTCTTAAGATGAGTCGCTATTAAGTATGATGAAAAAGTTCTGCAAAGAGCAAATGGGTCTTTAATAGCCAACTTGGCTGGATCTTCATGGTTTATCATAACCAGTACTAAATGATTGGGTCTTCAAGCCAGCTCGGAGAATTTATTATTTTTCAAGAGTCGCCCCGTCAGGTATAATGTCGTGTCATCTAATTGACCGGTTCTCGGAGTTCTTCAAATGTCCTCTGTAGTAATCTACAACACTCATGGATTTGTCCAACATATATTTGCCAGGTTGCACCGCAACCACGAGCAGGGATTTCATGTCAAAGACAAAGGAATTATTCAAGGATATTCATTCCGGGTTATATTACAACCACGGTCAAGGATTCATTCAACAAATTGTGGTGAGTGATATTATTCTTACATAGTCCCGAGTCGCCGCAGGTAGGCGACCCGACCCTTTGGGGCCACACTATTCAAGTCCAGTTTATATCAAATATGCAAGTCCCATGTCGCTGCAAGCATGCACCACGACACTTGGGGGCTAATGCAAGCCGGTTTTCAAATCACTATTGTCAGCAAGACCCTATTATCTCAAGGAGATGAGCCGGCCTTTCTATATCTTTCTAAGTCCCAACCCAGTAATTGTTACTGACCCGACACTTCGGGGACACACCTCTGAGATCAAATTTTGCAAGTCCCAAGTCGCTGCAGGCATGTGACCCGGCACTTGGGGGCTACCGTACTCAGCTGTTTAATGATTAAGAAGTTCAAATTGAAGACCTGGCAAATCACATTCTGATGAGCCGGCCATTGGGGGATACAACTGCTGAAGCTTTCTGATGATTCGACCCTTGGGAGCTATACCTGCCGAACCTCAAAGTTATAAGGCAATTACAAGTCCAAGGCTGCTACAGGCAAGACAACCCGGCACTTGGAGGATCACTAGCAGAGACAATCACGGTTACTCACATAGTTGGTGCATTTTCTTAGAGTGTACTTCAAGTTAACTAGAACCGGGTGTTAAAGATATATCCAAGTTGCCACATAACCGTGAGCACGACTTTCCGAAAGATTTGACCCTACAGGGGTGCTCCAACTAGTCCATCACAAATTAACCACACTCCGCGGGAATAGCCTTGACCACGGATCTCGTGATCATCGTAGGTAACTCCAAAGGAATTCCAACACCTCAAGATACCCCGAAGAAAGTCAGAGCCCTCACGCAAGACACTCGATAAAGGTAAAACAAATCCAACAAGACCACCCGACGTGTCGACGAACCCGATAAGAGTCGGGTATCTCGTTCTCAAGACACGACGGATAAGCTACGCATATGGAGGCCTGATAGAAATCTCCCGAGTTGCCCCGGGTTGGCCCTGCATAGTGCTCTAGTTTGGACCAACACTCATGAGGAGCACTGGCCCGGGGGTTGATTAATTATCCACGGGGTTGCAAAGACCTATGGAAATTTTATTAACTTAATAAGCAAATGTAGTACCAAAGTTGGGTCTTGCCAAACAAGTTTTAATCTTAACCGAATAAACAAGGCGGTCCCCATAACATCCCCGAGCATGTTAGGAGCGCAAAGTATGGAAACATAACACCGGTAACAAGGAACTTTGGCGGTAACAGAAGAACAAAACACCTAGAAAAAGGCCAATCCTTCCACCAATACCAAGATATATATGTGCATTAAATTAAATAATAGAAAATATTATCATATGGCAAATCCATGTTATCACATGGAACAACCTGTACCTGCAACTAAGAACGCTATAAGAGGGGTTGAGCAACGGTAACTTAGCCAGTCGAAGATTTGCTAGGATGTGGAGGGTTAAAGACAATCATGGCAATTAGGAGGCTGACATTCAAGTGGTAGGTAGTGCAATTGTAATGACAAGAGCGAGACACTAGCAAGCAAAACTAGTATTAGGATCCAGGTACGATCATCTTGCCTATTGGTTCTTCAGTGGGACAACTAGCAGGATCCTCTAGATGTACTTGCCTGGCTCTTCATACTCAGGTTCAACGTTCGCGTCTACCCAAAAGAAACATCAATAATAAAAAAACAACCAAGGTGCAATGCACAAACAAGGATGATGCATGCTTATTTCAAGAGTTTCTAGCATGGCAATCCTAACTAGTCATGTTTCACATGCAAATGATTGGTTATTAATGAAACTGGATAGAACATTATGTTAAGTTACTTAGACATGCATGAACATGGCAAATATTGATGCATCATGCAAAAACTATAAAAATGCATATGAAGAACGTAAGAAACGGAGTTACGGTTCTCACGATACGCTCACGACAAGATAAGAAGGCAAAACACAAGACAAGAAATACCTAGGATATTCCTTGGCATTCCAAGGTAGCCACTGGTTAGGCAATGAAAAACCAACCACAATAGAGCCAAACATCAAGCAATTCCATGGAGTATAGCTCCCACAAATCACAAAACAATAAAACAAACAATCTGCCACAAAACAACAACATAGCAACTTGCACAGCCCACAAGTTGGCATGAAGCTCACAAGTTGGCATGATGAAACAAATTTCTAGGACTTAGTGAAAATAACAGTTTTCTAGAATCTGAGTTAATCTGATGGCAAGTTGACAGCAGAAACTAATGGTGATAGAGACCACCTCATGGAATGAAAATTAAAAGGATGGTAGTAGACAACATCTACTTCAAAACACTAGCACTGAGCTTGAGCTAATTCTCAACATATCACAAGATGGGAACCACTCTTCATGGCATAAAAATAACAGCAGATTCTCAGACTTAGAATTATTTAGCATGGTGAAAACAACAACATCAAGGTAGCTACTTTGCAGCAAGTTTCCCACTTACGTGGGTGATTCGCATATCAAACATAAATACCATGGCATAATAGGCACAAGACACTAACACTTTGATGTTGGCACATGCCCCAAAACAAGCATGGATTAAATCATGCAAAAGTGACAAAGTAGCATCACAACAGAAAATGACAATTTTATGAACTTGCTCAAAAGTGAAATCTAATTGCACCAATGGATTCCTTGGGACTTTCTACCCCAAATTCATATATTATACCCATATGGTCAGATGAAGCATCATGCCACAAACTAAATAGCAAAACATCATCCTCTCCATATAAGTGAATACTTACTTAAAATACTCATGTGCAAAAATGTGCATGTCCAGATTTGGAATAAATACTATAAATGGAAATAATCTAATTAAAACTAAAACAAGAAAACACACAAATAAATAGTGCATGAAAAGTGGGGCATGGGCCCACTTGCCATACACACACATTACACCAGCACACACACACACTAGCATACACACACATCACATGCAAACCAGATCCTTCCACCATAGAGGATCCTGCCACCACTAGCACACATGCACACACTACACCATAGCCATACCAGAGCCGGCCCATGGCCACACGGGATCCTACCCACGGCCATACACACACCACACCACACAAAAATTAAACAAACGAAAGGCGCGGGGGGAATCGAACCCGCGCCCTCGCGGTCTTCCCCTGGTTCGGCTACCACTATGCTATGCATGGGCCATTGACATAGAGGGGGAAAAATGCTATGAAGACAGAGAAGCAGGTGGCTTCCTCTTCCCTGCGACAGAGAAGAAGATGATGGCACCGATGGCTCCAGCGGTGCCCTCTGGCGACGTTGACCACCAGCGGGAGCTGCAGACACGGAGGGGGGTTCCCATTGCCATCTTCTACGCGGAGCACGGCCAGGACAATGTGATGCAGGGGTGCATGGAGCTCCCTGCTCATGGCGGAAACCATGACTCGCTACACACGCGACGCGAGGCTACATGGGTCTACGGGGCGGCCGGAACACGCACGAAGCATCTACTGCGGGGCTGCAGGAACGACGTGACACGCGATGAGACAAGAGGGAGCATGGAGGGGGATGCACGGTACGGCAGCACTAGCTGCACCCTCTCTGAAGAACAGATTCAGAGACGGCACGGGGTGCAGGGAGCACACCGAAGACATGGCGCGGCGGGGAGCTACGGGCGACCAGCCGCTTCGCGAAGGCAAAGGAGAAGGGAGTACCTTCCCTACCTTGGCGAAAGGACGGGGTCGAAGATGCGGCACGCAGACGGCAACGAGGCGAAGAAGACCGGTGCAGAGCTGCACGGGAACTGCAAGAAAAAGCCGGCAAAGAGGACGCCGCTTCCGGCTCGCAGACGACGCGAGCGAAGACAAGGGCGACGGTAGGAACTCCACTTGCACAATCCACGCGCCGGGAAGGAAGGAGACGAGGCGGGAATGCTACCCCGAGCTTGAGCTCGCGCTCGGCCGAAGCATGGCGGGCAGGGCGACGGTGAGGGCCTTGGAGAGACTTACCTATGGCGGGGAGGTGACAAGATGGGCAGAACCGAGAGAGGAGAAACCCTAGGGCACGGGGGACAATACAAATAGTCGGCTCGGGCTCCCGTCAGCCGTCAAATCGGCATGGACATTGACGTGGCCTCTGCCGATGAGCGTCGTACAAGAGAACGGTGAACGTGTGCACCTGTGGGGCTACGGGCTGCGCAACTGCATTACTAGGCCTCCGCGGGCATGGAGGCCTAGGAGGCAAGCTCCCTCTCTCTCAAAACAAAACCAAAGGTTTTTTAATTTAAACAAAATCAGCTCACTTACAAAAACCCCACAAAAGTGATTAAAAGGATTTTGACAAAACCAAAAATACTGTTGCAAACAAGAAATTAAGACCTGATTTATAAAAATAGCTAGTGGATTTTTAGAGCAACTAATTTGATATATTTTTAAAAACAACAACCCATATTTATTTAATCCCCCAAGATCATAAAGCACAAAACATCAAAAGAACCACACTCACATGCTTGAAATATCATAGGCTATCTCCCGAACATTTTAAAACAATTTAATTTAGCAATTAATTAAGTTGATTGATGGCAATGGAAATAAAGGCTAATAGGTTCGGTTTGATAGAAAAGATTAAGAGAGGGGGAAGAGAAGGAGTGTTGCACCACCTACACTCAAACCACCTCACACCACACAAGAATACACCCAACCACAACAAGGTCACATCACAAACAAGGCATGGCATGATGAATGATATGATGCATGAATGCATGAACAAGACATGGCATGACAAGGAGCAAAATCATTTCATAACTCATGACAATTTCGTTCATATAAGATACATGCCCAACAAGGTAGGGACAACACTTGGGCTGTCACAGGGATACAAGGAGGAGATATCTCACATAACTAGCAAACCTACACCCCAACTGTATCCATCCATTAATACAAAACCAGAGGCTTTCACAAATCCATCTAACTCGAATCCTCGAAAGCACAACTATACTAACCATGGTGGTACCCAGACGCCTCCCCAGTACTGGGTGACTCCGAACTTATCTCACCACGACAGGTAATTCCGAACACCCTCCGTCCTGAGATACTAAGGAAGCTGAATGATGACGATGTGCCAAGAATTCCCTGGAGCTCAACTCCCCGGAAGAAATCAAGTCATACCGGAGGCACAAAGACAGAACTCCATCACATCAGTATCATATAGTTTCCAAAATACCCGCATGATCCTAAAAATAAAGTTGAGCGAGAAGAGGAGAATAATCAAAATTCCTAAGTCGAATACCTCACCAGAGTAAAGAAGTGAGGTAAAAAGAAACCTACTCTCAGATATAACTAGACTGAAAATTGGTTTACTAGACTCGACTCGGCCAAGTCCGGTCAAGCAAAGGGCTCCTATGGTCGTATGGCTCCGAATACCAACTTGTCACGCCCAAGATGCATGCCTATCCATATTTAGGCACGAGGGCCTTGACAGGGATAGAGGCACATCTTGTAATTCGCAAGTACAGTATCATCACATACATTTATGAAGAGAGGAGTATATGAGTTGGCTTACACTCGCCACATGCTAATTACACTTCCACATAGTTTATTCAAACATCATTCCAAAGGCAAGGTCCGACTACGAACGAAAACAAACGAGAAAAGATATGCAATGAAACTGTATTGCTAGCCCCGAAGATCTCGACCATGGTCACTCTACTCGTCTGGATATATATGTGACGTACATCCTGCCACTCTCCTCGTTACACTCCCACTTGAGCTGCATCACATCATATGGCATTATCTCATCTGCACCTGCACCTATATTTGTTGTAATAAACTCTGAGCCATGGGGACTCATCAATCTCGCGGCCAGGTTGCGAGACTATTCAAGCTTGTTGGGTCGGATGGGGGTAAGTGTTTAGTTTGCAGCATCACTAAGCATTTATTGTAACATATCTTACGAGAACATAGAAAATAAATATGTGGTCTATGATAAACGTTCGAGAACTAGCATGATCGCTAAGCGATCCTGAACACCTACTTACGTCAAACATAACCCCACCATGTTCTCTCTCGGATCATGTTCATGAGCAGAGACAATCACGGTTACTCACACAGTTGGTGCATTTCATTAGAGTTTACTTCAACTTAACTATAACCCGGTTAAACAAATATCCAAGTTGCCACATAACCGCGGGCATGGCTTTCTGAAAGTTTTAACCCTGCAGGGGTGCTCCAACTATTCCATCATAAATTAACCACACTCGACCAGTGATCTCGTGATCATCCTAGGCAACTCCAAACGAATTCCGACACCTTGAGATAGCCAGAAGAAAATCAGAGTCCCTCACACAAGGCAGTCAAGAAAGGTAAAACAAGTCCAGCAAGACCGCCCGACCTGTCGATGAACCCGATAAGATCCGCGTATCTCATTCTCAGGACACGACCGGATTGTCCAAACTTCCGATAGGCGAAACACAGTGTTGCCCCTGGTGGCCACCGGTGGTTGATATGTTGGCCCAACACTAATGAGGAGCACTGGCCTGGGTTGTTGATTAATCCATGGGGTTGCAAAGCCCTATGCAGTTTTATTAAGTTGTTAAGCAGATAGTACCAATGTTGGGTCGTGCCACACAAGTTTTAATCTCAAGCGAATAATCAAGGGGGTCCCCATAACAACCCCGAGCATGTTAGGAGCGGAGATTATGGAAACATAACACCGGTAAAAAGAAACTATGGCGGTAAAAGTGGAATAGAACACCAAGCAAAAGGCCAAGCCTTCCACCATACCAAGATATATATGTGCATTAAATTAAATAACATTTAATATTGTGATATGCCAGATATCCATGTTATCACATGGGAACAACCTGCACCTGCAACTAAGAACGCTATAAGAGGGGCTGAGTAATGGTAGCTTAGCCAAACAAGGGTTGCTAGGATGTGGAGGCGATTAGAGGCTATCATGGCAATGTAGGAGGCTTGACATTCAAGTGGTAGGTAACGCATATGTAATGATAAGAGCGAGACATCTAGCAAAGCAAAAAGAGTGTCGGGATCCGGGTACGATCATCTTGCATGTTGGTTCTTCAGAGGGACAAAGAGCGGGATCTTCGTAGTGGTACTCTCGTGGGTCCTCGTACTTCGGTTCAACACTTGCGTCTACCCAAGAGAAATAGCAGCAATAAACAACCAACCAAGATGCAATGCACAAACAAGATGATGCTCATTTGAAGTATTTAACATGGCAATCCTTAACTAGTCATGTTTCTCATGAAATAGTTAAGTTATTTACAATTCTGGACAGAACCTCATGTTAAGTTGTTTTAACATGCATGATCATGGCAAATATGGATGCTGCATGCAAAATCTATACAAATGCATGTGTAGAACATAGGAAACGGAGTTACGGTTCTCTCGCTACACTCACGGCAAGTTACGAAGGCAAAACACAAGACAATGACAGCCATGGGCTATTCCTTGGCATTCCAAGGTAGCCACTGCTTAGGCAATGAAAAAACAACCACAATAGATCCAAAGATCAAGCCAAACACTGGAGCATAGCTCCCACAAGTCACAAAACACTAAAACAAACAATCTATCAAAAAACAGCAACATAGCAACTTTCACAGCAAATATATAGAGCTACAGGAAGTTTCCAACCTCAAACAAGACATGTACAGAATCTCCATAACATACTGATCAAATCATCCTACCACACAATCTGGAAAGGAAGCCCATATCAATAAGCATGAAGCTCACAAGTCGGGATGATGAAACATATTCTAGGGACTTAGAGAAAATCACAGTTTTCTGGAATCTAAGTTAAGATGATAGCAAGTTGACAGAAGAAACTAATGGGGATAGAGACCACCCCATGGCATGAAAAATTCATGACGGTAGAGGGAGACATCCACTTCAAAACACTAGCACTGAGATTGAGCTAAATCACAACATGTCACTAGGTAGCACCCTCTCATCATGACATAAAATATTAATAGATTCTCAGACTTAGAAATATTTAGCATGTTGAAAACAACAACATTTTAATAGCCACTTTGGACCATGGTTTCCACTATAAGAAAGTTTAACATGTCGGAAGAAAATACCATGGCATTCTACTCATGAAATACTACCACTTCCATGTTGACACAAAGATCATAGCAAGCATGGATTAATTACTACTAAAATGACAAAATGACACTTTGAGACAAAATGACATTGTGTCAAACTTGCTCAAATGACCAAACAATTCGCACCAATGAATTCCTTGGGTGATTCTACCCCAAAATCATATACAATACCCATATACTTGCATGTAACAACATAGCAGAACACTAGCTCGAAAAATACCAATCATTCCTATAAGTTGAAATTTACTAAAAATACTCATGTCCAAAAATGCTCATACCAGATTTAGTAATAATAACAGAAAAGGAAAATAACTATTTATATCACATTTAAACATTAAAACACAAAACAAAATAAAATAAAAGAATATATAGGAGGGGCCCACCTGGCATAGGCACCAGGGGCCCTCTAGTGGATGACAAGTGGGCGAGGCCCACTTCTCATAGACACACAATCTCACACACACATACACAACAACACACACACACATAGCTCTGCATCTGCTGCCATAGCAGATCCACCACTACTCACACACACGCAGGCACACACACACACTCACCAGCACATGGAATCCAGCGTGCTCCGCACAGCACACACACTAACCCTAGCCAATTAAAAAAAGTAAACAGGGGGGCGCGCCGGGATCAAACCCACAACCACGAGGTCGACGTCCGAGTCGAATGCCACTACGCTACTCACATACGTCTGCACAGGAGGGGTTCTCACTTAATAACTACTAACGCGCCTAAGTTAACTGACGAAACTCAAGAAGAAAAAGACATTGGCAAAAAGAGGGACGCGGCGGCGAATTCCGGCGACTACCCTGGCTCTTCGGCGAAGCGGACCTGCTACGGGAGCTGCGGGAACCTACGAGGAAACGTTCCCCTGCTATTCTCACGATGAGGGGGACAGAGGTGAGGCCCTCAAGGCCATGCCTTGGGCTGAACGGCGACGACACGAGGATCTATGACTATTGGAGCAACAGTGACTATGCTACGCAACTCGTCGATGAGACGAGAAGCAGAGAGGGGAAAGGATGCATAGGAGCTCATGGGGGGGCGATGACGCTAGCACTCGGGGCTCGACGAAGCAGAGGAAGAAGACAACAGCGAGCTTCGGGGACGCGGGGAAGACGAGGAGGAAGCCTCTCTCCGCGCCCTAGTGCCGGGAACGGGGCGCGGACAGCATCGACGAGCACCACGGCATCCTAACGACAACGAGCGGCCACCGGAGGCGATAACGACGATGACGAAGACACCGGCACTCTGCTCTACCTAAACCTCGCCTCTCTATACCTTACCTGACACAAGAAAAGGGGAGGAAGGAAGGAGGGAGATGCAGAGGAGGAAGGGGAGCGACATCGGCAAGGAGGAAAAGTGAAACCCTAGGGATCCATGCACTTATAAAGGGGAGGCCGGCCTCGGCGACCGTTCCCTCTCATGGTGACGGCGACGCCTCTCTCACGAGCACACTCTCTAAAACCTGACGAAGACGAATGGAGCAGGTGAACATCGCTCTGCGAGGCTGGGCTGACACGGGGAAGGCTACCTAAGCCTTGTGGGGGAAAGACCCAGCGCCCAGTCTCTCTGTCTCTCTCTGAGAAATAACAACAGGGTTTTCTTTTAGAATATAAATAAAACAAGATAAAGCCCTAGAGAAAAAGAAAAGGATTTTTGTAAAAACAAAGATACTTTGCCATTGAAGATAATATGCCCTAATTAATAAAAATCAAAAGATGATTTTTAGGACAAGTAAATTAAATACATTTTAAATAAACATCCACTGTTTATTGCAAAACCCCTTGAGTCCAAATTTCAAACAACGAGAAGAGCACCACATTCCTACTCTATATGAAATACCCTAACAACAGAACATTTTTAACAGAGTTTTAATTATTACGTTAATTCCCATGTAGAAAACAAGAGGGGTTTAAAAGGATTAGGCAAAGTTTTCAAAAAATGAAGGTGAAGAGAGGGAGTTGTTGCACCACTCATTGCAAACCTCCACATCACACAAGACCAAACTAGCAAGCAACAAAAGATGCAAATGAAATGATGAGCGTGATGCATGATGCATGATGCATGAGATGGAATGGCAATGCGCAAAATCATATCATTCAAACACATGGCAACATAGGTTCACATAGGTTACAGGACCAAAAATGGCAAGGGTAGCACTTGGGTTGTTATACCTAGCTAGCCAGGGCCGAGCCGGCTCTTCGGAGAGCCGGCCGCGAGCCAGCCGGCAACAGGCCTGTCGGCCGTGACACAGCCGACGATGTGATTTTTCTTGAAGCGGGGGAGAGAACCCCGTCAGTAGGCGAGGGCCCGCGTCCAATTGATGAGGGGGAACCGACGGCTTCCCTCATGCCGCGCCCGCCTCCGGCTCGAATCCGAACGGTGTTGGGTTGGCAGCAGCCCCCGACGCCTCAGGTTCCGTCGCGTCGCTCCGGGTCCCGGGCCTGCCCGCAGCGCGCCATGCATAGCGTAATGATGTCATGGGGCCCGCGCTCCTGGGCAAATGGGATGTCGCCCTGGGCCTAGCCTGCTAGGCCACGGGCGTAGCCCTGTAGGCCTCGGGCCCCAAACCGAGATCTTTTGCGCCTAGATGCGGTGGTTGCGGCCCGAGGTTCCCACGTTCGTGCGGAAATCCCGGGGGAGTGGGCAAAATTAATCCCCACCTCCCCCGGGCGTGGTCCCCTTATTTAAAGGGGAACAGAGGGAGGCAAAGGCTACCACGCTTCCATTGGCCCCCTCGACTTCTTATTTCTTGCCTTCTTCATTCTTCCTCTTGCTTTGCTCGTTTCGCCTACTGCTTTGCTCGCTCGCCTTCTCGCACCATCCTGTCGTTGCAACGGTCGAGGGCTGCTCGAGAAGCTTGGCTGGCTCCATCATTACAGAGGCCACCATCGCAGAGCTCCATGGCGCTTGTATGCAGCCGTCGAAGAAGCACGTGACCGCTCGCGTGCCGGGCGATGAAGTGGCGTTCGATCCGCAGGAAGGGGAGCACGTCGTCCTCGCCTGCCATTTCTCTCTTGGCTTGGGGCTGTCGGTTAGCCTTTTCTTTCGCCTTTTGCTCGACACATTCGATCTCTAGCTGCACCACCTTGGCCCCAACACCATCCTCTACATTACAGGCTTCGTGATCCTTTGTGAGGGTTACCTGGGGATGCTCCCCTACGTGGAGCTCTTCAGAAGATGTTTTTCCTCAAGGAGTTGAAGAATGCCGAGGAGCCGTACGCTTGTGTGGGCGTGGTGGTGTGCTGCGACGGCTCGCGCTTCCTGAACTTCAGCCTCATTGACTCTGTCAAGGGCTGGCACTAGACGTTCTTCTACGTGAAGACTGTCGACCCGCAGTGGGACTACATCCGATTGCCGGTGTTCGTCAATGCCCCGTCCTCCCGAGTGAACTGGTCGGGGACCGCTTCTCGTGGTGCCGGGCTTGAAGAGCTTGGCTGGCTCCTGGTGATGAGGAGCGGGGAAGGGTTGGTCGCTTCCAATCTGGTGTCTGCCTTCATCGCGCGCAGGGTGCTGTCTCTTCAGATGAGGCCGCACCAGATCTGCGACATGTCCGACCGCCGGGACCCCTGCTGGCTATCGTCCATCGAGCTGACGCTGGCTTGAGTGGCGAAGTAGGTGAATGCCATAACCACCTTCCGACTAGCGATGGGGACCTTGTCCTTCGGCAAGGAGCCATACAACTGGCACAACCCGACACCCCTAGTATGCCCTTTCGAGGTGACCTTTCTTTCTTCTCTGAATTTTTTTGGCTGGCTATCGATCTTACTTCTCGTGCTGACCGCAGCTATTCGTTCAACAGAACATGCTAGACGGTCCGCACCCCCAGATCTTCGACGTGGAGCGTGCCTAGTTGGACTCCGAGGACTAGGACCTTGGTGGAGGACCCAAAGAGGAGGTCGATTCCTCGGGGGAGGTCGAGGTGGCGGGTGACCCGGGAGCCAGAAGGTCCAGAGCGGCTGGTGAGTTCCCCTCTTGTCCCTCGATCAAAGATTGGACTGACGATGACGACAATGATGATGACGATGTCCAAATCCTTAACGCGCCTCCTCCCTCAATTCAACAGGGATCGGGCGGGCAGGATGAGGAGCAGCCTGTGCATGCCCCGACAGCCAGGACATCTAGCCGGGGGAAGAGGTCACCTCAAGAGGATCTGATGGCCCAGGCACTGGCTCGAAAGCGAGTGAAGTGGTCGCGTCAAAGTCGCCGGCGCACGCCAAGCAGGCCCTGCCCATCGTCGTAGGGTGAGTGACTTTTTTGTAGTGTAGGTTCTTCTTGGTGAGTCGCATGTCGTCGGGTATCTCAGTGTTCGCCTACTCCTGGGACCCCATCGATCTCCACGAGGGGGAGTCTGCAGCCGTCCTGGTGGAGGCGGCCAGCCAGTTGGCACAAGAGCACGCAGCCACGCTGCATGAGGAGAAGAGGAGGCTCACGGAACTATGAGCCTCGGAGTAAGGAGACCCGGGCGGACCCTCTCGCTCCAGGGCTTCAAGCGGCGGGAGATGGAGGAAGTCGGCAGACCCTGCGCTGGCGTCGAACTCGGCGGCAAAGTCGCCCGTATGTCAAGACCTCTGTCAAGTGAGCCATGAAGGCCAGTTGTGGAGGCGGCCGCGCCTCTGTCTGCGGAGGAGACAGCCCAACAAGAGTGGCTGCCCTGGAGCCAGCCTGCAAGGAGACCCGGCCGGTGGGACCGGTGGTGGCGCCGCCCGTTCTTGAGCCATCCCGAGCTGACGTGTCGGAGGCCTCGGTGGCTTCAAAGGCGGCACCAGAGGTGCCGGCCCTGGAGACGGAAGTGCCGGCCGTCGCGGTCAACGTGCCGAGCCGGTAGGAGGAAGAGGCGGTGGTGGCGCCGAACGGAAGATAGCCAGAACCTGGCTCCCGCGTCCTTGTCGTTCTCAACCACCCTCCAGTAGGCGGTGTCGCGTTGAACACCGGAAAGGATGGCGAGGAGAGCTGGTCCCGGCTGTCCATGTTGGACGTGATCCGGGACTGGGAGGCACTAGCATGCATCCTAGCTATACCGCCTCCGCCGGCCGATGGCTCGGTCCCAACTCTCGGGGAGCCGATCAGCGTCTTGGCGCGGTGACGTGAGGAGTTGGCCAAGTACGCCAAGGCGGCTGACAGCGCCCTGCAGCGTGCCAAGGTAAGCTTTGTTTTCATCAATTTTTTTAAGTGGGGGCGCGCAAGCACACCCACTTTGTGTAGCCCCCGAGATGCGGGCCGGCTGGCCGGCTGTGGGGCAGCCGGGCCGGATCTTCTCTTGCTTGCAGTTCGCTCTCTTTCGCTTGCTTTTGCTTTTTTCTTATGTCCTCCAATGGGGCGCGCGAGTCACCCACCGGGTGTAGCCCCCGAGATGCGAGCTAGCTGACCGGGCGTGGCAGAGCAGGGCTGGATCTTCTTTTGCTGGCACTCCACTTTATTCTCGTATTCTTTCTTATTTTGCTTGTATTCCCTTAACCCTGGTGTCCTGGGGCAGGCTGTGAATGCCCGGCGATAGGAGCTCTTCAACAAAGCAGTCACCATCCACAACCGCGTGAAGCACGGCTTCTATCGGTTGGAGGCGGAGATGAACAGGGTCCAAGGTACACTTGGCCTAGTCAGGACGTGTAGCCCCGGGAGTCGAGCCAGCTGCTTAGCAGCCGGGCCGGGTCTTGTATATTTCTATTAACCGTTGATGGTTTTGTTTTACAGGGTAGTTGACCGTCCTTCGGGAGGAGAAGTACGGGGAGGTCTCCAAGCAGAACCGGCTGGCACAAAGCTTCCTGTCGTTTACCTCGAAGAGGGACCGGCTAGGTGGCCTGCTGGTGGACGAGTAGATGGCCCAGGAGCATCTGAAGGTGGATGTGGCACGGGAGGTGGCGACCAAGGGGAAGGACATCAAGGAGGCTGTTGACGCCGCCCAATGAAGCATCGCCGTTCAAGGCGAGGTTACCCGCCTCGAGAAGACGCTCGAGGCGCTGTTGGCCGAGCTAGCCCAGGCAGAGGCAGCACTGTAGAGGGAGCACGACTCATTGCTGCACTTCGCCAACGAGTTGGACAACTCCTTCCAGCATAAGCCTCGATTTAGTTTTTCAGACGACTGGGCTCTTCTTGACTTTGGGTCACTCTTTCTGATTCCTCTTCTCTTTTCTAGAGCGCTTCTCGGAAACCCAACGACGCGCCGAGCGCGCCATAGCGGAACACCAGGAGAACCTCCAGGAACGCGAGCGCGAGCTCACGGAGGATGCCGGCTAGGATATGACGGAGCTCAAGTCCACCATAGAGAACCAGCTCATTCATCTTCAGTGTCGCGTGGAGTGACTGAAGATGACGGGTAAGGATGTGAACGCCGCCATGTGGCCGGGGCGTGCACCCCCAGACAGCCACGTGGCACTATGGCTGGAGCACGCCGCGACCCGCATCGAGACCTGGAAGGCATCTGCGGACCAGGCCGGAGCGCAGATGGTGCTCTGGTTCGTCACGTCCTGGTATCGTGGAGTCGACATGGACTGGATAGCGACCATGTGGGACGTGCCAGAGGAGGATCGGGCGGCTAGTGAAGGCGCCCTTGTTCGCTGAGCCAACGAGCTTGCCTCATATGTTTACCTGGATGAACTCCTATTGGCTCTCGATGAGGATGGCGAGCCGGTCCTTGAGGACTCCTTCGGCAACCCCCAAGGTTCGGAGGACGAGGAGGTCACCAATGAAAGCACTGACTCTAGCACCAACAACGGTAGCAAGACGGTGGGAACTACGAAGGCTGACCCGGAGGCCGCAGCCTCTTCCGGGCCACACGTCGAGCCAGCTAGCAATGCGTCGGCTGGTGATGCGTCGACTGATGATGCGTCGGTAGCCTGAGCCCCGGGTCATTTTACTTGTTTCTACTTTCGCTGCATGTTAGACTCATTTCCACCCACTAGGGGTGTAATGTGATGAACGTATGGCCGGCGATCTCTATCTTCTTATCAGATTGCACTTTGAATGTTGAATGTGTTGTGATTATGCATGCCGGCTCGTCCTTACCCCTTTTTTGCCCCCTGGGTTCCATCTGCTCGGCACCATTTCCCCTTTGGTTTCGGCCCCGCCAGCCCGTCAGCCAGGAGTCAGTCTATAGATGGGTCGGGGCATCCATCTTGAGGTAGCCGGTTCTGAGTTTGGGAACCGCGGGAGTCTTTTGGGCAAGGTGAGTGGCGGAGGCGAAAAAGTTGGCCAGATAGATCTAGTAGGCAAATCCATTGTGATCGATTTTTCGTGTGCGCTAAGTTTCGCCGCCCCGAGGCCTCGTCAGCCGGACAACTGGGAGCCAGTCTATAGCTGGGAGGGGTGGGAGGGTTTGTTAATCTCACATTACTTGGTCGGTTTCGCGGGAGGAGGCCTAGGACCAACCGGCGAGCCCCCAGGACATGGAGCCGGATCCAGGAGCTAGTGAATTGAGTCAAAAAATCTTGAAAGGAAGCGAAAATGGTCGTGTCCCAAGAGCTGGCTTGGGGCACCCGTTGCATTCATAATCCCAAAAGGGGAGGATATATACCTACACTGGTACTCAGCAATAAAACGGGCGGAGGAGCGCCGCGTTCCACGGTTGCTCTGTCTCCTCGCCGGAGGTGTCTCTCTTGGTCTTTTGCGGCTTCTGGGTATCTATGAGGTAGTATGTGTTGTCGTGCAACGTGTTGGGGAAGATGAACGGGCTCTCCCATGGGAAGGATAGCTTATGTTGGTCAGATGTTCGCTGGATCCGTCTGAGCACTAGGTCTCCTTCGTGGAAGGAGAGCGGCCGGATCCGCTTGCTGTGGTATTGCTGGATCTTCTGCTGGTAGATGGCCATCCGACTCAAGGCCAGTTCGCGTGCTGCTTTGAGTAGGTCAACATTGTCTTCTCTTGCCTCCCTTGCATCCTTCTCCGTGTAAACGCAACCCGAGGTGAGTCGAACTCGATGTCGGTGCGGATGATCGCCTCACACCCATACACGAGAAAGAAGGCGGTGTACCTAGTCGACCGGTTGGGCATGGTCCTGAGGCTCCAAAGGACAACCAGCAGCTCCTCGATCTAGCAGTCGACTGACCTGACCAGTGGCATCACGAGTTGGGGCTTTATGCCGGCCAGGATTAGGCTGTTCGCCCTCTCGACCTGGCCATTCGACTGTGGATGCGCGACAGATGTCAAGTCAAGCCGGATGCCTTGCTTGGCGCAGAAACATGCTAGTGCACCCTTGGCGATGCTTGTGTCGTTGTCGGTGATGATGCTGTGGGGAACTCCATAGCAAACCGTGATATCTTTGATGAACCGGACGACCGTGGGGCCGTCCAGCTTCTTGATCAGCCTAGCCTCAATCCATTTGGTGAACTAGTCAACAACTACCAGTAGATGCATCATGCCGCCTCACGCGGTCTTGAAGGGACCCACCATGTCCATCCCCTAGACGACAAAGGGCCACAAGAGGGGGATGGTTTGGAGGGCCGTGGCCGGCAGGTGTCTTTGTGTGCTGAAGCGCTGGCAGCCCTCACACTCATCGACTAGCCTCCTGGCCTCCTCCAAGGTGGTCAGCCAGTAGAATCCATGGCTGAAAGCCTTGGCCGCCAAGGTCTTGGAGGTGGCGTGGTGCCCGCACTCGCCCTGGTGGATGTCGAGGAGGATCTGCTAACCCTTTTTTGGCTCAACGCACCATTGGAAGAAGCCGGTGGTGCTGCGACGGACAAGCTCGTGGTTGATGATGCTGTAGGACGAAGCCCGACGCTGCATTTGCCTCGCTGTGGGCTCGTTAGGAGGGATCTCGCCGCATAGAAGGAAAGCCAGGATGGGCTGGGCCGATGAGGGAGCCGAGATGGGGGCCAGCTTGGGAGCCCCCGAGCCTGGGTGATCAGCCCCCAGGACCGGCTCACAAGCCCCCGGGACCGACTCGCCAGTTCCCGGGGTGGAGACGATGGGAGGGGCATCGACCGTCATCATGACCGCAATGGTATCGGAGCAGGTTGCTTGCAGGCGGAGAGGACCTCACGGAGGTAGTAGACGGGGCATTGGACCGGCAGTATCTTGCCCTCCTTCGGCCGCTCGACCACTAGAATGACCCTAATGACGCGTGTGGTTGTCGAGATGTAGGCGAGCAAGGGCTCCTTCTCAGCCGGTACGCCCAGGATCGGCGCGCTAGTGAGTGCCCGCTTGAGGCCGCGGAAAGCCTCGTCTGCCTCGTCGGGCCAGTCGAACATGCCTGATTTCTTCATGAGAGTGCGGCCTGGCTGGACCAAAGCCGTCTTCCGAAGGTGCCCGTAGAGGGGCAGAGCCTTCTCTCCTAGCCGACTGATGTACCGGCTGATGGAGGTGAGGTAGCCGGTGAACTTCCGGACTTCACAGAGCTGAGTCAGCTTGGGAATACGCTAGATCACACGGATCTTCTCGGGGTTAGCTTCGGTGCCGTGAGCGGACTCGAAGAAACCCAGGAGCTGGCTGGCTGGGACGCCGAAGACACACTTCTTCGGGTTGAGCTTGATCTTGTACTAGCGTAAGTTTCCGAACGTCTCCCGAAGGTCATTGAGGAGGCTGAAAAGCTTCTTGGTTTTGATGACCATGTCCTCGACGTAGACGTGGACGTTCCTGCCTCTTTGAGGTAGAAGACACTTGTACATGCAATGCTAGAGGGAAGCGCCTGCATTCTTCAGGCCGAAGGACATGGTGATGTAGCAGTAGGTTCGGAAAGGGGTGATGAAAGAGGTCTTGAGCCGGTCCTCTGGGTCCAGCTTGATCAGGTGGTAGCCAGAGTAGCCCTCCAAGAAGGACAGCAAATCGCAGCCGGCCATGGAGTCGATGACTTGATTGATCCGCGGCAGGGAAAAGGGGTCCTTGGGGCACGCCTTGTTCAGGCTGGTGTAGAGCATGCACATGCGTCAGGTCTTCTTCTTCTTCATTACCAGGACAGGGTTGGCCAGCAGTCCGGGTGAAAAATATCCATTATGAAGCCTCCTACGAGCAGCCGGGCGATCTCTTCTCGTATTGTACAGCGCTTCTCCTCGGAGAAATGACGCAGGGGTGTCGAATGTGAAGCTTCTGCTCGGCCAACTTCCTTGGAACACCCGGCATGTCCTTGGGGGACCATGCGAAGATGTCCCAATTCTCATGGAGGAAGTCGACGAGCTCAACTTCCTATTTGCTATCGAGGCGGGAGCCGATGGTGACACACTGCGCGTGGTTGGCTGGGTCGAGCGGGAGCTGTCGGGTGTCCTTGGACGGCTGGAATAAGGCCTCACCGAGCTACTGCGAGGGAGGAGCCGGCACGGCCGGCTGGCTGGCGGCTAGGGCCACGAGCCGGTCGAACTTCCTCTTCTCCTCGGCTATCTCTAGGGCCTCGTCTAGCCGGCTTCCAGCTCGAGTGCACTCGATCGACATCTTGTAGCCACCCGCGATGGTGATGATCCCCTTGGGACCCGGCATCTTGAGCTTGAGGTAGGCATAGTCACTAGTAGAAAACAGTCCTTTCGTCCCAAGCATTAGTCCCGGTCTAGTTACGAGCCGGTACTAAAGACGGTATTAGTTCCGGTTCGTGCCGGCTCCAACAGCTAGGAGCAAGGCAACCTTTAGTACCAGCTCATGAGCAATATTTAGTACCGGTTCGTGTCACGAGCCAGTACTAAAGGGGCATGGTAGGCTTCTGGTCAGACTTGGGCCCCGCATGCACCTTTAGTGGTGGCTGGTGACACCAACCGGTACTAAAGGGCAACCTTTAATACCGGCTGGTGTCACCAGCTGGTACTAAAGACTTCCTACATATACGGTAATTTTTAGGTTTTCTATAATTTATTTTCAAAAATACTAGAGGTTTATAAAAGCTTTTAGAGTTCCTTTTTGCTATTAGAGTTTTATAAAAGCTTTTTAGCTGATTCTTTTTGCTATTGAAGAATATTATAGTTCATCAAATAATATTAAATTGATTATTTTTAGTTCATTCTTTTTGCTGGATGCACTTCATGTACATAACGGACAGTCTCTTTCGAAGTATGAAGGTTTCGGACGGAAACTCATCTGTTACAAAACGCATTTCATTTTCTCGAACTTATTTGAACTCCAGGATTTTTGTGTGTTCAAAATGCACCATTCAAAGCCACATCATCAATTTTCAACCCTTTCTGACTTCATTTGTTATTTTTCATATAGTTATTGATTTATTTGAGCTAAATGACCCTGAAATTCAAAAGCCCTACAAATGAACTCTGAAAAGGTTGCAAGTTGGCATGTTATCATCATTTCACCCACATAGCATATACTAAAAAGTTGAGAGGGTTATGGCAAAAGCTGGATGCACTTCGTGTACAAAACGGACAGTCTCTTTCGAAGTATCAGGGTTTCGGACGGAAACTCATCGGTTACAAAAGACATTTCATTTTCGTGAATTTATTTGAACTCCAGGTTTTTTGTGTATTCAAAATGCACCATTCAAAGCCACATCATCAATTTTCAACCCCTTCTGACTTCATTTGTTATTTTTCATGTAGTTATTGATTTTTTAAGCTAAATGACCATGACATTGAAAAGCACTACAAACGAACTCTGAAAGGTTGAAAGTTGGCATGCTATCATCATTTCACCCACATAGCATGTGTTAAAAAGTTGAGAGGGTTACGGCAAAAGTTGGATGCACTTCGTGTACAAAACGGATAGTCTCTTTCGAAGTATCAGGTTTCGGACATAAACTCATCTATTACAAAAAGGCATTTCATTTTCTTGAACTTATTTGAACTCCAGGCTTTTTGTGTGTTCAAAATGCACCATTCAAAGCCACATCATTAATTTTCAAACCTTTCTGACTTCATTTGTTATTTTTCATGCAGTTATTGGTTTTTTTGAGCTAAATGACCATGAAATTGAAAAGCACTACAAATGAACTCTGAAAAGGTTGAAGTTGGCATGGTATCATCATTTCACCCACATAGCATTTGCTAAAAAGTTGAGAGGGTTACGGCAAAAGCTGGAGGCACTTCGTGTACAAAACGGACAGTCTCTTTCGGAGTATCACGGTTTCCGACGGAAACTCATCTGTTACAAAAGGCATTTCATTTTCTTGAACTTATTTGAACTCCGGGATTTTCGTGAGTTCAAAATCCACCATTCAAGGCCACATCATCAATTTACAACCCTTTCTGACTTCATTTGTTATTTTTCATCCAGTTATTGATTTTTTTGAGCTAAATGACCCTGAAATTGAAAAGCCCTACAAATGAACTCTGAAAAGGTTGAAAGTTGGGATGGTATCATCATTTCACCCACATAGCATGTGCTAAAAAGTTGAGAGGGTTATAGCAAAAGCTGGATGCACTTCGTGTACAAAACAGAGAGTCTCTTTCGAAGTATTGAGGTTTCGGACGGAAACTCATCGGTTACAAAAGACATTTCATTTTCTTGAATTTATTTGAACTCAAGGTTTTTTGTGTATTCAAAATGCACCATTCAAAGCCACATCATCAATTATCGACCCCTACTCACTTCATTTGTTATTTTTCATGTAGTTATTGATTTTTTGAGCTAAATGACCCTGAAATTAAAAAGCACTACAAACAAACTCTGAAAAGGTTGAAAGTTGGCATGGCACCATCATTTCACCCACATAGCATGTGCTAAAAATTTGAGAGGGTTACGGCAAAAGCTGGATGCACTTCGTGTACAAAACGGACTGTGTCTTTCGAAGTATGACGGTTACGGACATAAACTCATCTGTTACAAAAAGGCATTTCATTTTCTTGAACTTATTTGAACTCCAGGCTTTTTGTGTGTTCAAAATGCACCATTAATATCCACTTCATCAAAATCAACCCTTTCTGACTTCATTTGTTATTTTTCATGCAGTTATTGATTTTTTTTTAGCTAAATGACCCTGAAATTTAAAAGCACTACAAACGAACTTTGAAAAGGTTAAAAGTTGTCATGGTATCATCATTTCACCCACATAGCATGTGCTAAAAATTTGGGAGGGTTACGGAAAAAGTTGGATGCACTTCGTGTACAAAACGGACAGTCTCTTTCGAAGTACCAAGGTTTCGGACATAAACTCATCTATCACAAAAAGGCATTTCATTTTCTTGAACTTATTTGAACTCCAGGTTTTTTGTGTATTCAAAATGCACCATCCAAAGCCACATCATCATATTTCAACCCCTTCTGACTTCATTTGTTATTTTTCATGCACTTATTGATTTTTTTTGAGCTAAATGACCCTGAAATTGAAAAGCACTACAAACGAAGTCTGACAAGGTGAAAGTTGGCATGGTATCATCATTTCACCCACATAGCATTTGCTAACAAGTTGAGAGGGTTACGGCAAAACCTGGAGGCACTTCGTGTATGAAACGGACAGTCTCTTTCGAAGTATCAGGGTTTCAGACGGAAACTCATCTGTTACAAAAGGCATTTCATTTTCTTGAACTTATTTGAACTCCGGGATTTTTGTGTGTTCAAAATCCACCATTCAAGGCCACATCATCAATTTACAACCCTTTCTGACTTCATTTGTTATTTTTCATCCAGTTATTGATTTTTTTGAGCTAAATGACCCTGAAATTGAAAAGCCCTACAAATGAACTCTGAAAAGGTTGAAAGTTGGGATGGTATCATCATTTCACCCACATAGCATGTGCTAAAAAGTTGAGAGGGTTATAGCAAAAGCTGGATGCACTTCGTGTACAAAACAGAGAGTCTCTTTCGAAGTATTGAGGTTTCGGACGGAAACTCATCGGTTACAAAAGACATTTCATTTTCTTGAATTTATTTGAACTCAAGGTTTTTTGTGTATTCAAAATGCACCATTCAAAGCCACATCATCAATTATCGACCCCTACTCACTTCATTTGTTATTTTTCATGCAGTTATTGATTTTTTGAGCTAAATGACCCTGAAATTAAAAAGCACTACAAACAAACTCTGAAAAGGTTGAAAGTTGGCATGGCACCATCATTTCACCCACATAGCATGTGCTAAAAATTTGAGAGGGTTACGGCAAAAGCTGGATGCACTTCGTGTACAAAACGGACAGTGTCTTTCGAAGTATGACGGTTACGGACATAAACTCATCTGTTACAAAAAGGCATTTCATTTTCTTGAACTTATTTGAACTCCAGGCTTTTTGTGTTTTCAAAATGCACCATTAATATCCACTTCATCAAAATCAACCCTTTCTGACTTCATTTGTTATTTTTCATGGAGTTATTGATTTTTTTTAGCTAAATGACCCTGAAATTTAAAAGCACTACAAACGAACTTTGAAAAGGTTGAAAGTTGTCATGGTATCATCATTTCACCCACATAGCATGTGCTAAAAATTTGAGAGGGTTACGGAAAAAGTTGGATGCACTTCGTGTACAAAACGGACAGTCTCTTTCGAAGTACCAAGGTTTCGGACATAAACTCATCTATCACAAAAAGACATTTCATTTTCTTGAACTTATTTGAACTCCAGGTTTTTTGTGTATTCAAAATGCACCATCCAAAGCCACATCATCATTTTTCAACCCCTTCTGACTTCATTTGTTATTTTTCATGCACTTATTGATTTTTTTTGAGCTAAATGACCCTGAAATTGAAAAGCACTACAAACGAACTCTGACAAGGTGAAAGTTGGCATGGTATCATCATTTCGCCCACATAGCATTTGCTAACAAGTTGAGAGGGTTACGGCAAAACCTGGAGGCACTTCGTGTATGAAACGGACAGTCTCTTTCGAAGTATCAGGGTTTCAGACGGAAACTCATCTGTTACAAAAGGCATTTCATTTTCTTGAACTTATTTGAACTCCGGGATTTTTGTGTGTTCAAAATCCACCATTCAAGGCCACATCATCAATTTTCAACCCTTTCTGACTTTATTTGTTATCTTTCATGCAGTTATTGATTTTTTGAGCTAAATGACCCTGAAATTGAAAAGCACTACAAACGAACTCTGAAAAGGTTCAAAGTTGGCATGGTATCATCATTTCACCCACATAGCAGGTGCTAAAAAGTTGAGAGGGTTACGGCAAAACCTGGATGCACTTCGTGTACAAAACGGACAGTGTCTTTCGAAGTATCAGGGTTTCGGACATAAACTCATCTTATACAAAAAGGCATTTCATTTTCTTGAACTTATTTGAACTCCAGGCTTTTTGTGTGTTCAAAATGTACCATTAAAAGCCACATCATCAATTTTCAACCCATTCTAACTTCATTTGTTATTTTTCATGTAGTTATTGAATTTTTTTGAGCTAAATGACCCTGAAATTTAAAAGCACTACAAACGAACTATGAAAAGGTTGAAAGTTGGCATGGTATCATCATTTCACCCACATAGCATGTGCTAAAAAGTTGAGAGGGTTGTAGCAAAAGCTGGATGCACTTCGTGTACAAATCAGACAGTCTCTTTCGAAGTATTAGGGTTTCGGACGGAAACTCATCGGTTAAAAAAGACATTTCATTTTCTTGAATTTATTTGAACTCCTGGTTTTTTGTGTATTGAAAATGCACCATTCAAAGCCACATCATCAATTATCAACCCCTCCTCACTTCATTTGTTATGTTTCATGCACTTATTGATTTTTTCAGCTAAATGACCCTGAAATTGAAAAGCAGTACAAACGAACTCTGAAAAGGTTGAAAGTTGGCATGGTATCATCATTTCACCCACATAGCATGTGATAAAAAGTTGAGAGGGTTACGGCAAAAGCTGGATGCACTTCGTGTACAAAACGGACAGTGTCTTTCGAAGTATCAGGGTTTCGGACATAAACTCATCTATTACAAAAAGGCATTTCATTTTCTTGAACTTATTTGAACTCCAGGCTTTTTGTGTGTTCAAAATGTACCATTAAAAGCCAGATCATCAATTTTCAACCCTTTCTGACTTCATTTGTTATTTTTCATGTAGTTCTTGAATTTTTTTGAGCTAAATGACCCTGAAATTTAAAAGCACTACAAACGAACTATGAAAAGGTTGAAAGTTGGCATGGTATCATCATTTCATGCACATAGTATTTGCTGAAAAGTTGAGAGGGTTATGGCAAAAGCTGGATGCACTTCGTGTACAAAACGGACAGTGTCTTTCCAGGTATCAGGGTTTCGGACATAAACTCTTCTATTACAAAAGGGCATTTCATTTTCTTGGACTTATTTGAACTCGAAGCTTTTTGTGTGTTCAAAATGTACCATTAAAAGCCACATCATCAATTTTCAACCCTTTCTGACTTCATTTGTTATTTTTCATGCAGTTATTGATTTTTTTGAGCTAAATGACCCTGAAATTGAAAAGCCCTACAAATGAATTCTGAAAAGGTTGAAAGTTGGCATGGTATCATCATTTCACCCACATAGCATGTGCTAAAAACTTGAGAGGGTTACGGCAAAAGCTGGATGCACTTCGTGTACAAAACGGACAGTGTCTTTCGAAGTATCAGGGTTTCGGACATAAACTCATCTATTACAAAAAGGCATTTCATTTTCTTGAACTTATTTGAACTCCAGGCTTTTTGTGTGTTCAAAATGTACCATTAAAAGCCAGATCATCAATTTTCAACCCTTTCTGACTTCATTTGTTATTTTTCATGTAGTTCTTGAATTTTTTTGAGCTAAATGACCCTGAAATTTAAAAGCACTACAAACGAACTATGAAAAGGTTGAAAGTTGGCATGGTATCATCATTTCAAGCACATAGTATTTGCTAAAAAGTTGAGAGGGTTACGGCAAAAGCTGGATGCACTTCGTGTACAAAACGGACAGAGTCTTTCGAAGTATCAGGGTTTCGGACATAAACTCTTCTATTACAAAAGGGCATTTCATTTTCTTGGACTTATTTGAACTCGAAGCTTTTTGTGTGTTCAAAATGTACCATTAAAAGCCACATCATCAATTTTCAACCCTTTCTGACTTCATTTGTTATTTTTCATGCAGTTATTGATTTTTTTGAGCTAAATGACCCTGAAATTGAAAAGCCCTACAAATGAATTCTGAAAAGGTTGAAAGTTGGCATGGTATCATCATTTCACCCACATAGCATGTGCTAAAAAGTTGAGAGGGTTACGGCAAAAGCTGGATGCACTTCGTGTACAAAACGGACAGTGTCTTTCGAAGTATCAGGGTTTCGGACATAAACTCATCTATTACAAAAAGGCATTTCATTTTCTTGAACTTATTTGAACTCCAGGCTTTTTGTGTGTTCAAAATGTACCATTAAAAGCCAGATCATCAATTTTCAACCCTTTCTGACTTCATTTGTTATTTTTCATGTAGTTCTTGAATTTTTTTGAGCTAAATGACCCTGAAATTTAAAAGCACTACAAACGAACTATGAAAAGGTTGAAAGTTGGCATGGTATCATCATTTCACGCACATAGTATTTGCTGAAAAGTTGAGAGGGTTACGGCAAAAGCTGGATGCACTTCGTGTACAAAACGGACAGTGTCTTTCCAGGTATCAGGGTTTCGGACATAAACTCATCTATTACAAAAAGGCATTTCATTTTCTTGAACTTATTTGAACTCCAGGCTTTTTGTGTGTTCAAAATGTACCATTAAAAGCCACATCATCAATTTTCAACCCTTTCTGACTTCATTTGTTATTTTTCATGTAGTTATTGAATTTTTTTGAGCTAAATGACCCTGAAATTTAAAAGCACTACAAACAAACTATGAAAAGGTTGAAAGTTGGCATGGTATCATCATTTCACCCACATAGCATGTGCTAAAAAGTTGAGAGGGTTACGGCAAAAGCTGGATGCACTTCGTGTACCAAACAGACAGTCTCTTTCGAAGTATTAGGGTTTCGGACGGAAACTCATCGGTTACAAAAGACATTTCATTTTCTTGAATTTATTTGAACTCCAGGTTTTTTGTGTATTGAAAATGCACCATTCAACGCCACATCATCAATTATCAACCCCTACTCACTTCATTTGTTATGTTTCATGCAGTTATTGATTTTTTGAGCTAAATAACGCTGAAATTGAAAAGCAGTACAAACGAACTGTGAACAGGTTGAAAGTTGGCATGGTATCATCTTTTCACCCACATAGCATGTGCTAAAAAGTTGAGAGGGTTACGGCAAAAGCTGGATGCACTTCGTGTACAAAACGGACAGTGTCTTTCGAAGTATCAGGGTTTCGGACATAAACTCATCTATTACAAAAAGGCATTTCATATTCTTGAACTTATTTGAACTCCAGGCTTTTTATGTGTTCAAAATGTACCATTAAAAGCCACATCATCAATTTTCAACCCTTTCTGACTTCATTTGTTATTTTTCATGTAGTTATTGAATTTTTTTGAGCTAAATGACCCTGAAATTTAAAAGCATAACAAACGAACTATGAAAAGGCTAAAAGTTGGCATGGTATCATCATTTCACCCACATAGCATGTGCTAAAAAGTTGAGAGGGTTACGGCAAAAGCTGGATGCACTTCGTGTACAAAACGGACAGTCTCTTTAGAAGTATCACGGTTTCGGACATAAACTCATCTGTTACAAAAAGGCATTTCATTTTCTTGAACTTATTTGAACTCCAGGCTTTTTGTGTGTTCAAAATGTACCATTAAAAGCCACATCATGAATTTTCATCCCTTTCTGACTTGATTTGTTATTTTTCATGGAGTTCTTGAATTTTTTTGGGCTAAATGACCCTGAAACTTAAAAGCACTACAAACGAACTATGAAAAGGTTGAAAGTTGGCATGGTATCATCATTTCACCCACATAGTATTTGCTGAAAAGTTGAGAGGGTTATGGCAAAAGCTGGATGCACTTCGTGTACAAAACAGACAGTGTCTTTCGAGGTATCGGGGTTTCGGACATAAACTCATCTATTACAAAACGGCATTTCATTTTCTTGAACTTATTTGAACTCGAGGCTTTTTGTGTGTTCAAAATGTACCATCAAAAGCCACATCATCAATTTTCAACCCTTTCTGACTTCATTTGTTATTTTTCATGCAGTTATTGATTTTTTTGAGCTAAATGACCCTGAAATTGAAAAGCCCTACAAATGAATTCTGAAAAGGCTGAAAGTCGGCATGGTTTCATCATTTCACCCACATAGCATGTGCTAAAAAGTTGAGAGGGTTACGGCAAAAGCTGGATGCACTTCGTGTACAAAACGGACAGTGTCTTTCGAAGTATGAGGGTTTCGGACATAAACTCATCTATTACAAAAGGCATTTCATTTTCTTGAACTTATTTGAACTCCAGGCTTTTTGTGTGTTCAAAATGTACCATTAAAAGCCACATCATCAATTTTCAACCCTTTCTGACTTCATTTGTTATTTTTCATGTAGTTCTTGAATTTTTTTGAGCTAAATGACCCTGAAATTTAAAAGCACTACAAACGAACTATGAAAAGGTTGAAAGTTGGCATGGTATCATCATTTCACCCACATAGTATTTGCTGAAAAGTTGAGAGGGTTACGGCAAAAGCTGGATGCACTTCGTGTACAAAACGGACAGTGTCTTTCGAGGTATCAAGGTTTCGGACATAAACTCATCTATTACAAAAAGGCATTTCATTTTCTTGAACTTATTTGAACTCGAGGCTTTTTGTGTGTTCAAAATGTACCATTAAAAGCCACATCATCAATTTTCAACCCTTTCTGACTTCATTTGTTATTTTTCATGCAGTTATTGATTTTTTTGAGCTAAATGACCCTGAAATTGAAAAGCCCTACAAATGAATTCTGAAAAGGATGAAAGTTGGCATGGTATCATCATTTCACCCACATAGCATGTGCTAAAAAGTTGAGAGGGTTACGGCAAAAGCTGGATGCACTTCGTGTACAAAACGGACAGTGTCTTTCGAAGTATCAGGGTTTCGGACATAAACTCATCTGTTACAAAAAGGCATTTCATTTTCTTGAACTTATTTGAACTCCATGCTTTTTGTGTGTTCAAAATATACCATTAAAAGCCACATCATCAATTTTCAACCCTTTCTGACTTCATTTGTTATTTTTCATGTAGTTATTGAATTTTTTTGAGCTAAATGACCCTAAAATTTAAAAGCACTACAAACAATCTATGAAAAGGTTGAATATTGGCATGGTATCATCATTTCACCCACATAGCATGTGCTAAAAAGTTGAGAGGGTTGTAGCAAAAGCTGGATGCACTTCGTGTACCAAACAGACAGTCTCTTTCGCAGTATTAGGGTTTCGAACGGAAACTCATCGGTTACAAAAGACATTCTTTTTCTTGAATTTATTTGAACTCCAGGTTTTTTGTGTATTGAAAATGCACCATTCAAAGCCATCTCATCAATTATCAACCCCTACTCACTTCATTTGTTATGTTTCATGCAGTTATTGATTTTTTGAGCTAAATGACCCTGAAATTGAAAAGCAGTACAAACGAACTCTGAAAAGGTTGAAAGTTGGCATGGTATCATTATTTCACCCACATAGCATGTGCTAAAAACTAGAGAGGGTTACGGCAAAATCTGGATGCACTTCGTGTACAAAACGGAGAGTGTCTTTCGAAGTATCAGGGTTTCGGACATAAACTCATCTATTATAAAAAGGCATTTCATTTTCTTGAACTTATTTGAACTCCAGGATTTTTATGTGTTCAAAATGTACCATTAAAAGCCACATCATCAATTTTCAACCCTTTCTGACTTCATTTGTTATTTTTCATGTAGTTATTGAATTTTTTGAAGCTAAATGACCCTGAAATTTAAAAGCACTACAAACGAACTATGAAAACGCTGAAAGTTGGCATGGTATCATCATTTCACCCACATAGCATGTGCTAAAAAGTTGAGAGGGTTAAGGCAAAAGATGGATGCACTTCGTGTACAAAACGGACAGTCTCTTTCGAAGTATCAGGGTTTCCGACATAAACTCATCTGTTACAAAAAGGCATTTAATTTTCTTGAACTTATTTGAACTCCAGGCTTTTTGTGTGTTCAAAATGTACCATTAAAAGCCACATCATCAATTTTCAACCCTTTCTTTCTTCATTTGTTATTTTTCATGTAGTTCTTGAATTTTTTTGAGCTAAATGACCCTGAAATTTAAAAGCACTACAAACGAACTATGAAAAGGTTGAAAGTTCGCATGGTATCATCATTTCACCCACATAGTATTTGCTGAAAAGTTGAAAGGGTTACGGCAAAAGCTGGATGCACTTCGTGTACAAAACGGACAGTGTCTTTCGAGGTATCAGGGTTTCGGACATAAACTCATCTATTACAAAAAGGCATTTCATTTTCTTGAACTTATTTGAACTCGAGGCTTTTTGTGTGTTCAAAATGTACCATTAAAAGCCACATCATCAATTTTCAACCCTTTCTGACTTCATTTGTTATTTTTCATGTAGTTATTGATTTTTTTGAGCTAAATGACCCTGAAATTGAAAAGCCCTACAAATGAATTCTGAAAAGGTTGAAAGTTGGCATGGTATCATCATTTCACCCACATAGCATGTGCTAAAATGTTGAGAGGGTTACGGCAAAAGCTGGATGCACTTCGTGTACAAAACGAACAGTGTCTTTCGAAGTATCAGGGTTTCGGACATAAACTCATCTGTTACAAAAAGGCATTTCATTTTCTTGAACTTATTTGAACTCCAGGCTTTTTGTGTGTTCAAAATATACCATTAAAAGCCACATCATCAATTTTCAACCCTTTCTGACTTCATTTGTTATTTTTCATGTAGTTATTGAATTTTTTTGAGCTAAATGACCCTGAAATTTAAAAGCACTACAAACAAACTATGAAAAGGTTGAATATTGGCATGGTATCATCATTTCACCCACATAGCATGTGCTAAAAAGTTGAGAGGGTTGTAGCAAAAGCTGGATGCACTTCGTGTACCAAACAGATAGTCTCTTTCGAAGTATTAGGGTTTCGGACGGAAACTCATCGGTTACAGTTGACATTCATTTTCTTGAATTTATTTGAACTCCAGGTTTTTTGTGTATTGAAAATGCACCATTCAAAGCCACATCATCAATTATCAACCCCTATTCACTTCATTTGTTATGTTTCATGCAGTTATTGATTTTTTGAGCTAAATGACCCTGAAATTGAAAAGCAGTACAAACGAACTCTGAAAAGGTTGAAAGTTGGCATGGTATCATCATTTCACCCACATAGCATGTGCTAAAAATTTGAGAGGGTTACGGAAAAATCTGGATGCACTTCGTGTACAAAACGGAGAGTGTCTTTCGAAGTATCAGGGTTTCGCACATAAACTCATCTATTACGAAAAGGCATTTCATTTTCTTGAACTTATTTGAACTCCAGGATTTTTATGTGTTCAAAATGTACCATTAAAAGCCACATCATCAATTTTCAACCCTTTCTGACTTCATTTGTTATTTTTCATGTAGTTATTGAATTTTTTTGAGCTAAATGACCCTGAAATTTAAAAGCACTACAAACGAACTATGAAAACGCTGAAAGTTGGCATGGTATCATCATTTCACCCACATAGCATGTGCTAAAAAGTTGAGAGGGTTACGGCAAAAGCTGGATGCACTTCGTGTACAAAACGGACAGTCTCTTTCGAAGTATCAGGGTTTCGGACATAAACTCATCTGTTACAAAAAGGCATTTCATTTTCTTGAACTTATTTGAACTCCAGGCTTTTTGTGTGTTCAAAATGCACCATTCAAAGCCACATCATTAATTTTCAAACCTTTCTGACTTCATTTGTTATTTTTCATGCAGTTATTGATTTTTTTGAGCTAAATGACCGTGAAATTGAAAAGCACTACAAATGAACTCTGAAAAGGTTGAAAGTTCGCATGGTATCATAATTTCACTCATATAGCATTTGCTAAAAAGTTGAGAGGGTTACGGCGAAAGCTCGAGGCACTTCGTGTACAAAACGGACAGTCTCTTTCAAAGTATCACGGTTTCAGATGGAAACTCATCTGTTACAAAAGGCATTTCATTTTCTTGAACTTATTTGAACTCCGGGATTTTTGTGTGTTCAAAATCCACCATTCAAGGCCACATCATCAATTTTCAACCCTTTCTGACTTCATTTGTTATTTTTCATGCAGTTATTGATTTTTTGAGCTAAATGACCCTGAAATTGAAAAGCCCTACAAATGAACTCTGAAAAGGTTGAAAGTTGGCATGGCATCATCATTTCACCCACATAGCATTTGCTAAAAAGTTGAGAGGGTTACGGCAAAAGCTGGAGGCACTTCGTGTACAAAACGGACAGTCTCTTTCGAAGTATGAGGGTTTCAGACGGAAACTCATCTGTTACAAAAGGCATTTCATTTTCTTGAACTTATTTGAACTCCGGGATTTTTGTGTGTTCAAAATACAGCATTCAAGGCCACATCATCAATTTTCAACCCTTTCTGACTTCATTTGTTATTTTTCATGTAGTTATTGAATTTTTTGAGCTAAATGACCCTGAAATTTAAAAGCCCTATAAATGAACTCTGAAAAGGTTGAAATTTGGCATGGTATCATAATTTCACCCACATAGCATGTCCTAAAAAGTTGAGAGGGTTGTAGCAAAAGCTGGATGCACTTCGTGTACAAAACAGACAGTCTCTTTCGAAGTATTAGGGTTTCGGACAGAAACTCATCGGTTACAAAAGACATTTCATTTTATTGAATTTATTTTAACTCCAGGTTTTTTGTGTATTGAAAATGAACCATTCAAATCCACATCATCAATTATGAACCCCTACTCACTTCATTTGTTATCTTTCATGCAGTTATTGATTTTTTGAGCTAAATGACCCTGAAATTGAAAAGCACTACAAACGAACTCTGAAAAGGTTGAAAGTTGGCATGGTATCATAATTTCACCCACATAGCCTGTGCTAAAAAGTTGAGAGGGTTACGGCAAAAGCTGGATGCACTTCGTGTACAAAACGGACAGTGTCTTTCGAAGTATCAGGGTTTCGGACATAAACTCATCTGTTACAAAAAGGCATTTCATTTTCTTGAACTTATTTGAACTCCAGGCTTTTTGTGTGTTCAAAATGTACCATTAAAAGCCACATCATTAATTTTCAACCCTTTCTGACTTCATTTGTTATTTTTCATGTAGTTATTGAATTTTTTTGACCTAAATGACCCTTAAATTTAAAAGCACTACAAACGAACTATGAAAAGGTTGAAAGTTGGCATGGTGTCATCATTTCACCCACATAGCATGTGCTAAAAAGTTGAGAGGGTTGTAGAAAAAGCTGGATGCACTTCGTGTACAAAACAGACAGTCTCTTTCGAAGTATTAGGGTTTCGGACGGAAACTCATCGTTACAAAAGGCATTTCATTTTCTTGAACTTATTTGAACTCCGGGAGTTTTGTGTGTTCAAAATGCACCATTCAAAGCCACATCATCAATTATCAACGCCTACTCACTTCATTTGTTATCTTTCATGCAGTTATTGATTTTTTGAGCTAAATGACCCTGAAATTGAAAAGCAGTACAAACGAACTCTGAAAAGGTTGAAAGTTGGCATGGTATCATCATTTCACCCACATAGCATGTGCTAAAAAGTTGAGAGGGTTACGGGAAAAGCTGGATGCACTTCGTGTACAAAACGGACAGTGTCTTTCGAAGTATCAGGGTTTCGGACATAAACTCATCTATTACAAAAAGGCATTTCATTTTCTTGAACTTATTTGAACTCCAGGCTTTTTGTGTGTTCAAAATGTACCATTAAAAGCCACATTATCAATTTTCAACCCTTTCTGACTTCATTTGTTATTTTTCATGTAGTTATTGAATTTTTTTGAGCTAAATGACCCTGAAATTTAAAAGCACTACAAACGAACTATGAAAAGGTTGAAAGTTGGCATGGTATCATCATTTCACCCACATAGTATTTGCTGAAAAGTTGAGAGGGTTACGGCAAAAGCTGGATGCACTTCGTGTACAAAACGGACAGTGTCTTTCGAAGTATCAAGGTTTCAGACATAAACTCATCTATTACAAAAAGGCATTTCATTTTCTTGAACTTATTTGAACTCGAGGCTTTTTGTGTGTTCAAAATATACCATTAAAAGCCACATCATCAATTTTCAACCCTTTCTGACTTCATTTGTTATTTTTCATGTAGTTATTGAATTTTTTTGAGCTAAATGACCCTGAAATTTAAAAGCACTACAAACGAACTATGAAAACGCTGAAAGTTGGCATGGTATCATCATTTCACCCACATAGCATGTGCTAAAAAGTTGAGAGGGTTACGGCAAAAGCTGGATGCACTTCGTGTACAAAACGGACAGTCTCTTTCGAAGTATCAGGGTTTCGGACATAAACTCATCTGTTACAAAAAGGCATTTCATTTTCTTGAACTTATTTGAACTCCAGGCTTTTTGTGTGTTCAAAATGCACCATTCAAAGCCACATCATTAATTTTCAAACCTTTCTGACTTCATTTGTTATTTTTCATGCAGTTATTGATTTTTTTGAGCTAAATGACCGTGAAATTGAAAAGCACTACAAATGAACTCTGAAAAGGTTGAAAGTTCGCATGGTATCATAATTTCACTCATATAGCATTTGCTAAAAAGTTGAGAGGGTTACGGCGAAAGCTCGAGGCACTTCGTGTACAAAACGGACAGTCTCTTTCAAAGTATCACGGTTTCAGATGGAAACTCATCTGTTACAAAAGGCATTTCATTTTCTTGAACTTATTTGAACTCCGGGATTTTTGTGTGTTCAAAATCCACCATTCAAGGCCACATCATCAATTTTCAACCCTTTCTGACTTCATTTGTTATTTTTCATGCAGTTATTGATTTTTTGAGCTAAATGACCCTGAAATTGAAAAGCCCTACAAATGAACTCTGAAAAGGTTGAAAGTTGGCATGGCATCATCATTTCACCCACATAGCATTTGCTAAAAAGTTGAGAGGGTTACGGCAAAAGCTGGAGGCACTTCGTGTACAAAACGGACAGTCTCTTTCGAAGTATGAGGGTTTCAGACGGAAACTCATCTGTTACAAAAGGCATTTCATTTTCTTGAACTTATTTGAACTCCGGGATTTTTGTGTGTTCAAAATACAGCATTCAAGGCCACATCATCAATTTTCAACCCTTTCTGACTTCATTTGTTATTTTTCATGTAGTTATTGAATTTTTTGAGCTAAATGACCCTGAAATTTAAAAGCCCTATAAATGAACTCTGAAAAGGTTGAAATTTGGCATGGTATCATAATTTCACCCACATAGCATGTCCTAAAAAGTTGAGAGGGTTGTAGCAAAAGCTGGATGCACTTCGTGTACAAAACAGACAGTCTCTTTCGAAGTATTAGGGTTTCGGACAGAAACTCATCGGTTACAAAAGACATTTCATTTTATTGAATTTATTTTAACTCCAGGTTTTTTGTGTATTGAAAATGAACCATTCAAATCCACATCATCAATTATGAACCCCTACTCACTTCATTTGTTATCTTTCATGCAGTTATTGATTTTTTGAGCTAAATGACCCTGAAATTGAAAAGCACTACAAACGAACTCTGAAAAGGTTGAAAGTTGGCATGGTATCATAATTTCACCCACATAGCCTGTGCTAAAAAGTTGAGAGGGTTACGGCAAAAGCTGGATGCACTTCGTGTACAAAACGGACAGTGTCTTTCGAAGTATCAGGGTTTCGGACATAAACTCATCTGTTACAAAAAGGCATTTCATTTTCTTGAACTTATTTGAACTCCAGGCTTTTTGTGTGTTCAAAATGTACCATTAAAAGCCACATCATTAATTTTCAACCCTTTCTGACTTCATTTGTTATTTTTCATGTAGTTATTGAATTTTTTTGACCTAAATGACCCTTAAATTTAAAAGCACTACAAACGAACTATGAAAAGGTTGAAAGTTGGCATGGTGTCATCATTTCACCCACATAGCATGTGCTAAAAAGTTGAGAGGGTTGTAGAAAAAGCTGGATGCACTTCGTGTACAAAACAGACAGTCTCTTTCGAAGTATTAGGGTTTCGGACGGAAACTCATCGTTACAAAAGGCATTTCATTTTCTTGAACTTATTTGAACTCCGGGAGTTTTGTGTGTTCAAAATGCACCATTCAAAGCCACATCATCAATTATCAACGCCTACTCACTTCATTTGTTATCTTTCATGCAGTTATTGATTTTTTGAGCTAAATGACCCTGAAATTGAAAAGCAGTACAAACGAACTCTGAAAAGGTTGAAAGTTGGCATGGTATCATCATTTCACCCACATAGCATGTGCTAAAAAGTTGAGAGGGTTACGGGAAAAGCTGGATGCACTTCGTGTACAAAACGGACAGTGTCTTTCGAAGTATCAGGGTTTCGGACATAAACTCATCTATTACAAAAAGGCATTTCATTTTGTTGAACTTATTTGAACTCCAGGCTTTTTGTGTGTTCAAAATGTACCATTAAAAGCCACATTATCAATTTTCAACCCTTTCTGACTTCATTTGTTATTTTTCATGTAGTTATTGAATTTTTTTGAGCTAAATGACCCTGAAATTTAAAAGCACTACAAACGAACTATGAAAAGGTTGAAAGTTGGCATGGTATCATCATTTCACCCACATAGTATTTGCTGAAAAGTTGAGAGGGTTACGGCAAAAGCTGGATGCACTTCGTGTACAAAACGGACAGTGTCTTTCGAAGTATCAAGGTTTCAGACATAAACTCATCTATTACAAAAAGGCATTTCATTTTCTTGAACTTATTTGAACTCGAGGCTTTTTGTGTGTTCAAAATATACCATTAAAAGCCACATCATCAATTTTCAACCCTTTCTGACTTCATTTGTTATTTTTCATGTAGTTATTGAATTTTTTTGAGCTAAATGACCCTGAAATTTAAAAGCACTACAAACAAACTATGAAAAGGTTGAATATTGGCATGGTATCATCATTTCACCCACATAGCATGTGCTAAAAAGTTGAGAGGGTTGTAGCAAAAGCTGGATGCACTTCGTGTACCAAACAGACAGTCTCTTTCGAAGTATTAGGGTTTCGGACGGAAACTCATCGGTTACAAAAGACATTCATTTTCTTGAATTTATTTGAACTCCAGGTTTTTTGTGTATTGAAAATGCACCATTCAAAGCCACATCATCAATTATCAACCCCTACTCACTTCATTTGTTATGTTTCATGCAGTTATTGATTTTTTGAGCTAAATGACCCTGAAATTGAAAAGCAGTACAAACGAACTCTGAAAAGGTTGAAAGTTGGCATGGTATCATCATTTCACCCACATAGCATGTGCTAAAAATTTGAGAGGGTTACGGCAAAATCTGGATGCACTTCGTGTACAAAACGGAGAGTGTCTTTCGAAGTATCAGGGTTTCGCACATAAACTCATCTATTACAAAAAGGCATTTCATTTTCTTGAACTTATTTGAACTCCAGGATTTTTATGTGTTCAAAATGTACCATTAAAAGCCACATCATCAATTTTCAACCCTTTCTGACTTCATTTGTTATTTTTCATGTAGTTATTGAATTTTTTTGAGCTAAATGACCCTGAAATTTAAAAGCACTACAAACGAACTATGAGAACGCTGAAAGTTGTCATGGTATCATCATTTCACCCACATAGCATGTGCTAAAAAGTTGAGAGGGTTACGGCAAAAGGTGGATGCACTTCGTGTACAAAACGGACAGTCTCTTTCGAAGTATCAGGGTTTCAGACATAAACTCATCTGTTACAAAAAGGCATTTCATTTTCTTGAACTTATTTGAACTCCAGGATTTTTGTGTGTTCAAAATGCACCATTCAAAGCCACATCATTAATTTTCAAACCTTTCTGACTTCATTTGTTATTTTTCATGCAGTTATTGATTTTTTTGAGCTAAATGACCGTGAAATTGAAAAGCACTACAAATGAACTCTGAAAAGGTTGAAAGTTCGCATGGTATCATAATTTCACTCATATAGCATTTGCTAAAAAGTTGAGAGGGTTACGGCGAAAGCTCGAGGCACTTCGTGTACAAAACGGACAGTCTCTTTCAAAGTATCACGGTTTCAGACGGAAACTCATCTGTTACAAAAGGCATTTCATTTTCTTGAACTTACTTGAACTCCGGAATTTTTGTGTGTTCAAAATCCACCATTCAAGGCCACATCATCAATTTTCAACCCTTTCTGACTTCATTTGTTATTTTTCATGCAGTTATTGATTTTTTTGAGCTAAATGACCCTGAAATTGAAAAGCCCTACAAATGAACTCTGAAAAGGTTGAAAGTTGGCATGGCATCATCATTTCACCCACATAGCATTTGCTAAAAAGTTGAGAGGGTTACGGCAAAAGCTGGAGGCACTTCGTGTACAAAACCGACAGTCTCTTTCGAAGTATGAGGGTTTCAGACGGAAACTCATCTGTTACAAAAGGCATTTCATTTTCTTGAACTTATTTGAACTCCGGGATTTTTGTGTGTTCAAAATACAGCATTCAAGGCCACATCATCAATTTTCAACCCTTTCTGACTTCATTTGTTATTTTTCATGTAGTTATTGAATTTTTTGAGCTAAATGACCCTGAAATTTAAAAGCCCTATAAATGAACTCTGAAAAGGTTGAAATTTGGCATGGTATCATCATTTCACCCACATAGCATGTCCTAAAAAGTTGAGAGGGTTGTAGCAAAAGCTGGATGCACTTCGTGTACAAAACAGACAGTCTCTTTCGAAGTATTATGGTTTCGGACAGAAACTCATCGGTTACAAAAGACATTTCATTTTCTTGAATTTATTTTAACTCCAGGTTTTTTGTGTATTGAAAATGAACCATTCAAAGCCACATCATCAATTATCAACCCCTACTCACTTCATTTGTTATCTTTCATGCAGTTATTGATTTTTTTAGCTAAATGACCCTGAAATTGAAAAGCACTACAAACGAACTCTGAAAAGGTTGAAAGTTGGCATGGTATCATAATTTCACCCACATAGCCTGTGCTAAAAAGTTGAGAGGGTTACGGCAAAAGCTGGATGCACTTCGTGTACAAAACGGACAGTGTCTTTCGAAGTATCAGGGTTTCGGACATAAACTCATCTGTTACAAAAAGGCATTTCATTTTCTTGAACTTATTTGAACTCCAGGCTTTTTGTGTGTTCAAAATGTACCATTAAAAGCCACATCATTAATTTTCAACCCTTTCTGACTTCATTTGTTATTTTTCATGTAGTTATTGAATTTTTTTGACCTAAATGACCCTGAAATTTAAAAGCACTACAAACGAACTATGAAAAGGTTGAAAGTTGGCATGGTGTCATCATTTCACCCACATAGCATGTGCTAAAAAGTTGAGAGGGTTGTAGCAAAAGCTGGATGCACTTCGTGTACAAAACAGACAGTCTCTTTCGAAGTATTAGGGTTTCGGACGGAAACTCATCGTTACAAAAGGCATTTCATTTTCTTGAACTTATTTGAACTCCGGGAGTTTTGTGTGTTCAAAATGCACCATTCAAAGCCACATCATCAATTATCAACGCCTACTCACTTCATTTGTTATCTTTCATGCAGTTATTGATTTTTTGAGCTAAATGACCCTGAAATTGAAAAGCAGTACAAACGAACTCTGAAAAGGTTGAAAGTTGGCATGGTATCATCATTTCACCCACATAGCATGTGCTAAAAAGTTGAGAGGGTTACGGGAAAAGCTGGATGCACTTCGTGTACAAAACGGACAGTGTCTTTCGAAGTATCAGGGTTTCGGACATAAACTCATCTATTACAAAAAGGCATTTCATTTTCTTGAACTTATTTGAACTCCAGGCTTTTTGTGTGTTCAAAATGTACCATTAAAAGCCACATTATCAATTTTCAACCCTTTCTGACTTCATTTGTTATTTTTCATGTAGTTATTGAATTTTTTTGAGCTAAATGACCCTGAAATTTAAAAGCACTACAAACGAACTATGAAAAGGTTGAAAGTTGGCATGGTATCATCATTTCACCCACATAGTATTTGCTGAAAAGTTGAGAGGGTTACGGCAAAAGCTGGATGCACTTCGTGTACAAAACGGACAGTGTCTTTCGAAGTATCAAGGTTTCGGACATAAACTCATCTATTACAAAAAGGCATTTCATTTTCTTGAACTTATTTGAACTCGAGGCTTTTTGTGTGTTCAAAATGTACTATTAAGAGCCACATCATCAATTTTCAACCCTTTCTGACTTCATTTGTTATTTTTCATGCAGTTACTGATTTTTTTGAGCTAAATGACCCTGAAATTGAAAAGCCCTACAAATGAATTCTGAAAAGGTTGAAAGTTGGCATGGTATCATCATTTCACCCACATAGCATGTGCTAAAAAGTTGAGAGGGTTACGGCAAAAGCTGGATGCACTTCATGTACAAAACGGACAGTGTCTTTCGAAGTATTAGGGTTTCGGACATAAACTCATCTGTTACAAAAAGGCATTTCATTTTCTTGAACTTATTTGAACTCCAGGCTTTTTGTGTGTTCAAAATGTACCGTTAAAAGCCACATCATCAATTTTCAACCCTTTTTGACTTCATTTGTTATTTTTCATGTAGTTATTGAATTTTTTTGAGCTAAATGACCCTAAAATTTAAAAGCACTACAAACAAACTATGAAAAGGTTGAAACTTGGCATGGTATCATCATTTATCCCACATAGCATGTGCTAAAAATTTGAGAGGGTTGTAGCAAAAGCTGGATGCACTTCGTGTACAAAAGAGACAGTCTCTTTTGAAGTATTAGGGTTTCGGACGGAAACTCATCGGTTACAAAAGACATTTCATTTTCTTGAATTTATTTGATCTCCAGGTTTTTGGTGTATTGAAAATGCACCATTCAAAGCCACATCATCAATTATCAACCCCTACTCACTTCATTTGTTATGTTTCATGCAGTTATTGATTTTTTGAGCTAAATGACCGTGAAATTGAAAAGCAGTACAAACGAACTCTGAAAAGGTTGAAAGTTGGCATGGTATCATCATTTCACCCAAATAGCATGTGCTAAAATGTTGAGAGGGTTACGGCAAAAGCTGGATGCACTTCGTGTACAAAACGGACAGTGTCTTTCGAAGTATCAGTTTCGGACATAAACTCATCTATTACAAAAAGGCATTTCATTTTCTTGAACTTATTTGAACTCCAGGCTTTTTGTGTGTTCAAAATGTACCATTAAAAGCCACATCATCAATTTTCAACCCTTTCTGACTTCATTTGTTATTTTTCATGTAGTTATTGAATTTTTTTCAGCTAAATGACCCTGAAATTTAAAAGCACTACAAACGAACTATGAAAAGGCTGAAAGTTCGCATGGTATCAACATTTCACCCACATAGCATGTGCTAAAAAGTTGAGAGGGTTGTAGGAAAAGCTGGATGCACTTCGTGTACAAAATGGACAGTCTCTTTCGAAGTATCAGGGTTTCGGACATAAACTCATCTGTTACAAAAAGGCATTTCATTTTCTTGAACTTATTTGAACTCCAGGCTTTTTTTGTGTTCAAAATGCACCATTCAAAGCCACACCATCAATTTTCAACCCTGTCTGACTTCGTTTGTTATTTTTCATGACGTTATTGATTTTTTTAAGCTAAATGACACTGAAAGTGAAAAGCACTACAAATGAACTATGAAAAGGTTGAAAGTTGGCATGGCATCATGGTTTCACCCACATAGCATGTGCTAAAAAGTTGAGAGGGTTACCGCAAAAGTTGGATGCACTTCGTGTACAAAACGGGCAGTCTCTTTCGAAGTATCAGGGTTTCGGACATAAACTCAGCTGTTACAAAAAGGCATTTCATTTTCTTGAACTTATCTGAACTCCAGGCTATTTGTGTGTTCAAAATGCACCATTCAAAGCCACATCATTAATTTTCAAACCTTTCTGACTTCATTTGTTATTTTTCATGCAGTTATTGATTTTTTTGAGCTAAATGACCGTGAAATTGAAAAGCACTACAAATGAACTCTGAAAAGGTTGAAAGTTTGCATGGTATCATAATTTCACTCATATAGCATTTGCTAAAAAGTTGAGAGGGTTACGGCAGAAGCTCAAGGCACTTCGTGTACAAAACGGAAAGTCTTTTTCAAAGTATCACGGTTTCAGACGGAAACTCATCTGTTACAAAAGGCATTTCATTTTCTTGAACTTATTTGAACTCCAGGCTTTTTTTGTGTTCAAAATGCACCATTCAAAGCCACACCATCAATTTTCAACCCTGTCTGACTTCGTTTGTTATTTTTCATGAAGTTATTGATTTTTTTAAGCTAAATGACACTGAAAGTGAAAAGCACTACAAATGAACTATGAAAAGGTTGAAAGTTGGCATGGTATCATGGTTTCACCCACATAGCATGTGTTAAAAATTTGAGAGGGTTACGGCAAAAGTTGGATGCACTTCGTGTACAAAACGGGCAGTCTCTTTCGAAGTATCAGGGTTTCGGACATAAACTCAGCTGTTACAAAAAGGCATTTCATTTTGTTGAACTTATTTGAACTCCAGGCTTTTTGTGTGTTCAAAATGCACCATTCAAAGCCACATCATTAATTTTCAAACCTTTCTGACTTCATTTGTTATTTTTCATGCAGTTATTGATTTTTTTGAGCTAAATGACCGTGAAATTGAAAAGCACTACAAATGAACTCTGAAAAGGTTGAAAGTTCGCATGGTATCATAATTTCACTCATATAGCATTTGCTAAAAAGTTGAGAGGGTTACGGCGAAAGCTCGAGGCACGTCGTGTACAAAACGGAAAGTCTTTTTCAAAGTATCACGGTTTCAGACGGAAACTCATCTGTTACAAAAGGCATTTCATTTTCTTGAACTTATTTGAACTCCAGGCTTTTTTTGTGTTCAAAATGCACCATTCAAAGCCACACCATCAATTTTCAACCCTGTCTGACTTCGTTTGTTATTTTTCATGAAGTTATTGATCTTTTTTAAGCTAAATGACACTGAAAGTGAAAAGCACTACAAATGAACTATGAAAAGGTTGAAAGTTGGCATGGTATCATGGTTTCACCCACATAGCATGTGCTAAAAAGTTGAGAGGGTTACGGCAAAAGTTGGATGCACTTCGTGTACAAAACGGGCAGTCTCTTTCGAAGTATCAGGGTTTCGGACATAAACTCAGCTGTTACAAAAAGGCATTTCATTTTCTTGAACTTATTTGAACTCCAGGCTTTTTGTGTGTTCAAAATGCACCATTCAAAGCCACATCATTAATTTTCAAACCTTTCTGACTTCATTTGTTATTTTTCATGCAGTTATTGATTTTTTTGAGCTAAATGACCGTGAAATTGAAAAGCACTACAAATGGACTCTGAAAAGGTTGAAAGTTCGCATGGTATCATAATTTCACTCATATAGCATTTGCTAAAAAGATGAGAGGGTTAGGGCTGGATGCACTTCTTGTACAAAACAGACAGTCTCTTTCGAAGTATTAGTGTTTCGGACGGAAACTCATCGGTTACAAAAGACATTTCATTTTCTTGAATTTATTTGAACTCCAGGTGTTTTGTGTATTGAAAATGCACCATTCAAAGTCACATCATCAATTATCAACCCCTACTCACTTCATTTGTTATGTTTCATGCAGTTATTGATTTTTTGAGCTAAATGACCCTGAAATTGAAAAGCAGTACAAACGAACTCTGAAAAGGTTGAAAGTTCGCATGGTATCATAATTTCACTCATATCGCATTTGCTAAAAAGTTGGGAGGGTTACGGCAAAAGCTCGAGGCACTTCGTGTACAAAACGGAAAGTCTCTTTCAAAGTATCACGGTTTCAGACGGAAACTCATCTGTTACAAAAGGCATTTCATTTTCTTGAACTTATTTGAATGCCAGGATTTTTGTGTGTTCAAAATCCACCATTCAAGGCCACATCATCAATTTTCAACCCTTTCTGACTTCATTTGTTATTTTTCATGCAGTTACTGATTTTTTTGAGCTAAATGACCCTGAAATTGAAACGCCCTACAAATGAACTCTGAAAAGGTTGAAAGTTGGCATGGCATCATCATTTCACCCACATAGCATTTGCTAAAAAGTTGAGAGGGTTACGGCAAAAGCGGGAGGCACTTCGTGTACAAAACGGATAGTCTCTTTCGAAGTATGAGGGTTTCATACGGAAACTCATCTGTTACAAAAGGCATTTCATTTTCCTGAACTTATTTGAACTCCGGGATTTTTGTGTGTTCAAAATCCACCATTCAAGGCCACATCATCAATTTTCAACCCTTTTTGACTTCATTTGTTATTTTTCATGCAGTTATTGATTTTTTTGAGCTAAATGACCCTAAAATTGAAAAGCCCTATAAATGAACTCTGAAAAGGTTGAAAGTTGGCATGGTATCATTATTTCACCCACATAGCATGTGCTAAAAAGTTGAGAGGGTTGTAGCAAAAGCTGGATGCACTTCGTGTACAAAACAGACAGTCTCTTTCGAAGTATTAGGGTTTCGGACGGAAACTCATCGGTTACAAAAGACATTTCATTTTCTTGAATTTATTTTAACTCCAGGTTTTTTGTGTATTGAAAATGAACCACTCAAAGCCACATCATCAATTATCAACCCCTACTCACTTCATTTGTTATCTTTCATGCAGTTATTGATTTTTTGAGCTAAATGACCCTGAAATTGAAAAGCACTACAAACAAACTCTGAAAAGGTTGAAAGTTGGCATGGTATCATAATTTCACCCACATAGCATGTGCTAAAAAGTTGAGAGGGTTACGGCAAAAGCTGGATGCACTTCGTGTATAAAACGGACAATGTCTTTCGAAGTATCAGGGTTTCGGACATAAACTCATCTGTTACAAAAAGGCATTTCATTTTCTTGAACTTATTTGAACTCCAGGCTTTTTGTGTGTTCAAAATGTACCGTTAAAAGCCACATCATCAATTTTCAACCCTTTTTGACTTCATTTGTTATTTTTCATGTAGTTATTGAATTTTTTTGAGCTAAATGACCCTAAAATTTAAAAGCACTACAAACAAACTATGAAAAGGTTGAAACTTGGCATGGTATCATCATTTATCCCACATAGCATGTGCTAAAAATTTGAGAGGGTTGTAGCAAAAGCTGGATGCACTTCGTGTACAAAAGAGACAGTCTCTTTTGAAGTATTAGGGTTTCGGACGGAAACTCATCGGTTACAAAAGACATTTCATTTTCTTGAATTTATTTGATCTCCAGGTTTTTGGTGTATTGAAAATGCACCATTCAAAGCCACATCATCAATTATCAACCCCTACTCACTTCATTTGTTATGTTTCATGCAGTTATTGATTTTTTGAGCTAAATGACCGTGAAATTGAAAAGCAGTACAAACGAACTCTGAAAAGGTTGAAAGTTGGCATGGTATCATCATTTCACCCAAATAGCATGTGCTAAAATGTTGAGAGGGTTACGGCAAAAGCTGGATGCACTTCGTGTACAAAACGGACAGTGTCTTTCGAAGTATCAGTTTCGGACATAAACTCATCTATTACAAAAAGGCATTTCATTTTCTTGAACTTATTTGAACTCCAGGCTTTTTGTGTGTTCAAAATGTACCATTAAAAGCCACATCATCAATTTTCAACCCTTTCTGACTTCATTTGTTATTTTTCATGTAGTTATTGAATTTTTTTCAGCTAAATGACCCTGAAATTTAAAAGCACTACAAACGAACTATGAAAAGGCTGAAAGTTCGCATGGTATCAACATTTCACCCACATAGCATGTGCTAAAAAGTTGAGAGGGTTGTAGGAAAAGCTGGATGCACTTCGTGTACAAAATGGACAGTCTCTTTCGAAGTATCAGGGTTTCGGACATAAACTCATCTGTTACAAAAAGGCATTTCATTTTCTTGAACTTATTTGAACTCCAGGCTTTTTTTGTGTTCAAAATGCACCATTCAAAGCCACACCATCAATTTTCAACCCTGTCTGACTTCGTTTGTTATTTTTCATGACGTTATTGATTTTTTTAAGCTAAATGACACTGAAAGTGAAAAGCACTACAAATGAACTATGAAAAGGTTGAAAGTTGGCATGGCATCATGGTTTCACCCACATAGCATGTGCTAAAAAGTTGAGAGGGTTACCGCAAAAGTTGGATGCACTTCGTGTACAAAACGGGCAGTCTCTTTCGAAGTATCAGGGTTTCGGACATAAACTCAGCTGTTACAAAAAGGCATTTCATTTTCTTGAACTTATCTGAACTCCAGGCTATTTGTGTGTTCAAAATGCACCATTCAAAGCCACATCATTAATTTTCAAACCTTTCTGACTTCATTTGTTATTTTTCATGCAGTTATTGATTTTTTTGAGCTAAATGACCGTGAAATTGAAAAGCACTACAAATGAACTCTGAAAAGGTTGAAAGTTTGCATGGTATCATAATTTCACTCATATAGCATTTGCTAAAAAGTTGAGAGGGTTACGGCAGAAGCTCAAGGCACTTCGTGTACAAAACGGAAAGTCTTTTTCAAAGTATCACGGTTTCAGACGGAAACTCATCTGTTACAAAAGGCATTTCATTTTCTTGAACTTATTTGAACTCCAGGCTTTTTTTGTGTTCAAAATGCACCATTCAAAGCCACACCATCAATTTTCAACCCTGTCTGACTTCGTTTGTTATTTTTCATGAAGTTATTGATTTTTTTAAGCTAAATGACACTGAAAGTGAAAAGCACTACAAATGAACTATGAAAAGGTTGAAAGTTGGCATGGTATCATGGTTTCACCCACATAGCATGTGTTAAAAATTTGAGAGGGTTACGGCAAAAGTTGGATGCACTTCGTGTACAAAACGGGCAGTCTCTTTCGAAGTATCAGGGTTTCGGACATAAACTCAGCTGTTACAAAAAGGCATTTCATTTTGTTGAACTTATTTGAACTCCAGGCTTTTTGTGTGTTCAAAATGCACCATTCAAAGCCACATCATTAATTTTCAAACCTTTCTGACTTCATTTGTTATTTTTCATGCAGTTATTGATTTTTTTGAGCTAAATGACCGTGAAATTGAAAAGCACTACAAATGAACTCTGAAAAGGTTGAAAGTTCGCATGGTATCATAATTTCACTCATATAGCATTTGCTAAAAAGTTGAGAGGGTTACGGCGAAAGCTCGAGGCACGTCGTGTACAAAACGGAAAGTCTTTTTCAAAGTATCACGGTTTCAGACGGAAACTCATCTGTTACAAAAGGCATTTCATTTTCTTGAACTTATTTGAACTCCAGGCTTTTTTTGTGTTCAAAATGCACCATTCAAAGCCACACCATCAATTTTCAACCCTGTCTGACTTCGTTTGTTATTTTTCATGAAGTTATTGATCTTTTTTAAGCTAAATGACACTGAAAGTGAAAAGCACTACAAATGAACTATGAAAAGGTTGAAAGTTGGCATGGTATCATGGTTTCACCCACATAGCATGTGCTAAAAAGTTGAGAGGGTTACGGCAAAAGTTGGATGCACTTCGTGTACAAAACGGGCAGTCTCTTTCGAAGTATCAGGGTTTCGGACATAAACTCAGCTGTTACAAAAAGGCATTTCATTTTCTTGAACTTATTTGAACTCCAGGCTTTTTGTGTGTTCAAAATGCACCATTCAAAGCCACATCATTAATTTTCAAACCTTTCTGACTTCATTTGTTATTTTTCATGCAGTTATTGATTTTTTTGAGCTAAATGACCGTGAAATTGAAAAGCACTACAAATGAACTCTGAAAAGGTTGAAAGTTCGCATGGTATCATAATTTCACTCATATAGCATTTGCTAAAAAGATGAGAGGGTTAGGGCTGGATGCACTTCTTGTACAAAACAGACAGTCTCTTTCGAAGTATTAGTGTTTCGGACGGAAACTCATCGGTTACAAAAGACATTTCATTTTCTTGAATTTATTTGAACTCCAGGTGTTTTGTGTATTGAAAATGCACCATTCAAAGTCACATCATCAATTATCAACCCCTACTCACTTCATTTGTTATGTTTCATGCAGTTATTGATTTTTTGAGCTAAATGACCCTGAAATTGAAAAGCAGTACAAACGAACTCTGAAAAGGTTGAAAGTTCGCATGGTATCATAATTTCACTCATATCGCATTTGCTAAAAAGTTGGGAGGGTTACGGCAAAAGCTCGAGGCACTTCGTGTACAAAACGGAAAGTCTCTTTCAAAGTATCACGGTTTCAGACGGAAACTCATCTGTTACAAAAGGCATTTCATTTTCTTGAACTTATTTGAATGCCAGGATTTTTGTGTGTTCAAAATCCACCATTCAAGGCCACATCATCAATTTTCAACCCTTTCTGACTTCATTTGTTATTTTTCATGCAGTTACTGATTTTTTTGAGCTAAATGACCCTGAAATTGAAACGCCCTACAAATGAACTCTGAAAAGGTTGAAAGTTGGCATGGCATCATCATTTCACCCACATAGCATTTGCTAAAAAGTTGAGAGGGTTACGGCAAAAGCGGGAGGCACTTCGTGTACAAAACGGATAGTCTCTTTCGAAGTATGAGGGTTTCATACGGAAACTCATCTGTTACAAAAGGCATTTCATTTTCCTGAACTTATTTGAACTCCGGGATTTTTGTGTGTTCAAAATCCACCATTCAAGGCCACATCATCAATTTTCAACCCTTTTTGACTTCATTTGTTATTTTTCATGCAGTTATTGATTTTTTTGAGCTAAATGACCCTAAAATTGAAAAGCCCTATAAATGAACTCTGAAAAGGTTGAAAGTTGGCATGGTATCATTATTTCACCCACATAGCATGTGCTAAAAAGTTGAGAGGGTTGTAGCAAAAGCTGGATGCACTTCGTGTACAAAACAGACAGTCTCTTTCGAAGTATTAGGGTTTCGGACGGAAACTCATCGGTTACAAAAGACATTTCATTTTCTTGAATTTATTTTAACTCCAGGTTTTTTGTGTATTGAAAATGAACCACTCAAAGCCACATCATCAATTATCAACCCCTACTCACTTCATTTGTTATCTTTCATGCAGTTATTGATTTTTTGAGCTAAATGACCCTGAAATTGAAAAGCACTACAAACAAACTCTGAAAAGGTTGAAAGTTGGCATGGTATCATAATTTCACCCACATAGCATGTGCTAAAAAGTTGAGAGGGTTACGGCAAAAGCTGGATGCACTTCGTGTATAAAACGGACAATGTCTTTCGAAGTATCAGGGTTTCGGACATAAACTCATCTGTTACAAAAAGGCATTTCATTTTCTTGAACTTATTTGAACTCCAGGATTTTTGTGTGTTCAAAATGGACCATTAAAAGCCACGTCATCAATTTTCAACCCTTTCTGACTTCATTTGTTATTTTTCACGTAGTTATTGAATTTTTTGGAGCTAAATGACCCTGAAATTTAAAAGCACTACAAACGAACTATGAAAAGGTTGAAAGTTGGCATGGTATCATCATTTCACCCACATAGCATGTGCTAAAAAGTTGAGAGGGTTGTAGCAAAAGCTGGATGCACTTCGTGTACAAAACAGACAATCTCTTTCGAAGTATTAGGGTTTCGGACGGAAACTCATCGGTTACGAAAGACATTTCATTTTCTTGAATTTATTTGAACTCCAGGTTTTTTGTGTATTGAAAATGCACCATTCAAAGCCACATCATCTATTATCAACCCCTACTCACTTCATTTGTTATCTTTCATGCAGTTATTGATTTTTTGAGCTAAATGACCTTGAAATTGAAAAGCAGTACAAACGAACTCTAAAAAGGTTGAAAGTTGGCATGGGATCATCATTTCACCCACATAGCATGTGCTAAAAAGTTGAGAGGGTTACGGCAAAAGTTGGATGCACTTCGTGTACAAAACGGACACTGTCTTTCGAAGTATCATGGTTTCGGACATAAACTCATCTATTACAAAAAGGCATTTCATTTTCTTGAACTTATTTGAACTCCAGGCTTTTTTTGTGTTCGAAATGTACCATTAAAAGCCACATTATCAATTTTCAACCCTTTGTGACTTCATTTGTTATTTTTCATGTAGTTATTGAATTTTTTTGAGCTAAATGACCCTGAAATTTAAAAGCACCACAAACGAACTATGAAAAGGTTGAAAGTTGGCATGGTATCATCATTTCACCCACATAGTATTTGCTGAAAAGTGGAGAGGGTTACGGCAAAAGCTGGATGCACTTCGTGTACAAAACGGGCAGTCTCTTTCGAAGTATCAGGGTTTCGGACATAAACTCAGCTGTTACAAAAAGGCATTTCATTTTGTTGAACTTATTTGAACTCCAGGCTTTTTGTGTGTTCAAAATGCACCATTCAAAGCCACATCATTAATTTTCAAACCTTTCTGACTTCATTTGTTATTTTTCATGCAGTTATTGATTTTTTTGAGCTAAATGACCGTGAAATTGAAAAGCACTACAAATGAACTCTGAAAAGGTTGAAAGTTCGCATGGTATCATAATTTCACTCATATAGCATTTGCTAAAAAGTTGAGAGGGTTACGGCGAAAGCTCGAGGCACGTCGTGTACAAAACGGAAAGTCTTTTTCAAAGTATCACGGTTTCAGACGGAAACTCATCTGTTACAAAAGGCATTTCATTTTCTTGAACTTATTTGAACTCCAGGCTTTTTTTGTGTTCAAAATGCACCATTCAAAGCCACACCATCAATTTTCAACCCTGTCTGACTTCGTTTGTTATTTTTCATGAAGTTATTGATTTTTTTAAGCTAAATGACACTGAAAGTGAAAAGCACTACAAATGAACTATGAAAAGGTTGAAAGTTGGCATGGTATCATGGTTTCACCCACATAGCATGTGCTAAAAAGTTGAGAGGGTTACGGCAAAAGTTGGATGCACTTCGTGTACAAAACGGGCAGTCTCTTTCGAAGTATCAGGGTTTCGGACATAAACTCAGCTGTTACAAAAAGGCATTTCATTTTCTTGAACTTATTTGAACTCCAGGCTTTTTGTGTGTTCAGAATGCACCATTCAAAGCCACATCATTAATTTTCAAACCTTTCTGACTTCATTTGTTATTTTTCATGCAGTTATTGATTTTTTTGAGCTAAATGACCGTGAAATTGAAAAGCACTACAAATGAACTCTGAAAAGGTTGAAAGTTCGCATGGTATCATAATTTCACTCATATAGCATTTGCTAAAAAGTTGAGAGGGTTAGGGCTGGATGCACTTCTTGTACAAAACAGACAGTCTCTTTCGAAGTATTAGGGTTTCGGACGGAAACTCATCGGTTACAAAAGACATTTCATTTTCTTGAATTTATTTGAACTCCAGGTGTTTTGTGTATTGAAAATGCACCATTCAAAGTCACATCATCAATTATCAACCCCTACTCACTTCATTTGTTATGTTTCATGCAGTTATTGATTTTTTGAGCTAAATGACCCTGAAATTGAAAAGCAGTACAAACGAACTCTGAAAAGGTTGAAAGTTCGCATGGTATCATAATTTCACTCATATCGCATTTGCTAAAAAGTTGGGAGGGTTACGGCAAAAGCTCGAGGCACTTCGTGTACAAAACGGAAAATCTCTTTCAAAGTATCACGGTTTCAGACGGAAACTCATCTGTTACAAAAGGCATTTCATTTTCTTGAACTTATTTGAATGCCAGGATTTTTGTGTGTTCAAAATCCACCATTCAAGGCCACATCATCAATTTTCAACCCTTTCTGACTTCATTTGTTATTTTTCATGCAGTTACTGATTTTTTTGAGCTAAATGACCCTGAAATTGAAACGCCCTACAAATGAACTCTGAAAAGGTTGAAAGTTGGCATGGCATCATCATTTCACCCACATAGCATTTGCTAAAAAGTTGAGAGGGTTACGGCAAAAGCGGGAGGCACTTCGTGTACAAAACGGATAGTCTCTTTCGAAGTATGAGGGTTTCATACGGAAACTCATCTGTTACAAAAGGCATTTCATTTTCCTGAACTTATTTGAACTCCGGGATTTTTGTGTGTTCAAAATCCACCATTCAAGGCCACATCATCAATTTTCAACCCTTTTTGACTTCATTTGTTATTTTTCATGCAGTTATTGATTTTTTTGAGCTAAATGACCCTAAAATTGAAAAGCCCTATAAATGAACTCTGAAAAGGTTGAAAGTTGGCATGGTATCATCATTTCACCCACATAGCATGTGCTAAAAAGTTGAGAGGGTTGTAGCAAAAGCTGGATGCACTTCGTGTAGAAAACAGACAGTCTCTTTCGAAGTATTAGGGTTTCGGACGGAAACTCATCGGTTACAAAAGACATTTCATTTTCTTGAATTTATTTTAACTCCAGGTTTTTTGTGTATTGAAAATGAACCACTCAAAGCCACATCATCAATTATCAACCCCTACTCACTTCATTTGTTATCTTTCATGCAGTTATTGATTTTTTGAGCTAAATGACCCTGAAATTGAAAAGCACTACAAACAAACTCTGAAAAGGTTGAAAGTTGGCATGGTATCATAATTTCACCCACATAGCATGTGCTAAAAAGTTGAGAGGGTTACGGCAAAAGCTGGATGCACTTCGTGTATAAAACGGACAATGTCTTTCGAAGTATCAGGGTTTCGGACATAAACTCATCTGTTACAAAAAGGCATTTCATTTTCTTGAACTTATTTGAACTCCAGGATTTTTGTGTGTTCAAAATGGACCATTAAAAGCCACGTCATCAATTTTCAACCCTTTCTGACTTCATTTGTTATTTTTCATGTAGTTATTGAATTTTTTGGAGCTAAATGACCCTGAAATTTAAAAGCACTACAAACGAACTATGAAAAGGTTGAAAGTTGGCATGGTATCATCATTTCACCCACATAGCATGTGCTAAAAAGTTGAGAGGGTTGTAGCAAAAGCTGGATGCACTTCGTGTACAAAACAGACAATCTCTTTCGAAGTATTAGGGTTTCGGACGGAAACTCATCGGTTACGAAAGACATTTCATTTTCTTGAATTTATTTGAACTCCAGGTTTTTTGTGTATTGAAAATGCACCATTCAAAGCCACATCATCTATTATCAACCCCTACTCACTTCATTTGTTATCTTTCATGCAGTTATTGATTTTTTGAGCTAAATGACCATGAAATTGAAAAGCAGTACAAACGAACTCTAAAAAGGTTGAAAGTTGGCATGGGATCATCATTTCACCCACATAGCATGTGCTAAAAAGTTGAGAGGGTTACGGCAAAAGTTGGATGCACTTCGTGTACAAAACGGACACTGTCTTTCGAAGTATCATGGTTTCGGACATAAACTCATCTATTACAAAAAGGCATTTCATTTTCTTGAACTTATTTGAACTCCAGGCTTTTTTTGTGTTCAAAATGTACCATTAAAAGCCACATTATCAATTTTCAACCCTTTGTGACTTCATTTGTTATTTTTCATGTAGTTATTGAATTTTTTTGAGCTAAATGACCCTGAAATTTAAAAGCACCACAAACGAACTATGAAAAGGTTGAAAGTTGGCATGGTATCATCATTTCACCCACATAGTATTTGCTGAAAAGTGGAGAGGGTTACGGCAAAAGCTGGATGCACTTCGTGTACAAAAGAGACAGTCTCTTTCGAAGTATTAGGGTTTCGGACGGAAACTCATCGGTTACAAAAGACATTTCATTTTCTTGAATTTATTTTAACTCCAGGTTTTTTGTGTATTGAAAAATGAACCATTCAAAGGCACATCATCAATTATCAACCCCTACTCACTTCATTTGTTATCTTTCATGCAGTTATTGATTTTTTGAGCTAAATGACCCTGAAATTGAAAAGCACTACAAACGAACTCTGAAAAGGTTGAAAGTTGGCATGGTATCATAATTTCACCCACATAGCATGTGCTAAAAAGTTGAGAGGGTTACGGCAAAAGCTGGATGCACTTCGTGTATAAAACAGACAGTGTCTTTCGAAGTATCAGGGTTTCGGACATAAACTCATCTGTTACAAAAAGGCATTTCATTTTCTTGAAATTATTTGAACTCCAGGCTTTTTGTGTGTTCAAAATGTACCATTAAAAGCCACGTCATCAATTTTCAACCCTTTCTGACTTCATTTGTTATTTTTCATGTAGGTATTGAATTTTTTGGAGCTAAATGACCCTGAAATTTAAAAGCACTACAAACGAACTATGAAAAGGTTGAAAGTTGGCATGGTATCATCATTTCACCCACATAGCATGTGCTAAAAAGTTGAGAGGGTTGTAGCAAAAGCTGGATGCACTCCGTGTACAAAACAGAGAGTCTCTTTCGAAGTATTAGGGTTTCAGACGGAAACTCATCGGTTACAAAAGACATTTCATTTTCTTGAATTTATTTGAACTCCAGGTGTTTTGTGTATTGAAAATGCACCATTCAAAGTCACATCATCAATTATCAACCCCTACTCACTTCATTTGTTATGTTTCATGCAGTTATTGATTTTTTGAGCTAAATGACCCTGAAATTGAAAAGCAGTACAAACGAACTCTGAAAAGGTTGAAAGTTGGCATGGGATCATCATTTCACCCACATAGCATGTGCTAAAAAGTTGAGAGGGTTACGGCAAAAGCTGGATGCACTTCGTGTACAAAACGGATAGTGTCTTTCGAAGTATCAGGGTTCCGGACATAAACTCATCTATTACAAAAAGGCATTTCATTTTCTTGAAGATATTTGAACTCCAGGCTTTTTGTGTGTTCAAAATGCACCATTCAAAGCCACATCATTAATTTTCAAACCTTTCTGACTTCATTTGTTATTTTTCATGCAGTTATTGATTTTTTTGAGCTAAATGACCGTGAAATTGAAAAGCACTACAAATGAACTCTGAAAAGGTTGAAAGTTCGCATGGTATCATAATTTCACTCATCTAGCATTTGCTAAAAAGTTGAGAGGGTTACGGCGAAAGCTCGAGGCACTTCGTGTACAAAACGGACAGTCTCTTTCAAAGTATCACGGTTTCAGACGGAAACTCATCTGTTACAAAAGGCATTTCATTTTCTTGAACTTATTTGAACTCCGGGAGTTTTGTGTGTTCAAAATGCATCATTCAAAGCCACATCATCAATTATCAATGCCTACTCACTTCATTTGTTATCTTTCATGCAGTTATTGATTTTTTGAGCTAAATGACCCTGAAATTGAAAAGCAGTACAAACGAACTCTGAATAGGTTGAAAGTTGGCATGGTATAATCATTTCACCCACATAGCATGTGCTAAAAAGTTGAGAGGGTTACGGCAAAAGATGGATGCACTTCGTGTACAAAACAGATAGTGTCTTTCGAAGTATCAGGGTTTCGGACATAAACTCATCTATTACAAAAAGGCATTTCATTTTCTTGAACTTATTTCAACTCCAGGCTTTTTGTGTGTTCAAAATGTACCATTAAAAGCCACATCATCAATTTTCAACCCTTTCTGACTTCATTTGTTATTTTTCATGTAGTTATTGAATTTTTTTGAGCTAAATGACCCTGAAATTTAAAAGCTCTACAAACGAACTATGAAAAGGTTGAAAGTTGGCATGGTATCATTATTTCACCCACATAGCATGTGCTAAAAAGTTGAGAGGGTTACGGCAAAAGCTGGATGCACTTCGTGTACAAAACGGACAGTCTCTTTCGAAGTATCAGGGTTTCGGACATAAACTCATCGGTTACAAAAAGGCATTTCATTTTCTTGAACTTATTTGAACTCCAGGCTTTTTTTGTGTTCAAAATGTACCATGCAAAGCCACACCATCATTTTTCAACCCTGTCTGACTTCATTTGTTATTTTTCATGAAGCTATTGATTTTTTTAAGCTAAATGACACTAAAAGTGAAAAGCACTACAAATGAACTCTGAAAAGGTTGAAAGTTGGCATGGTATCATCGTTTCACCCACATAGCATGTGCTAAAAAGTTGAGAGGGTTACCGCAAAAGCTGGATGCACTTCGTGTACAAAACGGACAGTCTCTTTCGAAGTATCAGGGTTTCGGACATAAACTCAGCTGTTACAAAAAGGCATTTCATTTTCTTGAACTTACTTGAACTCCAGGCTTTTGGTGTGTTCAAAATGCACCATTCAAAGGCACATCATTAATTTCCAAACCTTTCTGACTTCATTTGTTATTTTTCATGCAGTTATTGATTTTTTTGAGCTAAATGACCGTGAAATTAAAAAGCACTACAAATGAACTCTGAAAAGCTTGAAAGTTGGCATGGTATCATCATTTCACCCATATAGCATTTGCTAAAAAGTTGAGAGGGTTAAGGAAAAAGCTCGAGGCACTTCGTGTACAAAACGGACAGTCTCTTTCGAAGTATCACGGTTTCAGACGGAAACTCATCTGTTACAAAAGACATTTCATTTTCTTGAACTTATTTGAACACCAGAATTTTTGTGTGTTCAAAATCCACCATTCAAGGCCACATCATCAATTTTCAACCCTTTCTGACTTCATTTGTTATTTTTCATGCAGTTATTGATTTTTTTGAGCTAAATGACCCGGAAATTGAAAAGCACTACAAATGAACTCTGAAAAGGTTGAAAGTTGGCATGGTATCATCGTTTCACCCACATAGCATGTGCTAAAAAGTTGAGAGGGTTACGGCAAAAGCTGGATGCACTTCGTGTACAAAACGGAAAGTGTCTTTCGAAGTATCAGGGTTTCGGACATAAACTCAGCTGTTACAAAAGACATTTCATTTTCTTGAACTTATTTGAACTCCCGGCTTTTTGTGTGTTCAAAATGCACCATTCAAAGGCACATCATTAATTTTCAAACCTTTCTGACTTCATTTGTTATTTTTCATGTAGTTACTGATTTTTGTAGCTAAATGACCGTGAAATTGAAAAGGACTACAAATGAACTCTGAAAAGGTTGAAAGTTGGCATGGTATCATAATTTCACCCATATAGCATTTGCTAAAAAGTTGAGAGGGGTAAGGCAAAAGCTCGAGGCACTTCGTGTACAAAACGGACAGTCTCTTTGGAAATATCACAGTTTCAGATGGAAACTCATCTGTTACAAAAGGCATTTCATTTTCTTGAAGATATTTGAACTCCGGGATTTTTGTGTGTTCAAAATGCACCATTCAAGGCCACATAATCAATTTTCAACCCTTTCTGAATTCATTTGTTATTTTTCATGCAGTTATTGATTTTTTTGAGCTAAATGACCCTGAAATTGAAAAGCCCTACAAATGAACTCTGAAAAAGTTGAAAGTTGGCATGGCATCATCATTTCACCCACATAGCATTTGCTAAAAAGTTGAGAGGGTTACGGGAAAATCTGGAGGCAATTCGTGTACAAAACGGACAGTCTCTTTCGAAGTATCAGGGTTTAAGACGGCAACTCATCTGTTACAAAAGGCATTTCCTTTTCTTGAACTTATTTGAACTCCGGGAGTTTTGTGTGTTCAAAATGCACCATTCAAAGCCACATCATCAATTATCAACGCCTACTCACTTCATTTGTTATCTTTCATGCAGTTATTGATTTTTTGAGCTAAATGACCCTGAAATTGAAAAGCAGTACAAACGAACTCTGAAAAGGTTGAAAGTTGGCATGGTATCATCATTTCACCCACATAGCATGTGCTAAAAAGTTGAGAGGGTTACGGCAAAAGATGGATGCACTTCGTGTACAAAACAGATAGTGTCTTTCGAAGTATCAGGGTTTCGGACATAAACTCATCTATTACAAAAAGGCATTTCATTTTCTTGAACTTATTTGAACTCCAGGCTTTTTGTGTGTTCAAAATGTACCATTAAAAGCCACATCATCAATTTTCAACCCTTTCTGACTTCATTTGTTATTTTTCATGTAGTTATTGAATTTTTTTGAGCTAAATGACCCTGAAATTTAAAAGCTCTACAAACGAACTATGAAAAGGTTGAAAGTTGGCATGGTATCATTATTTCACCCACATAGCATGTGCTAAAAAGTTGAGAGGGTTACGGCAAAAGCTGGATGCACTTCGTGTACAAAACGGACAGTCTCTTTCGAAGTATCAGGGTTTCGGACATAAACTCATCGGTTACAAAAAGGCATTTCATTTTCTTGAACTTATTTGAACTCCAGGCTTTTTTTGTGTTCAAAATGTACCATGCAAAGCCACACCATCAATTTTCAACCCTGTCTGACTTCATTTGTTATTTTTCATGAAGCTATTGATTTTTTTAAGCTAAATGACACTAAAAGTGAAAAGCACTACAAATGAACTCTGAAAAGGTTGAAAGTTGGCATGGTATCATCTTTTCACCCACATAGCATGTGCTAAAAAGTTGAGAGGGTTACGGCAAAAGCTGGATGCACTTCGTGTACAAAACGGACAGTCTCTTTCGAAGTATCAGGGTTTCGGACATAAACTCAGCTGTTACAAAAAGGCATTTCATTTTCTTGAACTTATTTGAACTCCAGGCTTTTGGTGTGTTCAAAATGCACCATTCAAAGGCACATCATTAATTTCCAAACCTTTCTGACTTCATTTGTTATTTTTCATGCAGTTATTGATTTTTTTGAGATAAATGACCGTGAAATTAAAAAGCACTACAAATGAACTCTGAAAAGGTTGAAAGTTGGCATGGTATCATCATTTCACCCATATAGCATTTGCTAAAAAGTTGAGAGGGTTAAGGCAAAAGCTCGAGGCACTTCGTGTACAAAACGGACAGTCTCTTTCGAAGTATCACGGTTTCAGACGGAAACTCATCTGTTACAAAAGACATTTCATTTTCTTGAACTTATTTGAACACCGGAATTTTTGTGTGTTCAAAATCCACCATTCAAGGCCACATCATCAATTTTCAACCCTTTCTGACTTCATTTGTTATTTTTCATGCAGTTATTGATTTTTTTGAGCTAAATGACCCTGAAATTGAAAAGCACTACAAATGAACTCTGAAAAGGTTGAAAGTTGGCATGGTATCATCGTTTCACCCACATAGCATGTGCTAAAAAGTTGAGAGGGTTACGGCAAAAGCTGGATGCACTTCGTGTACAAAACGGAAAGTGTCTTTCGAAGTATGAGGGTTTCGGACATAAACTCAGCTGTTACAAAAGACATTCATTTTCTTGAACTTATTTGAACTCCCGGCTTTTTGTGTGTTCAAAATGCACCATTCAAAGGCACATCATTAATTTTCAAACCTTTCTGACTTCATTTGTTATTTTTCATGTAGTTACTGATTTTTGTAGCTAAATGACCCTGAAATTGAAAAGCACTACAAATGAACTCTGAAAAGGTTGAAAGTTGGCATGGTATCATCGTTTCACCCACATAGCATGTGCTAAAAAGTTGAGAGGGTTACGGCAAAAGCTGGATGCACTTCGTGTACAAAACGGACAGTCTCTTTCGAAGTATCAGGGTTTCGGACATAAACTCAGCTGTTACAAAAAGGCATTTCATTTTCTTGAACTTATTTGAACTCCAGGCTTTTGGTGTGTTCAAAATGCACCATTCAAAGGCACATCATTAATTTCCAAACCTTTCTGACTTCATTTGTTATTTTTCATGCAGTTATTGATTTTTTTGAGCTAAATGACCGTGAAATTAAAAAGCACTGCAAATGAACTCTGAAAAGGTTGAAAGTTGGCATGGTATCATCATTTCACCCATATAGCATTTGCTAAAAAGTTGAGAGGGTTAAGGCAAAAGCTCGAGGCACTTCGTGTACAAAACGGACAGTCTCTTTCGAAGTATCACGGTTTCAGACGGAAACTCATCTGTTACAAAAGACATTTCATTTTCTTGAACTTATTTGAACTCCGGAATTTTTGTGTGTTCAAAATCCACCATTCAAGGCCACATCATCAATTTTCAACCCTTTCTGACTTCATTTGTTATTTTTCATGCAGTTATTGATTTTTTTGAGCTAAATGACCCTGAAATTGAAAAGCCCTACAAATGAACTCTGAAAAGGTAGAAAGTTGGCATGGCATCATCATTTCACCCACATAGCATTTGCTAAAAAGTTGAGAGGGTTATGGCAAAAGCTGGAGGCACTTCGTGTACAAAACGGACAGTCTCTTTCGAAGTATCAGGGTTTAAGACGGAAAGTCATCTGTTACAAATGGCATTTCATTTTCTTGAACTTATTTGAACTCCGGGAGTTTTGTGTGTTCAAAATGCACCATTCAAAGCCACATCATCAATTTTCAACCCTTTCTGACTTCATTTGTTATTTTTCATGCAGTTATTGATTTTTTTGAGCTAAATGACCCTGAAATTGAAAAGCCCAATAAATGAACTCTGAAAAGGTTGAAAGTTGGCATGGTATCATCATTTCACCCACATAGCATGTGCTAAAAAGTTGAGAGGGTTGTAGCAAAAGATGGATGCACTTCGTGTACAAAACAGACAATCTCTTTCGTAGTATTAGGGTTTCAGACGGAAACTCATCGGTTACAACAGACATTTCATTTTCTTGAATTTATTTGAACTCCAGGTTTTTTGTGTATTGAAAATGCACCAATGCAAGCCACATGATCAATTATCAACCCTTACTCACTTCATTTGTTATCTTTCATGCAGTTATTGATTTTTTGAGCTAAATGACCCTGAAATTGAAAAGCACTACAAACAAACTCTGAAAAGGTTGAAAGTTGGCATGGTATCATCATTTCACCCACATAGCATGTGCTAAAAAGTTGAGAGGGTTACGGCAAAAGCTGGATGCACTTCGTGTACAAAACGGACAGTGTCTTTCGAAGTATCATTGTTTCGGACATAAACTCATCTGTTACAAAAAGGCATTTCATTTTCTTGAACTTATTTGAACTCCAGGATTTTTGTGTGTTGAAAATGTACCATTAAAAGCCACATCATCAATTTTCAACCCTTTCTGACTTCATTTGTTATTTTTCATGCAGTTATTGATTTTTTTGAGCTAAATGACCCTGAAATTGAAAAGCCCAATAAATGAACTCTGAAAAGGTTGAAAGTTGGCATGGTATCATCATTTCACCCACATAGCATGTGCTAAAAAGTTGAGAGGGTTGTAGCAAAAGCTGGATGCACTTCGTGTACAAAACAGACAATCTCTTTCGTAGTATTAGGGTTTCGGACGGAAACTCATCGGTTACAACAAACATTTCATTTTCTTGAATTTATTTGAACTCCAGGTTTTTTGTGTATTGAAAATGCACCAATGCAAGCCACATGATCAATTATCAACCCTTACTCACTTCATTTGTTATCTTTCATGCAGTTATTGATTTTTTGAGCTAAATGACCCTGAAATTGAAAAGCACTACAAACAAACTCTGAAAAGGTTGAAAGTTGGCATGGTATCATCATTTCACCCACGTAGCATGTGCTAAAAAGTTGAGAGGGTTACGGCAAAAGCTGGATGCACTTCGTGTACAAAACGGACAGTGTCTTTCGAAGTATCATTGTTTCGGACATAAACTCATCTGTTACAAAAAGGCATTTCATTTTCTTGAACTTATTTGAACTCCAGGATTTTTGTGTGTTCAAAATGTACCATTAAAAGCCACATCATCAATTTTGAACCCTTTCTGACTTCATTTGTTATTTTTCATGTAGTTATTGAATTTTTTTGAGCTAAATGACCCTGAAATTTAAAAGCACTACAAACGAACTATGAAAAGGTTGAAAGTTGGCATGGTATCATCATTTGACCCACATAGCATGTGCTAAAAAGTTGAGAGGGTTACGGCAAAAGCTGGATGCACTTCGTGTACAAAAGAGAGAGTCTCTTTCGAAGTATTAAGGTTTCGGACGGAAACTCATCGGTTACAAAAGACATTTCATTTTCTTGAGTTTATTTGAACTCAAGGTTTTTTGTGTATTGAAAATGCACCATTCAAATCCACATCACCAATTATCGACCCCTACTCACTTCATTTGTTATTTTTCATGCAGTTATTGATTTTTTGAGCTAAATGACCCTGAAATTAAAAAGCACTACAAACGAACTCTGAAAAGGTTGAAAGTTGGCATGGTACCATCATTTCACCCACATAGCATGTGCTAATAATTTGAGAGGGTTACGGCAAAAGCTGGATGCACTTCGTGTACAAAACGGACAGTGTCTTTCGAGGTATCAGGGTTACGGACATAAACTCATGTGTTACAAAAAGGCATTTCATTTTCTTGAACTTATTTGAACTCGAGGATTTTTGTGTGTTCAAAATGCACCATTAAAAGCCACAACATCAATTTTCAACCCTTTCTGACTTCATTTGTTATTTTTCATGCAGTTATTGATTTTTTTTGAGCTAAATGACCCTGAAATTTGAAAGCACTACAAACGAACTCTGAAAAGGTTGAAAGTTGGCATGGTATCATCATTTAACCCACATAGCATTTGCTAAAAATTTGAGAGGGTTACGGCAAAAGTTGGATGCACTTCGTGTACAAAACGGATAGTCTCTTTCGAAGTATCAGGGTTTCGGACATAAACTCATCGGTTACAAAAAGGCATTTCATTTTCTTGAACTTATTTGAACTCCGGGATTTTTGTGTGTTCAAAATCCACCATTCGAGGCCACATCATCAATTTTCAACCCTTTCTGACTTCATTTGTTATTTTTCATGCAGTTATTGATTTTTTTGAGCTAAATGACCCTGAAATTGAAAAGCCCTATAAATGAACTCTGAAAAGGTTGAAAGTTGGCATGGTATCATCCTTGCACCCACATAGAATGTGCTAAAAAGTTAAGAGGGTTGTAGCAAAAGCTGGATGCACTTCGTGTACAAAACACACAGTCTCTTTGGAAGTATTAGGGTTTCGGACGGAAACTCATCGGTTACAAAAGACATTTCATTTTCTTGAATTTATTTGAACTCCAGGTTTTTTGTGTATTGAAAATGAGCCATTCAAAGCCATATCATCAATTATCAACCCCTACTCACTTCATTTGTTATCTTTCATGCAGTTATTGATTTTTTTAGCTAAATGACCCTGAAATTGAAAAGCACTACAAACGAACTCTGAAAAGGTTGAAAGTTGGCATGGTATCATCATTTCACGTACATAGCATGTCCTAAAAAGTTGAGAGGGTTACGGCAAAAGCTGGATGCACTTCGTGTACAAAACGGAAAGTGTCTTTATAAGTATCAGGGTTTCGGACATAAACTCATCTGTTACAAAAAGGCATTTCATTTTCTTGAACTTATTTGAACTCCAGGCTTTTTGTGTGTTCAAAATGTACCATTAAAAGCCACATCATTAATTTTCAACCCTTTCTGACTTCATTTGTTTGTTTTCATGTAGTTATTGAATTTTTTTGAGCTAAATAACCCTGAAATTTAAAAGCACTACAAACGAACTATGAAAAGGTTGAAAGTTGTCATGGTAACATCATTTCACCCAGATAGCATGTGCTAAAAAGTTGAGAGGGTTACGGCAAAAGCTGGATGCACTTCGTGTACAAAACAGACAGTCTCTTTCGAAGTATTAGGGTTTCGGACGGAAACTCATCGGTTACAAAAGACATTTCATTTTCTTGAATTTATTTTAACTCCAGGTTTTTTGTGTATTGAAAATGAACCATTCAAAGCCACATCATCAATTATCAACCCCTACTCACTTCATTTGTTATCTTTCATGCAGTTATTCATTTTTTGAGCTAAATGACCCTGAAATTGAAAAGCAGTACAAACGAACTCTGAAAAGGTTGAAAGTTGGCATGGTATCATCATTTTACCCACATAGCATGTGCTAAAAAGTTGAGAGGGTTAGGGCAAAAGTTGGATGCACTTCATGTAAAAAACGGACAGTCTCTTTCGAAATATCAAGGTTTCGGACATAAACTCATCTGTCACAAAAAGGCATTTCATTTTCTTGAACTTATTTGAACTCCAGGTTTTTTGTGTATTCAAAATGAACCATCCAAAGCCACATCATCAATTTTCAACCCCTTCTGACTTCATTTGTTATTTTTCATGCAGTTATTGATTTTTTTTGAGCTAAATGACCCAGAAATTGAAAAGCACTACAAACGAACTCTGAAAAGGTTGAAAGTTGGCATGGTATCATCATTTCACCCACATAGCATGTGTTAAAAAGTTGAGAGGGTTATGGCAAAAGCTGGATGCACTTCGTGTACAAAACGGACAGTCTCTTTCGAAGTATCAGGTTTCGGACATAAACTCGGCTGTTACAAAAAGGCATTTCATTTTCTTGAACTTATTTGAACTCCAGGCTTTTTGTGTGTTCAAAATGCACCATTCAAAGCCACATAAGTAATTTTCAAACCTTTCTGACTTCATTTGTTATTTTTCATGCAGTTATTGATTTTTTTGAGCTAAATGACCGTGAAATTGAAAAGCACTACAAATGAACTCTGAAAAGGTTGAAAGTTGGCATGATATCATCATTTCACCCACATAGCATTTGCTAAAAAGTTGAGAGGGTTACGGCAAAAGGTGGAGGCACTTCGTGTACAAAACGGACAGTGTCTTTCGAAGTATCAGGGTTTCGGACATAAACTCATCTGTTACAAAAAGGCATTTCATTTTCTTGAACTTATTTGAACTCCAGGCTTTTTGTGTGTTCAAAATGCACCATTAAAAGCCACATCATCAATTTTCAACCCTTTCTGACTTCATTTGTTATTTTTCATGTAGTTATTGCATTTTTTTGAGCTAAATGACCCTGAAATTTAAAAGCACTAAAAACGAACTATGAAAAGGTTGAAAGTTGGCATGGTATCATCATTTCACCCACATAGAATGTGCTAAAAAGTTGGGAGGGTTACGGCAAAAGCTGGATGCACTTCGTGTACAAATCAGACAGTCTCTTTCGAAGTATTAGGGTTTCGGACGGAAACTCATCGGTTACAAAAGACATTTCATTTTCTTGAATTTATTTGAACTCTAGGTTTTTTGTGTATTGAAAATGCACCATTCAAAGCCACATCATCAATTATCAACCCCTACTCACTTCATTTGTTATCTTTCATGCAGTTATTGATTTTTCGAGCTAAATGACCCTGAAATTGAAAAGCAGTACAAACGAACTCTGAAAAGGTTGAAAGTTGGCATGGTATCATCATTTCACCCACATAGCATGTGCTAAAAAGTTGAGAGGGTTAGGGCAAAAGTTGGATGCACTTCGTGTACAAAACGGACACTCGCTTTCGAAGTATCAGGGTTTCGGACATAAACTCATCTGTCACAAAAAGGCATTTCGTTTTCTTGAACTTATTTGAACTCCAGGCTTTTTTTGTGTTCAAAATGCACCATTAAAAGCCACTTCATCAATTTTCAACCCTTTCTGACTTCATTTGTTATTTTTCATGGAGTTATTGATTTTTTGAGCTAAATGACCGTGAAATTGAAAAGCACTACAAATGAACTCTGAAAAGGTTGAAAGTTGGCATGATATCATCATTTCATCCACATAGCATTTGCTAAAAAGTTGAGAGGGTTACGGCAAAAGCTGGAGGCACTTCGTGTACAAAACGGACAGTTTCTTTCGAAGTATCAGGGTTTCAGACGGAAACTCATCTGTTACAAAGGGCATTTCATTTCCTAGAATTTATTTGAACTTCGGGATTTTTGTGTGTTCAAAATCCACCATTCAAGGCCACATCATCAATTTTCAACCCTTTCTGACTTCATTTGTTATTTTTCATGCAGTTATTGATTTTTTTGTGCTAAATGACCCTGAAATTGAAAATCCCTATAAATGAACTCTGAAAAGGTTGAAAGTTGGCATGGTATCATCATTTCACCCACAAAGCATGTGCTAAAAAGTTGAGAGGGTTGTAGCAAAAGCTGGATGCACTTCGTGTACAAAACAGACAGTCTCTTTCGAAGTATTAGGGTTTCGGACGGAAACTTATCGGTTACAAAAGACATTTCATTTTCTTGAATTTATTTGAACTCCAGGTTTTTTTTGTATTGAAAATGAACCATTCAAACCTACATCATCAATTATCAACCCCTACTCACTTCATTTGTTATCTTTCATGCAGTTATTGATATTTTGAGCTAAATGACCCTGAAATTGAAAAGCACTACAAACGAACTCTGAAAAGGTTGAAAGTTGGCATGGTATCATCATTTCACCCACATAGCATGTGCTAAAAAGTTCAGAGGGTTACGGCAAAACCTGGATGCACTTCGTGTACAAAACGGATAGTGTCTTTCGAAGTATCAGGGTTTCGGACATAAACTCATCTGTTACAAAAAGGTATTTCATTTTCTTGAAATTATTTGAACTCCAGGCTTTTTGTATGTCAAAAATCTACCATTAAAAGCCACATCATCCATTTTCAACCCTTTCTGACTTCATTTGTTATTTTTCATGTAGTTATTGAATTTTTTTGAGCTAAATGACCCTGAAATTTAAAAGCACTACAAACGAACTATGAAAAGGTTGAAAGTTGGCATGGTATCATCATTTCACCCACATAGAATGTGCTAAAAAGTTGAGAGGGTTACGGCAGAAGTTGGATGCACTTCGTGTACAAATCAGACGGTCTCTTTCGAAGTATTAGGGTTTCGGACGGAAACTCATCGGTTACAAAAGACATTTCATTTTCTTGAGTTTATTTGAACTCAAGGTTTTTTGTGTGTTGAAAATGCACCATTCAAATCCACATCATCAATTATCGACCCCTACTCACTTCATTTGTTATTTTTCATGCAGTTATTGATTTTTTGAGCTAAATGACCCTGAAATTAAAAAGCACTACAAACGAACTCTGAAAAGGTTGAAAGTTGGCATGGTACCATCATTTCACCCACATAGCATGTGCTAATAATTTGAGAGGGTTACGGCAAAAGTTGGATGCACTTCGTGTACAAAACGGACAGTGTCTTTCGAGGTATGAGGGTTACGGACATAAACTCATGTGTTACAAAAAGGCATTTCATTTTCTTGAACTTATTTGAACTCGAGGATTTTTGTGTGTTCAAAATGCACCATTAAAAGCCACTACATCAATTTTCAACCCTTTCTGACTTCATTTGTTATTTTTCATGCAGTTATTGATTTTTTTTGAGCTAAATGACCCTGAAATTTGAAAGCACTACAAACGAACTCTGAAAAGGTTGAAAGTTGGCATGGTATCATCATTTAACCCACATAGCATTTGCTAAAAATTTGAGAGGGTTACGGCAAAAGTTGGATGCACTTCGTGTACAAAACGGATAGTCTCTTTCTAAGTATCAGGGTTTCGGACATAAACTCATCGGTTACAAAAAGGCATTTCATTTTCTTGAACTTATTTGAACTCCGGGATTTTTGTGTGTTCAAAATCCACCATTCGAGGCCACATCATCAATTTTCAACCCTTTCTGACTTCATTTGTTATTTTTCATGCAGTTATTGATTTTTTTGAGCTAAATGACCCTGAAATTGAAAAGCCCTATAAATGAACTCTGAAAAGGTTGAAAGTTGGCATGGTATCATCCTTGCACCCACATAGAATGTGCTAAAAAGTTGAGAGGGTTGTAGCAAAAGCTGGATGCACTTCGTGTACAAAACACATAGTCTCTTTGGAAGTATTAGGGTTTCGGACGGAAACTCATCGGTTACAAAAGACATTTCATTTTCTTGAATTTATTTGAACTCCAGGTTTTTTGTGTATTGAAAATGAGCCATTCAAAGCCACATCATCAATTATCAACCCCTACTCACTTCATTTGTTATCTTTCATGCAGTTATTGATTTTTTTAGCTAAATGACCCTGAAATTGAAAAGCACTACAAACGAACACTGAAAAGGTTGAAAGTTGGCATGGTATCATCATTTCACGTACATAGCAATACCTAAAAAGTTGAGAGGGTTACGGCAAAAGCTGGATGCACTTCGTGTACAAAACGGAAAGTGTCTTTCGAAGTATCAGGGTTTCGGACATAAACTCATCTGTTACAAAAAGGCATTTCATTTTCTTGAACTTATTTGAACTCCAGGCTTTTTGTGTGTTCAAAATGTACCATTAAAAGCCACATCATTAATTTTCAACCCTTTCCGACTTCATTTGTTTGTTTTCATGTAGTTATTGAATTTTTTTGAGCTAAATAACCCTGAAATTTAAAAGCACTACAAACGAACTATGAAAAGGTTGAAAGTTGTCATGGTAACATCATTTCACCCACATAGCATGTGCTAAAAAGTTGAGAGGGTTACGGCAAAAGCTGGATGCACTTCGTGTACAAAACAGACAGTCTCTTTCGAAGTATTAGGGTTTCGGACGGAAACTCATCGGTTACAAAAGACATTTCATTTTCTTGAATTTATTTTAACTCCAGGTTTTTTGTGTATTGAAAATGAACCATTCAAAGCCACATCATCAATTATCAACCCCTACTCACTTCATTTGTTATCTTTCATGCATTTATTCATTTTTTGAGCTAAATGACCCTGAAATTGAAAAGCAGTACAAACGAACTCTGAAAAGGTTGAAAGTTGGCATGGTATCATCATTTTACCCACATAGCATGTGCTAAAAAGTTGAGAGGGGTAGGGCAAAAGTTGGATGCACTTCATGTAAAAAACGGACAGTCTCTTTCGAAATATCAAGGTTTCGGACATAAACTCATCTGTCACAAAAAGGCATTTCATTTTCTTGAACTTATTTGAACTCCAGGTTTTTTGTGTATTCAAAATGAACCATCCAAAGCCACATCATCAATTTTCAACCCCTTCTGACTTCATTTGTTATTTTTCATGCAGTTATTGATTTTTTTTTAGCTAAATGACCCAGAAATTGAAAAGCACTACAAACGAACTCTGAAAAGGTTGAAAGTTGGCATGGTATCATCATTTCACCCACATAGCATGTGTTAAAAAGTTGAGAGGGTTATGGCAAAAGCTGGATGCACTTCGTGTACAAAACGGACAGTCTCTTTCGAAGTATCAGGTTTCGGACATAAACTCGGCTGTTACAAAAAGGCATTTCATTTTCTTGAACTTATTTGAACTCCAGGCTTTTTGTGTGTTCAAAATGCACCATTCAAAGCCACATAAGTAATTTTCAAACCTTTCTGACTTCATTTGTTATTTTTCATGCATTTATTGATTTTTTTGAGCTAAATGACCGTGAAATTGAAAAGCACTACAAATGAACTCTGAAAAGGTTGAAAGTTGGCATGATATCATCATTTCACCCACATAGCATTTGCTAAAAAGTTGAGAGGGTTACGGCAAAAGGTGGAGGCACTTCGTGTACAAAACGGACAGTGTCTTTCGAAGTATCAGGCTTTCGGACATAAACTCATCTGTTACAAAAAAGCATTTCATTTTCTTGAACTTATTTGAACTCCAGGCTTTTTGTGTGTTCAAAATACACCATTAAAAGCCACATCATCAATTTTCAACCCTTTCTGACTTCATTTGTTATTTTTCATGTAGTTATTGCATTTTTTTGAGCTAAATGACCCTGAAATTTAAAAGCACTACAAACGAACTATGAAAAGGTTTAAAGTTGGCATGGTATCATCATTTCACCCACATAGAATGTGCTAAAAAGTTGGGAGGGTTACGGCAAAAGTTGGATGCACTTCGTGTACAAATCAGACAGTCTCTTTCGAAGTATTAGGGTTTCGGACGGAAACTCATCGGTTACAAAAGACATTTCATTTTCTTGAATTTATTTGAACTCCAGGTTTTTTGTGTATTGAAAATGCACCATTCAAAGCCACATCATCAATTATCAACCCCTACTCACTTCATTTGTTATCTTTCATGCAGTTATTGATTTTTCGAGCTAAATGACCCTGAAATTGAAAAGCAGTACAAACGAACTCTGAAAAGGTTGAAAGTTGGCATGGTATCATCATTTCACCCACATAGCATGTGCTAAAAAGTTGATAGGGTTAGGGCAAAAGTTGGATGCACTTCGTGTACAAAACGGACACTCGCTTTCGAAGTATCAGGGTTTCGGACATAAACTCATCTGTCACAAAAAGGCATTTCGTTTTCTTGAACTTATTTGAACTCCAGGCTTTTTTTGTGTTCAAAATGCACCATTAAAAGCCACTTCATCAATTTTCAACCCTTTCTGACTTCATTTGTTATTTTTCATGGAGTTATTGATTTTTTGAGCTAAATGACCGTGAAATTGAAAAGCACTACAAATGAACTCTGAAAAGGTTGAAAGTTGGCATGATATCATCATTTCATCCACATAGCATTTGCTAAAAAGTTGAGAGGGTTACGGCAAAAGCTGGAGGCACTTCGTGTACAAAACGGACAGTCTCTTTCGAAGTATCAGGGTTTCAGACGGAAACTCATCTGTTACAAAAGGCATTTCATTTCCTAGAATTTATTTGAACTTCGGGATTTTTGTGTGTTCAAAATCCACCATTCAAGGCCACATCATCAATTTTCAACCCTTTCTGACTTCATTTGTTATTTTTCATGCAGTTATTGATTTTTTTGTGCTAAATGACCCTGAAATTGAAAATCCCTATAAATGAACTCTGAAAAGGTTGAAAGTTGGCATGGTATCATCATTTCACCCACAAAGCATGTGCTAAAAAGTTGAGAGGGTTGTAGCAAAAGCTGGATGCACTTCGTGTACAAAACAGACAGTCTCTTTCGAAGTATTAGGGTTTTGGACGGAAACTTATCGGTTACAAAAGACATTTCATTTTCTTGAATTTATTTGAACTCCAGGTTTTTTTTGTATTGAAAATGAACCATTCAAACCTACATCATCAATTATCAACCCCTACTCACTTCATTTGTTATCTTTCATGCAGTTATTGATATTTTGAGCTAAATGACCCTGAAATTGAAAAGCACTACAAACGAACTCTGAAAAGGTTGAAAGTTGGCATGGTATCATCATTTCACCCACATAGCATGTGCTAAAAAGTTCAGAGGGTTACGGCAAAACCTGGATGCACTTCGTGTACAAAACGGACAGTGTCTTTCGAAGTATCAGGGTTTCGGACATAAACTCATCTGTTACAAAAAGGCATTTCATTTTCTTGAAATTATTTGAACTCCAGGCTTTTTGTATGTCAAAAATCTACCATTAAAAGCCACATCATCCATTTTCAACCCTTTCTGACTTCATTTGTTATTTTTCATGTAGTTATTGAATTTTTTTGAGCTAAATGACCCTGAAATTTAAAAGCACTACAAACGAACTATGAAAAGGTTGAAAGTTGGCATGGTATCATCATTTCACCCACATAGAATGTGCTAAAAAGTTGAGAGGGTTACGGCAGAAGTTGGATGCACTTCGTGTACAAATCAGACGGTCTCTTTCGAAGTATTAGGGTTTCGGACGGAAACTCATCGGTTACAAAAGACATTTCATTTTCTTGAATTTATTTGAACTCCAGGTTTTTTGTGTATTGAAAATGCACCATTCAAAGCCACATCATCAATTATCAACCCCTACTCACTTCATTTGTTATCTTTCATGCAGTTATTGATTTTTCGAGCTAAATGACCCTGAAATTGAAAAGCAGCACAAACGAACTCTGAAAAGGTTGAAAGTTGGCATGGTATCATCATTTCACGTACATAGCATGTCCTAAAAAGTTGAGAGGGTTACGGCAAAACCTGGAGGCACTTCGTGTACAAAACGGACAGTGTCTTTCGAAGTATCAGGGTTTCGGACATAAACTCATCTGTTACAAAAAGGCATTTCATTTTCTTGAACTTATTTGAACTCCAGGCTTTTTGTGTTTTCAAAATGCACTATTAAAAGCCACATCATCCATTTTCAACCCTTTCTGATTTCATTTGTTATTTTTCATGTAGTTATTGAATTTTTTTGAGCTAAATGACCCTGAAATTTAAAAGCACTACAAACGAACTATGAAAAGGTTGAAAGTTGGAATGGTATCATCATTTCACCCACATAGAATGTGCTAAAAAGTTGAGAGGGTTACGGCAAAAGTTGGATGCACTTCGTGTACAAATCAGACAGTCTCTTTCGAAGTATTAGGGTTTCGGACGGAAGCTCATCGGTTACAAAAGACATTTCATTTTCTTGAATTTATTTGAACTCCAGGTTTTTTGTGTATTGAAAATGCACCATTCAAAGCCACATCATCAATTATCAACCCCTACTCACTTCATTTGTTATCTTTCATGCAGTTATTGATTTTTCGAGCTAAATGACCCTGAAATTGAAAAGCAGTACAAACGAACTCCGAAAAGGTTGAAAGTTGGCATGGTATCATCATTTCACCCACATAGCATGTGTAAAAAGTTGAGAGGGTTAGGGCAAAAGTTGGATGCACTTCGTGTACAAAACGGACACTCGCTTTTGAAGTATCAGGGTTTCGGACATGAACTCATCTGTCACAAAAAGTCATTTCATTTTCTTGAACTTATTTGAACTCCAGGCTTTTTGTGTGTTCAAAATGCACCATTCAAAGCCACATAAGTAATTTTCAAACCTTTGTGACTTCATTTGTTATTTTTCATGCAGTTATTGATTTTTTTGAGCTAAATGACCGTGAAATTGAAAAGCACTACAAATGAACTCTGAAAAGGTTGAAAGTTGGCATGATATCATCATTTCACCCACATAGCATTTGCTAAAAAGTTGAGAGGGTTACGGCAAAAGGTGGAGGCACTTCGTGTACAAAACGGACAGTGTCTTTCGAAGTATCAGGGTTTCGGACATAAACTCATCTGTTACAAAAAGGCATTTCATTTTCTTGAAATTATTTGAACTCCAGGCTTTTTGTATGTCAAAAATCTACCATTAAAAGCCACATCATCCATTTTCAACCCTTTCTGACTTCATTTGTTATTTTTCATGTAGTTATTGAATTTTTTTGAGCTAAATGACCCTGAAATTTAAAAGCACTACAAACGAACTATGAAAAGGTTGAAAGTTGGCATGGTATCATCATTTCACCCACATAGAATGTGCTAAAAAGTTGAGAGGGTTACGGCAGAAGTTGGAGGCACTTCGTGTACAAATCAGACGGTCTCTTTCGAAGTATTAGGGTTTCGGACGGAAACTCATCGGTTACAAAAGACATTTCATTTTCTTGAATTTATTTGAACTCCAGGTTTTTTGTGTATTGAAAATGCACCATTCAAAGCCACATCATCAATTATCAACCCCTACTCACTTGATTTGTTATCTTTCATGCAGTTATTGATTTTTCGAGCTAAATGACCCTGAAATTGAAAAGCAGCACAAACGAACTCTGAAAAGGTTGAAAGTTGGCATGGTATCATCATTTCACGTACATAGCATGTCCTAAAAAGTTGAGAGGGTTACGGCAAAACCTGGAGGCACTTCGTGTACAAAACGGACAGTGTCTTTCGAAGTATCAGGGTTTCGGACATCAACTCATCTGTTACAAAAAGGCATTTCATTTTCTTGAACTTATTTGAACTCCAGGCTTTTTGTGTTTTCAAAATGCACTATTAAAAGCCACATCATCCATTTTCAACCCTTTCTGATTTCATTTGTTATTTTTCATGTAGTTATTGAATTTTTTTGAGCTAAATGACCCTGAAATTTAAAAGCACTACAAACGAACTATGAAAAGGTTGAAAGTTGGAATGGTATCATCATTTCACCCACATAGAATGTGCTAAAAAGTTGAGAGGGTTACGGCAAAAGTTGGATGCACTTCGTGTACAAATCAGACAGTCTCTTTCGAAGTATTAGGGTTTCGGACGGAAGCTCATCGGTTACAAAAGACATTTCATTTTCTTGAATTTATTTGAACTCCAGGTTTTTTGTGTATTGAAAATGCACCATTCAAAGCCACATCATCAATTATCCACCCCTACTCACTTCATTTGTTATCTTTCATGCAGTTATTGATTTTTCGAGCTAAATGACCCTGAAATTGAAAAGCAGTACAAACGAACTCCGAAAAGGTTGAAAGTTGGCATGGTATCATCATTTCACCCACATAGCATGTGTAAAAAGTTGAGAGGGTTAGGGCAAAAGTTGGATGCACTTCGTGTACAAAACGGACACTCGCTTTTGAAGTATCAGGGTTTCGGACATGAACTCATCTGTCACAAAAAGGCATTTCATTTTCTTGAACTTATTTGAACTCCAGGCTTTTTGTGTGTTCAAAATGCACCATTCAAAGCCACATAAGTAATTTTCAAACCTTTGTGACTTCATTTGTTATTTTTCATGCAGTTATTGATTTTTTTGAGCTAAATGACCGTGAAATTGAAAAGCACTACAAATGAACTCTGAAAAGGTTGAAAGTTGGCATGATATCATCATTTCACCCACATAGCATTTGCTAAAAAGTTGAGAGGGTTACGGCAAAAGGTGGAGGCACTTCGTGTACAAAACGGACAGTGTCTTTCGAAGTATCAGGGTTTCGGACATAAACTCATCTGTTACAAAAAGGCATTTCATTTTCTTGAAATTATTTGAACTCCAGGCTTTTTGTATGTCAAAAATCTACCATTAAAAGCCACATCATCCATTTTCAACCCTTTCTGACTTCATTTGTTATTTTTCATGTAGTTATTGAATTTTTTTGAGCTAAATGACCCTGAAATTTAAAAGCACTACAAACGAACTATGAAAAGGTTGAAAGTTGGCATGGTATCATCATTTCACCCACATAGAATGTGCTAAAAAGTTGAGAGGGTTACGGCAGAAGTTGGATGCACTTCGTGTACAAATCAGACGGTCTCTTTCGAAGTATTAGGGTTTCGGACGGAAACTCATCGGTTACAAAAGACATTTCATTTTCTTGAATTTATTAGAACTCCAGGTTTTTTGTGTATTGAAAATGCACCATTCAAAGCCACATCATCAATTATCAACCCCTACTCACTTCATTTGTTATCTTTCATGCAGTTATTGATTTTTCGAGCTAAATGACCCTGAAATTGAAAAGCAGCACAAACGAACTCTGAAAAGGTTGAAAGTTGGCATGGTATCATCATTTCACGTACATAGCATGTCCTAAAAAGTTGAGAGGGTTACGGCAAAACCTGGAGGCACTTCGTGTACAAAACGGACAGTGTCTTTCGAAGTATCAGGGTTTCGGACATAAACTCATCTGTTACAAAAAGGCATTTCATTTTCTTGAACTTATTTGAACTCCAGGCTTTTTGTGTTTTCAAAATGCACCATTAAAAGCCACATCATCCATTTTCAACCCTTTCTGATTTCATTTGTTATTTTTCATGTAGTTATTGAATTTTTTTGAGCTAAATGACCCTGAAATTTAAAAGCACTACAAACGAACTATGAAAAGGTTCAAAGTTGGAATGGTATCATCATTTCACCCACATAGAATGTGCTAAAAAGTTGAGAGGGTTACGGCAAAAGTTGGATGCACTTCGTGTACAAATCAGACAGTCTCTTTCGAAGTATTAGGGTTTCGGACGGAAGCTCATCGGTTACAAAAGACATTTCATTTTCTTGAATTTATTTGAACTCCAGGTTTTTTGTGTATTGAAAATGCACCATTCAAAGCCACATCATCAATTATCAACCCCTACTCACTTCATTTGTTATCTTTCATGCAGTTATTGATTTTTCGAGCTAAATGACCCTGAAATTGAAAAGCAGTACAAACGAACTCCGAAAAGGTTGAAAGTTGGCATGGTATCATCATTTCACCCACATAGCATGTGTAAAAAGTTGAGAGGGTTAGGGCAAAAGTTGGATGCACTTCGTGTACAAAACGGACACTCGCTTTTGAAGTATCAGGGTTTCGGACATGAACTCATCTGTCACAAAAAGGCATTTCATTTTCTTGAACTTATTTGAACTCCAGGCTTTTTGTGTGTTCAAAATGCACCATTCAAAGCCACATAAGTAATTTTCAAACCTTTGTGACTTCATTTGTTATTTTTCATGCAGTTATTGATTTTTTTGAGCTAAATGACCGTGAAATTGAAAAGCACTACAAATGAACTCTGAAAAGGTTGAAAGTTGGCATGATATCATCATTTCACCCACATAGCATTTGCTAAAAAGTTGAAAGGGTTACGGCAAAAGGTGGAGGCACTTCGTGTACAAAACGGACAGTGTCTTTCGAAGTATCAGGGTTTCGGATATAAACTCATCTGTTACAAAAAGGCATTTCATTTTCTTGAACTTATTTGAACTCCAGGCTTTTTGTGTGTTCAAAATGCACCATTAAAAGCCACATCATCAATTTTCAACCCTTTCTGACTTCATTTGTTATTTTTCATGTAGTTATTGCATTTTTTTGAGCTAAATGACCCTGAAATTTAAAAGCACTACAAACGAACTATGAAAAGGTTGAAAGTTGGCATGGTATCATCATTTCACCCACATAGAATGTGCTAAAAAGTTGGGAGGGTTACGGCAAAAGTTGGATGCACTTCGTGTACAAATCAGACAGTCTCTTTCGAAGTATTAGGGTTTCAGACGGAAACTCATCGGTTACAAAAGACATTTCATTTTCTTGAATTTATTTGAACTCCAGGTTTTTTGTGTATTGAAAATGCACCATTCAAAGCCACATCATCAATTATCAACCCCTACTCACTTCATTTGTTATCTTTCATGCAGTTATTGATTTTTCGAGCTAAATGACCCTGAAATTGAAAAGCAGTACAAACGAACTCTGAAAAGGTTGAAAGTTGGCATGGTATCATCATTTCACGTACATAGCATGTCCTAAAAAGTTGAGAGGGTTACGGCAAAACCTGGAGGCACTTCGTGTACAAAACGGACAGTGTCTTTCGAAGTATTAGGGTTTCGGACATAAACTCATCTGTTACAAAAAGGCATTTCATTTTCTTGAACTTATTTGAACTCCAGGCTTTTTGTGTGTTCAAAATGCACCATTAAAAGCCACATCATCCATTTTCAACCCTTTCTGACTTCATTTGTTATTTTTCATGTAGTTATTGAATTTTTTTGAGCTAGATGACCCTGAAATTTAAAAGCACTACAAACGAACTATGAAAAGGTTGAAAGTTGGCATGGTATCATCATTTCACCCACATAGAATGTGCTAAAAAGTTGAGAGGGTTACGGCAAAAGTTGGATGCACTTCGTGTACAAATCAGACAGTCTCTTTCGAAGTATTAGGGTTTCGGACGGAAGCTCATCGGTTACAAAAGACATTTCATTTTCTTGAATTTATTTGAACTCCAGGTTTTTTGTGTATTGAAAATGCACCATTCAAAGCCACATCATCAATTATCAACCCCTACTCACTTCATTTGTTATCTTTCATGCAGTTATTGATTTTTCGAGCTAAATGACCCTGAAATTGAAAAGCAGTACAAACGAACTCTGAAAAGGTTGAAAGTTGGCATGGTATCATCATTTCACCCACATATCATGTGCTAAAAAGTTGAGAGGGTTAGGGCAAAATTTGGATGCACTTCGTGTACAAAACGGACACTCGCTTTTGAAGTATCAGGGTTTCGGACCTGAACTCATCTGTCACAAAAAGGCATTTCATTTTCTTGAACTTATTTGAACTCCAGGCTTTTTGTGTGTTCAAAATGCACCATTCAAAGCCACATAAGTAATTTTCAACCCTTTCTGACTTCATTTGTTATTTTTCATGTAGTTATTGCATTTTTTTGAGCTAAATGACCCTGAAATTTAAAAGCACTACAAACGAACTATGAAAAGGTTGAAAGTTGGCATGGTATCATAATTTCACCCACATAGAATGTGCTAAAAAGTTGGGAGGGTTACGGCAAAAGTTGGATGCACTTCGTGTACAAATCAGACAGTCTCTTTCGAAGTATTAGGGTTTCGGACGGAAACTCATCGGTTACAAAAGACATTTCATTTTCTTGAATTTATTTGAACTCCAGGTTTTTTGTGTATTGAAAATGCACCATTCAAAGCCACATCATCAATTATCAACCCCTACTCACTTCATTTGTTATCTTTCATGCAGTTATTGATTTTTCGAGCTAAATGACCCTGAAATTGAAAAGCAGTACAAACGAACTCTGAAAAGGTTGAAAGTTGGCATGGTATCATCATTTCACCCACATAGCATGTGCTAAAAAGTTGAGAGGGTTAGGGCAAAAGTTGGATCCACTTCGTGTACAAAACGGACACTCGCTTTCGAAGTATCAGGGTTTCGGACATAAACTCATCTGTCACAAAAAGGCATTTCGTTTTCTTGAACTTATTTGAACTCCAGGCTTTTTTTGTGTTCAAAATGCACCATTAAAAGCCACTTCATCAATTTTCAACCCTTTCTGACTTCATTTGTTATTTTTCATGGAGTTATTGATTTTTTGAGCTAAATGACCGTGAAATTGAAAAGCACTACAAATGAACTCTGAAAAGGTTGAAAGTTGGCATGATATCATCATTTCACCCACATATCATTTGCTAAAAAGTTGAGAGGGTTACGGCAAAAGCTGGAGGCACTTCGTGTACAAAACGGACAGTCTCTTTCGAAGTATCACGGTTTCAGACGGAAACTCATCTGTTACAAAAGGCATTTCATTTTCTAGAATTTATTTGAACTTAGGGATTCTTGTGTGTTCAAAATCCACCATTCAAGGCCACATCATCAATTTTCAACCCTTTCTGACTTCATTTGTTATTTTTCATGCAGTTATTGATTTTTTGAGCTAAATGACCCTGAAATTAAAAAGCACTACAAACGAACTCTGAAAAGGTTGAAAGTTGGCATGGTACCATCATTTCACCCACATAGCATGTGCTAAAAATTTGAGAGGGTTACGGCAAAAGCTGGATGCACTTCGTGTACAAAACGGACAGTGTCTTTCGAAGTATCAGGGTTACGGACATAAACTCATCTGTTACAAAAAGGCATTTCATTTTCTTGAACTTATTTGAACTCCAGGATTTTTGTGTGTTCAAAATGCACCATTAAAAGCCACTTCATCAATTTTCAACCCTTTCTGACTTCATTTGTTATTTTTCATGCAGTTATTGATTTTTTTGAGCTAAATGACCGTGAAATTGAAAAGCACTACAAAGGAACTCTGAAAAGGTTGAAAGATGGCATGATATCATCATTTCACCCACATAGCATTTGCTAGAAAGTTGAGAGGGTTACGCCAAAAGGTGGAGGCACTTTGTGTACAAAACGGACAGTGTCTTTCGAAGTATCAGGGTTACGGACATAAACTCATCTGTTACAAAAAGGCATTTCATATTCTTGAACTTTTTTGAACTCCAGGCTTTTTGTGTGTTCAAAATGCACCATTAAAACCAACTTCATCAATTTTCAACCCTTTCTGACTTCATTTGTTATTTTTCATGTAGTTATTGAATTTTTTTGAGCTAAATGACCCTGAAATTTAAAAGCACTACAAACGAACTATGAAAAGGTTGAAAGTTGGCATGGTATCATCATTTCACCCACATAGCATGTGCTAAAATGTTGAGAGGGTTATAGCAAAAGCTGGATGCACTTCGTGTACAAAACAGAGAGTCTCTTTTGAAGTATTAAGGTTTCGGACGGAAACTCATCGGTTACAAAAGACATTTCATTTTCTTGAATTTATTTGAACCCAAGGTTTTTTGTGTATTCAAAATGCACCATTCAAAGCCACACCATCAATTATCGACCCCTACTCACTTCATTTGTTATTTTTCATGCAGTTTTGATTTTTTGAGATAAATGACCCTGAAATTAAAAAGCACTACAAACGAACTCTGAAAAGGTTGAAAGTTGGCATGGTATCATCATTTCACCCACATAGCGTGTGTTAAAAAGTTGAGAGGGTTACGGCAAAACTGGATGCACTTCGTGTACAAAACGGACAGTCTCTTTTGAAGTATCTGGTTTCGGACATAAACTCATCTCTTACAAAAAGGCATTTCATTTTCTTGAACTTATTTGAACTCCAGGCTTTTTGTGTGTTCAAAATGCACCATTAAAAGCCACATCATTAATTTTCAAACCTTTCTGACTTCATTTGTTATTTTTCATGCAGTTATTGATTTTTTTGAGCTAAATGACCGTGAAATTGAAAAGCACTACAAATGAACTATGAAAAGGTTGAAAGTTGGCATGATATCATCATTTCACCCACATAGCATTTGCTAAAAAGTTGAGAGGGTTACGGCAAAAGGTGGAGGCACTTCGTGTACAAAGCGGACAGTGTCTTTCGAAGTATCAGGGTTACGGACATAAACTCATCTGTTACAAAAAGGCATTTCATTTTCTTGAACTTATTTGAACTCCAGGCTTTTTGTGTGTTCAAAATGCACCATTAAAAGCCACTTCATCAATTTTCAACCCTTTCTGACTTCATTTGTTATTTTTCATGTAGTTGTTGAATTTTTTTTGAGCTAAATGACCCTGAAATTGAAAAGCACTACAAACGAACTATGAAAAGGTTGAAAGTTGGCATGGTATCATCATTTCACCCACATAGCATGTGCTAAAAAGTTGAGAGGGTTACAGCAAAAGCTCGATGCACTTCGTGTACAAAACAGAGAGTCTCTTTTGAAGTATTAAGGTTTCAGACGGAAACTCATCGGTTACAAAAGACATTTCATTTTCTTGAATTTATTTGAACTCAAGATTTTTTGTGTATTCAAAATGCACCATTCAAAGCCACATCATCAATTATCGACCCCTACTCACTTTATTTGTTATTTTTCATGCAGTTATTGATTTTTTGAGCTAAATGACCCTGAAATTAAAAAGCACTACAAACGAACTCTGAAAAGGTTGAAAGTTGGCATGGTACCATCATTTCACCCACATAGCATGTGCTAAAAATTTGAGAGGGTTACGGCAAAAGCTGGATGCACTTCGGGTACAAAACGGACAGTGTCTTTCGAAGTATCAGGGTTACGGACATAAACTCATCTGTTACAAAATGGCATTTCATTTTCTTGAACTTATTTGAACTCCAGGATTTTTGTGTGTTCAAAATGCACCATTAAAATCCACTTCATCAATTTTCAACCCTTTCTGACTTCATTTGTTATTTTTCATGCAGTTATTGATTTTTTTGAGCTAAATGACCGTGAAATTGAAAAGCACTACAAATGAACTATGAAAAGGTTGAAAGTTGGCATGATATCATCATTTCACCCACATAGCATTTGCTAAAAAGTTGAGAGGGTTACGGCAAAAGGTGGAGGCACTTCGTGTACAAAGCGGACAGTGTCTTTCGAAGTATCAGGGTTACGGACATAAACTCATCTGTTACAAAAAGGCATTTCATTTTCTTGAACTTATTTGAACTCCAGGCTTTTTGTGTGTTCAAAATGCACCATTAAAAGCCACTTCATCAATTTTCAACCCTTTCTGACTTCATTTGTTATTTTTCATGTAGTTGTTGAATTTTTTTTGAGCTAAATGACCCTGAAATTGAAAAGCACTACAAACGAACTATGAAAAGGTTGAAAGTTGGCATGGTATCATCATTTCACCCACATAGCATGTGCTAAAAAGTTGAGAGGGTTACAGCAAAAGCTCGATGCACTTCGTGTACAAAACAGAGAGTCTCTTTTGAAGTATTAAGGTTTCAGACGGAAACTCATCGGTTACAAAAGACATTTCATTTTCTTGAATTTATTTGAACTCAAGATTTTTTGTGTATTCAAAATGCACCATTCAAAGCCACATCATCAATTATCGACCCCTACTCACTTTATTTGTTATTTTTCATGCAGTTATTGATTTTTTGAGCTAAATGACCCTGAAATTAAAAAGCACTACAAACGAACTCTGAAAAGGTTGAAAGTTGGCATGGTACCATCATTTCACCCACATAGCATGTGCTAAAAATTTGAGAGGGTTACGGCAAAAGCTGGATGCACTTCGGGTACAAAACGGACAGTGTCTTTCGAAGTATCAGGGTTACGGACATAAACTCATCTGTTACAAAATGGCATTTCATTTTCTTGAACTTATTTGAACTCCAGGATTTTTGTGTGTTCAAAATGCACCATTAAAATCCACTTCATCAATTTTCAACCCTTTCTGACTTCATTTGTTATTTTTCATGCAGTTATTGATTTTTTTGAGCTAAATGACCCTGAAATTTAAAAGCACTACAAACGAACTCTGAAAAGGTTGAAAGTTGGCATGGTATCATCATTTCACCCACATAGCATGTGCTAAAAATTTGAGAGGGTTACGGCAAAAGTTGGTTGCACTTCGTGTACAAAACGGACAGTCTCTTTCGAAATATCAGGGTTTCGGACATAAACTCATCTGTCACAAAAAGGCATTTCATTTTCTTGAACTTATTTGAACTTCAGGTTTTTGGTGTATTCAAAATGCACCATCCAAAGCCACATCATCAATTTTCAACCCCTTCTGACTTCATTTGTTATTTTTCATGCACTTATTGATTTTTATTGAGCTAAATGACCCTGAAATGGAAAAGCACTACAAACGAACTCTAAAAAGGTTGAAAGTTGGCATGGTATCATCATTTCACCCGCATAGCATTTGCTAAAAAGTTGAGAGGGTTACGGCAAAAGCTAGAGGCACTTCGTGTACAAAACGGACAGTCTCTTTCGAAGTATCAGGGTTTCAAACGGAAACTCATCTGTTACAAAAGGCATTTCATTTTCTAGAACTTATTTGAACTCCGGGATTTTTGTGTGTTCAAAATCCACCATTGAAGGCCACATCATCAATTTTCAACCCTTTCTGACTTCATTTGTTATTTTTCATGCAGTTATTGATTTTTTGAGCTAAATGACCCTGAAATTGAAAAGCACTACAAACGAACTTTGAAAAGGTTGAAAGTTGGCATGGTATCATCATTTCACCCACATAGCATGTGCTAAAAAGTTGAGAGGGTTACAGCAAAAGCTGGATGCACTTCGTGTACAAATCGGACAGTGTCTTTCGAAGTATCAGGGTTTCGGACATAAACTCATCTGTTAGAAAAAGGCATTTCATTTTCTTGAACTTATTTGAACTCCAGGCTTTTTGTGTGTTGAAAATGTACCATTAAAAGCCACATCATAAATTTTCAACCCTTTCTGACTTCATTTGTTATTTTTCATGTAGTTATTGAATTTTTTTGAGCTAAATGACCCTGAAATTTAAAAGCACTACAAACAAACTATGAAAAGGCTGAAAGTTGGCATGGTATCATCATTTCACCCACATAGCATGTGTTAAAAAGTTGAGAGGGTTACGGCAAAAGCTGGATGCACTTCGTGTACAAAACGGACAGTCTCTTTCGAAGTATCAGGGTTTCGGACATAAACTCATCTGTTAGAAAAAGGCATTTCATTTTCTTGAACTTATTTGAACTCCAGGCTTTTTGTGTGTTGAAAATGTACCATTAAAAGCCACATCATAAATTTTCAACCCTTTCTGACTTCATTTGTTATTTTTCATGTAGTTATTGAATTTTTTGAGCTAAATGACCCTGAAATTTAAAAGCACTACAAACAAACTATGAAAAGGCTGAAAGTTGGCATGGTATCATCATTTCACCCACATAGCATGTGTTAAAAAGTTGAGAGTGTTACGGCAAAAGCTGGATGCACTTCGTGTACAAAACGGACAGTCTCTTTCGAAGTATCAGGTTTCGGACATAAACTCATCTCTTACAAAAAGGCATTTCATTTTCTTGAACTTATTTGAACTACAGGGTTTTTGTGTGTTCAAAATGCACCATTCAAAGCCACATCATTAATTTTCAAACCTTTCTGACTTCATTTGTTATTTTTCATGCAGTTATTGATTTATTTGAGCTAAATGACCATGAAATTGAAAATCACTACAAATGAACTCTGAAAAGGTTGAAAGTTGGCATGGTATCATCATTTCACCCACATAGCATTTGATAAAAAGTTGAGAGGGGTACGGCAAAAGCTGGAGGCACTTCGTGTACAAAACGGATAGTCTCTTTCGAAGTATCAGGGTTTCAGACGGAAACTCATCTGTTACAAAAGGCATTGCATTTTCTTGAACTTATTTGAACTCCGGGATTTTTGTGTGTTCAAAATCCACCATTCAAGGCCATATCATGAATTTTCAACCCTTTCTGACTTCATTTGTTATTTTTCATGCAGTTATTGATTTTTTTGAGCTAAATGACCCTGAAATTTTAAAGCCCTGCAAATGAACTCTGAAAAGGTTGAAAGTTGGCATGGTATCATCATTTCACCCACATAGCATGTGCTAAAAAGTTGAGAGGGTTATAGCAAAAGCTGGATGCACTTCGTGTACAAAACAGAGAGTCTCTTTCGAAGTATTAAGGTTTCGGACGGAAACTCATCGGTTACAAAAGACATTTCATTTTCTTGAATTTATTTGAACTCAAGGTTTTTCGTGTATTCAAAATGCACCATTCAAAGCCACATCATCAATTATCGACCCCTACTCACTTCATTTGTTATTTTTCATGCAGTTATTGATTTTTTTGAGCTAAATGACCCTGAAATTAAAAAGCACTAAAACGAACTCTGAAAAGGTTGAAAGTTGGCATGGTACCATCATTTCACCCACATAGCATGTGCTAAAAATTTGAGAGGGTTACGGCAAAAGCTGGATGCACTTCGTGTACAAAACGGACAGTGTCTTTCGAAGTATCAGGGTTACGGACATAAACTCATCTGTTACAAAAAGGCATTTCATTTTCTTGAACTTATTTGAACTCTAGGCTTTTTGTGTGTTCAAAATACACCATTAAAATCCACTTCATAAATTTTCAACCCTTTCTGACTTCATTTGTTATTTTTCATGCAGTTGTTGATTTTTTTTGAGCTAAATGACCCTGAAATTTAAAAGCACTACAAACGAACTCTGAAAAGGTTGAAAGTTGGCATGGTATCATCATTTCACCCACATAGCATGTGCTAAAAATTTGAGAGGGTTACGACAAAAGTTGGATGCACTTCGTGTACAAAACGGACTGTCTCTTTCGAAGTATCAGGGTTTCGGACATAAACTCATCTGTCACAAAAAGGCATTTCATTTTCTTGAACTTATTTGAACTTCAGGTTTTTTGTGTATTCAAAATGCACCATCCAAAGCCACATCATCAATTTTCAACCTTCTGACTTCATTTGTTATTTTTCATGCACTTATTGATTTTTTTTGAGCTAAATGACCCTGAAATTGAAAAGCACTACAAACGAACTCTGAAAAGGTTGAAAGTTGGCATGGTATCATCATTTCACCCACATAGCATTTGCTAAAAAGTTGAGAGGGTTACGGCAAAAGCTGGAGGCACTTCGTGTACAAAACGGACAGTCTCTTTCGAAGTATCAGGGTTTCAGACGGAAACTCATCTGTTACAAAAGGCATTTCATTTTCTTGAACTTATTTGAACTCCGGGATTTTTGTGTGTTCAAAATCCACCATTCAAGGCCACATCATCAATTTTCAACCCTTTCTGACTTCATTTGTTATTTTTCATGCAGTTATTGATTTTTTTTGAGCTAAATGACCCTGAAATTTAAAAGCACTACAAACGAACTCTGAAAAGGTTGAAAGTTGGCATGGTATCATCATTTCACCCACATAGCATGTGCTAAAAATTTGAGAGGGTTACGACAAAAGTTGGATGCACTTCGTGTACAAAACGGACTGTCTCTTTCGAAGTATCAGGGTTTCGGACATAAACTCATCTGTCACAAAAAGGCATTTCATTTTCTTGAACTTATTTGAACTTCAGGTTTTTTGTGTATTCAAAATGCACCATCCAAAGCCACATCATCAATTTTCAACCTTCTGACTTCATTTGTTATTTTTCATGCACTTATTGATTTTTTTTGAGCTAAATGACCCTGAAATTGAAAAGCACTACAAACGAACTCTGAAAAGGTTGAAAGTTGGCATGGTATCATCATTTCACCCACATAGCATTTGCTAAAAAGTTGAGAGGATTACGGCAAAAGCTGGAGGCACTTCGTGTACAAAACGGACAGTCTCTTTCGAAGTATCAGGGTTTCAGACGGAAACTCATCTGTTACAAAAGGCATTTCATTTTCTTGAACTTATTTGAACTCCGGGATTTTTGTGTGTTCAAAATCCACCATTCAAGGCCACATCATCAATTTTCAACCCTTTCTGACTTCATTTGTTATTTTTCATGCAGTTATTGATTTTTTTGAGCTAAATGACCCTGAAATTGAAAAGCCCTATAAATGAACTCTGAAAAGGTTGAAAGTTGGCATGGTATCATCATTTCACCCACATAGCATGTGCTAAAAAGTTGAGACGGTTGTAGCAAAAGCTGGATGCACTTCGTGTACAAAACAGACAGTCTCTTTCGAAGTATTTGGGTTTCGGACGGAAACTCATCGGTTACAAAAGACATTTCATTTTCTTGAATTCATTTGAACTCCAGGTTTTTTGTGTATTGAAAATGAACCATTCAAAGCCACGTCATCAATTATCAACCCCTACTCACTTCAGTTGTTATCTTTCATGCAGTTATTGATTTTTTGAGCTAAATGACCCAGAAATTGAAAAGCACTACAAACGAACTCTGAAAAGGTTGAAAGTTGGCATGGTATCATCATTTCACCCACATATAATGTGCTAAAAAGTTGAGAGGGTTATGGCAAAAGCTGGATGCACTTCGTGTACAAAACGGACAGTGTCTTTCGAAGTATCAGGGTTTCGGACATAAACTCATCTGTTACAAAAAGGCATTTCATTTTCTTGAACTTATTTGAACTCCAGGCTTTTTGTGTGTTCAAAATGTACCATTAAAATCCACATCACCAATTTTCAACCCTTTCTGACTTCATTTGTTATTTTTCATGTAGTTATTGAATTTTTTTGTGCTAAATGACCCTGAAATTTAAAATCACTACAAACAAACTATGAAAAGGTTGAAAGTTGGAATGGTATCATCATTTCACCCACATAGCATGTGCTAAAAAGTTGAGAGGGTTACGGCAAAAGCTGGATGCACTTCATGTACAAAACGGACAGTCTCTTCCGAAGTATCAGGGTTTCGGACATAAACTCATCTCTCACAAAAAGGCATTTCATTTTCTTGAACTTATTTGAAATTCAGGTTTTTTGTGTATTCAAAATGCACCTTCCAAAGCCACATCATCAATTTTCAACCCCTTCTGACTTCATTTGTTATTTTTCATGCACTTATTGATTTTTTTTGAGCTAAATGATCCTGAAATTGAAAAGCACTACAAACGAACTCTAAAAAGGTTGAAAGTTATCATGGTATCATCATTTCACCCACATAGCATTTGCGAAAAAGTTGAGAGGGTTACGGCAAAAGCTGGAGGCACTTCGTGTACAAAACGGACAGTCTCTTTCGAAGTATCAGGGTTTCAGACGGAAACTCATCTGTTACAAAAGGCATTTCATTTTCTTGAACTTATTTGAACTCCAGGATTTTTGTGTGTGCAAAATCCACCATTCAAGGCCACATCTTCAATTTTCAACCCTTTCTGACTTCATTTGTTATTTTTCATGCAGTTATTGATTTTTTGGAGCTAAATGACCCTGAAATTGAAAAGCCCTATAAATGAACTCTGAAAAGGTTGAAAGTTGGCATGGTATCATCATTTCACCCACATAGCATTTGCTAAAAAGTTGAGAGGGTTACGGCAAAAGCTGGAGGCACTTCGTGTACAAAACGGACAGTCACCTTCAAAGTATCAGGGTTTCAGACGGAAACTCATCTGTTACAAAAGGCATTTCATTTTCTTGAATTTATTTAAACTCCGGGATTTTTGTGTGTTCAAAATCCACTATTCAAGGCCATATCATCAATTTTCAACCCTTTCTGACTTCATTTGTTATTTTTCATGCAGTTATTGATTTTTTTGAGCTAAATGACCCTGAAATTGAAAAGCCCTACAAATGAACTCTGAAAAGGTTGAAAGTTGGCATGGTATCATCATTTCACCCACATAGCATGTGCTAAAATGTTGAGAGGGTTATAGCAAAAGCTGGATGCACTTCGTGTACAAAACAGAGAGTCTCTTTCGAAGTATTCAGGTTTCGCACGGAAACTCATCTGTTACAAAAGGCATTTCATTTTCTTGAACTTATTTGAACTCCAGGATTTTTGTGTGTTCAAAATCCACCATTCAAGGCCACATATTCAATTTTCAACCCTTTCTGACTTCATTTGTTATTTTTCATGCAGTTATTGATTTTTTGGAGCTAAATGACCCTGAAATTGAAAAGCCCTATAAATGAACTCGGAAAATGTTGAAAGTTGGCATGGTATCATCATTTCACCCACATAGCATGTGCTAAAAAGTTGAGAGGGTTGTCGCAAAAGATGGATGCACTTCGTGTACAAAACAGACAGTCTCTTTCGAAGTATTAGGGTTTCGGACGGAAATTCATCGGTTACAAAAGACATTTCATTTTCTTGAATTTATTTGAACTCCAGGTTTTTTGTGTATTGAAAATGCACCATTCAAAGCCACATCATCAATTATCAACCCCTACTCACTTCATTTGTTATCTTTCATGCAGTTATTGATTTTTTGAGCTAAATGACCCTGAAATTGAAAAGCACTACAAACGAACTCTGAAAAGGTTGAAAGTTGGCATGGTACCATCATTTCACCCACATAGCATGTGCTAAATATTTGAGAGGGTTACGGCAAAAGTTGGATGCACTTCGTGTACAAAACGGACAGTGTCTTTAGAAGTATCAGGGTTACGGACATAAACTCATCTGTTACAAAAAGGCATTTCATTTTCTTGAACTTATTTGAACTCCAGGCTTTTTGTGTGTTCAAAATTCACCATTAAAAGCCACTTCATCAATTTTCAACCCTTTCTGACTTCACTTGTTATTTGTCATGCAGTTATTGATTTTTTTTGAGCTAAATGACCCTGAAATTTAAAAGCACTACAAACGAACTCTGAAAAGGTTGAAAGTTGGCATGGTATCGTCATTTCACCCACATAGCATGTGCTAAAAATTTGAGAGGGTTACGGCAAAAGTTGGATGCACTTCGTGTACAAAACGGACAGTCTCTTTCGAAGTATCAGGGTTTCGGACATAAACTCATCTGTCACAAAAAGGCATTTCATTTTCTTGAACTTATTTGAACTTCACGTTTTTTGTGTATTCAAAATGCACCATCCAAAGCCACATCATCAATTTTCAACCCCTTCTGACTTCATTTGTTATTTTTCATGCACTTCTTGATTTTTTTTGAGCTAAATGACCCTCAAATTGAAAAGCACTACAAACGAACTCTGAAAAGGTTGAAAGTTGGCATGGTATCATCATTTCACCCACATAGCATGTGCTAAAAAGTTGAGAGGGTTACGGCAAAAGCTGGATGCACTTCGTGTACAAAACGGATAGTGTCTTTCGAAGTATCAGGGTTTCGGACATAAACTCATCTGTTACAAAAAGGCATTTTATTTTCTTGAACTTATTTGAACTCCAGGCTTTTTGTGTGTTCAAAATGTACCATTAAAAGCCACATCATCAATTTTCAACTCTTTCTGACTTCATTTGTTATTTTTCATGCAGTTATTGATTTTTTGGAGCTAAATGACCCTGAAATTGAAAAGCCCTATAAATGAACTCTGAAAAGGTTGAAAGTTGGCATGGTATCATCATTTCACCCACATAGCATGTGCTAAAAAGTTGAGAGGGTTGTCGCAAAAGATGGATGCACTTCGTGTACAAAACAGATAGTCTCTTTCGAAGTATTAGGTTTTCGGACGGAAATTCATCGGTTACAAAAGACATTTCATTTTCTTGAATTTATTTGAACTCCAGGTTTTTTGTGGATTGAAAATGCACCATTCAAAGACACATCATCAATTATCAACCCCTACTCACTTCATTTGTTATCTTTCATGCAGTTATTGATTTTTTGAGCTAAATGACCCTGAAATTGAAAAGCACTACAAACGAACTCTGAAAAGGTTGAAAGTTGGCATGGTACCATCATTTCACCCACATAGCATGTGCTAAAAATTTGAGAGGGTTACGGCAAAAGTTGGATGCACTTCGTGTACAAAACGGACAGTGTCTTTAGAAGTATCAGGGTTACGGACATAAACTCATCTGTTACAAAAAGGCATTTCATTTTCTTGAACTTATTTGAACTCCAGGCTTTTTGTGTGTTCAAAATGCACCATTAAAAGCCACTTCATCAATTTTCAACCCTTTCTGACTTCATTTGTTATTTGTCATGCAGTTATTGATTTTTTTTGAGCTAAATGACCCTGAAATTTAAAAGCACTACAAACGAACTCTGAAAAGGTTGAAAGTTTGCATGGTATCATCATTTCACCCACATAGCATGTGCTAAAAATTTGAGAGGGTTACGGCAAAAGTTGGATGCACTTCGTGTACAAAACGGACAGTCTCTTTCGAAGTATCAGGGTTTCGGACATAAACTCATCTGTCACAAAAAGGCATTTCATTCTCTTGAACTTATTTGAACTTCACGTTTTTTGTGTATTCAAAATGCACCATCCAAAGCCACATCATCAATTTTCAACCCCTTCTGACTTCATTTGTTATTTTTCATGCACTTCTTGATTTTTTTGAGCTAAATGACCCTGAAATTGAAAAGCACTACAAACGAACTCTGAAAAGGTTGAAAGTTGGCATGGTATCATCATTTCACCCACATAGCATGTGCTAAAAAGTTGAGAGGGTTACGGCAAAAGCTGGATGCACTTCGTGTACAAAACGGATAGTGTCTTTCGAAGTATCAGGGTTTCGGACATAAACTCATCTGTTACAAAAAGGCATTTTATTTTCTTGAACTTATTTGAACTCCAGGCTTTTTGTGTGTTCAAAATGTACCATTAAAAGCCACATCATCAATTTTCAACTCTTTCTGACTTCATTTGTTATTTTTCATGCAGTTATTGATTTTTTGGAGCTAAATGACCCTGAAATTGAAAAGCCCTATAAATGAACTCTGAAAAGGTTGAAAGTTGGCATGGTATCATCATTTCACCCACATAGCATGTGCTAAAAAGTTGAGAGGGTTGTAGCAAAAGATGGATGCACTTCGTGTACAAAACAGACAGTCTCTTTCGAAGTATTAGGGTTTCGGACAGAAACTCATCGGTTACAAAAGACATTTCATTTTCTTGAATTTATTTGAACTCCAGGTTTTTTATGTATTGAAAATGAACCATTCAAAGCCACATCATCAATTATCAACCCCTACTCACTTCATTTGTTATCTTTCATGCAGTTATTGATTTTTTGAGCTAAATAACCCTGAAATTCAAAAGCACTACAAACGAACTCTGAAAAGGTTGAAAGTTGGCATGGTACTATCATTTCACCCACATAGCATGTGCTAAAAAGTTGAGAGGGTTACGGCAAAAGTTGGATGCACTTCGTGTACAAAACGGACAGTGGCTTTCGAAGTATCAGGGTTACGGACATAAACTCATCTGTTACAAAAAGGCATTTCATTTTCTTGAACTTATTTGAACTCCAGGCTTTTTGTGTGTTCAAAATGCACCATTAAAAGCCACTTCATCAATTTTCAACCCTTTCTGACTTCATTTGTTATTTGTCATGAAGTTATTGATTTTTTTTGAGCTAAATGACCCTGAAATTTAAAAGCACTACAAACGAACTCTGAAAAGGTTGAAAGTTGGCATGGTATCATCATTTCACTAACATAGCATTTGCTAAAAATTTGAGAGGCTTACGGCAAAAGTTGGATGCACTTCGTGTACAAAACGGACAGTCTCTTTCCAAGTATCAGGGTTTCGGACATAAACTCATCTGTCACAAAAAGGCATTTCATTTTCTTGAACTTATTTGAACTTCACGTTTTTCGTGTATTCAAAATGCACCATCCAAAGCCACATCATCAATTTTCAACCCCTTCTGACTTCATTTGTTATTTTTCATGCACTTCTTGATTTTTTTTGAGCTAAATGACCCTCAAATTGAAAAGCACTACAAACGAACTCTGAAAAGGTTGAAAGTTGCCATGGTATCATCATTTCACCCACATAGCATGTGCTAAAAAGTTGAGAGGGTTGTAGCAAAAGATGGATGCACTTCGTGTACAAAACAGACAGTCTCTTTCGAAGTATTAGGGTTTCGGACAGAAACTCATTGGTTACAAAAGACATTTCATTTTCTTGAATTTATTTGAACTCCAGGTTTTTTATGTATTGAAAATGAACCATTCAAAGCCACATCATCAATTATCAACCCCTACTCACTTCATTTGTTATCTTTCATGCAGTTATTGATTTTTTGAGCTAAATAACCCTGAAATTGAAAAGCACTACAAACGAACTCTGAAAAGGTTGAAAGTTGGCATGGTACTATCATTTCACCCACATAGCATGTGCTAAAAAGTTGAGAGGGTTACGGCAAAAGTTGGATGCACTTCGTGTACAAAACGGACAGTGGCTTTCGAAGTATCAGGGTTACGGACATAAACTCATCTGTTACAAAAAGGCATTTCATTTTCTTGAACTTATTTGAACTCCAGGCTTTTTGTGTGTTCAAAATGCACCACTAAAAGCCACTTCATCAATTTTCAATCCTTTCTGACTTCATTTGTTATTTTTCATGCAGTTATTGATTTTTTTTGAGCTAAATGACCCTGAAATTTAAAAGCACTACAAACGAACTCTGAAAAGGTTGAAAGTTGGCATGGTATCATGATTTCACCCACATAGCATGTGCTAAAAATTTGAGAGGGTTACGGCAAAAGTTGGATGCACTTCGTGTACAAAACGGACAGTCTCTTCCGAAGTATCAGGGTTTCGGACTTAACTCATCTCTCACAAAAAGGCATTTCATTTTCTTGAACTTATTTGAACTTCAGGTTTTTTTTGTACTCAAAATGCACCTTCCAAAGCCACATCATCAATTTTCAACCCCTTCTGACTTCATTTGTTATTTTTCATGCACTTATTGATTTTTTTGAGCTAAATGATCCTGAAATTGAAAAGCACTACAAACGAACTCTGAAAAGGTTGAAAGTTATCATGGTATCATCATTTCACCCACATAGCATTTGCTAAAAAGTTGAGAGGGTTACGGCAAAAGCTGGAGGCACTTCGTGTACAAAACGGAAAGTCTCTTTCGAAGTATCAGGGTTTCAGACGGAAACTCATCTGTTACAAAAGCCATTTCATTTTCTTGAACTTATTTGAACTCCAGGATTTTTGTGTGTTCAAAATCCACCATTCAAGGCCACATCTTCAATTTTCAACCCTTTCTGACTTCATTTGTTATTTTTCATGCAGTTATTGATTTTTTGGAGCTAAATGACCCTGAAATTGAAAAGCCCTATAAATTAACTCTGAAAAGGTTGAAAGTTGGCATGGTATCATCATTTCACCCACATAGCATTTTCTAAAAAGTTGAGAGGGTTACGGCAAAAGCTGGAGGCACTTCGTGTACAAAACGGACAGTCTCCTTCGAAGTATCAGGGTTTTAGACGGAAACTCATCTGTTACAAAAGGCATTTCATTTTCTTGAATTTATTTGAACTCCGGGATTTTTGTGTGTTCAAAATCCACTATTCAAGGCCATATCATCAATTTTCAACCCTTTCTGACTTCATTTGTTATTTTTCATGCAGTTATTGATTTTTTTGAGCTAAATGACCCTGAAATTGAAAAGCCCTACAAATGAACTCGGAAAAGGTTGAAAGTTGGCATGGTATCATCATTTCACCCACATAGCATGTGCTAAAAAGTTGAGAGGGTTATAGCAAAAGCTTGATGCACTTCGTGTACAAAACAGAGAGTCTCTTTCGAAGTATTCAGGTTTCGCACGGAAACTCATCGGTTACAAAAGGCATTTCATTTTCTTGAACTTATTTGAACTCCAGGCTTTTTTTGTGTTCAAAATGCACCATTCAAAGCCACACCATTACTTTTCAACCCTGTCTGACTTCATTTGTTATTTTTCATGAATTTATTGATTTTTTAAGCTAAATGACACTGAAGGTGAAAAGCACTACAAATGAACTCTGAAAAGGTTGAAGTTGGCATGGTATCATCGTTTCACCCACATAGCATGTGCTAAAAAGTTGAGAGGGTTACGGCAAAAGCTGGATGCACTTCGTGTACAAAACGGACAGTCACTTTCCAAGTATCAGGGTTTCGGACCTAAACTCAGCTGTTACAAAATGGCATTTCATTTTCTTGAACTTATTTGAACTCCAGGCTTTTTGTGCGTTGAAAATGCACCATTCAAGGGCACATCATTAATTTTCAAACCTTTCTGACTTCATTTGTTATTTTTCATGCAGTTATTGATTTTTTTGAGCTAAATGACCGTGAAATTGAAAAGCACTACAACTGACCTCTGAAAAGGTTGAAAGTTGGCATGGTATCATCATTTCACCCATATAGCATTTGCTAAAAAGTTGAGAGGGTTACGACAAAAGCTCGAGGCACTTTGTGTACAAAACGGACAGTCTCTTTCGAAGTATCACGGTTTCAGACGGAAACTCATCTCTTACAAAAGGCATTTCATTTTCTTGAACTTATTTGAACTCCGGGATTTTTGTGTGTTCAAAATGCACCATTACAAGGCCACGTCATCAATTTTCAACCCTTTCTGACTTCATTTGTTATTTTTCATGCAGTTATTGATTATTTTTGAGCTAAATGACCCTGAAATTTAAAAGCACTACAAACGAACTCTGAAAAGGTTGAAAGTTGGCATGGTATCATGATTTCACCCACATAGCATGTGCTAACAATTTGAGAGGGTTACGGCAAAAGTTGGATGCACTTCGTGTACAAAACGGACAGTCTCTTCCGAAGTACCAGGGTTTCGGACATAAACTCATCTCTCACAAAAAGGCATTTCATTTTCTTGAACTTATTTGAACTTCAGGTTTTTTGTGTATTCAAAATGCACCTTCCAAAGCCACATCATCAATTTTCAACCCCTTTTGACTTCATTTGTTATTTTTCACGCACTTATTGATTTTTTTTGAGCTAAATGATCCTGAAATTGAAAAGCACTACAAACGAACTCTGAAAAGGTTGAAAGTTATCATGGTATCATCATTTCACCCACATAGCATTTGCTAAAAAGTTGAGAGGGTTACGGCAAAAGCTGGAGGCACTTCGTGTACAAAACGGACAGTCTCTTTCGAAGTATCAGGGTTTCAGACGGAAACTCATCTGTTACAAAAGGCATTTCATTTTCTTGAACTTATTTGAACTCCAGGATTTTTGTGTGTTCAAAATCCACCATTCAAGGCCACATCTTCAATTTTCAACCCTTTCTGACTTCATTTGTTATTTTTCATGCAGTTATTGATTTTTTGGAGCTAAATGACCCTGAAATTGAAAAGCCCTATAAATGAACTCTGAAAAGGTTGAAAGTTGGCATGGTATCATCATTTCACCCACATAGCATGTGCTAAAAAGTTGAGAGGGTTGTCGCAAAAGATGGATGCACTTCGTGTACAAAACAGACAGTCTCTTTCGAAGTATTAGGGTTTCGGACGGAAATTCATCGGTTACAAAAGACATTTCATTTTCTTGAATTTATTTGAACTCCAGGTATTTTGTGTATTGAAAATGCACCATTCAAAGCCACATCATCAATTATCAACCCCTACTCACTTCATTTGTTATCTTTCATGCAGTTATTGATTTTTTGAGCTAAATGACCCTGAAATTGAAAAGCACTACAAACGAACTCTGAAAAGGTTGAAAGTTGGCATGGTACCATCATTTCACCCACATAGCATGTGCTAAAAATTTGAGAGGGTTACGGCAAAAGTTGGATGCACTTCGTGTACAAAACGGACAGTGTCTTTAGAAGTATCAGGGTTACGGACATAAACTCATCTGTTACAAAAAGGCATTTCATTTTCTTGAACTTATTTGAACTCCAGGATTTTTGTGTGTTCAAAATCCACCATTCAAGGCCACATCTTCAATTTTCAACCCTTTCTGACTTCATTTGTTATTTTTCATGCAGTTATTGATTTTTTGGAGCTAAATGACCCTGAAATTGAAAAGCCCTATAAATGAACTCTGAAAAGGTTGAAAGTTGGCATGGTATCATCATTTCACCCACATAGCATGTGCTAAAAAGTTGAGAGGGTTGTCGCAAAAGATGGATGCACTTCGTGTACAAAACAGACAGTCTCTTTCGAAGTATTAGGGTTTCGGACGGAAATTCATCGGTTACAAAAGACATTTCATTTTCTTGAATTTATTTGAACTCCAGGTTTTTTATGGATTGAAAATGAACCATTCAAAGCCACATCATCAATTATCAACCCCTACTCACTTCATTTGTTATCTTTCATGCAGTTATTGATTTTTTGAGCTAAATAACCCTGAAATTGAAAAGCACTACAAACGAACTCTGAAAAGGTTGAAAGTTGGCATGGTACTATCATTTCACCCACATAGCATGTGCTAAAAAGTTGAGAGGGTTACGGCAAAAGTTGGATGCACTTCGTGTACAAAACGGACAGTGGCTTTCGAAGTATCAAGGTTACGGACATAAACTCATCTGTTACAAAAAGGCATTTCATTTTCTTGAACTTATTTGAACTCCAGGCTTTTTGTGTGTTCAAAATGCACCATTAAAAGCCACTTCATCAATTTTCAACCCTTTCTGACTTCATTTGTTATTTGTCATGCAGTTATTGATTTTTTTGAGCTAAATGACCCTGAAATTTAAAAGCACTACAAACGAACTCTGAAAAGGTTGAAAGTTGGCATGGTATCATCATTTCACCCACATAGCATGTGCTAAAAATTTGAGAGGGTTACGGCCAAAGTTGGATGCACTTCGTGTACAAAACGGACAGTCTCTTTCGAAGTATCAGGGTTTCGGACATAAACTCATCTGTCACAAAAAGGCATTTCATTTTCTTGAACTTATTTGAACTTCACGTTTTTTGTGTATTCAAAATGCACCATCCAAAGCCACATCATCAATTTTCAACCCCTTCTGACTTCATTTGTTATTTTTCATGCACTTCTTGATTTTTTTTGAGCTAAATGACCCTCAAATTGAAAAGCACTACAAATGAACTCTGAAAAGGTTGAAAGTTGGCATGGTATCATCATTTGACCCACATAGCATGTGCTAAAAAGTTGAGAGGGTTACGGCAAAAGCTGGATGCACTTCGTGTACAAAACGGATAGTGTCTTTCGAAGTATCAGGGTTTCGGACATAAACTCATCTGTTACAAAAAGGCATTTTATTTTCTTGAACTTATTTGAACTCCAGGCTTTTTGTGTGTTCATAATGTACCATTAAAAGCCACATCATCAATTTTCAACCCTTTCTGACTTCATTTGTTATTTTTCATGTAGTTATTGATTTTTTTTGAGCTAAATGACCCTGAAATTTAAAAGCACTACAAACGAAATCTGAAAAGGTTGAAAGTTGGCATGGTATCATCATTTCACCCACATAGCATGTGCTAAAAATTTGAGAGGGTTACGGCAAAAGTTGGATGCACTTCGTGTACAAAACGGACAGTCTGTTTCGAAGTATCAGGGTTTCGGACATAAACTCATCTGTCACAAAAAGGCATTTCATTTTCTTGAACTTATTTGAACTTCACGTTTTTTGTGTATTCAAAATGCACCATCCAAAGCCACATCATCAATTTTCAACCCCTTCTGACTTCATTTGTTATTTTTCATGCACTTCTTGATTTTTTTTGAGCTAAATGACCCTGAAATTGAAAAGCACTACAAATGAACTCTGAAAAGGTTGAAAGTTGGCATGGTATCATCATTTCACCCACATCGCATGTGCTAAAAAGTTGAGATGGTTGTAGCAAAAGATGGATGCACTTCGTGTACAAAACAGACAGTCTCTTTCGAAGTATTAGGGTTTCGGACGGAAACTCATCGGTTACAAAAGACATTTCATTTTCTTGAATTTATTTGAACTCCAGGTTTTTTGTGTATTGAAAATGAACCATTCAAAGCCACATCATCAATTATCAACCCCTACTCACTTCATTTGTTATCTTTCATGCAGTTATTGATTTTTTGAGCTAAATGACCCTGAAATTGAAAAGCACTACAAACGAACTCTGAAAAGGTTGAAAGTTGGCATGGTACTATCATTTCACCCACATAGCATGTGCTAAAAAGTTGAGAGGTTTACGGCAAAAGTTGGATGCACTTCGTGTACAAAACGGACAGTGGCTTTCGAAGTATCAGGGTTACGGACATAAACTCATCTGTTACAAAAAGGCATTTCATTTTCTTGAACTTATTTGAACTCCAGGCTTTTTGTGTGTTCAAAATGCACCACTAAAAGCCACTTCATAAATTTTCAATCCTTTCTGACTTCATTTGTTATTTTTCATGCAGTTATTGATTTTTTTGAGCTAAATGACCCTGAAATTTAAAAGCACTACAAACGAACTATGAAAAGGTTGAAAGTTGGCATGGTATCATCATTTCACCCACATAGCATGTGCTAAAAGTTTGAGAGGGTTACGGCAAAAGTTGGATGCACTTCGTGTACAAAACGGACAGTCTCTTTCGAAGTATGAGGGTTTCGGACATAAACTCATCTGTCACAAAAAGGCATTTCATTTTCTTGAACTTATTTTAACTTCAGGTTTTTTGTGTATTCAAAATGCACCATCGAAAGCCACATCATCAATTTTCAACCCCTTCTGACTTCATTTGTTATTTTTCATGCACTTCTTGATTTTTTTTGAGCTAAATGACCCTAAAATGGAAAAGCACTACAAACGAACTCTGAAAAGGTTGAAAGTTGGCATGGTATCATCATTTCACCCACATAGCATCTGCTAAAAAGTTGAGAGGGTTACGGCAAAAGCTGGAGGGACTTCGTGTACAAAACGGACAGTCTCTTTCGAAGTATCAGGGTTTCAGACGGAAACTCAGCTGTTACAAAAGGCATTTCATTTTCTTGAACTTATTTGAACTCCGGGATTTTTGTGTGTTCAAAATCCACCATTCAAGGGCACATCATCAATTTTCAACCCTTTCTGACTTCATTTGTTATTTTTCATGCAGTTATTGATTTTTTTGAGCTAAATGACCCTGAAATTGAAAAGCCCTATAAATGAACTCTGAAAAGGTTGAAAGTTGGCATGGTATCATCATTTCACCCACATAGCATGTGCTAAAAAGTTGAGAGGGTTGTAGCAAAAGATGGATGCACTTCGTGTACAAAACAGACAGTCTCTTTCGAAGTATTAGGGTTTCGGACGGAAACTCATCGGTTACAAAAGACATTTCATTTTCTTGAATTTATTTGAACTCCAGGTTTTTTGTGTATTGAAAATGAACCATTCAAAGCCACATCATCAATTATCAACCCCTACTCACTTCATTTGTTATCTTTCATGCAGTTCTTGATTTTTTGAGCTAAATGACCCTGAAATTGAAAAGCCCAATAAATGAACCCTGAAAAGGTTGAAAGTTGGCATGGTATCATCATTTCACCCACATAGCATGTGCTAAAAAGTTGACAGGGTTGTAGCAAAAGATGGATGCACTTCGTGTACAAAACAGACAGTCTCTTTCGAAGTATTAGGGTTTCGGACGGAAATTCATCGGTTACAAAAGACATTTCATTTTCTTGAATTTATTTGAACTCCAGGTTTTTTGTGTATTGAAAATGCACCATTCAAAGCCACATCATCAATTATCAACCCCTACTCACTTCATTTGTTATATTTCATGCAGTTATTGATTTTTTGAGCTAAATGACCCTGAAATTGAAAAGCACTACAAACGAACTCTGAAAAGGTTGAAAGTTGGCATGGTACCATCATTTCACCCACATAGCATGTGCTAAAAATTTGCGAGGGTTACGCCAAAAGTTGGATGCACTTCGTGTACAAAACGGACAGTGTCTTTAGAAGTATCAGGGTTACGGACATAAACTCATCTGTTACAAAAAGGCATTTCATTTTCTTGAACTTATTTGAACTCCAGGCTTTTTGTGTGTTCAAAATGCACCATTAAAAGCCACTTCATCAATTTTAAACCCTTTCTGACTTCATTTGTTATTTTTCATGCAGTTATTGATTTTTTTTTGAGCTAAATAACCCTGAAATTTAAAAGCACTACAAACGAACTCTGAAAAGGTTGAAAGTTGGCATGGTATCATCATTTCACCCACATAGCATGTGCTAAAAATTTGAGAGGGTTACGGCAAAAGTTGGATGCACTTCGTGTACAAAACGGACAGTCTCTTTCGAAGTATCAGGGTTTCGGACATAAACTCATCTGTCACAAAAAGGCATTTCATTTTCTTGAACTTATTTGAACTTCACGTTTTTTGTGTATTCAAAATGCACCATCCAAAGCCACATCATCAATTTTCGACCCCTTGTGACTTCATTTGTTATTTTTCATGCACTTCTTGATTTTTTTTGAGCTAAATGACCCTGAAATTGAAAAGCACTACAAACGAACTCTGAAAAGGTTGAAAGTTGGCATGGTATCATCATTTCACCCACATAGCATTTGCTAAAAAGTTGAGAGGGTTACGGCAAAAGCTGGAGGGACTTCGTGTACAAAACGGACAGTCTCTTTCGAAGTATCAGGGTTTCAGACGGAAACTCATCTGTTACAAAAGGCATTTCATTTTCTTGAACTTATTTGAACTCCGGGATTTTTGTGTGTTCAAAATCCACCATTCAAGGCCACATATTCAATTTTCAACCCTTTCTGACTTCATTTGTTATTTTTCATGCAGTTATTGATTTTTTGGAGCTAAATGACCCTGAAATTGAAAAGCCCTATAAATGAACTCTGAAAAGGTTGAAAGTTGGCATGGTATCATCATTTCACCCACATAGCATGTGCTAAAATGTTGAGAGGGTTGTAGCAAAAGATGGATGCACTTCGTGTACAAAACAGACAGTCTCTTTCGAAGTATTAGGGTTTCGGACGGAAATTCATCGGTTACAAAAGACATTTCATTTTCTTGAATTTATTTGAACTCCAGGTTTTTTGTGTATTGAAAATGAACCTTTGAAAGCCACATGATCAATTATCAACCCCTACTCACTTCATTTGTTATCTTTCATGCAGTTATTGATTTTTTGAGCTAAATGACCCTGAAATTGAAAAGCACTACAAACGAACTCTGAAAAGGTTGAAAGTTGGCATGGTATCATCATTTCACCCACATAGCATGTGCTAAAATGTTGAGAGGGTTGTAGCAAAAGATGGATGCACTTCGTGTACAAAACAGACAGTCTCTTTCGAAGTATTAGGGTTTCGGACGGAAATTCATCGGTTACAAAAGACATTTCATTTTCTTGAATTTATTTGAACTCCAGGTTTTTTGTGTATTGAAAATGAACCTTTCAAAGCCACATGATCAATTATCAACCCCTACTCACTTCATTTGTTATCTTTCATGCAGTTATTGATTTTTTGAGCTAAATGACCCTGAAATTGAAAAGCACTACAAACGAACTCTGAAAAGGTTGAAAGTTGGCATGGTATCATCATTTCACCCACATAGCATGTGCTAAAAAGTTGAGAGGGTTACGGCAAAAGTTGGATGCACTTCGTGTACAAAACGGACAGTGTCTTTCGAAGTATCAGGGTTACGGACATAAAGTCATCTGTTACAAAAAGGCATTTCATTTTCTTGAACTTATTTGAACTCCAGGCTTTTTGTGTGTTCAAAATGCACCACTAAAAGCCACTTCATCAATTTTCAATCCTTTCTGACTTCATTTGTTATTTTTCATGCAGTTATTGATTTTTTTTGAGCTAAATGACCCTGAAATTTAAAAGCACTACAAACGAACTATGAAAAGGTTGAAAGTTGGCATGGTATCATCATTTCACCCACATAGCATGTGCTAAAAATTTGAGAGGGTTACGGCAAAAGTTGGATGCACTTCGTGTACAAAACGGACAGTCTCTTTCGAAGTATGAGGGTTTCGGACATAAACTCATCTGTCACAAAAAGGCATTTCATTTTCTTGAACTTATTTGAACTTCAGGTTTTTTGTGTATTCAAAATGCACCATCCAAAGCCACATCATCAATTTTCAACCCCTTCTGACTTCATTTGTTATTTTTCATGCAGTTCTTGATTTTTTTTGAGCTAAATGACCCTGAAATTGAAAAGCACTACAAACGAACTCTGAAAAGGTTGAAAGTTGGCATGGTATCATCATTTCACCCACATAGCATTTGCTAAAAATTTGAGAGGGTTACGGCAAAAGCTGGAGGGACTTCGTGTACAAAACGGACAGTCTCTTTCGAAGTATCAGGGTTTCAGACGGAAACTCATCGGTTACAAAAGGCATTTCATTTTCTTGAACTTATTTGAACTCCTGGATTTTTGTGTGTTCAAAATCCACCATTAAAGGCCACATCATCAATTTTCAACCCTTCCTAACTTCATTTGTTATTTTTCATGCAGTTATTGATTTTTTTGAGCTAAATGACCCTGAAATTGAAAAGCCCTATAAATGAACTCTGAAAAGGTTGAAAGTTGGCATGGTATCATCATTTCACCCACATAGCATGTGCTAAAAAGTTGAGAGGGTTGTAGCAAAAGATGGATGCACTTCGTGTACAAAACAGACAGTCTCTTTCGAAGTATTAGGGTTTCGGACGGAAACTCATCGGTTACAAAAGACACTTCATTTTCTTGAATTTATTTGCACTCCAGGTATTTTGTGTATTGAAAATGAACCATTCAAAGCCACATCATCAATTATCAACCCCTACTCACTTCATTTGTTATCTTTCATGCAGTTATTGATTTTTTGAGCTAAATGACCCTGAAATTGAAAAGCACTACAAACGAACTCTGAAAAGGTTGAAAGTTGGCATGGTATCATCATTTCACCCACATAGCATGTGCTAAAAAGTTGAGAGGGTTACGGCAAAAGCTGGATGCACTTCGTGTACAAAACGGACAGTGTCTTTCGAAGTATCAGGGTTTCGGACATAAACTCATCTGTTACAAATAGGCATTTCATTTTCTTGAACTTATTTGAACTCCAGGCTTTTTGTGTGTTCAAAATGTACCATTAAAATCCACATCATCAATTTTCAACCCTTTCTAACTTCATTTGTTATTTTTCATGTAGTTATTGAATTTTTTTGTGCTAAATGACCCTGAAATTTAAAAGCACTACAAACAAACTATGAAAAGGTTGAAATTGGCATGGTATCATCATTTCACCCACATAGCATGTGTTAAAAAGTTGAGAGGGTTACGGCAAAAGCTGGATGCACTTCGTGTACAAAACGGACAGTCTCTTTTGAAGTATCAGGTTTCGGACATAAACTCATCTCTTACAAAAAGGCATTTCATTTTCTTGAACTTATTTGAACTCCAGGGTTTTTGTGTGTTCAAAATGCACCATTCAAAGCCGCATCATTAACTTTCAAACCTTTCTGACTTCATTTGTTATTTTTCATGCAGTTATTGATTTTTTTGAGCTAAATGACCGTGAAATTGAAAAGCACTACAAATGAACTCTGAAAAGGTTGAAAGTTGGCATGGTATCATCATTTCACCCACATAGCATTTGATAAAAAGTTGAGAGGGTTACGGCAAAAGCTGGAGGCACTTCGTGTACAAAACGGATAGTCTCTTTCGAACTATCAGGGTTTCAGACGGAAACTCATCTGTTACAAAAGGCATTTCATTTTCTTGAACTTATTTGAACTCCGGGATTTTTGTGTGTTCAAAATCCACCATTCAAGGCCATATCATCAATTTTCAACCATTTCTGACTTTATTTGTTATTTTTCATGCAGTTATTGATCTTTTTGAGCTAAATGACCCTGAAATTTAAAAGCACTACAAACGAACTATGAAAAGGTTGAAAGTTGGCATGGTATCATCATTTCACCCGCATAGCATGTGCTAAAAATTTGAGAGGGTTACGGCAAAAGTTGGATGCACTTCGTGTACAAAACGGACAGTCTCTTTCGAAGTATGAGGGTTTCGGACATAGACTCATGTGTCACAAAAAGGCATTTCATTTTCTTGAACTTATTTGAACTTCAGGTTTTTTGTGTATTCAAAATGCACCATCCAAAGCCACATCATCCATTTTCAACCCCTTCTGACTTCATTTGTTATTTTTCATGCAGTTCTTGATTTTTTTTTGAGCTAAATGACCCTGAAATTGAAAAGCACTACAAACGAACTCTGAAAAGGTTGAAAGTTGGCATGGTATCATCATTTCACCCACATCGCATGTGCTAAAAAGTTGAGAGGGTTGTAGCAAAAGATGGATGCACTTCGTGTACAAAACAGACAGTCTCTTTCGAAGTATTAGGGTTTCGGACGGAAACTCATCGGTTACAAAAGACATTTCATTTTCTTGAATTTATTTGAACTCCAGGTTTTTTGTGTATTGAAAATGAACCATTCAAAGCCACATCATCAATTATCAACCCCTACTCACTTCATTTGTTATCTTTCATGCAGTTATTGATTTTTTGAGCTAAATGACCCTGAAATTGAAAAGCACTACAAACGAACTCTGAAAAGGTTGAAAGTTGGCATGGTATCATCATTTCACCCACATAGCATGTGCTAAAAAGTTGAGAGGGTTACGGCAAAAGCTGGATGCACTTCGTGTACAAAACGAACAGTGTCTTTCGAAGTATCAGGGTTTCGGACATAAACTCATCTGTTACAAAAAGGCATTTCATTTTCTTGAACTTATTTGAACTCCAGGCTTTTTGTGTGTTCAAAATGTACCATTAAAATCCACATCATCAATTTTCAACCCTTTCTGACTTCATTTGTTATTTTTCATGTAGTTATTGAATTTTTTTGTGCTAAATTACCCTGAAATTTAAAAGCACTACAAACAAACTATGAAAAGGTTGAAAGTTGGCATGCTATCATCATTTCACCCACATAGCATGTGCTAAAAAGTTGAGAGGGTTGTAGCAAAAGATGGATGCACTTCGTGTACAAAACAGACAGTCTCTTTCGAAGTATTAGGGTTTCGGACGGAAACTCATCGGTTACAAAAGACATTTCATTTTCTTGAATTTATTTGAACTCCAGGTTTTTTGTGTATTGAAAATGAACCATTCAAAGCCACATCATCAATTATCAACCCCTACTCACTTCATTTGTTATCTTTCATGCAGTTATTGATTTTTTGAGCTAAATGACCCTGAAATTGAAAAGCACTACAAACGAACTCTGAAAAGGTTGAAAGTTGGCATGGTATCATCATTTCACCCACATAGCATGTGCTAAAAAGTTGAGAGGGTTACGGCAAAAGCTGGATGCACTTCGTGTACAAAACGGACAGTGTCTTTCGAAGTATCACGGTTTCGGACATAAACTCATCTGTTACAAAAAGGCATTTCATTTTCTTGAACTTATTTGAACTCCAGGCTTTTTGTGTGTTCAAAATATACCATTAAAATCCACATCATCAATTTTCAACCCTTTCTGACTTGATTTGTTATTTTTCATGTAGTTATTGAATTTTTTTGTGCTAAATTACCCTGAAATTTAAAAGCACTACAAACAAACTATGAAAAGGTTGAAAGTTGGCATGCTATCATCATTTCACCCACATAGCATGTGCTAAAAAGTTGAGAGGGTTGTAGCAAAAGATGGATGCACTTCGTGTACAAAACAGACAGTCTCTTTCGAAGTATTAGGGTTTCGGACGGAAACTCATCGGTTACAAAAGACATTTCATTTTCTTGAATTTATTTGAACTCCAGGTTTTTTGTGTATTGAAAATGAACCATTCAAAGCCACATCATCAATTATCAACCCCTACTCACTTCATTTGTTATCTTTCATGCAGTTATTGATTTTTTGAGCTAAATGACCCTGAAATTGAAAAGCACTACAAACGAACTCTGAAAAGGTTGAAAGTTGGCATGGTATCATCATTTCACCCACATAGCATGTGCTAAAAAGTTGAGAGGGTTACGGCAAAAGCTGGATGCACTTCGTGTACAAAACGAACAGTGTCTTTCGAAGTATCAGGGTTTCGGACATAAACTCATCTGTTACAAAAAGGCATTTCATTTTCTTGAACTTATTTGAACTCCAGGCTTTTTGTGTGTTCAAAATGTACCATTAAAATCCACATCATCAATTTTCAACCCTTTCTGACTTCATTTGTTATTTTTCATGTAGTTATTGAATTTTTTTGTGCTAAATTACCCTGAAATTTAAAAGCACTACAAACAAACTATGAAAAGGTTGAAAGTTGGCATGCTATCATCATTTCACCCACATAGCATGTGCTAAAAAGTTGAGAGGGTTGTAGCAAAAGATGGATGCACTTCGTGTACAAAACAGACAGTCTCTTTCGAAGTATTAGGGTTTCGGACGGAAACTCATCGGTTACAAAAGACATTTCATTTTCTTGAATTTATTTGAACTCCAGGTTTTTTGTGTATTGAAAATGAACCATTCAAAGCCACATCATCAATTATCAACCCCTACTCACTTCATTTGTTATCTTTCATGCAGTTATTGATTTTTTGAGCTAAATGACCCTGAAATTGAAAAGCACTACAAACGAACTCTGAAAAGGTTGAAAGTTGGCATGGTATCATCATTTCACCCACATAGCATGTGCTAAAAAGTTGAGAGGGTTACGGCAAAAGCTGGATGCACTTCGTGTACAAAACGGACAGTGTCTTTCGAAGTATCACGGTTTCGGACATAAACTCATCTGTTACAAAAAGGCATTTCATTTTCTTGAACTTATTTGAACTCCAGGCTTTTTGTGTGTTCAAAATATACCATTAAAATCCACATCATCAATTTTCAACCCTTTCTGACTTGATTTGTTATTTTTCATGTAGTTATTGAATTTTTTTGTGCTAAATTACCCTGAAATTTAAAAGCACTACAAACAAACTATGAAAAGGTTGAAAGTTGGCATGCTATCATCATTTCACCCACATAGCATGTGCTAAAAAGTTGAGAGGGTTGTAGCAAAAGATGGATGCACTTCGTGTACAAAACAGACAGTCTCTTTCGAAGTATTAGGGTTTCGGACGGAAACTCATCGGTTACAAAAGACATTTCATTTTCTTGAATTTATTTGAACTCCAGGTTTTTTGTGTATTGAAAATGAACCATTCAAAGCCACATCATCAATTATCAACCCCTACTCACTTCATTTGTTATCTTTCATGCAGTTATTGATTTTTTGAGCTAAATGACCCTGAAATTGAAAAGCACTACAAACGAACTCTGAAAAGGTTGAAAGTTGGCATGGTATCATCATTTCACCCACATAGCATGTGCTAAAAAGTTGAGAGGGTTACGGCAAAAGCTGGATGCACTTCGTGTACAAAACGAACAGTGTCTTTCGAAGTATCAGGGTTTCGGACATAAACTCATCTGTTACAAAAAGGCATTTCATTTTCTTGAACTTATTTGAACTCCAGGCTTTTTGTGTGTTCAAAATGTACCATTAAAATCCACATCATCAATTTTCAACCCTTTCTGACTTCATTTGTTATTTTTCATGTAGTTATTGAATTTTTTTGTGCTAAATTACCCTGAAATTTAAAAGCACTACAAACAAACTATGAAAAGGTTGAAAGTTGGCATGCTATCATCATTTCACCCACATAGCATGTGCTAAAAAGTTGAGAGGGTTGTAGCAAAAGATGGATGCACTTCGTGTACAAAACAGACAGTCTCTTTCGAAGTATTAGGGTTTCGGACGGAAACTCATCGGTTACAAAAGACATTTCATTTTCTTGAATTTATTTGAACTCCAGGTTTTTTGTGTATTGAAAATGAACCATTCAAAGCCACATCATCAATTATCAACCCCTACTCACTTCATTTGTTATCTTTCATGCAGTTATTGATTTTTTGAGCTAAATGACCCTGAAATTGAAAAGCACTACAAACGAACTCTGAAAAGGGTGAAAGTTGGCATGGTATCATCATTTCACCCACATAGCATGTGCTAAAAAGTTGAGAGGGTTACGGCAAAAGCTGGATGCACTTCGTGTACAAAACGAACAGTGTCTTTCGAAGTATCAGGGTTTCGGACATAAACTCATCTGTTACAAAAAGGCATTTCATTTTCTTGAACTTATTTGAACTCCAGGCTTTTTGTGTGTTCAAAATGTACCATTAAAATCCACATCATCAATTTTCAACCCTTTCTGACTTCATTTGTTATTTTTCATGTAGTTATTGAATTTTTTTGTGCTAAATTACCCTGAAATTTAAAAGCACTACAAACAAACTATGAAAAGGTTGAAAGTTGGCATGCTATCATCATTTCACCCACATAGCATGTGCTAAAAAGTTGAGAGGGTTGTAGCAAAAGATGGATGCACTTCGTGTACAAAACAGACAGTCTCTTTCGAAGTATTAGGGTTTCGGACGGAAACTCATCGGTTACAAAAGACATTTCATTTTCTTGAATTTATTTGAACTCCAGGTTTTTTGTGTATTGAAAATGAACCATTCAAAGCCACATCATCAATTATCAACCCCTACTCACTTCATTTGTTATCTTTCATGCAGTTATTGATTTTTTGAACTAAATGACCCTGAAATTGAAAAGCACTACAAACGAACTCTGAAAAGGTTGAAAGTTGGCATGGTATCATCATTTCACCCACATAGCATGTGCTAAAAAGTTGAGAGGGTTACGGCAAAAGCTGGATGCACTTCGTGTACAAAACGGACAGTGTCTTTCGAAGTATCACGGTTTCGGACATAAACTCATCTGTTACAAAAAGGCATTTCATTTTCTTGAACTTATTTGAACTCCAGGCTTTTTGTGTGTTCAAAATGTACCATTAAAATCCACATCATCAATTTTCAACCCTTTCTGACTTGATTTGTTATTTTTCATGTAGTTATTGAATTTTTTTGTGCTAAATTACCCTGAAATTTAAAAGCACTACAAACAAACTATGAAAAGGTTGAAAGTTGGCATGCTATCATCATTTCACCCACATAGCATGTGCTAAAAAGTTGAGAGGGTTGTAGCAAAAGATGGATGCACTTCGTGTACAAAACAGACAGTCTCTTTCGAAGTATTAGGGTTTCGGACGGAAACTCATCGGTTACAAAAGACATTTCATTTTCTTGAATTTATTTGAACTCCAGGTTTTTTGTGTATTGAAAATGAACCATTCAAAGCCACATCATCAATTATCAACCCCTACTCACTTCATTTGTTATCTTTCATGCAGTTATTGATTTTTTGAGCTAAATGACCCTGAAATTGAAAAGCACTACAAACGAACTCTGAAAAGGTTGAAAGTTGGCATGGTATCATCATTTCACCCACATAGCATGTGCTAAAAAGTTGAGAGGGTTATGGCAAAAGCTGGATGCACTTCGTGTACAAAACGAACAGTGTCTTTCGAAGTATCAGGGTTTCGGACATAAACTCATCTGTTACAAAAAGGCATTTCATTTTCTTGAACTTATTTGAACTCCAGGCTTTTTGTGTGTTCAAAATGTACCATTAAAATCCACATCATCAATTTTCAACCCTTTCTGACTTCATTTGTTATTTTTCATGTAGTTATTGAATTTTTTGTGCTAAATTACCCTGAAATTTAAAAGCACTACAAACAAACTATGAAAAGGTTGAAAGTTGGCATGCTATCATCATTTCACCCACATAGCATGTGCTAAAAAGTTGAGAGGGTTGTAGCAAAAGATGGATGCACTTCGTGTACAAAACAGACAGTCTCTTTCGAAGTATTAGGGTTTCGGACGGAAACTCATCGGTTACAAAAGACATTTCATTTTCTTGAATTTATTTGAACTCCAGGTTTTTTGTGTATTGAAAATGAACCATTCAAAGCCACATCATCAATTATCCACCCCTACTCACTTCATTTGTTATCTTTCATGCAGTTATTGATTTTTTGAGCTAAATGACCCTGAAATTGAAAAGCACTACAAACGAACTCTGAAAAGGTTGAAAGTTGGCATGGTATCATCATTTCACCCACATAGCATGTGCTAAAAAGTTGAGAGGGTTACGGCAAAAGCTGGATGCACTTCGTGTACAAAACGAACAGTGTCTTTCGAAGTATCAGGGTTTCGGACATAAACTCATCTGTTACAAAAAGGCATTTCATTTTCTTGAACTTATTTGAACTCCAGGCTTTTTGTGTCTTCAAAATGTACCATTAAAATCCACATCATCAATTTTCAACCCTTTCTAACTTCATTTGTTATTTTTCATGTAGTTATTGAATTTTTTTGTGCTAAATTACCCTGAAATTTAAAAGCACTACAAACAAACTATGAAAAGGTTGAAAGTTGGCATGCTATCATCATTTCACCCACATAGCATGTGCTAAAAAGTTGAGAGGGTTGTAGCAAAAGATGGATGCACTTCGTGTACAAAACAGACAGTCTCTTTCGAAGTATTAGGGTTTCGGACGGAAACTCATCGGTTACAAAAGACATTTCATTTTCTTGAATTTATTTGAACTCCAGGTTTTTTGTGTATTGAAAATGAACCATTCAAAGCCACATCATCAATTATCAACCCCTACTCACTTCATTTGTTATCTTTCATGCAGTTATTGATTTTTTGAGCTAAATGACCCTGAAATTGAAAAGCACTACAAACGAACTCTGAAAAGGTTGAAAGTTGGCATGGTATCATCATTTCACCCACATAGCATGTGCTAAAAAGTTGAGAGGGTTACGGCAAAAGCTGGATGCACTTCGTGTACAAAACGAACAGTGTCTTTCGAAGTATCAGGGTTTCGGACATAAACTCATCTGTTACAAAAAGGCATTTCATTTTCTTGAACTTATTTGAACTCCAGGCTTTTTGTGTGTTCAAAATGTACCATTAAAATCCACATCATCAATTTTCAACCCTTTCTGACTTCATTTGTTATTTTTCATGTAGTTATTGAATTTTTTTGTGCTAAATTACCCTGAAATTTAAAAGCACTACAAACAAACTATGAAAAGGTTGAAAGTTGGCATGCTATCATCATTTCACCCACATAGCATGTGCTAAAAAGTTGAGAGGGTTGTAGCAAAAGATGGATGCACTTCGTGTACAAAACAGACAGTCTCTTTCGAAGTATTAGGGTTTCGGACGGAAACTCATCGGTTACAAAAGACATTTCATTTTCTTGAATTTATTTGAACTCCAGGTTTTTTGTGTATTGAAAATGAACCATTCAAAGCCACATCATCAATTATCAACCCCTACTCACTTCATTTGTTATCTTTCATGCAGTTATTGATTTTTTGAGCTAAATGACCCTGAAATTGAAAAGCACTACAAACGAACTCTGAAAAGGTTGAAAGTTGGCATGGTATCATCATTTCACCCACATAGCATGTGCTAAAAAGTTGAGAGGGTTACGGCAAAAGCTGGATGCACTTCGTGTACAAAACGGACAGTGTCTTTCGAAGTATCACGGTTTCGGACATAAACTCATCTGTTACAAAAAGGCATTTCATTTTCTTGAACTTATTTGAACTCCAGGCTTTTTGTGTGTTCAAAATGTACCATTAAAATCCACATCATCAATTTTCAACCCTTTCTGACTTGATTTGTTATTTTTCATGTAGTTATTGAATTTTTTGTGCTAAATTATCCTGAAATTTAAAAGCACTACAAACAAACTATGAAAAGGTTGAAAGTTGGCATGCTATCATCATTTCACCCACATAGCATGTGCTAAAAAGTTGAGAGGGTTGTAGCAAAAGATGGATGCACTTCGTGTACAAAACAGACAGTCTCTTTCGAAGTATTAGGGTTTCGGACGGAAACTCATCGGTTACAAAAGACATTTCATTTTCTTGAATTTATTTGAACTCCAGGTTTTTTGTGTATTGAAAATGAACCATTCAAAGCCACATCATCAATTATCAACCCCTACTCACTTCATTTGTTATCTTTCATGCAGTTATTGATTTTTTGAGCTAAATGACCCTGAAATTGAAAAGCACTACAAACGAACTCTGAAAAGGTTGAAAGTTGGCATGGTATCATCATTTCACCCACATAGCATGTGCTAAAAAGTTGAGAGGGTTATGGCAAAAGCTGGATGCACTTCGTGTACAAAACGAACAGTGTCTTTCGAAGTATCAGGGTTTCGGACATAAACTCATCTGTTACAAAAAGGCATTTCATTTTCTTGAACTTATTTGAACTCCAGGCTTTTTGTGTGTTCAAAATGTACCATTAAAATCCACATCATCAATTTTCAACCCTTTCTGACTTCATTTGTTATTTTTCATGTAGTTATTGAATTTTTTTGTGCTAAATTACCCTGAAATTTAAAAGCACTACAAACAAACTATGAAAAGGTTGAAAGTTGGCATGCTATCATCATTTCACCCACATAGCATGTGCTAAAAAGTTGAGAGGGTTGTAGCAAAAGATGGATGCACTTCGTGTACAAAACAGACAGTCTCTTTCGAAGTATTAGGGTTTCGGACGGAAACTCATCGGTTACAAAAGACATTTCATTTTCTTGAATTTATTTGAACTCCAGGTTTTTTGTGTATTGAAAATGAACCATTCAAAGCCACATCATCAATTATCCACCCCTACTCACTTCATTTGTTATCTTTCACGCAGTTATTGATTTTTTGAGCTAAATGACCCTGAAATTGAAAAGCACTACAAACGAACTCTGAAAAGGTTGAAAGTTGGCATGGTATCATCATTTCACCCACATAGCATGTGCTAAAAAGTTGAGAGGGTTACGGCAAAAGCTGGATGCACTTCGTGTACAAAACGGACAGTGTCTTTCGAAGTATCACGGTTTCGGACATAAACTCATCTGTTACAAAAAGGCATTTCATTTTCTTGAACTTATTTGAACTCCAGGCTTTTTGTGTGTTCAAAATGTACCATTAAAATCCACATCATCAATATTCAACCCTTTCTGACTTGATTTGTTATTTTTCATGTAGTTATTGAATTTTTTTGTGCTAAATTACCCTGAAATTTAAAAGCACTACAAACAAACTATGAAAGGTTGAAAGTTCGCATGCTATCATCATTTCACCCACATAGCATGTGTTAAAAAGTTGAGAGGGTTACGGCAAAAGATGGATGCACTTCGTGTAAAAAACGGACAGTCTCTTTCGAAGTATCACGTTTCGGACTTAAACTCATCTCTTACAAAAAGGCATTTCATTTTCTTGAACTTATTTGAACTCTAGGGTTTTTGTGTGTTCAAAATGCACCATTCAAAGCAGCATCATTAATTTTCAAACCTTTCTGACTTCATTTGTTATTTTTCATGCAGTTATTGATTTTTTTGAGCTAAATGACCGTGAAATTGAAAAGCACTACAAATGAACTCTGAAAAGGTTGAAAGTTGGCATGGTATCATCATTTCACCCACATAGCGTTTGATAAAAAGTTGAGAGGGTTACGGCAAAAGCTGGAGGCACTTCGTGTACAAAACGGATAGTCTCTTTCGAAGTATCAGGGTTTCAGACAGAAACTCATCTGTTACAAAAGGCATTTCATTTTCTTGAACTTATTTGAACTCCGGGATTTTTGTGTGTTCAAAATCCACCATTCAAGGCCATATCATCAATTTTCAACCCTTTCTGACTTCATTTGTTATTTTTCATGCAGTTATTGATCTTTTTGAGCTAAACGACCCTGAAATTGAAAAGCCCTACAAATGAACTCTGAAAAGGTTGAAAGTTGGCATGGTATCATCATTTCACCCACATAGCATGTGCTAAAAAGCTGAGAGGGTTATAGCAAAAGCTAGATGCACTTCGTGTACAAAACAGAGAGTCTCTTTCGAAGTATTAAGGTTTCAGACGGAAACTCATCGGTTACAAAAGGCATTGGCATTTCATTTTCTTGAACTTATTTGAACTCCAGGCTTTTTTTGTGTTGAAAATGCACCATTCAAAGCCACACCATTACTTTTCAACCCTGTCTGACTTCATTTGTTATTTTTCATGAATTTATTGATTTTTTAAGCTAAATGACACTGAAGGTGAAAAGCACTACAAATGAACTCTGAAAAGGTTGAAAGTTGGCATGGTATCATCGTTTCACCAACATAGCATGTGCTAAAAAGTTGAGAGGGTTACGGCAAAAGCTGGATGCACTTCGTGTACAAAACGGACAGTCTCTTTCGAAGTATCAGGGTTTCTGACATAAACTCAGCTGTTACAAAAAGGCATTTCATTTTCTTGAACTTATTTGAACTCCAGGCTTTTTGTGTGTTCAAAATGCACCATTCAAAGCCACATCATTAATTTTCAAACCTTTCTGACTTCATTTGTTATTTTTCATGCAGTTATTGATTTTTTTGAGCTAAATGACCGTGAAATTGAAAAGCACTACAAATGAACTCTGAAAAGGTTGAAAGTTGGCATGGTATCATCATTTCACCCATATAGCATTTGCTAAAAAGTTGAGAGGGTTACGGCAAAAGCTTGAGGCACTTCGTGTACAAAACGGATAGTCTCTTTCGAAGTATCACGGTTTCAGACAGAAACTCATCTGTTACAAAAGGCATTTCATTTTCTTGAACTTATTTGAACTCCGAGATTTTCGTGTGTTCAAAATGAACCATTAAAAGCCACTTCATCAATTTTCAACCCTTTCTGACTTCATTTGTTATTTTTCATGCAGTTAATGATTTTTTTGAGGTAAATGACCCTGAAATTTAGGAGCACTACAAACGAACTCTGAAAAGGTTGAAAGTTGGCATGGTATCATCATTTCACCCACATAGCGTGTACTAAAAATTTGAGAGGGTTACGGCAAAAGTTGGATGCACTTCGTGTACAAAACGGATAGTCTCTTTCGAAGTATCAGGGTTTCGAACATAAACTCATCTGTCACAAAAAGGCATTTCATTTTCTTGAACTTATTTGAACTTCAGGTTTTTTGTGTATTCAAAATGCACCATCCAAAGGCACATCATCAATTTTCAACCCCTTCTGACTTCAATTGTTATTTTTCATGCACTTATTGATTTTTTTTGAGCTAAATGACCCTGAAATTGAAAAGCACTACAAACGAACTCTGAAAAGGTTGAAAGTTGGCATGGTATCATCATTTCACCCACATAGCATTTGCTAAAAAGTTTAGAGGGTTACGGCAAAAGCTGGAGGCACTTTGTGTACAAAACGGACAGTCTCTTTCGAAGTATCAGGGTTTCAGACGGAAACTCATCTGTTACAAAAGGCATTTCATTTTCATGAACTTATTTGAACTCCTGGATTTTTGTGTGTTCAAAATCCACCATTCAAGGCCACATCATCAATTTTCAACCCTTTCTAACTTCATTTGTTATTTTTCATGCAGTTATTGATTTTTTTGAGCTAAATGACCCTGAAATTGAAAAGCCCTATAAATGAACTCTGAAAAGGTTGAAAGTTGGCATGGTATCATCATTTCACCCACATAGCATGTGCTAAAAAGTTGAGAGGGTTGTAGCAAAAGATGGATGCACTTCGTGTACAAAACAAACAGTCTCTTTCGAAGTATTAGGGTTTCGGACGGAAACTCATCGGTTACAAAAGACATTTGATTTTCTTGCATTTATTTTAACTCCAGGTTTCTTGTGTATTGAAAATGAACCATTCAAAGCCACATCATCAATTATGAACCCCTACTCACTTCATTTGTTATCTTTCATGCAGTTATTGATTTTTTGAGCTAAATGACCCTGATATTGAAAAGCAGTACAAACGAACTCTGAAAAGGTTGAAACTTGGCATGGTATCATCATTTCACCCACATAGCATGTGCTAAAAAGTTGAGAGGGTTACGGCAAAAGCTGGATGCACTTCGTGTACACAACGGACAGTGTCTTTCGAAGTATCAGGGTTTCGGACATAAACTCATCTATTACAAAAAGGCATTTCATTTTCTTGAACTTATTTGAACTCCAGGCTTTTTGTCTGTTCAAAATGTACCATTAAAAGCCACATCATCAATTTTCAACCCTTTCTGACTTCATTTGTTATTTTTCATGTAGTTATTGAATTTTTTTGAAATAAATGACCCTGAAATTTAAAAGCACTACAAACAAACTATGAAAAGGTTGAAAGTTGGCATGGTATCATCATTTCACCCACATAGCATGTGCTAAAAAGTTGAGAGGGTTACGGCAAAAGCTGGATGCACTTCGTGTACAAAACGGACAGTCTCTTTCGACGTATGAGGGTTTCGGACATAAACTCATCTGTAACAAAAAGGAATTTCATTTTCTTGAGCTTATTAGAACTCCAGGCTTCTTTTGTGTTCAAAATGCACCATTCAAAACCACACCATTAATTTTGAACCCTGTCTGACTTCATTTGTTATTTTTCATGAATTTATTGATTTTTTTAAGCTAAATGACACTAAAGGTGAAAAGCACTACAAATGAACTCGGAAAAGGTTGAAAGTTGGCATGGTATCATCATTTCACCCACATAGCATGTGCTAAAAAGTTGAGAGGGTTAAGGCAAAAGCTGGATGCACTTCGTGTACAAAACGGACAGTCTCTTTCGAAGTATCAGGGTTTCGGACATAAACTTAGCTGTTACAAAAAGGCATTTCATTTTCTTGAAGTTATTTGAACTACAGGCTTTTTGTGTGTTCAAAATGCACCATTCAAAGCAACATCCTTAATTTTCAAACCTTTCTGACTTCATTTGTTATTTTTCATGTAGTTATTGATTTTTTTGAGCTAAATGACCGTGAAATTGAAAAGCACTACCAATGAACTCTGAAAAGGTTGAAAGTTGGCATGATATCATCATTTCACCCATATAGCATTTGCTAAAAAATTGAGAGGGTTACGGCAAAAGCTCGAGGCACTTCGTGTACAAAACGGACAGTCTCTTTCGAAGTATCACGGTTTCAGATGGAAACTCATCTGTTACAAAAGGCATTTCATTTTCTTGAACTTATTTGAACTCCGGGACTTTTGTGTGTTCAAAATCCACCATTCAAGGCCACATCATCAATTTTCAACCCTTTCTGACTTCACTTGTTATTTTTCATGCAGTTATTGAATTTTTTGAGCTAAATGACCCTGAAATTGAAAAGCCCTACAAATGAACTCTGAAAAGGTTGAAAGTTGGCATGGCATCATCATTTCACCCACATAGCATTTGCTAAAAATTTGAGAGGGTTACGGCAAAAGCTGGAGGCACTTCGTGTACAAAACGGACAGTCTCTTTCGAAGTATCAGGGTTTCAGACGGAAACTCATCTGTTAGAAAAGGCATTTCATTTTCTTGAACTTATTTGAACTCCGGGAGTTTTGTGTGTTCAAAATGCACCATTCAAAGCCACATCATCAATTTTCAACCCTTTCTCACTTCATTTGTTATTTTTCGTGCAGTTATTGATTTTTTTGAGCTAAATGACCCTGAAATTGAAAATCCCTATAAATGAACTCTGAAAAGGTTGAAAGATAGCATGGCATCATCATTTCACCCACATAGCATTGTCTAAAAAGTTGAGAGGGTTACGGCAAAAGCTGGATGCACTTCGTGTACAAAACGGACAATCTCTTTCGAAGTATCACGGTTTCAAACGGAAACTCATCTGTTACAAAAGGCATTTCATTTTCTTGAACTTATTTGAACTCCGGGAGTTTTGTGTGTTCAAAATGCACCATTCAAAGCCACATCATCAATTTTCAACCCTTTCTGACTTCATTTGTTATTTTTCATGTAGTTATTGATTTTTTTAAGCTAAATGACACTGAAAGTGAAAAGCACTACAAGTGAACTCTGAAAAGGTTGAAAGTTGGCATGGTATCATCGTTTCACCCACATAGCATGTGCTAACAAGTTGAGAGGGTTACGGCAAAAGCTGGATGCACTTCGTGTACGAAACGGACAGTCTCTTTCGAAGTATCAGGGTTTCGGACATAAACTCAGCTGTTACAAAAAGGCATTTCATTTTCTTGAACTTATTTGAACTCCAGGCTTTTTGTGTGTTCAAAATGCACCATTCAAAGCCACATCATTAATTTTCAAACCTTTCTGACTTCATTTGTCATTTTTCATGCAGTTATTGATTTTCTTGAGCTAAATGACCGTGAAATTGAAAAGCACTACAAATGAACTCTGAAAAGGTTGAAAGTTGGCATGGTATCATCATTTCACCCATATAGAATTTGCTAAAAAGTTGAGAGGGTTACGGCTAAAGCTCGAGGCACTTCGTGTACAAAACGGACAGTCTCTTTCGAAGTATCACGGTTTCAGAGGGAAACTCATCTGTTACAAAAGGCATTTCATTTTCTTGAACTTATTTGAAGTCCGGGGTTTTTGTGTGTTCAAAATCCACCATTCAAGGCCACATCATCAATTTTCAACCCTTTCTGACTTCATTTGTTATTTTTCATGCAGTTATTGTTTTTTGAGCTAAATGACCCTGAAATTGAAAAGCCCTACAAATGAACTCTGAAAAGGTTGAAAGATAGCATGGCATCATCATTTCACCCACATAGCATTTGCTAAAAAGTTGAGAGGGTTACGGCAAAAGCTGGAGGCACTTCGTGTACAAAACGGACAATCTCTTTGGAAGTATCAGGGTTTCAGACGGAAACTCATCTCTTACAAAAGGCATTTCATTTTCTTGAACTTATTTGAACTCCGGGAGTTTTGTGTGTTCAAAATGCACCATTCAAAGCCACATCATCAATTTTCAAACCTTTCTGACTTCATTTGTTATTTTCATGCAGTTATTGATTTTTTTAAGCTAAATGACACTGAAAGTGAAAAGCACTACAAATGAACTCTGAAAAGGTTGAAAGTTGGAATGGTATCATCGTTTCACCCACATAGCATGTGCTAACAAGTTGAGAGGGTTACGGCAAAAGCTGGATGCACTTCATGTACAAAACGGACAGTCTCTTTCGAAGTATCAGGGTTTCGGACGTAAACTCAGCTGTTACAAAAAGGCATTTCATTTTCTTGAACTTATTTGAACTCCAGGCTTTTTGTGTGTTCAAACTGCACCATTCAAAGCCACATCATTAATTTTCAAACCTTTCTGACTTCATTTGTAATTTTTCATGCAGTTATTGATTTTTTTCAGCTAAATGGCCGTGAAATTGAAAAGCACTACAAATGAACTCTGAAAAGGTTGAAAGTTGGCATGGTATCATCATTTCACCCATATAGCATTTGCTAAAAAGTTGAGAGGGTTACGGCAAAAGCTCGACGCACTTCGTGTACAAAACGGACAGTCTCTTTCGAAGTATCACGGTTTCAGACGGAAACTCATCTGTTACAAAAGGCATTTCATTTTCTTGAACTTATTTGAACTCCGGGATTTTTGTGTGTTCAAAATCCACCATTCAAGGCCACATCATCAATTTTCAACCCTTTCTGACTTCATTTGTTATTTTTCATGCAGTTATTGATTTTTTTGAGCTAAATGACCCTGAAATTGAAAAGCCCTACAAATGAACTCTAAAAAGGTTGAAAGTTGGCATGGCATCATAATTTCACCCACATAGCATTTGCTAAAAAGTTGAGAGGGTTACGGCAAAAGCTGGAGGCACTTCATGTACAAAACGGACAGTCTCTTTCGAAGTATCAGGGTTTCAGACGGAAACTCATCTGTTACAAAAGGCATTTCATTTTCTTGAACTTATTTGAACTCCGGGAGTTTTATGTGTTCAAAATGCACCATTCAAAGCCACATCATCAATTTTCAACCCTTTCTGACTTCATTTGTTATTTTTCATGCAGTTATTGATTTTTTTGAGCTAAATGACCCTGAAATTGAAAAGCCCTATAAATGAACTCTGAAATTTTTTAAAGTTGGCATGGTATCATCATATCACCCACATGGCATGTGCTAAAAAGTTGAGAGGGTTGTAGCAAAAGCTGGATGCACTTCGTGTACAAAACAGACAATCTCTTTCGAAGTATTAGGGTTTCGGACGGAAACTCATCGGTTACAAAAGACATTTCATTTTCTTGAATTTATTTGAACTCCAGGTTTTTTGTGTATTGAAAATGCACCAATGCAAGCCACGTCATCAATTATCAACCCCTACTCACTTCATTTGTTATCTTTCATGCAGTTATTGATTTTTTTGAGCTAAATGACCCTGAAATTGAAAAGCACTACAAACAAACTCTGAAAAGGTTGAAAGTTGGCATGGAATCATCATTTCACCCACATAGCATGTGCTAACAAGTTGAGAGGGTTACGGCAAAAGCTGGATGCACTTCGTGTACAAAATGGACAGTCTCTTTCGAAGTATCAGGGTTTCGGACATAAACTCATCTGTTACAAATAGGCATTTCATTTTCTTGAACTTATTTGAACTCCAGGATTTTTGTGTGTCCAAAATGCACCATTCAAAGCCACATCATTAATTTTCAAACCTTTCTGACTTCATTTGTTATTTTTCATGCAGTTATTGATTTTTTTGAGCTAAATGACCGTGAAATTGAAAAGCACTACAAATGAACTCTGAAAAGGTTGAAAGTTGGCATGGTATCATCATTTCACCCATATAGCATTTGCTAAAAAGTTGAGAGGGTTACGGCAAAAGCTCGACGCACTTCGTGTACAAAACGGACAGTCTCTTTCGAAGTATCACGGTTTCAGACGGAAACTCATCTGTTACAAAAGGCATTTCATTTTCTTGAACTTATTTGAACTCCCGGATTTTTGTGTGTTCAAAATCCACCATTCAAGGCGACATCATCAATTTTCAACCATTTCTGACTTCATTTGTTATTTTTCATGCAGTTATTGATTTTTTTGAGCTAAATGACCCTGAAATTGAAAAGCCCTACAAATGAACTCTGAAAAGGTTGAAAGTTGGCATGGCATTATAATTTCAGCCACATAGCATTTGCTAAAAAGTTGAGAGGGTTATGGCAAAAGCTGGAGGCACTTCGTGTACAAAACGGACAGTCTCTTTCGAAATATCAGGGTTTCAGACGGAAACTCATCTGTTACAAAAGGCATTTCATTTTCTTGAACTTATTTGAACTCCGGGAGTTTGGTGTGTTCAAAATGCACCATTCCAAGCCACATCACCAATTTTCAACCCTTTCTGACTTCATTTGTTATTTTTCATGCAGTTATTGATTTTTTTGAGCTAAATGACCCTGAAATTGAAAAGCCCTATAAACGAACTCTGAAAAGGTTGAAAGTTGGCATGGTATCACCATTTCACCCACATAGCATGTGCTAAAAAGTTGAGAGGGTTGTAGCAAAAGCTGGATGCACTTCGTGTACAAAACGGACAGTCTCTTTCGAAGTATCAGGGTTTCGGACATAAACTCATCTGTTACAAAAAGGCATTTCATTTGCTTGAACTTATTTGAACTCCAGGGTTTTTTTGTGTTCAAAATGCACCATTCAAAGCCACACCATCAATTTTCAACCCTATCTGACTTCATTTGTTATTTTTTATGAAGTTATTGATTTTTTAAGCTACATGACACTGAAAGTGAAAAGCACTACAAATGAACTCTAAAAAGGTTGAAAGTTGGCATGGTATCACCGTTTCACCCACATAGCACGTGCTAAAAAGTTGAGAGGGTTACGGCAAAAGCTGGATGCACTTCGTGTACAAAACGGAGAGTCTCTTTCGAAGTATCAGGGTTTCGGACATAAACTCAGCTGTTACAAAAAGGCATTTCATTTTCTTGAACTTATTTGAACTCCAGGCTTTTTGTGTGTTCGAAATGCACCATTCAAAGCCACATCATTAATTTTCAAACCTTTCTGACTTCATTTGTTATTTTTCATGGAGTTATTGATTTTTTTGAGGTAAATGACCGTGAAATTGAAAAGTACTACAAATGAACTCTGAAAAGGTTGAAAGTTGGCATGGTATCATCATTTCACCCATATAGCATTTGCTAAAAAGTTGAGAGGGTTACGGCAAAAGCTCGACGCACTTCGTGTACAAAATGGACAGTCTCTTTCGAAGTATCACAGTTTCAGACGGAAACTCATCTGTTACAAAAGGCATTTCATTTTCTTGAACTTATTTGACCTCCGGGATTTTTGTGTGTTCAAAATCCACCATTGAAGGCCACATCATCAATTTTCAACCCTTTCTGACTTCATTTGTTATTTTTCATGCAGTTATTGATTTTTTGAGCTAAATGACCCTGAAATTGAAAAGCCCTACAAATGAACTCTGAAAAGGTCGAAAGTTGGCATGGCATCATCATTTCACCCACATAGCATTTGCTAAAAAGTTGAGAGGGTTACGGCAAAAGCTGGAGGCACTTCGTGTACGAAACGGACAGTCTCTTTCGAAGTATCAGGGTTTCAGATGGAAACTCATCTGTTACAAAAGGCATTTCATTTTCTTGAACTTATTTGAACTCCGGGAGTTTTGTGTGTTCAAAATGCACCATTCAAAGCCACATCATCAATTTTCAACCCTTTCTGACTTCATTTGTTAGTTTTCATGCAGTTATTCATTTGTTTGAGCTAAATGACCCTTAAATTGAAAAGCACTACAAACGAACTCTGAAAAGGTTGAAAGTTGGCATGGTTTCATCATTTCACCCACATAGCATGCGCTAAAAAGTTGAGAGGGTTACGGCAAAAGATGGATGCACTTCGTGTACAAAACGGACAGTCTCTTTCGAAGTATCAGGGTTTCGGACATAAACTCAGCTGTTACAAAAAGGCATTTCATTTTCTTGAACTTATTTGAACTCCAGGCTTTTTGTGTGTTCAAACTGCACCATTCAAAGCCACATCATTAATTTTCAAACCTTTCTAACTTCATTTGTTATTTTTCATGCAGTTATTGATTTTTTTCAGCTAAATGGCCGTGAAATTGAAAAGCACTACAAATGAACTCTGAAGAGGTTGAAAGTTGGCATGGTATCATCATTTCACCCATATAGCATTTGCTAAAAAGTTGAGAGGGTTACGGCAAAAGCTCGAGGCACTTCGTGTACAAAACGGACAGTCTCTTTCGAAGTATCACGATTTCAGACGGAAACTCATCTGTTACAAAAGGCAATTCATTTTCTTGAACTTATTTGAACTCCGGGATTTTTGTGTGTTCAAAATCCACCATTCAAGGCCACATCGTCAATTTTCAACCCTTTCTGACTTCATTTGTTATTTTTCATGCAGTTATTGATTTTTTTGAGCTAAATGACCCTGAAATTGAAAAGCCCTACAAATGAACTCTGAAAAGGTTGAAAGTTGGCATGGCATCATAATTTCACCCACATAGCATTTGCTAAAAAGTTGAGAGGGTTACGGCAAAAGCTAGAGGCACTTCATGTACAAAATGGACAGTCTCTTTCGAAGTATCAGGGTTTCAGACGGAAACTCATCTGTTACAAAAGGCATTTCATTTTCTTGAACTTATTTGAACTCCGGGAGTTTTGTGTGTTCAAAATGCACCATTCAAAGCCACATCATCAATTTTCAACCCTTTCTGACTTCATTTGTTATTTTTCATGCAGTTATTGATTTTTTTGAGCTAAATGACCCTGAAATTAAAAAGCCCTATAAATGAACTCTGAAAAGGTTGAAAGTTGGCATGGTATCATCATTTCACCCACATAGCATGTCCTAAAAAGTTGAGAGGGTTGTAGCAAAAGCTGGATGCACTTCGTGTACAAAACAGACAATCTCTTTCGAAGTATTAGGGTTTCGGACGGAAACTCATCGGTTACAAAAGACATTTCATTTTCTTGAATTTATTTGAACTCCAGGTTTTTTGTGTATTGAAAATGCACCAATGCAAGCCACATCATCAATTATCAACCCCTACTCACTTCATTTGTTATCTTTCATGCAGTTATTGATTTTTTTGAGCTAAATGACCCTGAAATTGAAAAGCACTACAAACAAACTCTGAAAAGGTTGAAAGTTGGCATGGTATCATCATTTCACCCACATAGTATGTGCTAACAAGTTGAGAGGGTTACGGCAAAAGCTGGATGCACTTCGTGTACAAAATGGACAGTCTCTTTCGAAGTATCAGGGTTTCAGACGGAAACTCATCTGTTACAAATAGGCATTTCATTTTCTTGAACTTATTTGAACTCCAGGATTTTTGTGTGTCCAAAATGCACCATTCAAAGCCACATCATTAATTTTCAAACCTTTCTGACTTCATTTGTTATTTTTGTAGTTATTGATTTTTTTGACCTAAATGACCGTGAAATTGAAAAGCACTACAAATGAACTCTGAAAAGGTTGAAAGTTGGCATGGTATCATCATTTCACCCATATAGCATTTGCTAAAAAGTTGAGAGGGTTACGGCAAAAGCTCGACGCACTTCGTGTACAAAACGGACAGTCTCTTTCGAAGTATCACGGTTTCAGACGGAAACTCATCTGTTACAAAAGGCATTTCATTTTCTTGAACTTATTTGAACTCCCGGATTTTTGTGTGTTCAAAATCCACCATTCAAGGCGACATCATGAATTTTCAACCATTTCTGACTTCATTTGTTATTTTTCATGCAGTTATTGATTTTTTTGAGCTAAATGACCCTGAAATTGAAAAGCCCTACAAATGAACTCTGAAAAGGTTGAAAGTTGGCATGGCATCATCATTTCACCCACATAGCATTTGCTAAAAAGTTGAGAGGGTTACGGCAAAAGCTTGATGCACTTGATGTACAAAAGGGACAATCTCTTTCGAAGTATCAGGGTTTCGGACATAAACTCATCTGTTACAAAAAGGCATTTCATTTTCTTGAACTTATTTGAACTCCAGGCTTTTTTTGTGTTCAAAATGCACCATTCAAAGCCACACCATCAATTTTCAACCCTATCTGACTTCATTTGTTATTTTTCATGAAGTTATTGATTTTTTAAGCTACATGACACTGAAAGTGAAAAATACTACAAATGAACTCTAAAAAGGTTGAAAGTTGGCATGGTATCACCGTTTCACCCACATAGCATGTGCTAAAAAGTTGAGAGGGTTACGGCAAAAGCTGGATGCACTTCGTGTACAAAACGGAGAGTCTCTTTTGAAGTATCAGGGTTTCGGACATAAACTCAGCTGTTACAAAAAGGCATTTCATTTTCTTGAACTTATTTGAACTCCAGGCTTTTTGTGTGTTCGAAATGCACCATTCAAAGCCACATCATTAATTTTCAAACCTTTCTGACTTCATTTGTTATTTTTCATGGAGTTATTGATTTTTTTGAGCTAAATGACCGTGAAATTGAAAAGTACTACAAATGAACTCTGAAAAGGTTGAAATTTAGCATGGTATCATCATTTCACCCGTATAGCATTTGCTAAAAGATGAGAGGGTTACGGCAAAAGCTCGACGCACTTCGTGTACAAAACGGACAGTCTCTTTCGAAGTATCACAGTTTCAGACGGAAACTCATCTGTTACAAAAGGCATTTCATTTTCTTGAACTTATTTGACCTCCGGGATTTTTGTGTGTTCAAAATCCACCATTGAAGGCCACATCATCAATTTTCAACCCTTTCTGACTTCATTTGTTATTTTTCATATAGTTATTGATTTTTTGAGCTAAATGACCCTGAAATTGAAAAGCCCTACAAATGAACTCTGAAAAGGTCGAAAGTTGGCATGGCATCATCATTTCACCCACATAGCATTTGCTAAAAAGTTGAGAGGGTTACGGCAAAAGCTGGAGGCACTTCGTGTACAAAACGGCAGTCTCTTTCGAAGTATCAGGGTTTCAGATGGAAACTCATCTTTTACAAAAGGCATTTCATTTTCTTGAACTTATTTGAACTCCGGGAGTTTTGTGTGTTCAAAATGCACCATTCAAAGCCACATCATCAATTTTCAACCCTTTCTGACTTCATTTGTTAGTTTTCATGCAGTTATTCATTTGTTTGAGCTAAATGACCCTTAAATTGAAAAGCACTACAAACGAACTCTGAAAAGGTTGAAAGTTGGCATGGTTTCATCATTTCACCCACATAGCATGTGCTAAAAAGTTGAGAAGGTTACGGCAAAAGCTGAATGCACTTCGTGTACAAAACGGACAGTGTCTTTCGAAGTATCAGGGTTTCGGACATAAACTCATCTGTTACAAAAAGGCATTTCATTTTGTTTTACTTATTTGAACTCCAGGCTTTTTGTGTGTACAAAATGTACCATTAAAACCCACATCATAAATTTTCAACCCTTTCTGACTTCATTTGTTATTTTTCATGCAGTTATTGTTTTTTGAGCTAAATGACCCTGAAATTGAAAAGCCCTACAAATGAACTCTGAAAAGGTTGAAAGTTGGCATGGCATCATCATTTCACCCACATAGCATTTGCTAAAAAGTTGAGAGGGTTACGGCAAAAGCTGGAGGCACTTCGTGTACAAAACGGACAATCTCTTTGGAAGTATCAGGATTTCAGACGGAAACTCATCTGTTACAAAAGGCATTTCATTTTCTTGAACTTATTTGAACTCCGGGAGTTTTGTGTGTTCAAAATGCACCATTCAAAGCCACATCATCAATTTTCAAACCTTTCTGACTTCATTTGTTATTTTCATGCAGTTATGGATTTTTTTAAGCTAAATGACACTGAAAGTGAAAAGCACTACAAATGAACTCTGAAAAGGTTGAAAGTTGGAATGGTATCATCGTTTCACCCACATAGCATGTGCTAACAAGTTGAGAGGGTTACGGCAAAAGCTGGATGCACTTCATGTACAAAACGGACAGTCTCTTTCGAAATATCAGGGTTTCGAACATAAACTCAGCTGTTACAAAAAGGCATTTCATTTTCTTGAACTTATTTGAACTCCAGGCTTTTCGTGTGTTCAAACTGCACCATTCAAAGCCACATCATTAATTTTCAAACCTTTCTGACTTCATTTGTTATTTTTCATGCAGTTATTGATATTTTTCAGCTAAATGGCCGTGAAATTGAAAAGCACTACAAATGAACTCTGAAAAGGTTGAAAGTTGGCATGGTATCATCATTTCACCCATATAGCATTTGCTAAAAAGTTGAGAGGGTTACGGCAAAAGCTCGAGGCACTTCGTGTACAAAACGGACAGTCTCTTTCGAAGTATCACGATTTCAGACGGAAACTCATCTGTTACAAAAGGCATTTCATTTTCTTGAACTTATTTGAACTCCGGGATTTTTGTGTGTTCAAAATCCACCATTCAAGGCCACATCATCAATTTTCAACCCTTTCTGACTTCATTTGTTATTTTTCATGCAGTTATTGATTTTTTTGAGCTAAATGACCCTGAAATTGAAAAGCCCTACAAATGAACTCTGAAAAGGTTGAAAGTTGGCATGGCATCATAATTTCACCCACATAGCATTTGCTAAAAAGTTGAGAGGGTTACGGCAAAAGCTGGAGGCACTTCATGTACAAAACGGACAGTCTCTTTCGAAGTATCAGGGTTTCAGACGGAAACTCATCTGTTACAAAAGGCATTTCATTTTCTTGAACTTATTTGAACTCCGGGAGTTTTGTGTGTTCAAAATGCACCATTCAAAGCCACATCATCAATTTACAACCCTTTCTGACTTCATTTGTTATTTTTCATGCACTTACTAATTTTTTTGAGCTAAATGACCCTGAAATTGAAAAGCCCTACAAATGAACTCTAAAAAGGTTGAAAGTTGGCATGGTATCACCGTTTCACCCACATAGCATGTGCTAAAAAGTTGAGAGGGTTACGGAAAAAGCTGGATGCACTTCGTGTACAAAACGGACAGTCTCTTTCGAAGTATCAGGGTTCCGGACATAAACTCATCTGTTACAAAAAGGCATTTCATTTTCTTGAACTTATTTGAACTCCAGGCTTTTTGTGTGTTCGAAATGCACCATTCAAAGCCACATCATTAATTTTCAAACCTTTCTGACTTCATTTGTTATTTTTCATGTAGTTATTGAATTTTTTTGACCTAAATGACCCTGAAATTTAAAAGCACTATAAACGAACTCTGAAAAGGTTGAAAGTTGGCATGGTATCATCATTTCACCCATATAGCATTTGCTAAAAAGTTGAGAGGGTTACGGCAAAAGCTCGACGCACTTCGTGTACAAAACGGACAGTCTCTTTCGAAGTATTAGGGTTTCGGACGGAAACTCATCTGTTACAAAAGGCATTTCATTTTCTTGAGCTTGTTTGAACTCCAGGTTTTTTGTGTGTTCAAAATCCACCATTCAAAGCCACATCATCAATTATCAACCCCTACTCCCTTCATTTGTTATCTTTCATGCAGTTATTGATTTTTGGAGCTAAATGACCCTGAAATTGAAAAGCACTACAAACGAACTCTGAAAAGGTTGAAAGTTGGCATGGTATCATCATTTCACCCACATAGCATGTGCTAAAAAGTTGAGAGGGTTACGGAAAAAGCTGGATGCACTTCGTGTACAAAACGGATAGTGTCTTTCGAAGTATCAGGTTTCCGGACATAAACTCATCTGTTACAAAAAGGCATTTCATTTTCTTGAACTTATTTGAACTCCAGGCTTTTTGTGTGTTCAAAATGTACCATTAAAAGCCACATCATCAATTTTCAACCCTTTCTGACTTCATTTGTTATTTTTCATGTAGTTATTGAATTTTTTTGACCTAAATGACCCTGAAATTTAAAAGCACTATAAACGAACTATGAAAAGGTTGAAAGTTGGCATGGTATCATCATTTCACCCACGTAGCATGTGCTTAAAAGTTGAGAGGGTTACGGCAAAAGCTGGATGCACTTCGTGTACAAAACGGACAGTCTCTTTCGAAGTATCAGGGTTCCGGACATAAACTCATCTGTTACAAAAAGGCATTTCATTTTCTTGAACTTATTTGAACTCCAGGCTTTTTGTGTGTTCGAAATGCACCATTCAAAGCCACATCATTAATTTTCAAACCTTTCTGACTTCATTTGTTATTTTTCATGTAGTTATTGAATTTTTTTGACCTAAATGACCCTGAAATTTAAAAGCACTATAAACGAACTCTCAAAAGGTTGAAAGTTGGCATGGTATCATCATTTCACCCATATAGCATTTGCTAAAAAGTTGAGAGGGTTACGGCAAAAGCTCGACGCACTTCGTGTACAAAACGGACAGTCTCTTTCGAAGTATCACAGTTTCGGACGGAAACTCATCTGTTACAAAAGGCATTTCATTTTCTTGAGCTTATTTGAACTCCAGGTTTTTTGTGTGTTCAAAATCCACCATTCAAAGCCACATCATCAATTATCAACCCCTACTCCCTTCATTTGTTATCTTTCATGCAGTTATTGATTTTTGGAGCTAAATGACCCTGAAATTGAAAAGCACTACAAACGAACTCTGAAAAGGTTGAAAGTTGGCATGGTATCATCATTTCACCCACATAGCATGTGCTAAAAAGTTGAGAGGGTTACGGAAAAAGCTGGATGCACTTCGTGTACAAAACGGATAGTGTCTTTCGAAGTATCAGGTTTCCGGACATAAACTCATCTGTTACAAAAAGGCATTTCATTTTCTTGAACTTATTTGAACTCCAGGCTTTTTGTGTGTTCAAAATGTACCATTAAAAGCCACATCATCAATTTTCAACCCTTTCTGACTTCATTTGTTATTTTTCATGTAGTTATTGAATTTTTTTGACCTAAATGACCCTGAAATTTAAAAGCACTATAAACGAACTATGAAAAGGTTGAAAGTTGGCATGGTATCATCATTTCACCCACGTAGCATGTGCTTAAAAGTTGAGAGGGTTACGGCAAAAGCTGGATGCACTTCGTGTACAAAACGGACAGTCTCTTTCGAAGTATCAGGGTTTCGCACATAAACTCATCGGTTACCAAAGACATTTCATTTTCTTGAATTTATTTGAACTCCAGGTTTTTTGTGTATTGAAAATGCACCATTCAAAGCCACATCATCAATTATCAACCCCTACTCCCTTCATTTGTTATCTTTCATGCAGTTATTGATTTTTGGAGCTAAATGACCCTGAAATTGAAAAGCACTACAAACGAACTCTGAAAAGGTTGAAAGTTGGCATCGTATCATCATTTCACCCACATAGCATGTGCTAAAAAGTTGAGAGGGTTACGGCAAAAGCTGGATGCACTTCGTGTACAAAACGGACAGTGTCTTTCGAAGTATCAGGGTTTCGGACATAAACTCATCTGTTACAAAAAGGCATTTCATTTTCTAGAACTTATTGGAAATCCAGGCTTTTTGTGTGTTCAAAATGTACCATTAAAAGCCACATCATCAATTTTCAACCCTTTTTGACTTTATTTGTTATTTTTCATGAAGTTATTGATTTTTTAAGCGACATGACACTGAAAGTGAAAAGCACTACAAACGAACTCTAAAAAGGTTGAAAGTTGGCATGGTATCACCGTTTCACCCACATAGCATGTGCTAAAAAGTTGAGAGGGTTACGGAAAAAGCTGGATGCACTTCGTGTACAAAACGGACAGTCTCTTTCGAAGTATCAGGGTTCCGGACATAAACTCATCTGTTACAAAAAGGCATTTCATTTTCTTGAACTTATTTGAACTCCAGGCTTTTTGTGTGTTCGAAATGCACCATTCAAAGCCACATCATTAATTTTCAAACCTTTCTGACTTCATTTGTTATTTTTCATGTAGTTATTGAATTTTTTTGACCTAAATGACCCTGAAATTTAAAAGCACTATAAACGAACTCTGAAAAGGTTGAAAGTTGGCATGGTATCATCATTTCACCCATATAGCATTTGCTAAAAAGTTGAGAGGGTTACGGCAAAAGCTCGACGCACTTCGTGTACAAAACGGACAGTCTCTTTCGAAGTATCACAGTTTCGGACGGAAACTCATCTGTTACAAAAGGCATTTCATTTTCTTGAGCTTATTTGAACTCCAGGTTTTTTGTGTATTGAAAATGCACCATTAAAAGCCACATCATAAATTATCAACCCCTACTCACTTCATTTGTTATCTTTTATGCAGTTATTGATTTTTGGAGCTAAATGACCCTGAAATTGAAAAGCACTACAAACGAACTCTGAAAAGGTTGAAAGTTCGCATGGTATCATCATTTCACCCACATAGCATGTGCTAAAAAGTTGAGAGGGTTACGGAAAAAGCTGGATGCACTTCGTGTACAAAACGGATAGTGTCTTTCGAAGTATCAGGGTTCCGGACATAAACTCATCTGTTACAAAAAGGCATTTCATTTTCTTGAAGTTATTTGAACTCCAGGCTTTTTGTGTGTTCAAAATGTACCATTAAAAGCCACATCATCAATTTTCAACCCTTTCTGACTTCATTTGTTATTTTTCATGTAGTTATTGAATTTTTTTGACCTAAATGACCCTGAAATTTAAAAGCACTATAAACGAACTATGAAAAGGTTGAAAGTTGGCATGGTATCATCATTTCACCCACGTAGCATGTGCTAAAAAGTTGAGAGGGTTACGGCAAAAGCTGGATGCACTTCGTGTACAAAACGGACAGTCTCTTTCGAAGTATCAGGGTTTCGCACATAAACTCATCGGTTACCAAAGACATTTCATTTTCTTGAATTTATTTGAACTCCAGGTTTTTTGTGTATTGAAAATGCACCATTCAAAGCCACATCATCAATTATCAACCCCTACTCCCTTCATTTGTTATCTTTCATGCAGTTATTGATTTTTGGAGCTAAATGACCCTGAAATTGAAAAGCACTACAAACGAACTCTGAAAAGGTTGAAAGTTGGCATCGTATCATCATTTCACCCACATAGCATGTGCTAAAAAGTTGATAGGGTTACGGCAAAAGCTGGATGCACTTCGTGTACAAAACGGACAGTGTCTTTCGAAGTATCAGGGTTTCGGACATAAACTCATCTGTTACAAAAAGGCATTTCATTTTCTAGAACTTATTTGAACTCCAGGCTCTTTGTGTGTTCAAAATGTACCATTAAAAGCCACATCATCAATTTTCAACCCTTTTTGACTTTATTTGTTATTTTTCATGAAGTTATTGATTTTTTAAGCTACATGACACTGAAAGTGAAAAGCACTACAAACGAACTCTAAAAAGGTTGAAAGTTGGCATGGTATCACCGTTTCACCCACATAGCATGTGCTAAAAAGTTGAGAGGGTTACGGAAAAAGCTGGATGCACTTCGTGTACAAAACGGACAGTCTCTTTCGAAGTATCAGGGTTCCGGACATAAACTCATCTGTTACAAAAAGGCATTTCATTTTCTTGAACTTATTTGAACTCCAGGCTTTTTGTGTGTTCGAAATGCACCATTCAAAGCCACATCATTAATTTTCAAACCTTTCTGACTTCATTTGTTATTTTTCATGTAGTTATTGAATTTTTTTGACCTAAATGACCCTGAAATTTAAAAGCACTATAAACGAACTCTGAAAAGGTTGAAAGTTGGCATGGTATCATCATTTCACCCATATAGCATTTGCTAAAAAGTTGAGAGGGTTACGGCGAAAGCTCGACGCACTTCGTGTACAAAACGGACAGTCTCTTTCGAAGTATCACAGTTTCGGACGGAAACTCATCTGTTACAAAAGGCATTTCATTTTCTTGAGCTTATTTGAACTCCAGGTTTTTTGTGTGTTCAAAATCCACCATTCAAAGCCACATCATCAATTATCAACCCCTACTCCCTTCATTTGTTATCTTTCATGCAATTATTGATTTTTGGAGCTAAATGACCCTGAAATTGAAAAGCACTACAAACGAACTCTGAAAAGGTTGAAAGTTGGCATGGTATCACCGTTTCACCCACATAGCATGTGCTAAAAAGTTGAGAGGGTTACGGAAAAAGCTGGATGCACTTCGTGTACAAAACGGACAGTCTCTTTCGAAGTATCAGGGTTCCGGACATAAACTCATCTGTTACAAAAAGGCATTTCATTTTCTTGAACTTATTTGAACTCCAGGCTTTTTGTGTGTTCGAAATGAACCATTCAAAGACACATCATTAATTTTCAAACCTTTCTGACTTCATTTGTTATTTTTCATGGAGTTATTGATTTTTTTGAGCTATATGACAGTGAAATTGAAAAGTACTACAAAAGAACTCTGAAAAGGTTGAAAGTTGGCATGGTATCATCATTTCACCCATATAGCATTTGCTAAAAAGTTGAGAGGGTTACGGCAAAAGCTCGACGCACTTCGTGTACAAAACGGACAGTCTCTTTCGAAGTATCACAGTTTCGGACGGAAACTCATCTGTTACAAAAGGCATTTCATTTTCTTGAGCTTATTTGAACTCCAGGTTTTTTGTGTGTTCAAAATCCACCATTCAAAGCCACATCATCAATTATCAACCCCTACTCCCTTCATTTGTTATCTTTCATGCAGTTATTGATTTTTGGAGCTAAATGACCCTGAAATTGAAAAGCACTACAAACGAACTCTGAAAAGGTTGAAAGTTGGCATGGTATCATCATTTCACCCACATAGCATGTGCTAAAAAGTTGAGAGGGTTACGGAAAAAGCTGGATGCACTTCGTGTACAAAACGGATAGTGTCTTTCGAAGTATCAGGTTTCCGGACATAAACTCATCTGTTACAAAAAGGCATTTCATTTTCTTGAACTTATTTGAACTCCAGGCTTTTTGTGTGTTCAAAATGTACCATTAAAAGCCACATCATCAATTTTCAACCCTTTCTGACTTCATTTGTTATTTTTCATGTAGTTATTTAATTTTTTTGACCTAAATGACCCTGAAATTTAAAAGCACTATAAACGAACTATGAAAAGGTTGAAAGTTGGCATGGTATCATCATTTCACCCACGTAGCATGTGCTCAAAAGTTGAGAGGGTTACGGCAAAAGCTGGATGCACTTCGTGTACAAAACGGACAGTCTCTTTCGAAGTATCAGGGTTTCGCACATAAACTCATCGGTTACCAAAGACATTTCATTTTCTTGAATTTATTTGAACTCCAGGTTTTTTGTGTATTGAAAATGCACCATTCAAAGCCACATCATCAATTATCAACCCCTACTCCCTTCATTTGTTATCTTTCATGCAGTTATTGATTTTTGGAGCTAAATGACCCTGAAATTGAAAAGCACTACAAACGAACTCTGAAAAGGTTGAAAGTTGGCATTGTATCATCATTTCACCCACATAGCATGTGCTAAAAAGTTGAGAGGGTTACGGCAAAAGCTGGATGCACTTCGTGTACAAAACGGACAGTGTCTTTCGAAGTATCAGGGTTTCGGACATAAACTCATCTGTTACAAAAAGGCATTTCATTTTCTAGAACTTATTTGAACTCCAAGCTTTTTGTGTGTTCAAAATGTACCATTAAAAGCCACATCATCAATTTTCAACCCTTTTTGACTTTATTTGTTATTTTTCATGAAGTTATTGATTTTTTAAGCTACATGACACTGAAAGTGAAAAGCACTACAAACGAACTCTAAAAAGGTTGAAAGTTGGCATGGTATCACCGTTTCACCCACATAGCATGTGCTAAAAAGTTGAGAGGGTTACGGAAAAAGCTGGATGCACTTCGTGTACAAAACGGACAGTCTCTTTCGAAGTATCAGGGTTCCGGACATAAACTCATCTGTTACAAAAAGGCATTTCATTTTCTTGAACTTATTTGAACTCCAGGCTTTTTGTGTGTTCGAAATGCACCATTCAAAGCCACATCATTAATTTTCAAACCTTTCTGACTTCATTTGTTATTTTTCATGTAGTTATTGAATTTTTTTGACCTAAATGACCCTGAAATTTAAAAGCACTATAAACGAACTCTGAAAAGGTTGAAAGTTGGCATGGTATCATCATTTCACCCATATAGCATTTGCTAAAAAGTTGAGAGGGTTACGGCAAAAGCTCGACGCACTTCGTGTACAAAACGGACAGTCTCTTTCGAAGTATCACAGTTTCGGACGGAAACTCATCTGTTACAAAAGGCATTTCATTTTCTTGAGCTTATTTGAACTCCAGGTTTTTTGTGTATTGAAAATGCACCATTAAAAGCCACATCATCAATTATCAACCCCTACTCACTTCATTTGTTATCTTTCATGCAGTTATTGATTTTTGGAGCTAAATGACCCTGAAATTGAAAAGCACTACAAACGAACTCTGAAAAGGTTGAAAGTTGGCATGGTATCATCATTTCACCCACATAGCATGTGCTAAAAAGTTGAGAGGGTTACGGAAAAAGCTGGATGCACTTCGTGTACAAAACGGATAGTGTCTTTCGAAGTATCAGGGTTCCGGACATAAACTCATCTGTTACAAAAAGGCATTTCATTTTCTTGAAGTTATTTGAACTCCAGGCTTTTTGTGTGTTCAAAATGTACCATTAAAAGCCACATCATCAATTTTCAACCCTTTCTGACTTCATTTGTTATTTTTCATGTAGTTATTGAATTTTTTTGACCTAAATGACCCTGAAATTTAAAAGCACTATAAACGAACTATGAAAAGGTTGAAAGTTGGCATGGTATCATCATTTCACCCACGTAGCATGTGCTAAAAAGTTGAGAGGGTTACGGCAAAAGCTGGATGCACTTCGTGTACAAAACGGACAGTCTCTTTCGAAGTATCAGGGTTTCGCACATAAACTCATCGGTTACCAAAGACATTTCATTTTCTTGAATTTATTTGAACTCCAGGTTTTTTGTGTATTGAAAATGCACCATTCAAAGCCACATCATCAATTATCAACCCCTACTCCCTTCATTTGTTATCTTTCATGCAGTTATTGATTTTTGGAGCTAAATGACCCTGAAATTGAAAAGCACTACAAACGAACTCTGAAAAGGTTGAAAGTTGGCATCGTATCATCATTTCACCCACATAGCATGTGCTAAAAAGTTGATAGGGTTACGGCAAAAGCTGGATGCACTTCGTGTACAAAACGGACAGTGTCTTTCGAAGTATCAGGGTTTCGGACATAAACTCATCTGTTACAAAAAGGCATTTCATTTTCTAGAACTTATTTGAACTCCAGGCTCTTTGTGTGTTCAAAATGTACCATTAAAAGCCACATCATCAATTTTCAACCCTTTTTGACTTTATTTGTTATTTTTCATGAAGTTATTGATTTTTTAAGCTACATGACACTGAAAGTGAAAAGCACTACAAACGAACTCTAAAAAGGTTGAAAGTTGGCATGGTATCACCGTTTCACCCACATAGCATGTGCTAAAAAGTTGAGAGGGTTACGGAAAAAGCTGGATGCACTTCGTGTACAAAACGGACAGTCTCTTTCGAAGTATCAGGGTTCCGGACATAAACTCATCTGTTACAAAAAGGCATTTCATTTTCTTGAACTTATTTGAACTCCAGGCTTTTTGTGTGTTCGAAATGCACCATTCAAAGCCACATCATTAATTTTCAAACCTTTCTGACTTCATTTGTTATTTTTCATGTAGTTATTGAATTTTTTTGACCTAAATGACCCTGAAATTTAAAAGCACTATAAACGAACTCTGAAAAGGTTGAAAGTTGGCATGGTATCATCATTTCACCCATATAGCATTTGCTAAAAAGTTGAGAGGGTTACGGCAAAAGCTCGACGCACTTCGTGTACAAAACGGACAGTCTCTTTCGAAGTATCACAGTTCCGGACGGAAACTCATCTGTTACAAAAGGCATTTCATTTTCTTGAGCTTATTTGAACTCCAGGTTTTTTGTGTGTTCAAAATCCACCATTCAAAGCCACATCATCAATTATCAACCCCTACTCCCTTCATTTGTTATCTTTCATGCAGTTATTGATTTTTGGAGCTAAATGACCCTGAAATTGAAAAGCACTACAAACGAACTCTGAAAAGGTTGAAAGTTGGCATGGTATCACCGTTTCACCCACATAGCATGTGCTAAAAAGTTGAGAGGGTTACGGAAAAAGCTGGATGCACTTCGTGTACAAAACGGACAGTCTCTTTCGAAGTATCAGGGTTCCGGACATAAACTCATCTGTTACAAAAAGGCATTTCATTTTCTTGAACTTATTTGAACTCCAGGCTTTTTGTGTGTTCGAAATGAACCATTCAAAGACACAGCATTAATTTTCAAACCTTTCTGACTTCATTTGTTATTTTTCATGGAGTTATTGATTTTTTTGAGCTATATGACAGTGAAATTGAAAAGTACTACAAAAGAACTCTGAAAAGGTTGAAAGTTGGCATGGTATCATCATTTCACCCATATAGCATTTGCTAAAAAGTTGAGAGGGTTACGGCAAAAGCTCGACGCACTTCGTGTACAAAACGGACAGTCTCTTTCGAAGTATCACAGTTTCGGACGGAAACTCATCTGTTACAAAAGGCATTTCATTTTCTTGAGCTTATTTGACCTCCGGGATTTTTGTGTGTTCAAAATCCACCATTGAAGGCCACATCATCAATTTTCAACCCTTTCTGACTTCTTTTGTTATTTTTCATGCAGTTATTGATTTTTTGAGCTAAATGACCCTGAAATTGAAAAGCCCTACAAATGAACTCTGAAAAGGTCAAAAGTTGGCATGGCATCATCATTTCACCCACATAGCATTTGCTAAAATGTTGAGAGGGTTACGGCAAAAGCTGGAGGCACTTCGTGTACAAAACGGACAGTCTCTTTCGAAGTATCAGGGTTTCAGATGGAAACTCATCTGTTACAAAAGGCATTTCATTTTCTTGAACTTATTTGAACTCCGGGAGTTTTGTGTGTTCAAAATGCACCATTCAAAGCCAGATCATCAATTTTCAACGCTTTCTGACTTCATTTGTTAGTTTTCATGCAGTTATTCATTTGTTTGAGCTAAATGACCCTTAAATTGAAAAGCACTACAAACGAACTCTGAAAAGGTTGAAAGTTGGCATGGTTTCATCATTTCACCCACATAGCATGTGCTAAAAAGTTGAGAGGGTTACGGCAAAAGCTGGATGCACTTCGTGTACAAAACGGACAGTGTCTTTCGAAGTATCAGGGTTTCGGACATAAACTGATCTGTTACAAAAAGGCATTTCATTTTGTTTTACTTATTTGAACTCTAGGCTTTTTGTGTGTACAAAATGTACCATTAAAAGCCACATCATCAATTTTCAACCCTTTCTGACTTCATTTGTTATTTTTCATGTAGTTATTGAATTTTTTTGAGCTAAATGACCCTGAAATTTAAAAGCACTACAAACGAACTATGAAAAGGTTGAAAGTTGGCATGGTATCATCATTTCACCCACATAGCATGTGCTAAAAAGTTGAGAGGGTTACGGCAAAAGCGAGATGCACTTCGTGTACAAAACGGACAGTCTCTTTCGAAGTATCACGGTTTCGGACATAAACTCATCTGTTACAAAAAGGCATTTCATTTTCTTGAACTTATTTGAACTCCAGGCTTTTTTTGTGTTCAAAATGGACCATTCAAAGCCACACCATAAATTTTCAACCCTATCCGACTTCATTGGTTATTTGTCATGAAGTTATTGATTTTTTAAGCTACATGACACTGAAAGTGAAAAGCACTACAAATGAACTCTGAAAAGGTTGAAAGTTGGCATGGTATCATCGTTTCACCCACATAGCATGTGCTAAAAAGTTGAGAGGGTTACGGCAAAAGCTGGATGCACTTCGTGTACAAAACGGACAGTCTCTTTCGAAGTATCAGGGTTTCGGACATAAACTCAGCTGTTACAAAAAGGCATTTCATTTTCTTGAACTTATTTGAACTCCAGGCTTTTTGTGTGTTCAAAATGCACCATTCAAAGCCACATCATTAATTTTCAAACCTTTCTGACTTCATTTGTTATTTTTCATGCAGTTATTGATTTTTTTGAGCTAAATGACCGTGAAATTGAAAAGCACTACAAATGAACTCTGAAAAGGTTGAAAGTTGGCATGGTATCATCATTTCACCCATATAGCATTTGCTAAAAAGTTGAGAGGGTTACGGCAAAAGCTCGACGCACTTCGTGTACAAAACGGACAGTCTCTTTCGAAGTATCGCGGTTTCAGACGGAAACTCATCTGTTACAAAAGGCATTTCATTTTCTTGAACTTATTTGAACTCCCGGATTTTTGTGTGTTCAAAATCCACCATTCAAGGCGACATCATCAATTTTCAACCATTTCTGACTTCATTTGTTATTTTTCATGCAGTTATTGATTTTTTTGAGCTAAATGACCCTGAAATTGAAAAGCCCTACAAATGAACTCTGAAAAGGTTGAAAGTTGGCATGGAATCATCATTTCACCCACATAGCATTTGCTAAAAAGTTGAGAGGGTTACGGAAAAAGCTGGATGCACTTCGTGTACAAAACGGACAGTCTCTTTCGAAGTATCAGGGTTCCGGACATAAACTCATCTGTTACAAAAAGGCATTTCATTTTCTTGAACTTATTTGAACTCCAGGCTTTTTGTGTGTTCGAAATGCACCATTCAAAGCCACATCATTAATTTTCAAACCTTTCTGACTTCATTTGTTATTTTTCATGTAGTTATTGAATTTTTTTGACCTAAATGACCCTGAAATTTAAAAGCACTATAAACGAACTCTGAAAAGGTTGAAAGTTGGCATGGTATCATCATTTCACCCATATAGCATTTGCTAAAAAGTTGAGAGGTTTACGGCAAAAGCTCGACGCACTTCGTGTACAAAACGGACAGTCTCTTTCGAAGTATCACAGTTTCAGACGGAAACTCATCTGTTACAAAAGGCATTTCATTTTCTTGAGCTTATTTGAACTCCAGGTTTTTTGTGTGTTCAAAATCCACCATTCAAAGCCACATCATCAATTATCAACCCCTACTCCCTTCATTTGTTATCTTTCATGCAGTTATTGATTTTTGGAGCTAAATGACCCTGAAATTGAAAAGCACTACAAACGAACTCTGAAAAGGTTGAAAGTTGGCATGGTATCACCGTTTCACCCACATAGCATGTGCTAAAAAGTTGAGAGGGTTACGGAAAAAGCTGGATGCACTTCGTGTACAAAACGGACAGTCTCTTTCGAAGTATCAGGGTTCCGGACATAAACTCATCTGTTACAAAAAGGCATTTCATTTTCTTGAACTTATTTGAACTCCAGGCTTTTTGTGTGTTCGAAATGCACCATTCAAAGCCACATCATTAATTTTCAAACCTTTCTGACTTCATTTGTTATTTTTCATGTAGTTATTGAATTTTTTTGACCTAAATGACCCTGAAATTTAAAAGCACTATAAACGAACTCTGAAAAGGTTGAAAGTTGGCATGGTATCATCATTTCACCCATATAGCATTTGCTAAAAAGTTGAGAGGGTTACGGCAAAAGCTCGACGCACTTCGTGTACAAAACGGACAGTCTCTTTCGAAGTATCACAGTTTCGGACGGAAACTCATCTGTTACAAAAGGCATTTCATTTTCTTGAGCTTATTTGAACTCCAGGTTTTTTGTGTGTTCAAAATCCACCATTCAAAGCCACATCATCAATTATCAACCCCTACTCCCTTCATTTGTTATCTTTCATGCAGTTATTGATTTTTGGAGCTAAATGACCCTGAAATTGAAAAGCACTACAAACGAACTCTGAAAAGGTTGAAAGTTGGCATGGTATCACCGTTTCACCCACATAGCATGTGCTAAAAAGTTGAGAGGGTTACGGAAAAAGCTGGATGCACTTCGTGTACAAAACGGACAGTCTCTTTCGAAGTATCAGGGTTCCGGACATAAACTCATCTGTTACAAAAAGGCATTTCATTTTCTTGAACTTATTTGAACTCCAGGCTTTTTGTGTGTTCGAAATGAACCATTCAAAGCCACATCATTAATTTTCAAACCTTTCTGACTTCATTTGTTATTTTTCATGGAGTTATTGATTTTTTTGAGCTATATGACAGTGAAATTGAAAAGTACTACAAAAGAACTCTGAAAAGGTTGAAAGTTGGCATGGTATCATCATTTCACCCATATAGCATTTGCTAAAAAGTTGAGAGGGTTACGGCAAAAGCTCGACGCACTTTGTGTACAAAACGGACAGTCTCTTTCGAAGTATCACAGTTTCGGACGGAAACTCATCTGTTACAAAAGGCATTTCATTTTCTTGAGCTTATTTGACCTCCGGGATTTTTGTGTGTTCAAAATCCACCATTGAATGCCACATCATCAATTTTCAACCCTTTCTGACTTCATTTGTTATTTTTCATGCAGTTATTGATTTTTTGAGCTAAATGACCCTGAAATTGAAAAGCCCTACAAATGAACTCTGAAAAGGTCAAAAGTTGGCATGGCATCATCATTTCACCCACATAGCATTTGCTAAAATGTTGAGAGGGTTACGGCAAAAGCTGGAGGCACTTCGTGTACAAAACGGACAGTCTCTTTCGAAGTATCAGGGTTTCAGATGGAAACTCATCTGTTACAAAAGGCATTTCATTTTCTTGAACTTATTTGAACTCCGGGAGTTTTGTGTGTTCAGAATGCACCATTCAAAGCCAGATCATCAATTTTCAACGCTTTCTGACTTCATTTGTTAGTTTTCATGCAGTTATTCATTTGTTTGAGCTAAATGACCCTTAAATTGAAAAGCACTACAAACGAACTCTGAAAAGGTTGAAAGTTGGCATGGTTTCATCATTTCACCCACATAGCATGTGCTAAAAAGTTGAGAGGGTTACGGCAAAAGCTGGATGCACTTCGTGTACAAAACGGACAGTGTCTTTCGAAGTATCAGGGTTTCGGACATAAACTGATCTGTTACAAAAAGGCATTTCATTTTGTTTTACTTATTTGAACTCTAGGCTTTTTGTGTGTACAAAATGTACCATTAAAAGCCACATCATCAATTTTCAACCCTTTCTGACTTCATTTGTTATTTTTCATGTAGTTATTGAATTTTTTTGAGCTAAATGACCCTGAAATTTAAAAGCACTACAAACGAACTATGAAAAGGTTGAAAGTTGGCATGGTATCATCATTTCACCCACATAGCATGTGCTAAAAAGTTGAGAGGGTTACGGCAAAAGCGAGATGCACTTCGTGTACAAAACGGACAGTCTCTTTCGAAGTATCACGGTTTCGGACATAAACTCATCTGTTACAAAAAGGCATTTCATTTTCTTGAACTTATTTGAACTCCAGGCTTTTTTTGTGTTCAAAATGGACCATTCAAAGCCACACCATAAATTTTCAACCCTATCCGACTTCATTGGTTATTTGTCATGAAGTTATTGATTTTTTAAGCTACATGACACTGAAAGTGAAAAGCACTACAAATGAACTCTGAAAAGGTTGAAAGTTGGCATGGTATCATCGTTTCACCCACATAGCATGTGCTAAAACGTTGAGAGGGTTACGGCAAAAGCTGGATGCACTTCGTGTACAAAACGGACAGTCTCTTTCGAAGTATCAGGGTTTCGGACATAAACTCAGCTGTTACAAAAAAGGCATTTCATTTTCTTGAACTTATTTGAACTCCAGGCTTTTTGTGTGTTCAAAATGCACCATTCAAAGCCACATCATTAATTTTCAAACCTTTCTGACTTCATTTGTTATTTTTCATGCAGTTATTGATTTTTTTGAGCTAAATGACCGTGAAATTGAAAAGCACTACAAATGAACTCTGAAAAGGTTGAAAGTTGGCATGGTATCATCATTTCACCCATATAGCATTTGCTAAAAAGTTGAGAGGGTTACGGCAAAAGCTCGACGCACTTCGTGTACAAAACGGACAGTCTCTTTCGAAGTATCGCGGTTTCAGACGGAAACTCATCTGTTACAAAAGGCATTTCATTTTCTTGAACTTATTTGAACTCCCGGATTTTTGTGTGTTCAAAATCCACCATTCAAGGCGACATCATCAATTTTCAACCATTTCTGACTTCATTTGTTATTTTTCATGCAGTTATTGCTTTTTTTGAGCTAAATGACCCTGAAATTGAAAAGCCCTACAAATGAACTCTGAAAAGGTTGAAAGTTGGCATGGAATCATCATTTGACCCACATAGCATTTGCTAAAAAGTTGAGAGGGTTACGGAAAAAGCTGGATGCACTTCGTGTACAAAACGGACAGTCTCTTTCGAAGTATCAGGGTTCCGGACATAAACTCATCTGTTACAAAAAGGCATTTCATTTTCTTGAACTTATTTGAACTCCAGGCTTTTTGTGTGTTCGAAATGCACCATTCAAAGCCACATCATTAATTTTCAAACCTTTCTGACTTCATTTGTTATTTTTCATGTAGTTATTGAATTTTTTTGACCTAAATGACCCTGAAATTTAAAAGCACTATAAACGAACTCTGAAAAGGTTGAAAGTTGGCATGGTATCATCATTTCACCCATATAGCATTTGCTAAAAAGTTGAGAGGGTTACGGCAAAAGCTCGACGCACTTCGTGTACAAAACGGACAGTCTCTTTCGAAGTATCACAGTTTCGGACGGAAACTCATCTGTTACAAAAGGCATTTCATTTTCTTGAGCTTATTTGAACTCCAGGTTTTTTGTGTGTTCAAAAGCCACCATTCAAAGCCACATCATCAATTATCAACCCCTACTCCCTTCATTTGTTATCTTTCATGCAGTTATTGATTTTTGGAGCTAAATGACCCTGAAATTGAAAAGCACTACAAACGAACTCTGAAAAGGTTGAAAGTTGGCATGGTATCACCGTTTCACCCACATAGCATGTGCTAAAAAGTTGAGAGGGTTACGGAAAAAGCTGGATGCACTTCGTGTACAAAACGGACAGTCTCTTTCGAAGTATCAGGGTTCCGGACATAAACTCATCTGTTACAAAAAGGCATTTCATTTTCTTGAACTTATTTGAACTCCAGGCTTTTTGTGTGTTCGAAATGAACCATTCAAAGCCACATCATTAATTTTCAAACCTTTCTGACTTCATTTGTTATTTTTCATGGAGTTATTGATTTTTTTGAGCTATATGACAGTGAAATTGAAAAGTACTACAAAAGAACTCTGAAAAGGTTGAAAGTTGGCATGGTATCATCATTTCACCCATATAGCATTTGCTAAAAAGTTGAGAGGGTTACGGCAAAAGCTCGACGCACTTCGTGTACAAAACGGACAGTCTCTTTCGAAGTATCACAGTTTCGGACGGAAACTCATCTGTTACAAAAGGCATTTCATTTTCTTGAGCTTATTTGACCTCCGGGATTTTTGTGTGTTCAAAATCCACCATTGAAGGCCACATCATCAATTTTCAACCCTTTCTGACTTCATTTGTTATTTTTCATGCAGTTATTGATTTTTTGAGCTAAATGACCCTGAAATTGAAAAGCCCTACAAATGAACTCTGAAAAGGTCAAAAGTTGGCATGGCATCATCATTTCACCCACATAGCATTTGCTAAAATGTTGAGAGGGTTATGGCAAAAGCTGGAGGCACTTCGTGTACAAAACGGACAGTCTCTTTCGAAGTATCAGGGTTTCAGATGGAAACTCATCTGTTACAAAAGGCATTTCATTTTCTTGAACTTATTTGAACTCCGGGAGTTTTGTGTGTTCAAAATGCACCATTCAAAGCCAGATCATCAATTTTCAACGCTTTCTGACTTCACTTGTTAGTTTTCATGCAGTTATTCATTTGTTTGAGCTAAATGACCCTTAAATTGAAAAGCACTACAAACGAACTCTGAAAAGGTTGAAAGTTGGCATGGTTTCATCATTTCACCCACATAGCATGTGCTAAAAAGTTGAGAGGGTTACGGCAAAAGCTGGATGCACTTCGTGTACAAAACGGACAGTGTCTTTCGAAGTATCAGGGTTTCGGACATAAACTGATCTGTTACAAAAAGGCATTTCATTTTGTTTTACTTATTTGAACTCTAGGCTTTTTGTGTGTACAAAATGTACCATTAAAATCCACATCATCAATTTTCAACCCTTTCTGACTTCATTTGTTATTTTTCATGTAGTTATTGAATTTTTTTGAGCTAAATGACCCTGAAATTTAAAAGCACTACAAACGAACTATGAAAAGGTTGAAAGTTGGCATGGTATCATCATTTCACCCACATAGCATGTGCTAAAAAGTTGAGAGGGTTACGGCAAAAGCGAGATGCACTTCGTGTACAAAACGGACAGTCTCTTTCGAAGTATCACGGTTTCGGACATAAACTCATCTGTTACAAAAAGGCATTTCATTTTCTTGAACTTATTTGAACTCCAGGCTTTTTTTGTGTTCAAAATGGACCATTCAAAGCCACACCATAAATTTTCAACCCTATCCGACTTCATTGGTTATTTGTCATGAAGTTATTGATTTTTTAAGCTACATGGCACTGAAAGTGAAAAGCACTACAAATCAACTCTGAAAAGGTTGAAAGTTGGCATGGTATCATCGTTTCACCCACATAGCATGTGCTAAAAAGTTGAGAGGGTTACGGCAAAAGCTGGATGCACTTCGTGTACAAAACGGACAGTCTCTTTCGAAGTATCAGGGTTTCGGACATAAACTCAGCAGTTACAAAAAGGCATTTCATTTTCTTGAACTTATTTGAACTCCAGGCTTTTTGTGTGTTCAAAATGCACCATTCAAAGCCACATCATTAATTTTCAAACCTTTCTGACTTCATTTGTTATTTTTCATGCAGTTATTGATTTTTTTGAGCTAAATGACCGTGAAATTGAAAAGCACTACAAATGAACTCTGAAAAGGTTGAAAGTTGGCATGGTATCATCATTTCACCCATATAGCATTTGCTAAAAAGTTGAGAGGGTTACGGCAAAAGCTCGACGCACTTCGTGTACAAAACGGACAGTCTCTTTCGAAGTATCGCGGTTTCAGACGGAAACTCATCTGTTACAAAAGGCATTTCATTTTCTTGAACTTATTTGAACTCCCGGATTTTTGTGTGTTCAAAATCCACCATTCAAGGCGACATCATCAATTTTCAACCATTTCTGACTTCATTTGTTATTTTTCATGCAGTTATTGATTTTTTTGAGCTAAATGACCCTGAAATTGAAAAGCCCTACAAATGAACTCTGAAAAGGTTGAAAGTTGGCATGGAATCATCATTTCACCCACATAGCATTTGCTAAAAAGTTGAGACGGTTATGGCAAAAGCTGGAGGCACTTCGTGTACAAAACGGACAGTCTCTTTCGAAGTATGAGGGTTTCAGACGGAAACTCATCTGTTACAAAAGGCATTTCATTTTCTTGAACTTATTTGAAGTCCGGGAGTTTGGTGTGTTCAAAATGCACCATTCAAAGCCACATCATCAATTTTCAACCCTTTCTGACTTCATTTGTTATTTTTCATGCAGTTATTGATTTTTTTGATCTAAATGACCCTGAAATTGAAAAGCCCTATAAATGAACTCTAAAAAGGTTGAAAGTTGGCATGGTATCATAATTTCACCCACATAGCATGTGCTAAAAAGTTGAGAGGGTTGTAGCAAAAGCTGGATGCACTTCGTGTACAAAACAGACAATCTCTTTCGAAGTATTAGGGTTTGAGACGGAAACTCATCGGTTACAAAAGACATTTCATTTTCTTGAATTTATTTAAACTCCAGGTTTTTTGTGTATTCAAAATGCACCAATGCAAGCCACATCATCAATTATCAACCCCTACTCACTTCATTTGTTATCTTTCATGCAGTTATTGATTTTTTGAGCTAAATGACCCTGAAATTGAAAAGCACTACAAACGAACTCTGAAAAGGTTGAAAGTTGGCATGGTATCATCATTTCACCCACATAGCATGTGCTAAAAAGTTGAGAGGGTTACGACAAAAGCTGGATGCACTTCATGTACAAAACGAACAGTGTCTTTCGAAGTATCAGGGTTTCAGACATAAACTCATCTGTTACAAAAAGGCATTTCATTTTCTTGAACTTATTTGAACTCCAGGCTTTTTGTGTGTTTAAAATGTACCATTAAAAGCCACATCATCAATTTTCAACCCTTTCTGACTTCATTTGTTATTTTTCATGTAGTTATTGAATTTTTTTGAGCTAAATGACCCTGAAATTTAAAAGCACTACAAACGAACTATGAAAAGGTTGAAAGTTGGCATGGTATCATCATTTCACCCACATAGCATGTGCTAAAAAGTTGAGAGGGTTACGCCAAAAGCTGGATGCACTTCGTGTACAAAACGGACAGTCTCTTTCGAAGTATCAGGGTTTCAGACATAAACTCATCGATTACAAAAGACATTTCATTTTCTTGAATTTATTTGAACTCCAGGTTTTTTGTGTATTGAAAATGCACCATTAAAAGCCACATCATCAATTATCAACCCCTACTCACTTCATTTGTTATCTTTCATGCAGTTATTGATTTTTGGAGCTAAATGACCCTGAAATTGAAAAGCACTACAAACGAACTCTGAAAAGGTTGAAAGTTGGCATGGTATCATCATTTCACCCACATAGCATGTGCTAAAAAGTTGAGAGGGTTACGGAAAAAGCTGGATGCACTTCGTGTACAAAACGGATAGTGTCTTTCGAAGTATCAGGGTTCCGGACATAAACTCATCTGTTACAAAAAGGCATTTCATTTTCTTGAACTTATTTGAACTCCAGGCTTTTTGTGTGTTCAAAATGTACCATTAAAAGCCACATCATCAATTTTCAACCCTTTCTGACTTCATTTGTTATTTTTCATGTAGTTATTGAATTTTTTTGACCTAAATGACCCTGAAATTTAAAAGCACTATAAACGAACTATGAAAAGGTTGAAAGTTGGCATGGTATCATCATTTCACCCACGTAGCATGTGCTAAAAAGTTGAGAGGGTTACGGCAAAAGCTGGATGCACTTCGTGTACAAAACGGACAGTCTCTTTCGAAGTATCAGGGTTTCGCACATAAACTCATCGGTTACCAAAGACATTTCATTTTCTTGAATTTATTTGAACTCCAGGTTTTTTGTGTATTGAAAATGCACCATTCAAAGCCACATCATCAATTATCAACCCCTACTCCCTTCATTTGTTATCTTTCATGCAGTTATTGATTTTTGGAGCTAAATGACCCTGAAATTGAAAAGCACTACAAACGAACTCTGAAAAGGTTGAAAGTTGGCGTGGTATCATCATTTCACCCACATAGCATGTGCTAAAAATTTGAGAGGGTTACGGAAAAAGCTGGATGCACTTCGTGTACAAAACGGACAGTGTCTTTCGAAGTATCAGGGTTTCGGAGATAAACTCATCTGTTACAAAAAGGCATTTCATTTTCTAGAACTTATTTGAACTCCAGGCTTTTTGTGTGTTCAAAATGTACCATTAAAAGCCACATCATCAATTTTCAACCCTTTTTGACTTTATTTGTTATTTTTCATGAAGTTATTGATTTTTTAAGCTACATGACACTGAAAGTGAAAAGCACTACAAATGAACTCTAAAAAGGTTGAAAGTTGGCATGGTATCACCGTTTCACCCACATAGCATGTGCTAAAAAGTTGAGAGGGTTACGGCAAAAGCTGGATGCACTTCGTGTACAAAACGGACAGTCTCTTTCGAAGTATCAGGGTTTCGGACATAAACTCAGCTATTACAAAAAGGCATTTCATTTTCTTGAACTTATTTGAACTCCAGGCTTTTTGTGTGTTCGAAATGCACCATTCAAAGCCACATCATTAATTTTCAAACCTTTCTGACTTCATTTGTTATTTTTCATGGAGTTATTGATTTTTTTGAGCTATATGACACTGAAATTGAAAAGTACTACAAAAGAACTCTGAAAAGGTTGAAAGTTGGCATGGTATCATCATTTCACCCATATAGCATTTACTAAAAAGTTGAGAGGGTTACGGCAAAAGCTCGACGCACTTCGTGTACAAAACGGACAGTCTCTTTCGAAGTATCACAGTTTCGGACGGAAACTCATCTGTTACAAAAGGCATTTCATTTTCTTGAGCTTATTTGACCTCCGGGATTTTTGTGTGTTCAAAATCCACCATTGAAGGCCACATCATCAATTTTCAACCCTTTCTGACTTCATTTGTTATTTTTCATGCAGTTATTGATTTTTTGAGCTAAATGACCCTGAAATTGAAAAGCCCTACAAATGAACTCTGAAAAGGTCGAAAGTTGGCATGGCATCATCATTTCACCCACATAGCATTTGCTAAAAAGTTGAGAGGGTTACGGCAAAAGCTGGAGGCACTTCGTGTACAAAACGGACAGTCTCTTTCGAAGTATCAGGGTTTCAGATGGAAACTCATCTGTTACAAAAGGCATTTCATTTTCTTGAACTTATTTGAACTCCGGGAGTTTTGTGTGTTCAAAATGCACCATTCAAAGCCACATCATCAATTTTCAACCCTTTCTGACTTCATTTGTTAGTTTTCATGCAGTTATTCATTTGTTTGAGCTAAATGACCCTTAAATTGAAAAGCACTACAAACGAACTCTGAAAAGGTTGAAAGTTGGCATGGTTTCATCATTTCACCCACATAGCATGTGCTAAAAGGTTGAGAGGGTTACGGCAAAAGCTGGATGCACTTCGTGTACAAAACGGACAGTGTCTTTCGAAGTATCACGGTTTCGGAGATAAACTCATCTGTTACAAAAAGGCATTTCATTTTCTAGAACTTATTTGAACTCCAGGCTTTTTGTGTGTTCAAAATGTACCATTAAAAGCCACATCATCAATTTTCAACCCTTTTTGACTTTATTTGTTATTTTTCATGAAGTTATTGATTTTTTAAGCTACATGACACTGAAAGTGAAAAGCACTACAAATGAACTCTAAAAAGGTTGAAAGTTGGCATGGTATCACCGTTTCACCCACATAGCATGTGCTAAAAAGTTGAGAGGGTTACGGCAAAAGCTGGATGCACTTCGTGTACAAAACGGACAGTCTCTTTCGAAGTATCAGGGTTTCGGACATAAACTCAGCTATTACAAAAAGGCATTTCATTTTCTTGAACTTATTTGAACTCCAGGCTTTTTGTGTGTTCGAAATGCACCATTCAAAGCCACATCATTAATTTTCAAACCTTTCTGACTTCATTTGTTATTTTTCATGGAGTTATTGATTTTTTTGAGCTATATGACACTGAAATTGAAAAGTACTACAAAAGAACTCTGAAAAGGTTGAAAGTTGGCATGGTATCATCATTTCACCCATATAGCATTTGCTAAAAAGTTGAGAGGGTTACGGCAAAAGCTCGACGCACTTCGTGTACAAAACGGACAGTCTCTTTCGAAGTATCACAGTTTCGGACGGAAACTCATCTGTTACAAAAGGCATTTCATTTTCTTGAGCTTATTTGACCTCCGGGATTTTTGTGTGTTCAAAATCCACCATTGAAGGCCACATCATCAATTTTCAACCCTTTCTGACTTCATTTGTTATTTTTCATGCAGTTATTGATTTTTTGAGCTAAATGACCCTGAAATTGAAAAGCCCTACAAATGAACTCTGAAAAGGTCGAAAGTTGGCATGGCATCATCATTTCACCCACATAGCATTTGCTAAAAAGTTGAGAGGGTTACGGCAAAAGCTGGAGGCACTTCGTGTACAAAACGGACAGTCTCTTTCGAAGTATCAGGGTTTCAGATGGAAACTCATCTGTTACAAAAGGCATTTCATTTTCTTGAACTTATTTGAACTCCGGGAGTTTTGTGTGTTCAAAATGCACCATTCAAAGCCACATCATCAATTTTCAACCCTTTCTGACTTCATTTGTTAGTTTTCATGCAGTTATTCATTTGTTTGAGCTAAATGACCCTTAAATTGAAAAGCACTACAAACGAACTCTGAAAAGGTTGAAAGTTGGCATGGTTTCATCATTTCACCCACATAGCATGTGCTAAAAGGTTGAGAGGGTTACGGCAAAAGCTGGATGCACTTCGTGTACAAAACGGACAGTGTCTTTCGAAGTATCAGGGTTTCGGATATAAACTCATCTGTTACAAAAAGTCATTTCATTTTGTTTTACTTATTTGAACTCTAGGCTTTTTGTGTGTACAAAATGTACCATTAAAAGCCACATCATCAATTTTCAACCCTTTCTGACTTCATTTGTTATTTTTCATGTAGTTATTGAATTTTTTTGAGCTAAATGACCCTGAAATTTAAAAGCACTACAAACGAACTATGAAAAGGTTGAAAGTTGGCATGGTATCATCATTTCACCCACATAGCATGTGCTAAAAAGTTGAGAGGGTTACGGCAAAAGCGAGATGCACTTCGTGTACAAAACGGACAGTCTCTTTCGAAGTATCACGGTTTCGGACATAAACTCATCTGTTACAAAAAGGCATTTCATTTTCTTGAACTTATTTGAACTCCAGGCTTTTTTTGTGTTCAAAATGGACCATTCAAAGCCACACCATAAATTTTCAACCCTATCCGACTTCATTGGTTATTTGTCATGAAGTTATTGATTTTTTAAGCTACATGACACTGAAAGTGAAAAGCACTACAAATGAACTCTGAAAAGGTTGAAAGTTGGCATGGTATCATCATTTCACCCACATAGCATGTGCTAAAAAGTTGAGAGGGTTACGGCAAAAGCTGGATGCACTTCGTGTACAAAACGGACAGTCTCTTTCGAAGTATCAGGGTTTCGGACATAAACTCAGCTGTTACAAAAAGGCATTTCATTTTCTTGAACTTATTTGAACTCCAGGCTTTTTGTGTGTTCAAAATGCACCATTCAAAGCCACATCATTAATTTTCAAACCTTTCTGACTTCATTTGTTATTTTTCATGCAGTTATTGATTTTTTTGAGCTAAATGACCGTGAAATTGAAAAGTACTACAAATGAACTCTGAAAAGGTTGAAAGTTGGCATGGTATCATCATTTCACCCATATAGCATTTGCTAAAAAGTTGAGAGGGTTACGGCAAAAGCTCGACACACTTCATGTACAAAACGGACAGTCTCTTTCGAAGTATCACGGTTTCAGACGGAAACTCATCTGTTACAAAAGGCATTTCATTTTCTTGAACTTATTTGAACTCCGGGAGTTTTGTGTGTTCAAAATGCACCATTCAAAGCCACATCATCAATTTTCAACCCTTTGTGACTTCATTTGTTAGTTTTCATGCAGTTATTCATTTGTTTGAGCTAAATGACCCTTAAATTGAAAAGCACTACAAACGAACTCTGAAAAGGTTGAAAGTTGGCATGGTTTCATCATTTCACCCACATAGCATGTGCTAAAAGGTTGAGAGGGTTACGGCAAAAGCTGGATGCACTTCGTGTACAAAACGGACAGTGTCTTTCGAAGTATCAGGGTTTCGGATATAAACTCATCTGTTACAAAAAGGCATTTCATTTTGTTTTACTTATTTGAACTCTAGGCTTTTTGTGTGTACAGAATGTACCATTAAAAGCCACATCATCAATTTTCAACCCTTTCTGACTTCATTTGTTATTTTTCATGTAGTTATTGAATTTTTTTGAGCTAAATGACCCTGAAATTTAAAAGCACTACAAACGAACTATGAAAAGGTTGAAAGTTGGCATGGTATCATCATTTCACCCACATAGCATGTGCTAAAAAGTTGAGAGGGTTACGGCAAAAGCGAGATGCACTTCGTGTACAAAACGGACAGTCTCTTTCGAAGTATCACGGTTTCGGACATAAACTCATCTGTTACAAAAAGGCATTTCATTTTCTTGAACTTATTTGAACTCCAGGCTTTTTTTGTGTTCAAAATGGACCATTCAAAGCCACACCATAAATTTTCAACCCTATCCGACTTCATTGGTTATTTGTCATGAAGTTATTGATTTTTTAAGCTACATGACACTGAAAGTGAAAAGCACTACAAATGAACTCTGAAAAGGTTGAAAGTTGGCATGGTATCATCGTTTCACCCACATAGCATGTGCTAAAAAGTTGAGAGGGTTACGGCAAAAGCTGGATGCACTTCGTGTACAAAACGGACAGTCTCTTTCGAAGTATCAGGGTTTCGGACATAAACTCAGCTGTTACAAAAAGGCATTTCATTTTCTTGAACTTATTTGAACTCCAGGCTTTTTGTGTGTTCAAAATGCACCATTCAAAGCCACATCATTAATTTTCAAACCTTTCTGACTTCATTTGTTATTTTTCATGCAGTTATTGATTTTTTTGAGCTAAATGACCGTGAAATTGAAAAGTACTACAAATGAACTCTGAAAAGGTTGAAAGTTGGCATGGTATAATCATTTCACCCATATAGCATTTGCTAAAAAGTTGAGAGGGTTACGGCAAAAGCTCGACACACTTCATGTACAAAACGGACAGTCTCTTTCGAAGTATCACTGTTTCAGACGGAAACTCATCTGTTACAAAAGGCATTTCATTTTCTTGAACTTATTTGAACTCCGGGATTTTTGTGTGTTCAAAATCCACCATTCAAGGCCACATCATCAATTTTCAACCCTTTCTGACTTCATTTGTTATTTTTCATGCAGTTATTGATTTTTTGAGCTAAATGACCCTGAAATTGAAAAGCCCTACAAATGAACTCTGAAAAGGTCGAAAGTAGGCATGGCATCATCATTTCACCCACATAGCATTTGCTAAAAAGTTGAGAGGGTTACGGCAAAAGCTGGAGGCACTTCGTGTACAAAACGGACAGTCTCTTTCGAAGTATCAGGGTTTCAGACGGAAACTCATCTGTTACAAAAGGCATTTCATTTTCTTGAACTTATTTGAACTCTGGGAGTTTTGTGTGTTCAAAATGCACCATTCAAAGCCACATCATCAATTTTCAACCCTTTCTGACTTCATTTGTTATTTTTCATGCAGTTATTGATTTTTTTGAGCTAAATGACCCTGAAATTGAAAAGCCCTATAAATGAACTCTGAAAAGGTTGAAAGTTGGCATGGTATCATCATTAGACCCACATAGCATTTGCTAAAAAGTTGAGAGGGTTACGGCAAAAGCTGGAGGTACTTCATGTACAAAACGGACAGTCTCTTCCGAAGTATCAGGGTTTCAGATGGAAACTCGTCTGTTACAAAAGGCATTTCATTTTCTTGAACTTATTTGAACTCCGAGAGTTTTGTGTGTTCAAAATGCACCATTCAAACCCACATCATCAATTATCAACCCCTACTCTCTTCATTTGTTATCTTTCATGCAGTTATTGATTTTTGGAGCTAAATGACCCTGAAATTGAAAAGCACTACAAACGAACTCTCAAGAGGTTGAAAGTTGGCATGGTATCATCATTTCACCCACATAGCATGTGCTAAAAAGTTGAGAGGGTTACGGCAAAAGCTGGATGCACTTTGTGTACAAAACGGACAGTGTCTTCCGAAGTATCAGGGTTTCGGACATAAACTCATCTGTTACAAAAAGGCATTTCATTTTCTTGAACTTATTTGAACTCCAGGCTTTTTGTGTGTTGAAAATGCACCATTAAAAGCCACATCATCAATTTTCAACCCTTTCTGACTTCATTTGTTATTTTTCATGTAGTTATTGAATTTGTTTGAGCTAAATGACCCTGAAATTTAAAAGCACTACAAACGAACTATGAAAAGGTTGAAAGTTGGCATGGTATCATCATTTCACCCACATAGCATGTATTAAAAAGTTGAGAGGGTTACGGCAAAAGCTGGATGCATTTCGTGTACAAAACGGACAGTCTCTTTCGAAGTATGAGGGTTTCGGCACATAAACTCATCTGTTACAAAAGGCATTTCATTTTCTGGAACTTATTTGAACTCCAAGCATTTTGTATGTTCAAAATGCACCAATCAAAGCCACATCATTAATTTTCAACCCCTTCTGACTTCATTTGGTATTTTTCATGCACTTACTAATTTTTTTGAGCTAAATGAGTCTGAAATTGAAAAGCACTACAAACGAACTCTGAAAAGGTTGAAAGTTCGCATGGTATCATCATTTCACCCACATAGCATTTGCTAAAAAGTTGAGAGGGTTACAGCAAAAGCTGGATGCACTTCTTGTACAAAACGGACAGTCTCTTTCGAAGTATTAGGGTTGCGGACGAAAACTCATCTGTTTCAAAAGGGATTTCATTTTCTTGAACTTATTTGAACTCCAAGATTTTTGTGTGTTTAAAATGCACCATTAAAAGCCACATCATCAATTTTCAACCCTTTCTGGCTTCATTTGTTATTTTTCATGTAGTTATTGAATTTCTTTGAGCTAAATGACCCTTAAATTGAAAAGCCTTACAAATGAACTCTGAAAAGGTTGAATGTTGGCATGGTATCATCATTTCACCCACATAGCCTGTGTTAAAAAGTTGAGAGGGTTACGGCAAAAGCTGGATGCACTTCGTGTACAAAACGGACAGTCTCTTTCGAAGTATCACGGTTACGGACATAAACTCATGTGTCACAAAAAGGCATTTCATTTTCTTGAACTTATTTGAGCTCCAGGTTTTTTGTGTATTCAAAATGCACCATCCAAAGCCACATCATCAATTTTCAACCCCTTCTGACTTCATTTGTTATTTTCCATGCAGTTATTGATTTTTTTGAGCTAAATGACCCTGAAATTGAAAAGCACTACAAACGAACTCTGAAAAGGTTGAAAGTTCGCATGGTATCATCATTTCACCCACATAGCATGTGCTAAAAAGTTGATAGGTTTACATCAAAAGCTGGATGCACTTCGTGTACAATACAGACAATCTCTTTCGAAGTATTAGGGTTTCGGACGGAAACTCATCGGTTACAAAAGACATTTCATTTTCTTGAATTTATTTGAACTCCAGGTTTTTTGTGTATTGAAAATGCACCAATGCAAGACACATCATCAATTATCAACCCCTACTCTCTTCATTTGTTATCTTTCATGCAGTTATTGATTTTTGGAGCTAAATTACCCTGAAATTGAAAAGCACTACAAACGAATTCTGAAAAGGTTGAAATTTGGCATGGTATCATCATTTCACCCACATAGCATGTGCTAAAAAGTTGAGAGGGTTACGGCAAAAGCTGGATGCACTTCGTGTACAAAACGAACAGTCTCTTTCGAAGTATCTGGGTTTCGGACATAAACTCAGCTGTTACAAAAAGGCATTTCATTTTCTTGAACTTATTTGAACTCCAGGCTTTTTGTGTGTTCGAATGCACCATTCAAAGCCACATCATTAATTTTCAAACCTTTCTGACTTCATTTGTTATTTTTCATGCAGTTATTGATTTTTTTGAGCTAAATGACCGTGAAATTGAAAAGTACTACAAATGAACTCTGAAACGGTTGAAAGTTGGCATGGTATCATCATTTCACCCATATAGCATTTGCTAAAAAGTTGAGAGGGTTACGGCAAAAGCTCGACACACTTCATGTACAAAACGGACAGTCTCTTTCGAAGTATCACGGTTTCAGACGGAAACTCATCTGTTACAAAAGGCATTTCATTTTCTTGAACTTATTTGAACTCCGGGATTTTTGTGTGTTCAAAATCCACCATTCAAGGCCACATCATCAATTTTCAACCCTTTCTGACTTCATTTGTTATTTTTCATGCAGTTATTGATTTTTTGAGCTAAATGACCCTGAAATTGAAAAGCCCTACAAATGAACTCTGAAAAGGTCGAAAGTAGGCATGGCATCATCATTTCACCCACATAGCATTTGCTAAAAAGTTGAGAGGGTTACGGCAAAAGATGGAGGCACTTCGTGTACAAAACGGACAGTCTCTTTCGAAGTATCAGGGTTTCAGACGGAAACTCATCTGTTACAAAAGGCATTTCATTTTCTTGAACTTATTTGAACTCCAGGAGTTTTGTGTGTTCAAAATGCACCATTCAAAGCCACATCATCAATTTTCAACCCTTTCTGACTTCATTTGTTATTTTTCATGCAGTTATTGATTTTTTGAGCTAAATGACCCTGAAATTGAAAAGCCCTATAAATGAACTCTTAAAAGGTTGAAAGTTGGCATGGTATCATCATTTCACCCACATAGCATTTTCTAAAAAGTTGAGAGGGTTACGGCAAAAGCTGGAGGTACTTCATGTACAAAACGGACAGTCTCCTTCGAAGTATCACGGTTTCGGACATAAACTCATGTGTCACAAAAAGGCATTTCATTTTCTTGAACTTATTTGAGCTCCAGTTTTTTTGTGTATTCAAAATGCACCATCCAAAGCCACATCATCAATTTTCAACCCCTTCTGACTTCATTTGTTATTTTTCATGCAGTTATTGATTTTTTTGAGCTAAATGACCCTGAAATTGAAAAACACTACAAACGAACTCTGAAAAGGTTGAAAGTTGGCATGGTATCATCATTTCACCCACATAGCATGTGCTAAAAAGTTGATAGGGTTACAGCAAAAGCTGGATGCACTTCGTGTACAATACAGACAATCTCTTTCGAAGTATTAGGGTTTCGGACGGAAACTCATCGGTTACAAAAGACATTTCATTTTCTTGAATTTATTAGAACTCCAGGTTTTTTGTGTGTTGAAAATGCACCAATGCAAGACACATCATCAATTATCAACCCCTACTCTCTTCATTTGTTATCTTTCATGCAGTTATTGATTTTTGGAGCTAAATTACCCTGAAATTGAAAAGCACTACAAACGAATTCTGAAAAGGTTGAAATTTGGCATGGTATCATCATTTCACCCACATAGCATGTGCTAAAAAGTTGAGAGGGTTACGGCAAAAGCTGGATGCACCTCGTGTACAAAACGAACAGTCTCTTTCGAAGTATCAGGGTTTCGGACATAAACTCAGTTGTTACAAAAAGGCATTTCATTTTCTTAAACTTATTTGAACTCCAGGCTTTTTGTGTGTTCAAAATGCACCATTCAAAGCCACATCATTAATTTTCAAACCTTTCTGACTTCATTTTTTATTTTTCATGCAGTTATTGATTTTTTTGAGCTAAATGACCGTGAAATTGAAAAGTACTACAAATGAACTCTGAAAAGGTTGAAAGTTGGCATGGTATCATCATTTCACCCATATAGCATTTGCTAAAAATTGAGAGGGTTACGGCAAAAGCTCGACACACTTCATGTACAAAACGGACAGTCTCTTTCGAAGTATCACGGTTTCAGACGGAAACTCATCTGTTACAAAAGGCATTTCATTTTCTTGAACTTATTTGAACTCCGGGATTTTTGTGTGTTCAAAATCCACCATTCAAGGCCACATCATCAATTTTCAACCCTTTCTGACTTCATTTGTTATTTTTCATGCAGTTATTGATTTTTTGAGCTAAATGACCCTGAAATTGAAAAGCCCTACAAATGAACTCTGAAAAGGTCGAAAGTAGGCATGGCATCATCATTTCACCCACATAGCATTTGCTAAAAAGTTGAGAGGGTTACGGCAAAAGATGGAGGCACTTTGTGTACAAAACGGACAGTCTCTTTCGAAGTATCAGGGTTTCAAACGGAAACTCATCTGTTACAAAAGGCATTTCATTTTCTTGAACTTATTTGAACTCCGGGAGTTTTGTGTGTTCAAAATGAACCATTCAAAGCCACATCATCAATTTTCAACCCTTTCTGACTTCATTTGTTATTTTTCATGCAGTTATTGATTTTTTTGAGCTAAATGACCCTGAAATTGAAAAGCCCTATAAATGAACTCTTAAAAGGTTGAAAGTTGGCATGGTATCATCATTTCACCCACATAGCATTTGCTAAATAGTTGAGAGGGTTACGGCAAAAGCTGGAGGTACTTCATGTACAAAACGGACAGTCTCTTTCGAAGTATCAAGGTTTCAGACGGAAACTCATCTGTTACAAAAGGCATTTCATTTTCTTGAACTTATTTGAACTCCGGGAGTTTTGTGTGTTCAAAATGCACCATTCAAAGCCACATCATCAATTTTCAACCCTTTCTGACTTCATTTGTTATTTTTCATGCAGTTATTAATTTTTTTGAGCTAAATGACCCTGAAATTGAAAAGCCCTATAAATGAACTCTGAAAAGGTTGAATGTTGGCATGGTATCATCATTTCACCCACATAGCATGTGCTAAAAAGTTGAGAGGGTTGTAGCAAAAGTTGGATGCACTTTGTGTACAATACAGACAATCTCTTTCGAAGTATTAGGGTTTCGGACGGAAACTCATCGGTTACAAAAGACATTTCATTTTCTTGAATTTATTTGAACTCCAGGTTTTTTGTGTATTGAAAATGCACCATTCAAAGCCACATCATTAATTTTCAACCCCTTCTGACTTCATTTGGTATTTTTCATGCACTTACTAATTTTTTTGAGCTAAATGAGCCTGAAATTGAAAAGCACTACAAACGAACTCTGAAAAGGTTGAAAGTTGGCATGGTATCATCATTTCACCCACATAGCATGAGCTAAAAAGTTGAGAGGGTTACGGCAAAAGCTCGACACACTTCTTGTACAAAACGGACAGTCTCTTTCGAAGTATCACGGTTTCAGACGGAAACTCATCTGTTACAAAAGGCATTTCATTTTCTTGAACTTATTTGAACTCCGGGATTTTTGTGTGTTAAAAATCCACCATTCAAGGCCACATCATCAATTTTCAACCCTTTCTGACTTCATTTGTTATTTTTCATGCAGTTATTGATTTTTTGAGCTAAATGACCCTGAAATTGAAAAGCCCTACAAATGAACTCTGAAAAGGTCGAAAGTAGGCATGGCATCATCATTTCACCCACATAGCATTTGCTAAAAAGTTGAGAGGGTTACGGCAAAAGCTGGAGGCACTTCGTGTACAAAACGGACAGTCTCTTTCGAAGTATCAGGGTTTCAGACGGAAACTCATCTGTTACAAAAGGCATTTCATTTTCTTGAACTTATTTGAACTCCGGGAGTTTTGTGTGTTCAAAATGCACCATTCAAAGCCACATCATCAATTTTAAACCCTTTCTGACTTCATTTGTTATTTTTCATGCAGTTATTGATTTTTTTGAGCTAAATGACCCTGAAATTGAAAAGCCCTATAAATGAACTCTGAAAAGGTTGAAAGTTGGCATGGTATCATCATTTCACCCACATAGCATTTGCTAAAAAGTTGAGAGGGTTACGGCAAAAGCTGGAGGTACTTCATGTACAAAACGGACAGTCTCTTTCGAAGTATCAGGGTTTCAGACGGAAACTCATCTGTTACACAAGGCATTTCATTTTCTTGAACTTATTTGAACTCCGGGAGTTTTGTGTGTTCAAAATGCACCATTCAAAGCCACATCATCAATTTTCAACCCTTTCTGACTTAATTTGTTATTTTTCATGCAGTTATTGATTTTTTTCAGCTAAATGACCCTGAAATTGAAAAGCCCTATAAATGAACTCTGAAAAGGTTGAAAGTTGGCATGGTATCATCATTTCACCCACATAGCATGTGCTAAAAAGTTGAGAGGGTTGTAGCAAAAGCTGGATGCACTTCGTGTACAATACAGACAATCTCTTTCGAAGTATTAGGGTTTCGGACGGAAACTCATCGGTTACAAAAGATATTTCATCTTCTTGAATTTATTTGAACTCCAGGTTTTTTGTGTATTGAAAATGCACCAATGCAAGCCACATCATCAATTATCAACCCCTACTCTCTTCATTTGTTATCTTTCATGCAGTTATTGATTTTTGGAGCTAAATGACCCTGAAATTGAAAAGCACTACAAACGAATTCTGAAAAGGTTGAAATTTGGCATGGTATCATCATTTCACCCACATAGCATGTGCTAAAAAGTTGAGAGGGTTACGGCAAAAGCTGGATGCACTTCCTGTACAAAACGTACAGTGTCTTTCGAAGTATCAGGGTTTCGGACATAAACTCATCTGTTACAAAAAGGCATTTCATTTTCTTGAACTTATTTGAACTCCAGGCTTTTTGTGTGTTCAAAATGCACCATTAAAAGCCACATCGTCAATTTTCAACCCTTTCTGACTTCATTTGTTATTTTTCATGTAGTTATTGAATTTGTTTGAGCTAAATGACCCTGAAATTTAAAAGCACTACAAACGAACTATGAAAAGGTTGAAAGTTGGCATGGTATCATCATTTCACCCACATAGCATGTGTTAAAAAGTTGAGAGGGTTACGGCAAAAGCTGGATGCATTTCGTGTACAAAACGGACAGTCTCTTTCGAAGTATGAGGGTTTCGGCACATAAACTCATCTGTTACAAAAGGCATTTCATTTACTTGAACTTATTTGAACTCCAAGCTTTTTGTATGTTCAAAATGCACCATTCAAAGCCACATCATTAATTTTCAACCCCTTCTGACTTCATTTGGTATTTGTCATGCACTTACTAATTTTTTTGAGTTAAATGAGCCTGAAATTGAAAAGCACTACAAACGAACTCTGAAAAGGTTCAAAGTTCGCATGGTATCATCATTTCACCCACATAGCATGTGCTAAAAAGTTGATAGGGTTACAGCAAAAGCTGGATGCACTTCGTGTACAATACAGACAATCTCTTTCGAAGTATTAGGGTTTCGGACGGAAACTCATCGGTTACAAAAGACATTTCATTTTCTTGAATTTATTTGAACTCCAGGTTTTTTGTGTATTGAAAATGCACGAATGCAAGCCACATCATCAATTATCAACCCCTACTCTCTTCATTTGTTATCTTTCATGCAGTTATTGATTTTTGGAGCTAAATGACCCTGAAATTGAAAAGCACTACAAACGAATTCTCAAAAGGTTGAAATTTGGCATGGTATCATCATTTCACCAACATAGCATGTGCTAAAAAGTTGAGAGGGTTACGGCAAAAGCTGGATGCACTTCCTGTACAAAACGTACAGTGTCTTTCGAAGTATCAGGGTTTCGGACATAAACTCATCTGTTACAAAAAGGCATTTCATTTTCTTGAACTTATTTGAACTCCAGGCTTTTTGTGTGTTCAAAATGCACCATTAAAAGCCACATCATCAATTTTCAACCCTTTCTGACTTCATTTGTTATTTTTCATGTAGTTATTGAATTTGTTTGAGCTAAATGACCTTGAAATTTAAAAGCACTACAAACGAACTATGAAAAGGTTGAAAGTTGGCATGGTATCATCATTTCACCAACATAGCATGTGTTAAAAAGTTGAGAGGGTTACGGCAAAAGCTGGATGCACTTCGTGTACAAAACGGACAGTCTCTTTCGAAGTATCAGGCTTTCGAACATAAAGTCATGTGTCACAAAAAGGCATTTCATTTTCTTGAAATTATTTGAGCTCCAGGTTTTTTGTGTATTCAAAATGCACCATCCAAAGCCACATCATCAATTTTCAACCCCTTCTGACTTCATTTGTTATTTTTCATGCAGATATTGATTTTTTGAGCTAAATGACCCTGAAATTGAAAAGCACTACAAACGAACTCTGAAAAGGTTGAAAGTTCGCATGGTATCAACATTTCACCCACATAGCATTTGCTAAAAAGTTGAGAGGGTTACGGCAAAAGCTGGATGCACTTCGTGTACAAAACGGACAGTCTCTTTCGAAGTATTAGGGTTGTGGACGGAAACTCATCTGTTTCAAAAGGGATTTCATTTTCTTGAACTTATTTGAACTCCAGGATTTTCGTGTGTTTAAAATGCACCATTAAAAGCCACATCATCAATTTTCAACCCTTTCTGGCTTCATTTGTTATTTTTCATGTAGTTATTGAACTTTTTTGAGCTAAATGACCCTTAAATTGAAAAGCCTTACAAATGAACTCTGAAAAGGTTGAATGTTGGCATGGTATCATCATTTCACCCACATAGCATGTGTTAAAAAGTTGAGAGGGTTACGGCAAAAGCTGGATGCACTTCGTGTACAAAACGGACAGTCTCTTTCGAAGTATCAGGGTTTCGGACATAAACTCATGTGTCACAAAAAAGGCATTTCATTTTCATGAAATTATTTTAGCTCCAGGTTTTTTGTGTATTCAAAATGCACCATCCAAAGCCACATCATCAATTTTCAACCCCTTCTGACTTCATTTGTTATTTTTCATGCAGTTATTGATTTTTTTGAGCTAAATGACCCTGAAATTGAAAAGCACTACAAACGAACTCTGAAAAGGTTGAAAGTTCGCATGGTATCATCATTTCACCCACATAGCATGTGCTAAAAAGTTGATAGGGTTACAGCAAAAGCTGGATGCACTTCGTGTACAAAACGGACAGTCTCTTTCGAAGTATCAGGGTTGCGGAACATAAACTCATCTGTTACAAAAGGCATTTCATTTTCTTGAACTTATTTGAACTCCAAGCTTTTTGTATGTTCAAAATGCACCATTCAAAGCCACATCATCAATTTTCAACCCCTTTTGACTTCATTTGGTATTTTTCATGCACTTACTAATTTTTTTGAGCTAAATGACCCTGAAATTGAAAAGCACTACAAACGAACTCTTAAAAGGTTGAAAGTTGGCACGGTATCATCATTTCACCCACATAGCATGTTCTAAAAATTTGAGAGGGTTATGGCAAAAGCTAGATGCATTTCGTGTACAAAACAGACAGTCTCTTTCGAAGTATGAGGGTTTCGGACGGAAACTCATCGGTTACAAAAGATATTTCATTTTATGTAATTTATTTGAACTCCAGATTTTTTGTGTATTCAAAATGCACCATTCAAAGCCACATCATCAATTTTCAACCCTTTCTGACTTCATTTGTTATTTTTCATGCAGTTATTGATTTTTTTTAGCTAAATGACCCTGAAATTGAAAAGCCCTATAAATGAACTCTGAATAGGTTGAAAGTTGGCATGGTATCATCATTTCACCCACATAGCATGTTCTAAAAAGTTGAGAGGATTGTAGCAAAAGCTGGATGCACTTCGTGTACAAAACAGACAGTCTCTTTCGAAGTATTAGGGTTTCGGACGGAAACTCATCGGTTACAAAAGACATTTCATTTTGTTGAATTTATTTGAACTCCAGGTTTTTTGTGTATTGAAAATGCACCATTCAAAGCCACATCATCAATTATCAACCCCTACTCACTTCATTTGTTATCTTTCATGCAGTTATTAATTTTTTGAGCTAAATGACCCTGAAATTGAAAAGCACTACAAACGAACTCTGAAAAGGTTGAAAGTTCGCATGGTATCATCATTTCACCCACATAGCATGTGCTAAAAAGTTGAGAGGGTTACGGCAAAAGCTGGATGCACTTCGTGTACAAAACGGACAGTGTCTTTCGAAGTATCAGGGTTACGGACATAAACTCATCTGTTACAAAAAGGCATTTCATTTTCTTGAACTTATTTGAACTCTAGGCTTTTTGTGTGTTCAAAATGCACCATTAAAAGCCACATCATCAATTTTCAACCCTTTCTGACTTCATTTGTTATTTTTCATGTAGTTATTGAATTTGTTTGAGCTAAATGACCCTGAAATTTAAAACCACTACAAACGAACTATGAAAAGGTTGAAAGTTGGCATGGTATCATCATTTCACCCACATAGCATGTGTTAAAAAGTTGAGATGGTTACGGCAAAAGCTGGATGCATTTCGTGTACAAAACGGACAGTCTCTTTCGAAGTATGAGGGTTTCGGCACATAAACTCATCTGTTACAAAAGGCATTTCATTTTCTTGAACTTATTTGAACTCCAAGCTTTTTGTATGTTCAAAATGCACCATTCAAAGCCACATCATTAATTTTCAACCCCTTCTGACTTCATTTGGTATTTTTCATGCACTTACTAATTTTTTTTGAGCTAAATGAGCCTGAAATTGAAAAGCACTACAAACGAACTCTGAAAAGGTTGAAAGTTCGCATGGTATCATCATTTCACCCACATAGTATGTGCTAAAAAGTTGAGAGGGTTACGGCAAAAGCTGGATGCACTTCCTGTACAAAACGTACAGTGTCTTTCGAAGTATCAGCGTTCCGGACATAAACTCATCTGTTACAAAAAGGCATTTCATTTTCTTGAACTTATTTGAACTCCACGCTTTTTGTGTGTTCAAAATGCACCATTAAAAGCCACATCATCAATTTTCAACCCTTTTTGACTTCATTTGTTATTTTTCATGTAGTTATTGAATTTGTTTGAGCTAAATGACCCTGAAATTTAAAAGCACTACAAACGAACTATGAAAAGGTTGAAAGTTGGCATGGTATCATCATTTCACGCACATAGCATGTGTTAAAAAGTTGAGAGGGTTACGGCAAAAGCTGGATGCATTTCGTGTACAAAACGGACAGTCTCTTTCGAAGTATGAGGGTTTCGGCACATAAACTCATCTGTTACAAAAGGCATTTCATTTTCTGGAACTTATTTGAACTCCAAGCTTTTTGTATGGTCAAAATGCACCATTCAAAGCCACATCATTAATTTTCAACCCCTTCTGACTTCATTTGGTATTTTTCATGCACTTACTAATTTATTTGAGCTAAATGAGCCTGAAATTGAAAAGCACTACAAACGAACTCTGAAAAGGTTGAAAGTTCGCATGGTATCATCATTTCACCCACATTGCATTTGCTAAAAAGTTGAGAGGGTTACAGCAAAAGCTGGATGCACTTCGTGTACAAAACGGACAGTCTCTTTCGAAGTATTAGGGTTGCGGACGGAAACTCATCTGTTTCAAAAGGGATTTCATTTTCTTGAACTTATTTGAACTCCAGGATTTTGTGTGTTTAAAATGCACCATTAAAAGCCACATCATCAATTTTCAACCTTTTCTGGCTTCATTTGTTATTTTTCATGTAGTTATTGAATTTTTTTGAGCTAAATGACCCTTAAATTGAAAAGCCTTACAAATGAACTCTGAAAAGGTTGAATGTTGGCATGGTATCATCATTTCACCCACATAGCCTGTGTTAAAAAGTTGAGAGGGTTACGGCAAAAGCTGGATGCACTTCGTGTACAAAACGGACAGTCTCTTTCGAAGTATCAGGGTTTCGGACATAAACTCATGTGTCACAAAAAGGCATTTCATTTTCTTGAACTTATTTGAGCTCCAGGTTTTTTGTGTATTCAAAATGCACCATCCAAAGCCAGATCATCAATTTTCAACCCCTTTTGACTTCATTTGTTATTTGTCATGCAGTTATTGATTTTTTGAGCTAAATGACCCTGAAATTGAAAAGCACTACAAACGAACTCTGAAAAGGTTGAAAGTTCGCATGGTATCATCATTTCACCCACATAGCATGTGCTAAAAAGTTGATAGGGTTACAGCAAAAGCTGGATGCACTTCGTGTACAATACAGACAATCTCTTTCAAAGTATTAGGGTTTCGGACGGAAACTCATCGGTTACAAAAGACATTTCATTTTCTTGAATTTATTTGAACTCCAGGTTTTTTGTGTATTGAAAATGCACCAATGCAAGCCACATCATCAATTATCAACCCCTACTCTCTTCATTTGTTATCTTTGATGCAGTTATTGATTTTTGGAGCTAAATGACCCTGAAATTGAAAAGCACTACAAACGAATTCTGAAAAGGATGAAATTTGGCATGGTATCATCATTTCACCCACATAGCATGTGATAAAAAGTTGAGAGGGTTACGGCAAAAGCTGGATGCACTTCCTGTACAAAACGTACAGTGTCTTTCGAAGTATCAGGGTTTTGGACATAAACTCATCTTTTACAAAAAGGCATTTCATTTTCTTGAACTTATTTGAACTCCAGGCTTTTTGTGTGTTCAAAATGCACCATTAAAAGCCACATCATCAATTTTCAACCCTTTCTGACTTCATTTGTTATTTTTCATGTAGTTATTGAATTTGTTTGAGCTAAATGACCATGAAATTTAAAAGCACTACAAACGAACTATGAAAAGGTTGAAAGTTGGCATGGTATCATCATTTCACCCACATAGCATGTGTTAAAAAGTTGAGAGGGTTACGGCAAAAGCTGGATGCATTTCGTGTACAAAACGGACAGTCTCTTTCGAAGTATGAGGGTTTCGGCACATAAACTCATCTGTTACAAAAGGCATTTCATGTTCTTGAACTTATTTGAACTCCAAGCTTTTTGTATGTTCAAAATGCACCATTTAAAGCCACATCATTAATTTTCAACCCCTTCTGACTTCATTTGGTATTTTTCATGCACTTACTAATTTTTTTGAGCTAAATGAGCCTAAAATTGAAAAGCACTACAAACGAACTCTAAAAAGGTTGAAAGTTCGCATGGTATCATCATTTCACCCACATAGCATGTGCTAAAAAGTTGAGAGGGTTACGGCAAAAGCTGGATGCACTTCCTGTACAAAACGTACAGTGTCTTTCGAAGTATCAGGGTTTCGGACATAAACTCATCTGTTACAAAAAGGCATTTCATTTTCTTGAACTTATTTGAACTCCAAGCTTTTTGTGTGTTCAAAATGCACCATTAAAAGCCACATCATCAATTTTCAACCCTTTCTGACTTCATTTGTTATTTTTCATGTAGTTATTGAATTTGTTTGAGCTAAATGACCATGAAATTTAAAAGCACTACAAACGAACTATGAAAAGGTTGAAAGTTGGCATGGTATCATCATTTCACACACATAGCATGTGTTAAAAAGTTGAGAGGGTTACGGGAAAAGCTGGATGCATTTCGTGTACAAAACGGACAGTCTCTTTCGAAGTATGAGGGTTTCGGCACATAAACTCATCTGTTACAAAAGGCATTTCATGTTCTTGAACTTATTTGAACTCCAAGCTTTTTGTATGTTCAAAATGCACCATTCAAAGCCACATCATTAATTTTCAACCCCTTCTGACTTCATTTGGTATTTTTCATGCACTTACTAATTTTTTTTGAGCTAAATGAGCCTGAAATTGAAAAGCACTACAAACGAACTCTAAAAAGGTTGAAAGTTCGCATGGTATCATCATTTCACCCACATAGCATGTGCTAAAAAGTTGAGAGGGTTACGGCAAAAGCTGGATGCACTTCCTGTACAAAACGTACAGTGTCTTTCGAAGTATCAGGGTTTCGAACATAAACTCATCTGTTACAAAAAGGCATTTCATTTTCTTGAGCTTATTTGAACTCCAAGCTTTTTGTGTGTTCAAAATGCACCATTAAAAGCCACATCATCAATTTTCAACCCTTTCTGATTTCATTTGTTATTTTTCATGTAGTTGTTGAATTTGTTTGAGCTAAATGACCCTGAAATTTAAAAGCACTACAAACGAACTATGAAAAGGTTGAAAGTTGGCATGGTATCATCATTTCACCCACATAGCATGTGTTAAAATGTTGAGAGGGTTACGTCAAAAGCTGGATGCATTTCGTGTACAAAACGGACAGTCTCTTTCGAAGTATGAGGGTTTCGGCACATAAACTCATCTGTTACAAAAGGCATTTCATTTTCTTGAACTTATTTGAACTCCAAGCTTTTTGTATGTTCAAAATGCACCATTCAAAGCCACATCATTAATTTTCAACCCCTTCTGACTTCATTTGGTATTTTTCATGCACTTACTAATTTTTTTGAGCTAAATGAGCCTGAAATTGAAAAGCACTACAAACGAACTCTGAAAAGGTTGAAAGTTCGCATGGTATCATCATTTCACCCACATAGCATTTGCTAAAAAGTTGAGAGGGTTACAGCAAAAGATGGATGCACTTCGTGTACAAAACGGACAATCTCTTTCGAAGTATTAGGGTTGCGGATGGAAACTCATCTGTTTCAAAAGGGATTTCATTTTCTTGAACTTATTTGAACTCCAGGATTTTTGTGTGTTTAAAATGCACCATTAAAAGCCACATCATCAATTTTCAACCCTTTCTGGCTTCATTTGTTATTTTTCATGTAGTTATTGAATTTTTTTGAGCTAAATGACCCTTAAATTGAAAAGCCTTACAAATGAACTCTGAAAAGGTTGAATGTTGGCATGGTATCATCATTTCACCCACATAGCCTGTGTTAAAAAGTTGAGAGGGTTACGGCAAAAGCTGGATGCACTTCGTGTACAAAACGGACAGTCTCTTTCGAAGTATCAGGGTTTCGGACATAAACTCATGTGTCACAAAAAGGCATTTCATTTTCTTGAACTTATTTGAGCTCCAGGTTTTTTGTGTATTCAAAATGCACCATCCAAAGCCAGATCATCAATTTTCAACCCCTTCTGACTTCATTTGCTATTTTTCATGCAGTTATTGATTTTTTGAGCTAAATGACCCTGAAATTGAAAAGCACTACAAACGAACTCTGAAAAGGTTGAAAGTTCGCGTGGTATCATCATTTCACCCACATAGCATGTGCTAAAATGTTGATAGGGTTACAGCAAAAGCTGGATGCACTTCGTGTACAATACAGACAATCTCTTTCGAAGTATTAGGGTTTCGGACGGAAACTCATCGGTTACAAAAGACATTTCATTTTCTTGAATTTATTTGAACTCCAGGTTTTTTGTGTATTGAAAATGCACCAATGCAAGCCACATCATCAATTATCAACCCCTACTCTCTTCGTTTGTTATCTTTGATGCAGTTATTGATTTTTGGAGCTAAATGACCCTGAAATTGAAAAGCACTACAAACGAATTCTGAAAAGGTTGAAATTTGGCATGGTATCATCATTTCACCCACATAGCATGTGCTAAAAAGTTGAGAGGGTTACGGCAAAAGCTGGATGCACTTCCTGTACAAAACGTACAGTGTCTTTCGAAGTATCATGGTTTCGGACATAAACTCATCTGTTACAAAAAGGCATTTCATTTTCTTGAACTTATTTGAACTCCAGGCTTTTCGTGTGTTCAAAATGCACCATTAAAAGCCACATCATCAATTTTCAACCCTTTCTGACTTCATTTGTTATTTTTCATGTAGTTATTGAATTTGTTTGAGCTAAATGACCATGAAATTTAAAAGCACTACAAACGAACTATGAAAAGGTTGAAAGTTGGCATGGTATCATCATTTCACCCACATAGCATGTGTTAAAAAGTTGAGAGGGTTACGGCAAAAGCTGGATGCACTTCGTGTACAAAACGGACAGTCTCTTTCGAAGTATCAGGGTTTCGAACATAAAGTCATGTGTCACAAAAAGGCATTTCATTTTCTTGAACTTATTTGAGCTCCAGGTTTTTCGCGTATTCAAAATGCACCATCCAAAGCCACATCATCAATTTTCAACCCCTTCTGACTTCATTTGTTATTTTTCATGCAGTTATTGATTTTTTTGAGCTAAATGACCCTGAAATTGAAAAGCACTACAAACGAACTCTGAAAAGGTTGAAAGTTCGCATGGTATCATCACTTCACCTACATAGCATTTGCTAAAAAGTTGAGAGGGTTATAGCAAAAGCTGGGTGCACTTCGTGTACAAAACGGACAGTCTCTTTCGAAGTATTAGGGTTGCGGACGGAAACTCATCTGTTTCAAAAGGGATTTCATTTTCTTGAACTTATTTGAACTCCAGGATTTTTGTGTGTTTAAAATGCACCATTAAAAGCCACATCATCAATTTTTAACCCTTTCTGGCTTCATTTGTTATTTTTCATGTAGTTATTGAATTTTTTTGAGCTAAATGACCCTTAAATTGAAAAGCCTTACAAATGAACTCTGAAAAGGTTGAATGTTGGCATGGTATCATCATTTCACCCACATAGCATGTGTTAAAAAGTTGAGAGGGTTACGGCAAAAGCTGGATGCACTTCGTGTACAAAACGGACAGTCTCTTTCGAAGTATCAGGGTTTCGGACATAAACTCATGTGTCACAAAAAGGCATTTCATTTTCACGAAATTATTTGAGCTCCAGGTTTTTTGTGTATTCAAAATGCACCATCCAAAGCCACATCATCAATTTTCAACCCCTTCTGACTTCATTTGTTATTTTTCATGCAGTTATTGATTTTTTGAGCTAAATGACCCTGAAATTGAAAAGCACTACAAACGAACTCTGAAAAGGTCGAAAGTTCGCATGGTATCATCATTTCACCCACATAGCATGTGCTAAAAAGTTGATAGGGTTACCGCAAAAGCTAGATGCACTTCGTGTACAAAACGGACAGTCTCTTTCGAAGTATCAGGTTTGCGGAACATAAACTCATCTGTTACAAAAGGCATTTCATTTTCTTGAACTTATTTGAACTCCAAGCTTTTTGTTTGTTCAAAATGCACCATTCAAAGCCACATCATCAATTTTCAACCCCTTTTGACTTCATTTGGTAGTTTTCATGCACTTACTAATTTTTTTTGAGCTAAATGACCCTGAAATTGAAAAGCACTACAAACGAACTCTCAAAAGGTTGAACGTTGGCACGGTATCATCATTTCACCCACATGGCATGTTCTAAAAATTTGAGAGGGTTATGGCAAAAGCTAGATGCATTTCGTGTACTAAACAGACAGTCTCTTTCGAAGTATCAGGGTTTCGGACGGAAACTCATCGGTTACAAAAGATATTTCATTTTATATAATTTATTTGAACTCCAGATTTTTTGTGTATTCAAAATGCACCATTCAAAGCCACATCATCAATTTTCAACCCTTTCTGACTTCATTTGTTATTTTTCATGCAGTTATTGATTTTTTTGAGCTAAATGACCCTAAAATTGAAAAGCCCTATAAATGAACTCTGAATAGGTTGAAAGTTGGCATGGTATCATCATTTCACCCACATAGCATGTGCTAAATAGTTGAGAGGATTGTAGAAAAATCTGGATGCACTTCGTGTACAAAACAGACAGTCTCTTTCGAAGTATTAGGGTTTCGGACGGAAACTCATCGGTTACAAAAGACATTTCATTTTCTTGAACTTATTTGAACTCCAGGATTTTTGTGTGTTTAAAATGCACCATTAAAAGCCACATCATCAATTTTCAACCCTTTCTGGCTTCATTTGTTATTTTTCATGTAGTTATTGAATTTTTTTGAGCTAAATGACCCTTAAATTGAAAAGCCTTACAAATGAACTCTGAAAAGGTTGAATATTGGCATGGTATCATCATTTCACCCACATAGCATGTGTTAAAAAGTTGAGAGGGTTACAGCAAAAGCTGGATGAACTTCGTGTACAAAACGGACAGTCTCTTTCGAAGTATCAGGGTTTCGGACATAAACTCATGTGTCACAAAAAGGCATTTCATTTTCATGAAATTATTTGAGCTCCAGGTTTTTTGTGTATTCAAAATGCACCATCCAAAGCCATCATCAATTTTCAACCCCTTCTGACTTCATTTGTTATTTTTCATGCAGTTATTGATTTTTTTGAGCTAAATGACCCTGAAATTGAAAAGCCCTATAAATGAACTCTGAAAAGGTTGAAAGTTCGCATGGTATCATCATTTCACCCACATAGCATGTGCTAAAAAGTTGATAGGGTTATAGCAAAAGCCGGATGCACTTCGTGTACAAAACGGACAGTCTCTTTCGAAGTATGAGGGTTGCGGAACATAAACTCATCTGTTACAAAAGGCATTTCATTTTCTTGAACTTATTTGAACTCCAAGCTTTTTGTATGTTCAAAATGCACCATTCAAAGCCAAATCATCAATTTTCAACCCCTTTTGACTTCATTTGGTATTTTTCATGCACTTACTAATTTTTTTGAGCTAAATGACCCTGAAATTGAAAAGCACTACAAACGAACTCTTAAAAGGTTGAAAGTTGGCACGGTATCATCATTTCACCCACATAGCATGTTCTAAAAATTTGAGAGGGTTATGGCAACAGCTAGATGCATTTCGTCTACTAAACAGACAGTCTCTTTCGAAGTATCAGGGTTTCGGACGGAAACTCATCGGTTACAAAAGATATTTCATTTTATATAATTTATTTGAACTCCAGATTTTTTGTGTATTCAAAATGCACCATTCAAAGCCACATCATCAATTTTCAACCCTTTCTGACTTCATTTGTTATTTTTCATGCAGTTATTGATTTTTTTGAGCTAAATGACCCTGAAATTGAAAAGCCCGATAAATGAACTCTGAATAGGTTGAAAGTTGGCATGGTATCATCATTTCACGCACATAGCATGTGCTAAAAAGTTGAGAGGATTGTAGAAAAATCTGGATGCACTTCGTGTACAAAACAGACAGTCTCTTTCGAAGTATTAGGGTTTCGGACGGAAACTCATCGGTTACAAAAGACATTTCATTTTGTTGAATTTATTTGAACTCCAGGTTTTTTGTGTATTGAAAATGCACCATTCAAAGCCACATCATCAATTATCAACCCCTACTCACTTCATTTGTCATCTTTCATGCAGTTATTAATTTTTTGAGCTAAACGACCCTGAAATTGAAAAGCACTACAAACGAACTCTGAAAAGGTTGAAAGTTCGCATGGTATCATCATTTCACCCACATAGCATTTGCTAAAAAGTTGAGAGGGTTACAGCAAAAGCTGGGTGCACTTCGTGTACAAAACGGACAGTCTCTTTGGAAGTATTAGGGTTGCGGACGGAAACTCATCTGTTTCAAAAGGGATTTCATTTTCTTGAACTTATTTGAACTCCAGGATTTTTGTGTGTTTAAAATGCACCATTAAAAGCCACATCATCAATTTTCAACCCTTTCTGGCTTCATTTGTTATTTTTCATGTAGTTATTGAATTTTTTTGAGCTAAATGACCCTTAAATTGAAAAGCCTTACAAATGAACTCTGAAAAGGTTGAATGTTGGCATGGTATCATCATTTGACCCACATAGCATGTGTTAAAAAGTTGAGAGGGTTACGGCAAAAGCTGGATGCACTTCGTGTACAAAACGGACAGTGTCTTTCGAAGTATCACGGTTTCAGACATAAACTCATGTGTCACAAAAAGGCATTTCATTTTCATGAAATTATTTCAGCTCCAGGTTTTTTGTGTATTCAAAATTCACCATCCAAAGCCACATCATCAATTTTCAACCCCTTCTGACTTCATTTGTTATTTTTCATGCAGTTATTGATTTTTTTGAGCTAAATGACCCTGAAATTGAAAAGCACTAGAAACGAACTCTGAAAAGGTTGAAAGTTCGCATGGTATCATCATTTCACCCACATAGCATGTGCTAAAAAGTTGATAGGGTTACAGCAAAAGCTGGATGCACTTCGTGTACAAAACGGACAGTCTCTTTCGAAGTATGAGGGTTGCGGAACAGAAACTCATCTGTTACAAAAGGCATTTCATTTTCTTGAACTTATTTGAACTCCAAGCTTTTTGTATGTTCAAAATGCACCATTCAAAGCCACATCATCAATTTTCAACCCCTTTTGACTTCATTTGGTATTTTTCATGCACTTACTAATTTTTTTGAGCTAAATGACCCTGAAATTGAAAAGCACTACAAACGAACTCTTAAAAGGTTGAAAGTTGGCACGGTATCATCATTTCACCCACATAGCATGTTCTAAAAATTTGAGAGGGTTATGGCAAAAGCTAGATGCATTTCGTGTACAAAACAGACAGTCTCTTTCGAAGTATCAGGGTTTCGGACGGAAACTCATCGGTTACAAAAGATATTTCATTTTATATAATTTATTTGAACTCCGGATTTTTTGTGTATTCAAAATACACCATTCAAAGCCACATCATCTATTTTCAACCCTTTCTGACTTCATTTGTTATTTTTCATGCAGTTATTGATTTTTTTGAGCTAAATGACCCTGAAATTGAAAAGCCCTATAAATGAACTCTGAATAGGTTGAAAGTTGGCATGGTATCATCATTTCACCCACATAGCATGTGCTAAAAAGTTGAGAGGATTGTAGCAAAATTCTGGATGCACTTCATGTACAAAACAGACAGTCTCTTTCGAAGTATTAGGGTTTCGGACGGAAACTCATCGGTTACAAAAGACATTTCATTTTGTTGAATTTATTTGAACTCCAGGTTTTTTGTGTATTGAAAATGCACCATTCAAAGCCACATCATCAATTATCAACCCCTACTCACTTCATTTGTTATCTTTCATGCAGTTATTAATTTTTTGAGCTAAAGGACCCTGAAATTGAAAAGCACTACAAACGAACTCTGAAAAGGTTGAAAGTTGGCATGGTATCATCATTTCACCCACATAGCATGTGCTAAAAAGTTGAGAGGGTTACGGCAAAAGCTGGATGCACTTCGTGTACAAAACGGACAGTGTCTTTCGAAGTATTAGGGTTTCGGACGGAAACTCATCGGTTACAAAAGACATTTGATTTTGTTGAATTTATTTGAACTCCAGGTTTTTTGTGTATTGAAAATGCACCATTCAAAGCCACATCATCAATTATCAACCCCTACTCACTTCATTTGATATCTTTCATGCAGTTATTAATTTTTTGAGCTAAATGAGCCTGAAATTGAAAAGCACTACAAACGAACTCTGAAAAGGTTGAAAGTTCGCATGGTATCATCATTTCACCCACATAGCATTTGCTAAAAAGTTCAGAGGGTTACAGCAAAAGCTGGATGCACTTCGTGTACAAAACGGACTGTCTCTTTCGAAGTATTAGGGTTGCGGACGGAAACTCATCTGTTTCAAAAGGGATTTCATTTTCTTGAACTTATTTGAACTCCAGGATTTTTGTGTGTTTAAAATGCACCATTAAAAGCCACATCAGCAATTTTCAACCCTTTCTGACTTCATTTGTTATTTTTCATGTAGTTATTGAATTTGTTTGAGCTAAATGACCATGAAATTTAAAAGCACTACAAACGAACTATGAAAAGGTTGAAAGTTGGCATGGTATCATCATTTCACCCACATAGCATGTGTTAAAAAGTAGAGAGGGTTACGGCAAAAGCTGGATGCACTTCGTGTACAAAACGGACAGTCTCTTTCGAAGTATCAGGGTTTCGAACATAAAGTCATGTGTCACAAAAAGGCATTTCATTTTCTTGAACTTATTTGAGCTCCAGGTTTTTTGTGTATTCAAAATGCACCATCCAAAGCCACATCATCAATTTTCAACCCCTTCTGACTTCATTTGTTATTTTTCATGCAGTTATTGATTTTTTTGAGCTAAATGACCCTGAAATTGAAAAGCACTACAAACGAACTCTGAATAGGTTGAAAGTTGGCATGGTATCATCATTTCACCCACATAGCATTTGCTAAAAAGTTGAGAGGGTTACAGCAAAAGCTGGATGCACTTCGTGTACAAAACGGACAGTCTCTTTCGAAGTATTAGGGTTCCGGACGGAAACTCATCGGTTACAAAAGACATTTCATTTTGTTGAATTTATTTGAACTCCAGGTTTTTTGTGTATTGAAAATGCACCATTCAAAGCCACATCATCAATTATCAACCCCTACTCACTTCATTTGTTATCTTTCATGCAGTTATTAATTTTTTGAGCTAAATGACCCTGAAATTGAAAAGCACTACAAACGAACTCTGAAAAGGTTGAAAGTTGGCATGGTATCATCATTTCACCCACATAGCATGTGCTAAAAAGTTGAGAGGGTTACGGCAAAAGCTGGATGCACTTCGTGTACAAAACGGACAGTGTCTTTCGAAGTATTAGGGTTTCGGACGGAAACTCATCGGTTACAAAAGACATTTCATTTTGTTGAATTTATTTGAACTCCAGGTTTTTTGTGTATTGAAAATGCACCATTCAAAGCCACATCATCAATTATCAACCCCTACTCACTTCATTTGATATCTTTCATGCAGTTATTAATTTTTTGAGCTAAATGAGCCTGAAATTGAAAAGCACTACAAACGAACTCTGAAAAGGTTGAAAGTTCGCATGGTATGATCATTTCACCCACATAGCATTTGCTAAAAAGTTCAGAGGGTTACAGCAAAAGCTGGATGCTCTTCGTGTACAAAACGGACTGTCTCTTTCGAAGTATTAGGGTTGCGGACGGAAACTCATCTGTTTCAAAAGGGATTTCATTTTCTTGAACTTATTTGAACTCCAAGATTTTTGTGTGTTTAAAATGCACCATTAAAAGCCACATCATCAATTTTCCACCCTTTCTGGCTTCATTTGTTATTTTTCATGTAGTTATTGAATTTTTTTGAGCTAAATGACCCTTAAATTGAAAAGCCTTACAAATGAACTCTGAAAAGGTTGAATGTTGGCATGGTATCATCATTTCACCCACATAGCCTGTGTTAAAAAGTTGAGAGGGTTATGGCAAAAGCTGGATGCACTTCGTGTACAAAACGGACAGTCTCTTTCGAAGTATCAGGGTTTCGGACATAAACTCATGTGTCACAAAAAGGCATTTCATTTTCTTGAACTTATTTGAGCTCCAGGTTTTTTGCGTATTCAAAATGCACCATCCAAAGCCACATCATCAATTTTCAACCCCTTCTGACTTCATTTGTTATTTTTCATGCAGTTATTGATTTTTTTGAGCTAAATGACCCTGAAATTGAAAAGCACTACAAACGAACTCTGAGAAGGTTGAAAGTTCGCATGGTATCATCATTTCACCCACATAGCATGTGCTAAAAAGTTGATAGGGTTACAGCAAAAGCTGGATGCACTTCGTGTACAATACAGACAATCTCTTTCGAAGTATTAGGGTTTCGGACGGAAACTCATCGGTTACAAAAGACATTTCATTTTCTTGAATTTATTTTATCTCCAGGTTTTTTGTGTATTGAAAATGCACCAATGCAAGCCACATCATCAATTATCAACCCCTACTCTCTTCATTTGTTATCTTTCATGCAGTTATTGATTTTTGGAGCTAAATGACCCTGAAATTGAAAAGCACTACAAACGAATTCTGAAAAGGTTGAAATTTGGCATGGTATCATCATTTCACCCACATAGCATGTGCTAAAAAGTTGAGAGGGTTACGGCAAAAGCTGGATGCACTTCCTGTACAAAACGTACACTGTCTTTCGAAGTATCAGGGTTTCGGACATAAACTCATCTGTTACAAAAAGGCATTTCATTTTCTTGAACTTATTTGAACTCGAGGCTTTTTGTGTGTTCAAAATGCACCATTAAAAGCCACATCAGCAATTTTCAACCCTTTCTGACTTCATTTGTTATTTTTCATGTAGTTATTGAATTTGTTTGAGCTAAATGACCATGAAATTTAAAAGCACTACAAACGAACTATGAAAAGGTTGAAAGTTGGCATGGTATCATCATTTCACCCACATAGCATGTGTTAAAAAGTAGAGAGGGTTACGGCAAAAGCTGGATGCACTTCGTGTACAAAACGGACAGACTCTTTCGAAGTATCAGGGTTTCGAACATAAAGTCATGTGTCACAAAAAGGCATTTCATTTTCTTGAACTTATTTGAGCTCCAGGTTTTTTGTGTATTCAAAATGCACCATCCAAAGCCACATCATCAATTTTCAACCCCTTCTGACTTCATTTGTTATTTTTCATGCAGTTATTGATTTTTTTGAGCTAAATGACCCGGAAATTGAAAAGCACTACAAACGAACTCTAAATAGGTTGAAAGTTGGCATGGTATCATCATTTCACCCACATAGCATGTGCTAAAAAGTTGAGAGGATTGTAGCAAAAGCTGGATGCACTTCGTGTACAAAACAGACAGTCTCTTTCGAAGTATTAGGGTTTCGGACGGAAACTCATCGGTTACAAAAGACATTTCATTTTGTTGAATTTATTTGAACTCCAGGTTTTTTGTGTATTGAAAATGCACCATTCAAAGCCACATCATCAATTATCAACTCCTACTCACTTCATTTGTTATCTTTCATGCAGTTATTAATTTTTTGAGCTAAATGACCCTGAAATTGAAAAGCACTACAAACGAACTCTGAAAAGGTTGAAAGTTGGCATGGTATCATCATTTCACCCACATAGCATGTGCTAAAAAGTTGAGAGGGTTACGGCAAAAGCTGGATGCACTTCGTGTACAAAACGGACAGTGTCTTCCGAAGTATTAGGGTTTCGGACGGAAACTCATCGGTTACAAAAGACATTTCATTTTGTTGAATTTATTTGAACTCCAGGTTTTTTGTGTATTGAAAATGCACCATTCAAAGCCACATCATCAATTATCAAACCCTACTCACTTCATTTGATATCTTTCATGCAGTTATTAATTTTTTGAGCTAAATGAGCCTGAAATTGAAAAGCACTACAAACGAACTCTGAAAAGGTTGAAAGTTCGCATGGTATCATCATTTCACCCACATAGCATTTGCTAAAAAGTTCAGAGGGTTACAGCAAAAGCTGGATGCACTTCGTGTACAAAACGGACTGTCTCTTTCGAAGTATTAGGGTTGCGGACGGAAACTCATCTGTTTCAAAAGGGATTTCATTTTCTTGAACTTATTTGAACTCCAGGATTTTTGTGTGTTTAAAATGCACCATTAAAAGCCACATCATCAATTTTCAACCCTTTCTGGCTTCATTTGTTATTTTTCATGTAGTTATTGAATTTTTTTGAGCTAAATGACCCTTAAATTGAAAAGCCTTACAAATGAACTCTGAAAAGGTTGAATGTTGGCATGGTATCATCATTTCACCCACATAGCCTGTGTTAAAAAGTTGAGAGGATTATGGCAAAAGCTGGATGCACTTCGTGTACAAAACGGACAGTCTCTTTCGAAGTATCAGGGTTTCGGACATAAACTCATGTGTCACAAAAAGGCATTTCATTTTCTTGAACTTATTTGAGCTCCAGGTTTTTTGCGTATTCAAAATGCACCATCCAAAGCCACATCATCAATTTTCAACCCCTTCTGACTTCATTTGTTATTTTCATGCAGTTATTGATTTTTTTGAGCTAAATGACCCTGAAATTGAAAAGCACTACAAACGAACTCTGAAAAGGTTGAAAGTTCGCATGGTATCATCATTTCACCCACATAGCATGTGCTAAAAAGTTGATAGGGTTACAGCAAAAGCTGGATGCACTTCGTGTACAATACAGACAATCTCTTTCGAAGTATTAGGGTTTCGGACGGAAACTCATCGGTTACAAAAGACATTTCATTTTCTTGAATTTATTTTATCTCCAGGTTTTTTGTGTATTGAAAATGCACCAATGCAAGCCACATCATCAATTATCAACCCCTACTCTCTTCATTTGTTATCTTTCATGCAGTTATTGATTTTTGGAGCTAAATGACCCTGAAATTGAAAAGCACTACAAACGAATTCTGAAAAGGTTGAAATTTGGCATGGTATCATCATTTCACCCACATAGCATGTGCTAAAAAGTTGAGAGGGTTACGGCAAAAGCTGGATGCACTTCCTGTACAAAACGTACACTGTCTTTCGAATTATCAGGGTTTCGGACATAAACTCATCTGTTACAAAAAGGCATTTCATTTTCTTGAACTTATTTGAACTCGAGGCTTTTTGTGTGTTCAAAATGCACCATTAAAAGCCACATCAGCAATTTTCAACCCTTTCTGACTTCATTTGTTATTTTTCATGTAGTTATTGAATTTGTTTGAGCTAAATGACCATGAAATTTAAAAGCACTACAAACGAACTATGAAAAGGTTGAAAGTTGGCATGGTATCATCATTTCACCCACATAGCATGTGTTAAAAAGTAGAGAGGGTTACGGCAAAAGCTGGATGCACTTCGTGTACAAAACGGACACACTCTTTCGAAGTATCAGGGTTTCGAACATAAACTCATGTGTCACAAAAAGGCATTTCATTTTCTTGAACTTATTTGAGCTCCAGGTTTTTTGTGTATTCAAAATGCACCATCCAAAGCCACATCATCAATTTTCAACCCCTTCTGACTTCATTTGTTATTTTTCATGCAGTTATTGATTTTTTTGAGCTAAATGACCCTGAAATTGAAAAGCACTACAAACGAACTCTGAATAGGTTGAAAGTTGGCATGGTATCATCATTTCACCCACATAGCATGTGCTAAAAAGTTGAGAGGATTGTAGCAAAAGCTGGATGCACTTCGTGTACAAAACAGACAGTCTCTTTCGAAGTATTAGGGTTTCGGACGGAAACTCATCGGTTACAAAAGACATTTCATTTTGTTGAATTTATTTGAACTCCAGGTTTTTTGTGTATTGAAAATGCACCATTCAAAGCCACATCATCAATTATCAACCCCTACTCACTTCATTTGTTATCTTTCATGCAGTTATTAATTTTTTGAGCTAAATGACCCTGAAATTGAAAAGCACTACAAACGAACTCTGAAAAGGTTGAAAGTTGGCATGGTATCATCATTTCACCCACATAGCATGTGCTAAAAAGTTGAGAGGGTTACGGCAAAAGCTGGATGCACTTCGTGTACAAAACGGACAGTGTCTTTCGAAGTATTAGGGTTTCGGACGGAAACTCATCGGTTACAAAAGACATTTCATTTTGTTGAATTTATTTGAACTCCAGGTTTTTTGTGTATTGAAAATGCACCATTCAAAGCCACATCATCAATTATCAACCCCTACTCACTTCATTTGATATCTTTCATGCAGTTATTAATTTTTTGAGCTAAATGAGCCTGAAATTGAAAAGCACTACAAACGAACTCTGAAAAGGTTGAAAGTTCGCATGGTATCATCATTTCACCCACATAGCATTTGCTAAAAAGTTCAGAGGGTTACAGCAAAAGCTGGATGCACTTCGTGTACAAAACGGACTGTCTCTTTCAAAGTATTAGGGTTGCGGACGGAAACTCATCTGTTTCAAAAGGGATTTCATTTTCTTGAACTTATTTGAACTCCAGGATTTTTGTGTGTTTAAAATGCACCATTAAAAGCCACATCATCAATTTTCAACCCTTTCTGGCTTCATTTGTTATTTTTCATGTAGTTATTGAATTTTTTTGAGCTAAATGACCCTTAAATTGAAAAGCCTTACAAATGAACTCTGAAAAGGTTGAATGTTGGCATGGTATCATCATTTCACCCACATAGCCTATGTTAAAAAGTTGAGAGGGTTACGGCAAAAGCTGGATGCACTTCGTGTACAAAACGGACAGTCTCTTTCGAAGTATCAGGGTTTCGGACATAAACTCATGTGTCACAAAAAGGCATTTCATTTTCTTGAACTTATTTGAGCTCCAGGTTTTTTGCGTATTCAAAATGCACCATCCAAAGCCACATCATCAATTTTCAACCCCTTCTGACTTCATTTGTTATTTTTCATGCAGTTATTGATTTTTTTGAGCTAAATGACCCTGAAATTGAAAAGCACTACAAACGAACTCTGAAAAGGTTGAAAGTTCGCATGGTATCATCATTTCACCCACATAGCATGTGCTAAAAAGTTGATAGGGTTACAGCAAAAGCTGGATGCACTTCGTGTACAATACAGACAATCTCTTTCGAAGTATTAGGGTTTCGGACGGAAACTCATCGGTTACAAAAGACATTTCATTTTCTTGAATTTATTTGAACTCCAGGTTTTTTGTGTATTGAAAATGCACCAATGCAAGCCACATCATCAATTATCAACCCCTACTCTCTTCATTTGTTATCTTTCATGCAGTTATTGATTTTTGGAGCTAAATGACCCTGAAATTGAAAAGCACTACAAACGAATTCTGAAAAGGTTGAAATTTGGCATGGTATCATCATTTCACCCACATAGCATGTGCTAAAAAGTTGAGAGGGTTACGGCAAAATCTGGATGCACTTCCTGTACAAAACGGACAGTCTCTTTCGAAGTATCAGGGTTTCGGACATAAACTCATGTGTCACAAAAAGGCATTTCATTTTCTTGAACTTATTTGAACTCCAGGCTTTTTGTGTGTTCAAAATGCACCATTAAAAGCCACATCATCAATTTTCAACCCTTTCTGACTTCATTTGTTATTTTTCATGTAGTTATTGAATTTGTTTGAGCTAAATGACCATGAAATTTAAAAGCACTACAAACGAACTATGAAAAGGTTGAAATTTGGCATGGTATCATCATTTCACCCACATAGCATGTGCTAAAAAGTTGAGAGGGTTACGGCAAAAGCTGGATGCACTTCCTGTACAAAACGTACAGTGTCTTTCGAAGTATCAGGGTTTCGGACATAAACTCATCTGTTACAAAAAGGCATTTCATTTTCTTGAACTTATTTGAACTCCAGGCTTTTTGTGTGTTTAAAATGCACCATTAAAAGCCACATCAGCAATTTTCAACCCTTTCTGACTTCATTTGTTATTTTTCATGTAGTTATTGAATTTGTTTGAGCTAAATGACCATGAAATTTAAAAGCACTACAAACGAACTATGAAAAGGTTGAAAGTTGGCATGGTATCATCATTTCACCCACATAGCATGTGTTAAAAAGTAGAGAGGGTTACGGCAAAAGCTGGATGCACTTCGTGTACAAAACGGACAGTCTCTTTCGAAGTATCAGGGTTTCGAACATAAAGTCATGTGTCACAAAAAGGCATTTCATTTTCATGAACTTATTTGAGCTCCAGGTTTTTTGTGTATTCAAAATGCACCATCCAAAGCCACATCATCAATTTTCAACCCCTTCTGACTTCATTTGTTATTTTTCATGCAGTTATTGATTTTTTTTGAGCTAAATGACCCTGAAATTGAAAAGCACTACAAACGAACTCTGAAAAGGTTGAAATTTCGCATGGTATCATCATTTCACCCACATAGCATTTGCTAAAAAGTTGAGAGGGTTACAGCAAAAGCTGGATGCACTTCGTGTACAAAACGGACAGTCTCTTTCGAAGTATTAGGGTTGCGGACGGAAACTCATCTGTTTCAAAAGGGATTTCATTTTCTTGAACTTATTTGAACTCCAGGATTTTTGTGTGTTTAAAATGCACCATTAAAAGCCACATCATCAATTTTCAACCCTTTCTGGCTTCATTTGTTATTTTTCATGTAGTTATTGAATTTTTTGAGCTAAATGACCCTTAAATTGAAAAGCCTTACAAATGAACTCTGAAAAGGTTGAATGTTGGCATGGTATCATCATTTCACCCACATAGCATGTGTTAAAAAGTTGAGAGGGTTACGGCAAAAGCTGGATGCACTTCGTGTACAAAACCAACAGTCTCTTTCGAAGTATCAGGGTTTCGGACATAAACTCATGTGTCACAAAAAGGCATTTCATTTTCATGAAATTATTTGAGCTCCAGGTTTTTTGCGTATTCAAAATGCACCATCCAAAGCCACATCATCAATTTTCAACCCCTTCTGACTTCATTTGTTATTTTTCATGCAGTTATTGATTTTTTTGAGCTAAATGACCCTGAAATTGAAAAGCCTTACAAATGAACTCTGAAAAGGTTGAATGTTGGCATGGTATCATCATTTCACCCACATAGCCTATGTTAAAAAGTTGAGAGGGTTACGGCAAAAGATGGATGCACTTCGTGTACAAAACGGACAGTCTCTTTCGAAGTATCAGGGTTTCGGACATAAACTCATGTGTCACAAAAAGGCATTTCATTTTGTTGAACTTATTTGAGCTCCAGGTTTTTTGCGTATTCAAAATGCACCATCCAAAGCCACATCATCAATTTTCAACCCCTTCTGACTTCATTTGTTATTTTTCATGCAGTTATTGATTTTTTTGAGCTAAATGACCCTGAAATTGAAAAGCACTACAAACGAACTCTGAAAAGGTTGAAAGTTCGCATGGTATCATCATTTCACCCACATAGCATGTGCTAAAAAGTTGATAGGGTTACAGCAAAAGCAGGATGCACTTCGTGTACAATACAGACAATCTCTTTCGAAGTATTAGGGTTTCGGACGGAAACTCATCGGTTACAAAAGACATTTCATTTTCTTGAATTTATTTGAACTCCAGGTTTTTTGTGTATTGAAAATGCACCAATGCAAGCCACATCATCAATTATCAACCCCTACTCTCTTCATTTGTTATCTTTCATGCAGTTATTGATTTTTGGAGCTAAATGACCCTGAAATTGAAAAGCACTACAAACGAATTCTGAAAAGGTTGAAATTTGGCATGGTATCATCATTTCACCCACATAGCATGTGCTAAAAAGTTGAGAGGGTTACGGCAAAAGCTGGATGCACTTCCTGTACAAAACGGACAGTCTCTTTCGAAGTATCAGGGTTTCGGACATAAACTCATGTGTCACAAAAAGGCATTTCATTTTCTTGAACTTATTTGAACTCCAGGCTTTTTGTGTGTTCAAAATGCACCATTAAAAGCCACATCATCAATTTTCAACCCTTTCTGACTTCATTTGTTATTTTTCATGTAGTTATTGAATTTGTTTGAGCTAAATGACCATGAAATTTAAAAGCACTACAAACGAACTATGAAAAGGTTGAAATTTGGCATGGTATCATCATTTCACCCACATAGCATGTGCTAAAAAGTTGAGAGGGTTACGGCAAAAGCTGGATGCACTTCCTGTACAAAACGTACAGTGTCTTTCGAAGTATCAGGGTTTCGGACATAAACTCATCTGTTACAAAAAGGCATTTCATTTTCTTGAACTTATTTGAACTCCAGGCTTTTTGTGTGTTTAAAATGCACCATTAAAAGCCACATCAGCAATTTTCAACCCTTTCTGACTTCATTTGTTATTTTTCATGTAGTTATTGAATTTGTTTGAGCTAAATGACCATGAAATTTAAAAGCACTACAAACGAACTATGAAAAGGTTGAAAGTTGGCATGGTATCATCATTTCACCCACATAGCATGTGTTAAAAAGTAGAGAGGGTTACGGCAAAAGCTGGATGCACTTCGTGTACAAAACGGACAGTCTCTTTCGTAGTATCAGGGTTTCGAACATAAAGTCATGTGTCACAAAAGGCATTTCATTTTCATGAACTTATTTGAGCTCCAGGTTTTTTGTGTATTCAAAATGCACCATCCAAAGCCACATCATCAATTTTCAACCCCTTCTAACTTCATTTGTTATTTTTCATGCAGTTATTGATTTTTTTTGAGCTAAATGACCCTGAAATTGAAAAGCACTCCAAACGAACTCTGAAAAGGTTGAAATTTCGCATGGTATCATCATTTCACCCACATAGCATTTGCTAAAAAGTTGAGAGGGTTACAGCAAAAGCTGGATGCACTTCGTGTACAAAACGGACAGTCTCTTTCGAAGTATTAGGGTTGCGGACGGAAACTCATCTGTTTCAAAAGGGATTTCATTTTCTTGAACTTATTTGAACTCCAGGATTTTTGTGTGTTTAAAATGCACCATTAAAAGCCACATCATCAATTTTCAACCCTTTCTGGCTTCATTTGTTATTTTTCATGTAGTTATTGAATTTTTTGAGCTAAATGACCCTTAAATTGAAAAGCCTTACAAATGAACTCTGAAAAGGTTGAATGTTGGCATGGTATCATCATTTCACCCACATAGCATGTGTTAAAAAGTTGAGAGGGTTACGGCAAAAGCTGGATGCACTTCGTGTACAAAACCGACAGTCTCTTTCGAAGTATCAGGGTTTCGGACATAAACTCATGTGTCACAAAAAGGCATTTCATTTTCATGAAATTATTTGAGCTCCAGGTTTTTTGTGTATTCAAAATGCACCATCCAAAGCCACATCATCAATTTTCAACCCCTTCTGACTTCATTTGTTATTTTTCATGCAGTTATTGATTTTTTTTGAGCTAAATGACCCTGAAATTGAAAAGCACTACAAACGAACTCTGAAAAGGTTGAAAGTTCGCATGGTATCATCATTTCACCCACATAGCATGTGCTAAAAAGTCGATAGGGTTACAGCAAAAGCTGGATGCACTTCGTGTACAAAACGGACGGTCTCTTTCGAAGTATCACGGTTGCGGAACATAAACTCATCTGTTACAAAAGGCATTTCATTTTCTTGAACTTATTTGAACTCCAAGCTTTTTGTATGTTCAAAATGCACCATTCAAAGCCACATCATCAATTTTCAACCCCTTTTGACTTCATTTGGTATTTTTCATGCACTTACTAATTTTTTTGAGCTAAATGACCCTGAAATTGAAAAGCACTACAAACGAACTCTTAAAAGGTTGAAAGTTGGCACGGTATCATCATTTCACCCACATAGCATGTTCTAAAAATTTGAGAGGGTTATGGCAAAAGCTAGATGCATTTCGTGTACAAAACAGAAAGTCTCTTTCGAAGTATCAGGGTTTCGGACGTAAACTCATCGGTTACAAAAGATATTTCATTTTATATAATATATTTGAACTCCAGATTTTTTGTGTATTAAAAATGCACCATTCAAAGCCACATCATCAATTTTCAACCCCTTTTGACTTCATTTGGTATTTTTCATGCACTTACTAATTTTTTTGAGCTAAATGACCCTGAAATTGAAAAGCACTACAAACGAACTCTGAAAAGGTTGAATGTTGGCATGGTATCATCATTTCACCCACATAGCATGTGTTAAAAAGTTGAGAGGGTTACGGCAAAAGCTGGATGCACTTCGTGTACAAAACCAACAGTCTCTTTCGAAGTATCAGGGTTTCGGACATAAACTCATGTGTCACAAAAAGGCATTTCATTTTCATGAAATTATTTGAGCTCCAGGTTTTTTGCGTATTCAAAATGCACCATCCAAAGCCACATCATCAATTTTCAACCCCTTCTGACTTCATTTGTTATTTTTCATGCAGTTATTGATTTTTTTGAGCTAAATGACCCTGAAATTGAAAAGCCTTACAAATGAACTCTGAAAAGGTTGAATGTTGGCATGGTATCATCATTTCACCCACATAGCCTATGTTAAAAAGTTGAGAGGGTTACGGCAAAAGATGGATGCACTTCGTGTACAAAACGGACAGTCTCTTTCGAAGTATCAGGGTTTCGGACATAAACTCATGTGTCACAAAAAGGCATTTCATTTTGTTGAACTTATTTGAGCTCCAGGTTTTTTGCGTATTCAAAATGCACCATCCAAAGCCACATCATCAATTTTCAACCCCTTCTGACTTCATTTGTTATTTTTCATGCAGTTATTGATTTTTTTGAGCTAAATGACCCTGAAATTGAAAAGCACTACAAACGAACTCTGAAAAGGTTGAAAGTTCGCATGGTATCATCATTTCACCCACATAGCATGTGCTAAAAAGTTGATAGGGTTACAGCAAAAGCAGGATGCACTTCGTGTACAATACAGACAATCTCTTTCGAAGTATTAGGGTTTCGGACGGAAACTCATCGGTTACAAAAGACATTTCATTTTCTTGAATTTATTTGAACTCCAGGTTTTTTGTGTATTGAAAATGCACCAATGCAAGCCACATCATCAATTATCAACCCCTACTCTCTTCATTTGTTATCTTTCATGCAGTTATTGATTTTTGGAGCTAAATGACCCTGAAATTGAAAAGCACTACAAACGAATTCTGAAAAGGTTGAAATTTGGCATGGTATCATCATTTCACCCACATAGCATGTGCTAAAAAGTTGAGAGGGTTACGGCAAAAGCTGGATGCACTTCCTGTACAAAACGGACAGTCTCTTTCGAAGTATCAGGGTTTCGGACATAAACTCATGTGTCACAAAAAGGCATTTCATTTTCTTGAACTTATTTGAACTCCAGGCTTTTTGTGTGTTCAAAATGCACCATTAAAAGCCACATCATCAATTTTCAACCCTTTCTGACTTCATTTGTTATTTTTCATGTAGTTATTGAATTTGTTTGAGCTAAATGACCATGAAATTTAAAAGCACTACAAACGAACTATGAAAAGGTTGAAATTTGGCATGGTATCATCATTTCACCCACATAGCATGTGCTAAAAAGTTGAGAGGGTTACGGCAAAAGCTGGATGCACTTCCTGTACAAAACGTACAGTGTCTTTCGAAGTATCAGGGTTTCGGACATAAACTCATCTGTTACAAAAAGGCATTTCATTTTCTTGAACTTATTTGAACTCCAGGCTTTTTGTGTGTTTAAAATGCACCATTAAAAGCCACATCAGCAATTTTCAACCCTTTCTGACTTCATTTGTTATTTTTCATGTAGTTATTGAATTTGTTTGAGCTAAATGACCATGAAATTTAAAAGCACTACAAACGAACTATGAAAAGGTTGAAAGTTGGCATGGTATCATCATTTCACCCACATAGCATGTGTTAAAAAGTAGAGAGGGTTACGGCAAAAGCTGGATGCACTTCGTGTACAAAACGGACAGTCTCTTTCGTAGTATCAGGGTTTCGAACATAAAGTCATGTGTCACAAAAAGGCATTTCATTTTCATGAACTTATTTGAGCTCCAGGTTTTTTGTGTATTCAAAATGCACCATCCAAAGCCACATCATCAATTTTCAACCCCTTCTAACTTCATTTGTTATTTTTCATGCAGTTATTGATTTTTTTTGAGCTAAATGACCCTGAAATTGAAAAGCACTCCAAACGAACTCTGAAAAGGTTGAAATTTCGCATGGTATCATCATTTCACCCACATAGCATTTGCTAAAAAGTTGAGAGGGTTACAGCAAAAGCTGGATGCACTTCGTGTACAAAACGGACAGTCTCTTTCGAAGTATTAGGGTTGCGGACGGAAACTCATCTGTTTCAAAAGGGATTTCATTTTCTTGAACTTATTTGAACTCCAGGATTTTTGTGTGTTTAAAATGCACCATTAAAAGCCACATCATCAATTTTCAACCCTTTCTGGCTTCATTTGTTATTTTTCATGTAGTTATTGAATTTTTTGAGCTAAATGACCCTTAAATTGAAAAGCCTTACAAATGAACTCTGAAAAGGTTGAATGTTGGCATGGTATCATCATTTCACCCACATAGCATGTGTTAAAAAGTTGAGAGGGTTACGGCAAAAGCTGGATGCACTTCGTGTACAAAACCGACAGTCTCTTTCGAAGTATCAGGGTTTCGGACATAAACTCATGTGTCACAAAAAGGCATTTCATTTTCATGAAATTATTTGAGCTCCAGGTTTTTTGTGTATTCAAAATGCACCATCCAAAGCCACATCATCAATTTTCAACCCCTTCTGACTTCATTTGTTATTTTTCATGCAGTTATTGATTTTTTTTGAGCTAAATGACCCTGAAATTGAAAAGCACTACAAACGAACTCTGAAAAGGTTGAAAGTTCGCATGGTATCATCATTTCACCCACATAGCATGTGCTAAAAAGTCGATAGGGTTACAGCAAAAGCTGGATGCACTTCGTGTACAAAACGGACGGTCTCTTTCGAAGTATCACGGTTGCGGAACATAAACTCATCTGTTACAAAAGGCATTTCATTTTCTTGAACTTATTTGAACTCCAAGCTTTTTGTATGTTCAAAATGCACCATTCAAAGCCACATCATCAATTTTCAACCCCTTTTGACTTCATTTGGTATTTTTCATGCACTTACTAATTTTTTTGAGCTAAATGACCCTGAAATTGAAAAGCACTACAAACGAACTCTTAAAAGGTTGAAAGTTGGCACGGTATCATCATTTCACCCACATAGCATGTTCTAAAAATTTGAGAGGGTTATGGCAAAAGCTAGATGCATTTCGTGTACAAAACAGAAAGTCTCTTTCGAAGTATCAGGGTTTCGGACGTAAACTCATCGGTTACAAAAGATATTTCATTTTATATAATATATTTGAACTCCAGATTTTTTGTGTATTAAAAATGCACCATTCAAAGCCACATCATCAATTTTCAACCCCTTTTGACTTCATTTGGTATTTTTCATGCACTTACTAATTTTTTTGAGCTAAATGACCCTGAAATTGAAAAGCACTACAAACGAACTCTGAAAAGGTTGAAAGTTGGCATGGTATCATCATTTCACCCACATAGCATGTGCTAAAAAGTTGAGAGGGTTACGGCAAAAGCTGGATGCACTTCATGTACAAAACGGACAGTGTCTTCCGAGGTATCAGGGTTTCGGACATAAACTCATCTGTTACAAAAAGGCATTTCATTTTCTTGAACTTATTTGAACTCCAGGCTTTTTGTGTGTTCAAAATGTACCATTAAAAGCCACATCATCAATTTTCAACCCTTTCTGACTTCATTTGTTATTTTTCATGTAGTTATTGAATTTTTTTGAGCAAAATGACCCTGAAATTTAAAAGCACTACAAACGAACTATGAAATGGTTGAAAGTTGGCATGGTATCATCATTTCACCCACATAGCATGTGCTAAAAAGTTGAGAGGATTACGGCAAAAGCTGGATGCACCTCGTGTACAAAACGGATAGTCTCTTTCGAAGTATCAGGGTTTCGGACATAAACTCATGTGTCACAAAAAGGCATTTCATTTTCTTGAACTTATTTGAGCTCCAGGTTTTTTGTGTATTCAAAATGCACCATCCAAAGACACATCATCAATTTTGAACCCCTTCTGACTTCATTTGTTATTTTTCATGCAGTTATAGATTTTTTTGAGATAAATGACCCTGAAATTGAAAAGCACTACAAACGAACTCTGAAAAGGTTGAAAGTTGGCAATGTATCACCATTTCACCCACATAGCATGTGCTAAAAAGTTGAGAGGGTTACGGAAAAAGCTAGATGCACTTCGTGTACAAAACGGACAGTGTCTTTCGAAGTATCAGGGTTTCGGACATAAACTCGGCTGTTACAAAAAGGCATTTCATTTTCTTGAACTTATTTGAACTCCAAAATTTTTGTGTGTTCAAAATGGACCACTAAAAGCCACATCATCAATTTTCAACCCTTTCTGACTTCATTTGTTATTTTTCATGCAGTTGTTGAATTTTTTGAGCTAAATGACCCTGAAATTCAAAAGCACTACAAATGAACTCTGAAAAGGTTGAAAGTTGGCATGGTATCATCATTTCACCCACATAGCATGTGTTAAAAAGTTGAGAGGGTTACAGCAAAAGCTGGATGCACTTCGTGTACAAAACGGACAGTCTCTTTCGAAGTATCAGGGTTGCGGACGGAAACTCATCTGTTTCAAAAGGGATTTCATTTTCTTGAACTTATTTGAACTCCAGGATTTTTGTGTGTTTAAAATGCACCATTCAAAGCCACATCATCAATTTTCAACCCTTTCTGGCTTCATTTGTTAGTTTTCATGCAGTTATTCATTTGTTTGAGCTAAATGACCCTGAAATTGGAAAGCCCTACAAATCAACTCTGAAAAGGTTGAACGTTGGCATGGTATCATCATTTCACCCACATAGCATGTGCTAAAAAGTTGAGAGGGTTATGGCAAAAGTTGGATGCACTTCGTGTACAAAACGGACAGTCTCTTTCGAAGTATCAGGGTTTCGGACGGAAACTCATCTATTACAAAAGGCATTTACTTTTCTTGAACTTATTTGAACTCTAGGATTTTTGTGTGTTCAAAATGCACCATTCAAAGCCACATCATAAATTTTCAACCCTTTCTGAGTTCATTTGTTATTTTTCATGCAGTTATTGAATTTGTTTGAGCTAAATGACCCTGAAATTTAAAAGCACTACAAACGAACTCTGAAAAGGTTCAAAGTTGGCATGGTGTCATCATTTCACACACATAGCATGTGTTAAAAAGTTGAGAGGGTTACGGCAAAAGCAGGATGCACTTCATGTACAAAACGGACAGTCTCTTTTGAAGTATCAGGGTTTCGGACATAAACTAATCTGTTACAAAAAAGCATTTCATTTTCTTGAACTTATTTGAACTTCAGGCTTTTGTGTGTTCAAAATGCACCATTCAAAGCCACATCATCAATTTTCAACCCTTTGTGACTTCATTTGTTATTTTTCATGAAGTTATTGATTTTTTTGAGCTAAGTGACCCTGAAATTGAAAAGCTTTACAAATGAGCTGTGAAAACGTTGAAAGTTGGCATGGTATCATCATTTCACCCACATAACATGTGCTTAAGATTTGAGAGGGTTATGGCAAAATCTGGATGCACTTCGTGTACAAAACGGACAGTCTCTTTCGAAGTATCACGGTTTCGGCACATAAACTCATCTGTTACAAAAGGCATTTCATTTTCTTGAACTTATTTGAACTCCAAGCTTTTTGTATGTTCAAAATGCACCATTCAAAGCCACATCATCAATTTTCTACCCCTTCTGACTTCATTTGGTATTTTTCATTTACTTACTAATTTTTTTGAGCTAAATGACCCTGAAATTGAAAAGCACTACAAACGAACTTTGAAAAGGTTGAAAGTTGGCATGGTATCATCATTGCACCCACATAGCATGTGCTAAAAAGTTGAGAGGGTTACGGCAAAAGCTGGATGCACTTCGTGTACAAAACGGACAGTCTTTTTCGAAGTATCAGGGTTTCGGATATAAACTCATCTGTTACAAAAAGGCATTTCATTTTCTTGAACTTATTTGAACTGTAGACTTTTTGTGTGTTCAAAATGCACCATTCAAAACCAGATCATCAATTTTCAACCTTTTCTGACTTCATTTGTTATTTTTCATGCAGTTATTGATTTTTTTGAGCTAAATGACCCTGAAATTGAAAAGCACTACAAACGAACTCTGAATAGGTTGAAAGTTGGCATGGTATCATCATTTCAGCCACATAGCATGTGTTAAAAAGTTGAGAGGATTGTAGCAAAAGCTGGATGCACTTCGTGTACAAAACAGACAGTCTCTTTCGAAGTATTAGGGTTTCGGACGGAAACTCATCGGTTACAAAAGACATTTCATTTTGTTGAATTTATTTGAACTCCAGGTTTTTTGTGTATTGAAAATGCACCATTCAAAGCCACATCATCAATTATCAACCCCTACTCACGTCATTTGTTATCTTTCATGCAGTTATTAATTTTTTGAGCTAAATGACCCTGAAATTGAAAAGCACTACAAACGAACTCTGAAAAGGTTGAAAGTTGGCATGGTATCATCATTTCACCCACATAGCATGTGCTAAAAAGTTGAGAGGGTTACGGCAAAAGCTGGATGCACTTCGTGTACAAAACGGACAGTGTCTTTCGAAGTATTAGGGTTTCGGACGGAAACTCATCGGTTACAAAAGACATTTCATTTTGTTGAATTTATTTGAACTCCAGGTTTTTTGTGTATTGAAAATGCACCATTCAAAGCCACATCATCAATTATCAACCCCTACTCACTTCATTTGATATCTTTCATGCAGTTATTAATTTTTTGAGCTAAATGAGCCTGAAATTGAAAAGCACTACAAACGAACTCTGAAAAGGTTGAAAGTTCGCATGGTATCATCATTTCACCCACATAGCATTTGCTAAAAAGTTCAGAGGGTTACAGCAAAAGCTGGATGCACTTCGTGTACAAAACGGACTGTCTCTTTCGAAGTATTAGGGTTGCGGACGGAAACTCATCTGTTTCAAAAGGGATTTCATTTTCTTGAACTTATTTGAACTCCAGGATTTTTGTGTGTTTAAAATGCACCATTAAAAGCCACATCATCAATTTTCAACCCTTTCTGGCTTCATTTGTTATTTTTCATGTAGTTATTGAATTTTTTTGAGCTAAATGACCCTTAAATTGAAAAGCCTTACAAATGAACTCTGAAAAGGTTGAATGTTGGCATGGTATCATCATTTCACCCACATAGCCTATGTTAAAAAGTTTACAGGGTTACGGCAAAAGCTGGATGCACTTCGTGTACAAAACGGACAGTCTCTTTCGAAGTATCAGGGTTTCGGACATAAACTCATGTGTCACAAAAAGGCATTTCATTTTCTTGAACTTATTTGAGCTCCAGGTTTTTTGCGTATTCAAAATGCACCATCCAAAGCCACATCATCAATTTTCAACCCCTTCTGACTTCATTTGTTATTTTTCATGCAGTTATTGATTTTTTTGAGCTAAATGACCCTGAAATTGAAAAGCACTACAAACGAATTCTGAAAAGGTTGAAATTTGGCATGGTATCATCATTTCACCCACATAGCATGTGCTAAAAAGTTGAGAGGGTTACGGCAAAAGCTGGATGCACTTCCTGTACAAAACGGACAGTCTCTTTCGAAGTATCAGGGTTTCGGACATAAACTCATGTGTCACAAAAAGGCATTTCATTTTCTTGAACTTATTTGAACTCCAGGCTTTTTGTGTGTTCAAAATGCACCATTAAAAGCCACATCATCAATTTTCAACCCTTTCTGACTTCATTTGTTATTTTTCATGTAGTTATTGAATTTGTTTGAGCTAAATGACCATGAAATTTAAAAGCACTACAAACGAACTATGAAAAGGTTGAAATTTGGCATGGTATTATCATTTCACCCACATAGCATGTGCTAAAAAGTTGAGAGGGTTACGGCAAAAGCTGGATGCACTTCCTGTACAAAACGTACAGTGTCTTTCGAAGTATGAGGGTTTCGGACATAAACTCATCTGTTACAAAAAGGCATTTCATTTTCTTGAACTTATTTGAACTCCAGGCTTTTTGTGTGTTTAAAATGCACCATTAAAAGCCACATCAGCAATTTTCAACCCTTTCTGACTTCATTTGTTATTTTTCATGTAGTTATTGAATTTGTTTGAGCTAAATGACCATGAAATTTAAAAGCACTACAAACGAACTATGAAAAGGTTGAAAGTTGGCATGGTATCATCATTTCACCCACATAGCATGTGTTAAAAAGTAGAGAGGGTTACGGCAAAAGCTGGATGCACTTCGTGTACAAAACGGACAGTCTCTTTCGAAGTATCAGGGTTTCGAACATAAAGTCATGTGTCACAAAAAGGCATTTCATTTTCATGAACTTATTTGAGCTCCAGGTTTTTTGTGTATTCAAAATGCACCATCCAAAGCCACATCATCAATTTTCAACCCCTTCTGACTTCATTTGTTATTTTTCATGCAGTTATTGATTTTTTTTGAGCTCAATGACCCTGAAATTGAAAAGCACTACAAACGAACTCTGAAAAGGTTGAAATTTCGCATGGTATCATCATTTCACCCACATAGCATTTGCTAAAAAGTTGAGAGGGTTACAGCAAAAGCTGGATGCACTTCGTGTACAAAACGGACAGTCTCTTTCGAAGTATTAGGGTTGCGGACGGAAACTCATCTGTTTCAAAAGGGATTTCATTTTCTTGAACTTATTTGAACTCCAGGATTTTTGTGTGTTTAAAATGCACCATTAAAAGCCACATCATCAATTTTCAACCCTTTCTGGCTTCATTTGTTATTTTTCATGTAGTTATTGAATTTTTTGAGCTAAATGACCCTTAAATTGAAAAGCCGTACAAATGAACTCTGAAAAGGTTGAATGTTGGCATGGTATCATCATTTCACCCACATAGCATGTGTTAAAAAGTTGAGAGGGTTACGGCAAAAGCTGGATGCACTTCGTGTACAAAACCGACAGTCTCTTTCGAAGTATCAGGGTTTCGGACATAAACTCATGTGTCACAAAAAGGCATTTCATTTTCATGAAATTATTTGAGCTCCAGGTTTTTTGTGTATTCAAAATGCACCATCCAAAGCCACATCATCAATTTTCAACCCCTTCTGACTTCATTTGTTATTTTTCATGCAGTTATTGATTTTTTGAGCTAAATGACCCTGAAATTGAAAAGCACTACAAACGAACTCTGAAAAGGTTGAAAGTTCGCAAGGTATCATCATTTCACCCACATAGCATGTGCTAAAAAGTTGATAGGGTTACAGCAAAAGCTGGATGCACTTCGTGTACAAAACGGACGGTCTCTTTCGAAATATCAGGGTTGCGGAACATAAACTCATCTGCTACAAAAGGCATTTCATTTTCTTGAACTTATTTGAACTCCAAGCTTTTTGTATGTTCAAAATGCACCATTCAAAGCCACATCATCAATTTTCAACCCCTTTTGACTTCATTTGGTATTTTTCATGCACTTACTAATTTTTTTGAGCTAAATGACCCTGAAATTGAAAAGCACTACAAACGAACTCTTAAAAGGTTGAAAGTTGGCACGGTATCATCATTTCACCCACATAGCATGTTCTAAAAATTTGAGAGGGTTATGGCAAAAGCTAGATGCATTTCGTGTACAAAACAGACAGTCTCTTTCGAAGTATCAGGGTTTCGGACGGAAACTCATCGGTTACAAAAGATATTTCATTTTATATAATATATTTGAACTCCAGATTTTTTGTGTATTAAAAATGCACCATTCAAAGCCACATCATCAATTTTCAACCCCTTTTGACTTCATTTGGTATTTTTCATGCACTTACTAATTTTTTTGAGCTAAATGACCCTGAAATTGAAAAGCACTACAAACGAACTCTGAAAAGGTTGAAAGTTGGCATGGTATCATCATTTCACCCACATAGCATGTGCTAAAAAGTTGAGAGGGTTACGGCAAAAGCTGGATGCACTTCATGTACAAAACGGACAGTCTTTTTCGAAGTATCAGGGTTTCGGACATAAACTCATCTGTTACAAAAAGGCATTTCATTTTCTTGAACTTATTTGAACTCCAGGCTTTTTGTGTGTTAAAAATGTACCATTAAAAGCCACATCATCAATTTTCAACCCTTTCTGACTTCATTTGTTATTTTTCATGTAGTTATTGAATTTTTTTGAGCAAAATGACCCTGAAATTTAAAAGCACTACAAACGAACTATGAAATGGTTGAAAGTTGGCATGGTATCATCATTTCACCCACATAGCATGTGCTAAAAAGTTGAGAGGATTACGGCAAAAGCTGGATGCACTTCGTGTACAAAACGGACAGTCTCTTTCGAAGTATCAGGGTTTCGGACATAAACTCATGTGTCACAAAAAAGCATTTCATTTTCTTGAACTTATTTGAGCTCCAGGTTTTGTGTGTATTCAAAATGCACCATCCAAAGCCACATCATCAATTTTGAACCCCTTCTGACTTCATTTGTTATTTTTCATGCAGTTATTGATTTTTTTGAGATAAATGACCCTGAAATTGAAAAGCACTACAAACGAACTCTGAAAAGGTTGAAAGTTGGCAATGTATCACCATTTCACCCACATAGCATGTGCTAAAAAGTTGAGAGGGTTACGGAAAAAGCTAGATGCACTTCGTGTACAAAACGGATAGTGTCTTTCGAAGTATCAGGGTTTCGGACATAAACTCAGCTGTTACAAAAAGGCATTTCATTTTCTTGAACTTATTTGAACTCCAAAATTTTTGTGTGTTCAAAATGGACCACTAAAAGCCACATCATCAATTTTCAACCCTTTCTGACTTCATTTGTTATTTTTCATGCAGTTGTTGAATTTTTTGAGCTAAATGACCCTGAAATTCAAAAGCACTACAAATGAACTCTGAAAAGGTTGAAAGTTGGCATGGTATCATCATTTCACCCACATAGCATGTGTTAAAAAGTTGAGAGGGTTACAGCAAAAGCTGGATGCACTTCGTGTACAAAACGGACAGTCTCTTTCGAAGTATCACGGTTGCGGACGGAAACTCATCTGTTTCAAAAGGGATTTCATTTTCTTGAACTTATTTGAACTCCAGGATTTTTGTGTGTTTAAAATGCACCATTCAAAGCCACATCATCAATTTTCAACCCTTTCTGGCTTCATTTGTTAGTTTTCATGCAGTTATTCATTTGTTTGAGCTAAATGACCCTGAAATTGGAAAGCCCTACAAATCAACTCTGAAAAGGTTGAACGTTGGCATGGTATCATCATTTCACCCACATAGCATGTGCTAAAAAGTTGAGAGGGTTATGGCAAAAGTTGGATGCACTTCGTGTACAAAACGGACAGTCTCTTTCGAAGTATCAGGGTTTCGGACGGAAACTCATCTATTACAAAGGGCATTTACTTTTCTTGAACTTATTTGAACTCTAGGATTTTTGTGTGTTCAAAATGCACCATTCAAAGCCACATCATAAATTTTCAACCCTTTCTGAGTTCATTTGTTATTTTTCATGCAGTTATTGAATTTGTTTGAGCTAAATGACCCTGAAATTTAAAAGCACTACAAACGAACTCTGAAAAGGTTGAAAGTTGGCATGGTGTCATCATTTCACACACATAGCATGTGTTAAAAAGTTGAGAGGGTTACGGCAAAAGCAGGATGCACTTCATGTACAAAACGGACAGTCTCTTTTGAAGTATCAGGGTTTCGGACATAAACTAATCTGTTACAAAAAAGCATTTCATTTTCTTGAACTTATTTGAACTTCAGGCTTTTGTGTGTTCAAAATGCACCATTCAAAGCCACATCATCAATTTTCAACCCTTTGTGACTTCATTTGTTATTTTTCATGCAGTTATTGATTTTTTTGAGCTAAGTGACCCTGAAATTGAAAAGCTTTACAAATGAGCTGTGAAAACGTTGAAAGTTGGCATGGTATCATCATTTCACCCACATAACATGTGCTTAAGATTTGAGAGGGTTATGGCAAAATCTGGATGCACTTCGTGTACAAAACGGACAGTCTCTTTCGAAGTATCACGGTTTCGGCACATAAACTCATCTGTTACAAAAGGCATTTCATTTTCTTGAACTTATTTGAACTCCAAGCTTTTTGTATGTTCAAAATGCACCATTCAAAGCCACATCATCAATTTTCTACCCCTTCTGACTTCATTTGGTATTTTTCATTTACTTACTAATTTTTTTGAGCTAAATGACCCTGAAATTTAAAAGCACTACAAAAGAACTCTGAAAAGGTTGAAAGTTGGCATGGTGTCATCATTTCACCCACATAGCTTGTGTTAAAAAGTTGAGAGGGTTACGGCAAAAGCTGGATGCACTTCATGTACAAAACGGACAGTCTCTTTTGAAGTATCAGGGTTTCGGACATAAACTAATCTGTTACAAAAAAGCATTTCTTTTTCTTGAACTTATTTGAACTTCAGGCTTTTGTGTGTTCAAAATGCACCATTCAAAGCCACATCATCAATTTTCAACCCTTTGTGACTTCATTTGTTATTTTTCATGCAGTTATTGATTTTTTTGAGCTAAGTGACCCTGAAATTGAAAAGCTTTACAAATGAGCTGTGAAAACGTTGAAAGTTGGCATGGTATCATCATTTCACCCACATAACATGTGCTAAAGAGTTGAGAGGGTTATGGCAAAATCTGGATGCACTTCGTGTACAAAACGGACAGTCTCTTTCGAAGTATCACGGTTTCGGCACATAAACTCATCTGTTACAAAAGGCATTTCATTTTCTTGAACTTATTTGAGCTCCAAGCATTTTGTATGTTCAAAATGCACCATTCAAAGCCACATCATCAATTTTCAACCCCTTCTGACTTCATTTGGTATTTTTCATGCACTTACTAATTTTTTTGAGCTAAATGACCCTGAAATTGAAAAGCACTACAAACGAACTCTGAAAAGGTTGATAGTTGGCACGGTATCATCATTTCACCCACATAGCATGTTCGAAAAACTTGAGAGGGTTATGGCAAAAGCTGGATGCATTTTGTGTACAAAACGGACAGTCTCTTTCGAAGTATCAGGGTTTCAGATGGAAACTCATCGGTTACAAAAGAAATTTCATTTTATATAATTTATTTGAACTCCAGATTTTTTGTGTATTCAAAATGCACCATTCAAAGCCACATCATCAATTTTCTACCCCTTCTGACTTCATTTGGTATTTTTCATGCACTTACTAATTTTTTTGAGCTAAATGACCCTGAAATTGAAAAGCACTACAAACGAACTCTGAAAAGGTTGAAAGTTGCCATGGTATCATCATTTCACCCACATAGCATGTGCTAAAAAGTTGAGAGGGTTACGGCAAAAGCTGGATGCACTTCGTGTACAAAACGGACAGTCTTTTTCGAAGTATGAGGGTTTCGGATATAAACTCATCTGTTACAAAAAGGCATTTCATTTTCTTGAACTTATTTGAACTGCAGACTTTTTGTGTGTTCAAAATGCACCACTCAAAACCACATCATCAATTTTCAACCTTTTGTGACTTCATTTGTTATTTTGCATGCAATTATTGAATTTTTTGAGCTAAATGACCCTGAAATTGAAAAGCCCTACAAATGAACTCTGAAAAGGTTGAAAGTTGGCATGGTATCATCATTTCACCCACATAGCATGTGCTAAAGAGTTCAGAGGGTTATGGCAAAAGCTGGATGCACTTCGTGTAAAAAACGGACAGTCTCTTTCGAAGTATCAGGGTTTCGCACATAAACTAATCTGTTACAAAAAGGCATTTCATTTTCTTGAACTTATTTGAACTCCAAGCTTTTTGTGTGTTCAAAATTGACCATTCAAAGCCACATCATCAATTTTTAGCCCTTTCTGACTTCATTTGTAATTTGTCATGCAGTTATTGATTTTTTTGAGCTAAATGGCCTGATATTGAAAAGCACTACAAATGAACTCTGAAATGGTTGAAAGTTGGCATGGTATCATCATTTCACCCACATAGTATTTGCTAAAAAGTTGAGAGGGTTACGGCAAAAGCTGGATGCACTTCGTGTACAAAACGGACCGTCTCTTTCGAAGTATCATGGTTGTGGACGGAAACTCATCTGTTACAAAAGGGATTTCATTTTCTGGAACTTATTTGAACTCCAGGATTTTTATGTGTTCAAAATGCACCATTCAAAGCCACATCATCAATTTTCAACCCTTTCTGGCTTCATTTGTTATTTTTCATGCAGTTATTGATTTGTTTGAGCTAAATGACCCTGAAATTGAAAAGCCCTACAAACGAACTCTGAAAAGGTTGAAAGTTGGCATGGTATCATCATTTCACCCACATAGCATGTGCTACAAAGTTGAGAGGGTTATGGCAAAAGTTGGATGCACTTCGTGTACAAAACGGACAGTCTCTTTCGAAGAATCAGGGTTTCGGACGGAAACTCATCTGTTACAAAAGGCATTTCATTTTGTTGAACTTATTTTAACTCCAGGATTTTTGTGTGTTCAAAATGCACCATTCAAAGCCACATCATCAATTTTCAACCCTTTCTGAGTTCATTTGTTATTTTTCATGCAGTTATTGAATTTCTTTGAGCTAAATGACCCTGAAATTTAAAAGCACTACAAACGAACTCTGAAAAGGTTGAAAGTTGGCATGGTATCATAATTTCACCCACATAGCATGTGCTAAAAAGTTGAGGGGGTTACGGCAAAAGCTGGATGGACTTCGTGTACAAAACGGGCAGTCTCTTTCGAAGTATCAGGGTTTCGGACATAAACTAATCTGTTACAAAAAAGCATTTCATTTTCTTGAACTAATTTGAACTGCAGGCTTTTGTGTGTTCAAAATGCACCATTCAAAGCCACATTATCAATTTTCAACCCTTTGTGACTTCATTTGTTATTTTTCTTACAGTTATTGATTTTTTTGAGCTAAGTGACCCTGAAATTGAAAACCCTACAAATGAGCTCTGAAAACGTTGAAAGTTGGCATGGTATCATCATTTCACCCACATAACATGTGCTAAAGAGTTGAGAGGGTTACGACAAAATATGGGTGCACTTCGTGTACAAAACGGACAGTCTCTTTCGAAGTATCAGGGTTTCGGCACATAAACTCATCTGTTACAAAAGGCATTTCATTTTCTTGAACTTATTTGAACTCCAAACTTTTCGTATGTTCAGAATTCAGAATTCAAAGCCACATCATCAATTTTCAACCCCTTCTGACTTCATTTGGTATTTTTCATGCACTTACTAATTTTTTTGAGCTAAATGACCCTGAAATTGAAAAGCACTACAAACGAACTCTGAAAAGTTTGAAAGTTGGCATGGTATTATCATTTAACCCACATGGCATGTTCTAAAAAGTTGAGAGGGTTATGGCAAAAGCTCGATGCATTTCATGTACAAAACGGACAGTCTCTTTCGATGTATCAGGGTTTCGGACGGAAACTCATCGGTTACAAAAGATATTTCATTTTATATAATTTATTTGAACTCCAGGTTTTTTGTGTATTCAAAATGCACCATTCAAAGCCACATAATAAATTTTCTACCCCTTCTGACTTCATTTGGTATTTTTCATTCACTTACTAATTTTTCTGAGCTAAATGACCCTGAAATTGAAAGGCACTACAAACGAACTCTGAAAAGGTTGAAAGTTGGCATGGTATCATCATTTCTCCCACATAGCATGTGCTAAAAAGTTGAGAGGGTTACGGAATAAGCTGGATGCACTTTGTGTACAAAACGGACAGTCTTTTTCGAAGTATCAGGGTTTCGGACATAAACTCATCTGTTACAAAAAGGCATTTCATTTTCTTGAACTTATTTGAACTGCAGGCTTTTTGTGTGTTCAAAATGCACCATTCAAAACCACATCATCAATTTTCAACCCTTTTTGACTTCATTTGTTATTTTTCATGCAGTTATTGAATTTTTTGAGCTAAATGACCCTGAAATTGACAAGCCCTACAAATGAATTCTGAAAAGGTTGAAAGGTTGCATGGTATCATCATTTCACAAATAGCATGTGCTAAAGAGTTGAGAGGGTTACGGCAAAATCTCGATGCACTTCGTGTACAAAACGGACAGTCTCTTTCGAAGTATAAGGGTTTCGGACATAAACTAATCTGTTACAAAAAGGCATTTCATTTTCTTGCACTTATTTGAACTCCAAGCTTTTTGTATGTTCAAAATGCACCATTCAAAGCCACATCATAAATTTTGAACCCCTTCTGACTTCATTGTGTATTTTTCATGCACTTACTAATTTGTTTAGCTAAATGACCCTGAAATTTAAAAGCACTACAAACGAACTCTGAAAAGGTTGAAAGTTCGCATGGTATCATCATTTCACCCACATAGCATGTTCTAAAAAGTTTAGAGGGTTATGGAAAAAGCTGGATGCACTTCGTGTACAAAACAGACTGTCTCATTCGAAGTATCAGGGTTTCAGACGTAAACTCATCGGTTACTAAAGATATTTCATTTTATATAATTATTTTGAACTCCAGGCTTTTTGTGTATTCAAAATGCACCATTCAAAGCCGCATCATCAATTTTCAAACCCTTCTGACTTCATTTGGTATTTTTCATGCACTTACTAATTTTTTTGAGCTAAATGACCCTGAAATTGAAAAGCACTACAAATGAACTCTGAAAAGGTTGAAAGTTGGCATGGTATCATCATTTCACCCACATAGCATGTGCCAAAAAGTTGAGAGGGTTACGGCAAAAGCTGGATGCACTTCGTGTACAAAACGGACAGTCTCTTTCGAAGTATCAAGGTTTCAGACATAAACTCATCTGTTACAAAAAGGCATTTCATTTTCTTGAACTTATTTGAACTCCAGGCTTTTTGTGTGTTCAAAATGCACCATTCAAAGCCACATCATCAATTTTCAGCCCTTTCTGACTTCATTTGTAATTTTTCATGCAGTTATTGATTTTTTTGAGCTAAATGGCCTGAAATTGAAAAGCACTACAAATGAACTCTGAAAAGGTTGAAAGTTCGCATGGTATCATCATTTCACCCACATAGTATTTGCTAAAAAGTTGAGAGGGTTACGGCAAAAGCTGGATGTACTTCGTGTACAAAACGGACAGTCTATTTCGAAGTATCATGGTTTCGGACGGAAACTCATCGGTTACAAAAGACATTTCATTTTCTTGAACTTATTTGAACTCCAGATTTTTTGTGTGTTCAAAATGCACCATTCAAAGCCAAATCATTAATTTTCAACCCCTTCTGACTTCATTTGTTATTTTTAATGCAGTTATTGATTTTTTTGAGCTAAATGACCCTGAAATTGAAAAGCACTACAAACGAACTCTGAAAAGGTTGAAAGTTAGCATGGTATCATCATTTCACCCACATAGCATGTTCTAAAAAGTTGAGAGGGTTACGACAAAAGCTGGATGCACTTCGTGTACAAAATGGATAGTCTCTTTCGAAGTATCATGGTTTCGGACATAAACTAATCTGTTACAAAAAGGCATTTCATTTTCTTGAACTTATTTGAACTCCAGGCTTTGTGTTTTCAAAATGCACCAGTCAAATCCACATCATCAATTTTCAACCCCTTCTGACTTCATCTGTTATTTTTCATGGAGTTATTGATTTTTTTTTGAGCTAAATGACCCTGAAAGTGAAAAAGCACTACAAATGAACTCTGAAAAGGTTGAAAGTTGGCATGGTTTCATCATTTCACCCACATAGCATGTGCTAAAAAGTTGCGAGGGTTACGGCAAAATATGGATGCACTTCGTGTACAAAACGGACAGTCTCTTTCGAGGTATGAGGATTTCGGACATAAACTCATCTCTTACAAAAAGGCATTTCTTTTTCTTGAACTTATTTGAACTCCAGGTTTTTTGTGTATTCAAAATGCACCATTGAAAGCCACATCATCAATTTTCAACCCTTTCTGACTTCATTTGTTATTTTTCATGCAGTTATTGATTTTTTTGAGCTAAATGACCCTGAAATTGAAAAGCCCTACAAATGAGCTCTGAAAACGTTGAAAGTTGGCATGGTATCATCATTTCACCCACATCACATGTGCTAAAGAGTTGAGAGGGTTACGGCAAAATCTGGGAGCACTTCGTGTACAGAACGAACAGTCTCTTTCGAAGTATCAGGGTTTCCGCACATAAACTCATCTGTTACAAAAGGTATTTCATTTTCTTGAACTTATTTGAACTCCAAGCTTTTTGTATGTTCAAAATGCACCATTCAAAGCCACATAATCAATTTTCAACCCCTTCTGACTTCAGTTGGTATTTTTCATGCACTTACTAAATTTTTTGAGCTAAATGACCCTAAAATTGAAAAGCACAACAAACGAACTCTGAAAAGGTTGAAAGTTGGCATGGTATCATCATTTCACCCACATAGCATGTGCTAAAAAGTTGAGAGGGTTACGGCAAAAGCTGGATGCATTTCGTGTACAAAACGGACAGTCTGTTTCGAAGTATCAAGGTTTCAGACATAAACTCATCTATTACAAAAGGCATTTTATTTTCTTGAAATTATTCGAACTCCAAGCTTTTTGTATGTTCAAAATGCACCATTCAGAGCCACATCATCAATTTTCAACCCCTTTTGACTTCATTTGGTATTTTTCATGCACTTACTAATTTTTTTGAGCTAAATGACCCTGAAATTGAAAAGCACTACAAACGAACTCTGAAAAGGTTGAAAGTTGGCATGGTTTCATCATTTCACCCACATAGCATGTGCTAAAAAGTTGCGAGGGTTACGACAAAAGTTGGATGCACTTCGTGTACAAAACGGACAGTCTCTTTCGAGGTATGAGGGTTTTGGACATAAACTCATCTGCTAGAAAAAGGCATTTCTTTTTCTTGAACTTATTTGATCTCCAGGTTTTTTGTGTGTTCAAAATGCACCATTGAAAGCCACATCATCAATTTTCAACCCTTTCCGACTTCATTTGTTATTTTTCATTTGTTATTGATTTTTTTTGAGCTAAATGACCCTGAAATTGAAAAGCCCTACAAATGAGCTCTGAAAAGGTTGAAAGTTGCAATGGTATCATCATTTCACCCACGTAGCATGTTCTAAAAAGTTGAGAGGGTTATGGGAAAAGCTGGATGCACTTCGTGGAGAGTCTCTTTTGAAGTATCATGGTTTCGGACGGAAACTCGTCGGTTACAAAAGATATTTCATTTTATATAATTTATTTGAACTCCAGGTTTTTTGTATGTTCAAAATGCACCATTCAAGGACACATCATCAATTTTCAACCCCTTCGGACTGCATTTGGTATTTTTCATGCACTTACTAATTTTTTTGAGCTAAATGACCCTGAAATTGAAAAGCACTACAAACGAACTCTGAAAAGGTTGAAAGTTGGCATGGTATCATCATTTCACCCACATAGCATGTGCTAAAAAGTTGAGAGGGTTACGACAAAAGCTGGATGCACTTCGTGTACAAAACGGGCAGTCTCTTTCGAGGTATGAGGGTTTCAGACATAAACTCATCTGTTACAAAAGATATTTCATTTTATATAATTTCTTTGAACTCCAAGTTTTTTGTGTATTCAAAATGCACCATTAAAATTCACATTATAAATTTTCAACCCCTTCTGACTTCATTTGGTATTTTTCATGCACTTACTAATTTTTTTGAGCTAAATGACCCTGAAATTGAAAAGCACTACAAACGAGCTGTGAAAAGGTTGAAAGTTGGCATGGTATCATCATTTCACCCACATAGCATGTGCTAAAAAGTTGAGAGGGTTACGGCAAACGCTGGATGCACTTCGTGTACAAAACGGACAGTCTCTTTCGAAGTATCAAGGTTTGAGACATAAACTCATCTGTTACAAAAGGCATTTCATTTTCTTGAACTTATTTGAACTCCAAGCTTTTTGTATGTTCAAAATGCACCATTCAAAGCCACATCATCAATTTTCAACCCCTTCTGACTTCATTTGGTATTTTTCATGCACTTACTAATTTTTTTGAGCTAAATGACCCTGAAATTGAAAAGCACTACAAACGAACTCTGAAAAGGTTCAAAGTTGGCATGGTATCATCATTTCACCCACATAGCTTGTTCTAAAACGTTGAGAGGGTTATGGCAAAAGCTGGATGCACTTCGTGTACAAAACGGAGAGTCTCTTTCGAAGTATCAGGGTTTCGGACGGAAACTCATCGGTTACAAAAGAAATTTCATTTTATAAAATTTATTTGAACTCCTGGTTTTTTGTGTATTCAAAATGCACCATTAAAATCGACAGCATCAATTTTCAACCCCTTCTGACTTCAGTTGGTATTTTTCATGCACTTACTATTTTTTTTGAGCTAAATGACCTTGAAATTGAAAAGCACTACAAACGAACTCTGAAAAGGTTGAAAGTTGGCATGGTATCATCATTTCACCCACATAGCATGTGCTAAAAAGTTGAGAGGGTTACGGCAAAAGCTGGATGCACTTCGTGTACAAAACGGACAGTCTCTTTCGAAGTATCAAGGTTTCAGACATAATCTCATCCGTTACAAAAGGCATTTCATTTTCTTGAACTTATTCGAACTCCAAGCTTTTTGTATGTTCAAAATGCACCATTCAAAGCCACATCATCAATTTTCAACCCCTTCTGACTTCATTTGCTATTTTTCATGCACTTACTAATTTTTTGAGCTAAATGACCTTGAAATTGAAAAGCACTACAAACGAACACTGAAAAGGTTGAAAGTTGGCATGGTATCATCATTTAACCCACATAGCATGTTCTGAAAAGTTGAGAGGGTTATGGCAAAAGCTGGATGCACTGTGCGTACAAAAATGAGAGTCTCTTTCGAAGTATGAGGGTTTCAGACGGAAACTCATTGGTTACAAAAGATATTTCATTTTATATAATTTATTTGAACTCCAAGTTTTTTGTGTATTAAAAATGCACCATTAAAATCCACATCATCAATTTTCAACACCTTCTGACTTCATTTGGTATTTTTCATGCACTTACTAATTTTTTTGAGCTAAATGAGCCTGAAACTGAAAAGCACGACAAACGAACTCTGAAAAGGTTGAAAGTTGGCATGGTATCACCATTTCACCCACATAGCATGTGCTAAAAAGTTGAGAGGGTTACGACAAAAGCTGGATGCACTTCGTGTACAAAACGGACAGTGTCTTTCGAAGTATCAAGGTTTGAGACATAAACTCATCTGTTACAAAAGGCATTTCATTTTCTTGAACTTATTTGAACTCCAAGCTTTTTGTATGTTCAAAATGCACCATTCAAAGCCACATCATCAATTTTCAACCCCTTCTGACTTCATTTGGTATTTGTCATGCACTTACTAATTTGTTTTGAGCTAAATGACCCTGAAATTGAAAAGCACTACAAACGAACTCTAAAAAGGTTGAAAGTTGGCATGGTATCATCATTTCACCCACATAGCATGCTCTAAAAAGTTGAGAGGGTTATGGCAAAAGCTGGATGCACTTCGTGTACAAAACGGAGAGTCTCTTTCGAAGTATCAGGGTTTCGGACGGAAACTCATCGGTTACAAAAGATATTTCATTTTATATAATTTATTTGAACTCCAGGTTTTTTGTGTATTCAAAATGCACCATTAAAATCCACGGCATCAATTTGCAACCCCTTCTGACTTCCTTTGCTATTTTTCATGCACTTACTAATTTTTTTGAGCTAAATGACCCTGAAATTGAAAAGCACTACAAACGATCTCTGAAAAGGTTGAAAGTTGGCACGGTATCACCATTTCAACCACATAGCATGTGCTAAAAAGTTGAGAGGGTTACGGCAAAAGCTGGATGCACTTCATGTACAAAACGGACAGTCTCTTTCGAAGTATCAAGGTTTCAGACATAAACTCATTTGTTACAAAAGGCATTTCATTTTCTTGAACTTATTCGAACTCCAAGCTTTTTGTATGTTCAAAATGCACCATTCAAAGCCAGATCATCAATTTTCAACCCCTTCTGACTTCATTTGGTATTTTTCATGCACTTACTAATTTTTTTGAGCTAAATGACCCTGAAATTGAAAAGCACTACAAACGAACTCTGAAAAGGTTGAAAGTTGGAAAGGTATCATCATTTCACCCACATAGAATGTTCTAAAAAGTTGAGAGGGTTATGGCAAAAGCTGGATGCACTTCGTGTACAAAACGGAGAGTCTCTTACGAAGTTTCAGGGTTTCGGATGGAAACTCATCGGTTACAAAAGATATTTCATTTTATATAATTTATTTGAAATCCAGGTTTTTTGTGTATTGAAAATGCACCATTAAAATCCACATCATCAATTTTCAAGCCCTTCTGACTTCATTTGGTATTTTTCATGCACTGACTAAATTTTTTGAGCTAAATGACCCTAAAATTGAAAAGCACTACAAACAAACTCTGAAAAGGTTGAAAGTTGGCATGGTATCATCATTTCACCCACATAGCATGTGCTAAAAAGTTGAGAGGGTTACGGCAAAAGCTGGATGCACTTCGTGTACAAAACGGACAGTCTGTTTCGAAGTATCAAGGTTTCAGACATAAACTCATCTATTACAAAAGGCATTTTATTTTCTTGAAATTATTCGAACTCCAAGCTTTTTGTATGTTCAAAATGCACCATTCAGAGCCACATCATCAATTTTCAACCCCTTTTGACTTCATTTGGTATTTTTCATGCACTTACTAATTTTTTTGAGCTAAATGACCCTGAAATTGAAAAGCACTACAAACGAACTCTGAAAAGGTTGAAAGTTGGCATGGTTTCATCATTTCACCCACATAGCATGTGCTAAAAAGTTGCGAGGGTTACGACAAAAGTTGGATGCACTTCGTGTACAAAACGGACAGTCTCTTTCGAGGTATGAGGGTTTCGGAGATAAACTCATCTGCTAGAAAAAGGAATTTCTTTTTCTTGAACTTATTTGATCTCCAGGTTTTTTGTGTGTTCAAAATGCACCATTGAAAGCCACATCATCAATTTTCAACCCTTTCTGACTTCATTTGTTATTTTTCATGCAGTTATTGATTTTTTTGAGCTAAATGACCCTGAAATTGAAAAGCCCTACAAATGAGCTCTGAAAAGGTTGAAAGTTGCAATGGTATCATCATTTCACCCACGTAGCATGTTCTAAAAATTTGAGAGGGTTATGGGAAAAGCTGGATGCACTTCGTGGAGAGTCTCTTTTGAAGTATCAGGGTTTCGGACGGAAACTCGTCGGTTACAAAAGATATTTCATTTTATATAATTTATTTGAACTCCAGGTTTTTTGTATGTTCAAAATGCACCATTAAGGCCACATCATCAATTTTCAACCCCTTCGGACTTCATTTGGTATTTTAAATGCACTTACTAATTTTTTTGAGCTAAATGACCCTGAAATTGAAAAGCACTACAAACGAACTCTGAAAAGGTTGAAAGTTGGCATGGTATCATCATTTCACCCACATAGCATGTGCTAAAAAGTTGAGAGGGTTACGACAAAAGCTGGATGCACTTCGTGTACAAAACGGGCAGTCTCTTTCGAGGTATGAGGGTTTCAGACATAAACTCATCTGTTACAAAAGATATTTCATTTTATATAATTCATTTGAACTCCAAGTTTTTTGTGTATTCAAAATGCACCATTAAAATTCACATTATCAATTTTCAACCCCTTCTGACTTCATTTGGTATTTTTCATGCACTTACTAATTTTTTTGAGCTAAATGACACTGAAATTGAAAAGCACTACAAACGAGCTCTGAAAAGGTTGAAAGTTGGCATGGTATCATCATTTCACCCACATAGCATGTGCTAAAAAGTTGAGAGGGTTACGGCAAAAGCTGGATGCACTTCGTGTACAAAACGGACAGTCTCTTTCGAAGTATCAAGGTTTCAGACATAAACTCATCTGTTACAAAAGGCATTTCATTTTCTTGAACTTATTCGAATTCCAAGATTGTTGAATGTTCAAAATGCTCCATTCAAAGCCACATCATCAATTTTCAACCCCTTCTGACTTCATTTGGTATTTTTCATGCACTTACTAATTTTTTTGAGCTAAATGACCCTGAAATTGAAAAGCACTACAAACGAACTCTGAAAAGGTTGGAAGTTGGCATGGTATCATCATTTCACCCACATAGCATGTGCTAAAAAGTTGAGTGGGTTACGACAAAAGCTGCATGCACTTCGTGTACAAAACGGGCAGTCTCTTTCGAGGTATGAGGGTTTCAGACATAAACTCATCTGTTACAAAAGATATTTCATTTTATATAATTTATTTGAACTCCAAGTTTTTTGTGTATTCAAAATGCACCATTAAAATTCACATTATCAATTTTCAACCCCTTCTGACTTCATTTGGTATTTTTCATGCACTTACTAATTTTTTTGAGCTAAATGACCCTGAAATTGAAAAGCACTACAAACGAGCTCTGAAAAGGATGAAAGTTGGCATGGTATCATCATTTCACCCACATAGCATGTGCTAAAAAGTTGAGAGGGTTACGGCAAAAGCTGGATGCACTTCGTGTACAAAATGGACAGTCTCTTTGGAAGTATCAAGGTTTCAGACATAAACTCATCTGTTACAAAAGGCATTTCATTTTCTTGAACTTATTCGAACTCCAAGATTGTTGAATGTTAAAAATGCTCCATTCAAAGCCACATCATCAATTTTCAACCCCTTCTGACTTCATTTGGTATTTTTCATGCACTTACTAATTTTTTTGAGCTAAATGACCCTGAAATTGAAAAGCACTACAAACAAACTCTGAAAAGGTTCAAAGTTGGCATGGTATCATCATTTCACCCACATAGCATGTTGTAAAACGTTGAGAGGGTTATGGCAAAAGCTGGATGCACTTCGTGTACAAAACGGAGAGTCTCTTTCGAAGTATCAGGGTTTCGGACGGAAACTCATCGGTTACAAAAGATATGTCAATTTATAAAATTTATTTGAACTCCAGGTTTTTTGTGTATTCAAAATGCACCATTAAAATCGACAACATCAATTTTCAACCCCTTCTGACTTCAGTTGGTATTTTTCATGCACTTACTAATTTTTTTCAGCTAAATGACCCTGAAATTGAAAAGCACTACAAACGAACTCTGAAAAGGTTGAAAGTTGGCATGGTATCATCATTTCACCCACATAGCATGTGCTAAAAAGTTGAGAGGGTTACGGCAAAAGCTGGATGCACTTCGTGTACAAAACGGACAGTCTCATTCGAAGTATCAAGGTTTCAGACATAAACTCATCCGTTACAAAAGGCATTTCATTTTCTTGAACTTATTCGAACTCCAAGCTTTTTGTATGTTCAAAATGCACCATTCAAAGCCACATCATCAATTTTCAACCCCTTCTGACTTCATTTGGTATTTTTCATGCACTTACTAATTTTTTGAGCTAAATGACCCTGAAATTGAAAAGCACTACAAACGAACACTGAAAAGGTTGAAAGTTGGCATGGTATCATCATTTAACCCACATAGCATGTTCTAAAAAGTTGAGAGGGTTATGGCAAAAGCTGGATGCACTTCGTGTACAAAACGGAGAGTCTCTTACGAAGTTTCAGGGTTTCGGATGGAAACTCATCGGTTACAAAAGATATTTCATTTTATATAATTTATTTGAACTCCAGGTTTTTTGTGTCTTCAAAATGCACCATTAAAATCCACAGCATCAATTTGCAACCCCTTCTGACTTCATTTGCTATTTTTCATGCACTTACTAATTTTTTTGAGCTAAATGACCCTGAAATTGAAAAGCACTACAAATGATCTCTGAAAAGGTTGAAAGTTGGCATGGTATCATCATTTCACCCACATAGCATGTGCTAAAAAGTTGAGAGGGTTACGGCAAAAGCTGGATGCACTTCGTGTACAAAACGGACAGTCTGTTTCGAAGTATCAAGGTTTCAGACATAAACTCATCTATTACAAAAGGCATTTTATTTTCTTGAAATTATTCGAACTCCAAGCTTTTTGTATGTTCAAAATGCACCATTCAGAGCCACATCATCAATTTTCAATCGCTTTTGACTTCATTTGGTATTTTTGATGCACTTACTAATTTTTTTGAGCTAAATGACCCTGAAATTGAAAAGCACTACAAGCGAACTCTGAAAAGGTTGAAAGTTGGCATGGTTTCATCATTTCACCCACATAGCATGTGCTAAAAAGTTGCGAGGGTTACGACAAAAGTTGGATGCACTTCGTGTACAAAACGGACAGTCTCTTTCGAGGTATGAGGGTTTCGGACATAAACTCATCTGCTAGAAAAAGGCATTTCTTTTTCTTGAACTTATTTGATCTCCAGGTTTTTTGTGTGTTCAAAATGCACCATTGAAAGCCACATCATCAATTTTCAACCCTTTCTGACTTCATTTGTTATTTTTCATTTGTTATTGTTTTTTTTTGAGCTAAATGACCTTGAAATTGAAAAGCCCTACAAATGAGCTCTGAAAAGGTTGAAAGTTGCAATGGTATCATCATTTCACCCACGTAGCATGTTCTAAAAAGTTGAGAGGGTTATGGGAAAAGCTGGATGCACTTCGTGGAGAGTCTCTTTTGAAGTATCAGGGTTTCGGACGGAAACTCGTCGGTTACAAAAGATATTTCATTTTATATAATTTATTTGAACTCCAGGTTTTTTGTATGTTCAAAATGCACCATTCAAGGCCACATCATCAATTTTCAACCTCTTCTGACTTCATTTGGTATTTTTCATGCACTTACTAATTTTTTTGAGCTAAATGACCCTGAAATTGAAAAGCACTACAAACGAGCTCTGAAAAGGTTGAAAGTTGGCATGGTATCATCATTTCACCCGCATAGCATGTGCTAAAAAGTTGAGAGGGTTACGACAGAAGCTGGATGCACTTCGTGTACAAAACGGGCAGTCTCTTTCGAGGTATGAGGGTTTCAGACAAAAACTCATCTGTTACAAAAGATATTTCATTTTATATAATTTATTTGAACTCCAAGTTTTTTGTGTATTCAAAATGCACCATTAAAATTCACATTATCAATTTTCAACCCCTTCTGACTTCATTTGGTATTTTTCATGCACTTACTAATTTTTTTGAGCTAAATGACCCTGAAATTGAAAAGCACTACAAACGAGCTCTGAAAAGGTTGAAAGTTGGCATGGTATCATCATTTCACCCACATAGCTTGTGCTAAAAAGTTGAGAGGGTTACGGCAAAAGCTGGATGCACTTCGTGTACAAAACGGACAGTCTCTTTCGAAGTATCAAGGTTTGAGACATAAACTCATGTGTTACAAAAGGCATTTCATTTTCTTGAACTTATTCGAACTCCAAGATTGTTGAATGTTGAAAATGCTCCATTCAAAGCCACATCATCAATGTTCAACCCCTTCTGACTTCATTTGGTATTTTTCATGCACTTACTAATTTTTTTGAGCTAAATGACCCTGAAATTGAAAAGCACTACAAACGAACTCTGAAATGGTTCAAAGTTGGCATGGTATCATCATTTCACCCACATAGCATGTTCTAAAACGTTGAGAGGGTTATGGCAAAAGCTGGATGCACTTCGTGTACAAAACGGAGAGTCTCTTTCGAAGTATCAGGGTTTCGGACGGAAACTCATCGGTTACAAAAGATATTTCATTTTATAAAATTTATTTGAACTCCAGGTTTTTTGTGTATTCAAAATGCACCATTAAAATCGACAGCATCAATTTTCAACCCCTTCTGACTTCAGTTGGTATTTTTCATGCACTTACTAATTTTTTCGAGCTAAATGACCCTGAAATTGAAAAGCACTACAAACGAACTCTGAAAAGGTTGAAAGTTAGCATGGTATCATCATTTCACCCACATAGCATGTGCTAAAAAGTTGAGAGGGTTACGGCAAAAGCTGGATGCACTTCGTGTACAAAACGGACAGTCTCTTTCGAAGTGTCAAGGTTTCAGACATAAACTCATCCGTTACAAAAGGCATTTCATTTTCTTGAACTTATTCGAACTCCAAGCTTTTTGTATGTTCAAAATGCACCATTCAAAGCCACATCATCAATTTTCAACCCCTTCTGACTTCATTTGGTATTTTTCATGCACTTACTAATTTTTTTGAGCTAAATGACCCTGAAATTGAAAAGCACTACAAACGAACTCTGAAATGGTTCAAAGTTGGCATGGTATCATCATTTCACCCACATAGCATGTTCTAAAACGTTGAGAGGGTTATGGCAAAAGCTAGATGCACTTCGTGTACAAAACGGAGAGTCTCTTTCGAAGTATCAGGGTTTCGGACGGAAACTCATCGGTTACAAAAGATATTTCATTTTATAAAATTTATTTGAACTCCAGGTTTTTGTGTATTCAAAATGCACCATTAAAATCGACAGCATCAATTTTCAACCCCTTCTGACTTCAGTTGGTATTTTTCATGCACTTACTAATTTTTTCGAGCTAAATGACCCTGAAATTGAAAAGCACTACAAACGAACTCTGAAAAGGTTGAAAGTTGGCATGGTATCATCATTTCACCCACATAGCATGTGCTAAAAAGTTGAGAGGGTTACGGCAAAAGCTGGATGCACTTCGTGTACAAAACGGACAGTCTCTTTCGAAGTGTCAAGGTTTCAGACATAAACTCATCCGTTACAAAAGGCATTTCATTTTCTTGAACTTATTCGAACTCCAAGCTTTTTGTATGTTCAAAATGCACCATTCAAAGCCACATCATCAATTTTCAACCCTTCTGACTTCATTTGGTATTTTTCATGCACTTACTAATTTTTTTGAGCTAAATGACCCTGAAATTGAAAAGCACTACAAACGAACTCTGAAATGGTTCAAAGTTGGCATGGTATCATCATTTCACCCACATAGCATGTTCTAAAACGTTGAGAGGGTTATGGCAAAAGCTGGATGCACTTCGTGTACAAAACGGAGAGTCTCTTTCGAAGTATCAGGGTTTCGGACGGAAACTCATCGGTTACAAAAGATATTTCATTTTATAAAATTTATTTGAACTCCAGGTTTTTGTGTATTCAAAATGCACCATTAAAATCGACAGCATCAATTTTCAACCCCTTCTGACTTCAGTTGATATTTTTCATGCACTTACTAATTTTTTTGAGCTAAATGACCCTATAATTGAAAAGCACTACAAACGAACTCTGAAAAGGTTGAAAGTTGGCATGGTATCATCATTTCACCCACATAGCATGTGCTAAAAAGTTGAGAGGGTTACGGCAAAAGCTGGATGCACTTCGTGTACAAAACGGACAGTCTCTTTCGAAGTATCAAGGTTTCACACATAAACTCATCCGTTACAAAAGGCATTTCATTTTCTTGAACTTATTCGAACTCCAAGCTTTTTGTATGTTCAAAATGCACCATTCAAAGCCACATCATCAATTTTCAACCCCTTCTGACTTCATTTGGTATTTTTCATGCACTTACTAATTTTTTGAGCTAAATGACCCTGAAATTGAAAAGCACTACAAACGAACACTGAAAAGGTTGAAAGTTGGCATGGTATCATCATTTAACCCACATAGCATGTTCTGAAAAGTTGAGAGGGTTATGGCAAAAGCTGGATGCACTGTGCGTACAAAAATGAGAGTCTCTTTCGAAGTATCAGGGTTTCAGACGGAAACTCATTGGTTACAAAAGATATTTCATTTTATATAATTTATTTGAACTCCAAGTTTTTTGTGTATTCAAAATGCACCATTAAAATCCACATCATCAATTTTCAACCCCTTCTGACTTCATTTGGTATTTTTCATGCACTTACTAATTTTTTTGAGCTAAATGAGCCTGAAATTGAAAAGCACGACAAACGAACTCTGAAAAGGTTGAAAGTTGGCATGGTATCACCATTTCACCCACATAGCATGTGCTAAAAAGTTTAGAGGGTTACGACAAAAGTTGGATGCACTTCGTGTACAAAACGGACAGTGTCTTTCGAAGTATCAAGGTTTGAGACATAAACTCATCTGTTACAAAAGGCATTTCATTTTCTTGAACTTATTTGAACTCCAAGCTTTTTGTATGTTCAAAATGCACCATTCAAAGCCACATCATCAATTTTCAACCCCTTCTGACTTCATTTGGTATTTGTCATGCACTTACTAGTTTGTTTTGAGCTAAATGACCCTGAAATTGAAAAGCACTACAAACGAACTCTGAAAAGGTTGAAAGTTGGCATGGTATCATCATTTCACCCACATAGCATGTTCTAAAAAGTTGAGAGGGTTATGGCAAAAGCTGGATGCACTTCGTGTACAAAACGGAGAGTCTCTTTCGAAGTATCAGGGTTTCGGACGGAAACTCATCGGTTACAAAAGATATTTCATTTTATATAATTTATTTGAACTCCAGGTTTTTTGTGTATTCAAAATGCACCATTAAAATCCACAGCATCAATTTGCAACCCCTTCTGACTTCATTTGCTATTTTTCATGCACTTACTAATTTTTTTGAGCTAAATGACCCTAAATTGAAAAGCACTACAAACGATCTCTGAAAAGGTTGAAAGTTGGCATGGTATCACCATTTCAACCACATAGCATGTGCTAAAAAGTTGAGAGGGTTTACGGCAAAAGCTTGATGCACTTCATGTACAAAACGGACAGTCTCTTTCGAAGTATCAAGGTTTCAGACATAAACTCATTTGTTACAAAAGGCATTTCATTTTCTTGAACTTATTCGAACTCCAAGCTTTTTGTATGTTCAAAATGCACCATTCAAAGCCAGATCATCAATTTTCAACCCCTTCTGACTTCATTTGGTATTTTTCATGCACTTACTAATTTTTTTGAGCTAAATGACCCTGAAATTGAAAAGCACTACAAACGAACTCTGAAAAGGTTGAAAGTTGGCAAGGTATCATCATTTCACCCACATAGAATGTTCTAAAAAGTTGAGAGGGTTATGGCAAAAGCTGGATGCACTTCGTGTACAAAACGGAGAGTCTCTTACGAAGTATCAGGGTTTCGGACGGAAACTCATCGGTTACAAAAGATATTTCATTTTATATAATTTATTTGAAATCCAGGTTTTTTGTGTATTGAAAATGCACCATTAGAATCCACATCATCATTTTTCAAGCCCTTCTGACTTCATTTGGTATTTTTCATGCACTTACTAAATTTTTTGAGCTAAATGACCCTAAAATTGAAAAGCACTACAAACAAACTCTGAAAAGGTTGAAAGTTGGCATGGTATCATCATTTCACCCACATAGCATGTGCTAAAAAGTTGATAGGGTTACAGCAAAAGCTGGATGCACTTCGTGTACAAAACGGACAGTCTCTTTCGAAGTATCAAGGTTTCAGACATAAACTCATTTGTTACAAAAGGCATTTTATTTTCTTGAAATTATTCGAACTGCAAGCTTTTTGTATGTTCAAAATGCACCATTCAGAGCCACATCATCAATTTTCAACCCCTTCTGACTTCATTTGGTATTTTTCATGCACTTACTAATTTTTTTGAGCTAAATCACCCTGAAATTGAAAAGCACTACAAACGAACTCTGAAAAGGTTGAAAGTTGTCATGGTTTCATCATTTCACCCACATAGCATGTGCTAAAAAGTTGCGAGGGTTACGACAGAAGATGGATGCACTTCGTGTACAAAACGGACAGTCTCTTTCGAGGTATGAGGGTTTCGGACATAAACTCATCTGCTAGAAAAAGGCATTTCTTTTTCTTGAACTTATTTGATCTCCAGGTTTTTTGTGTGTTCAAAATGCACCATTGAAAGCCACATCATCAATTTTCAACCCTTTCTGACTTCATTTGTTATTTTTCATTTGTTATTGATTTTTTTTTGAGCTAAATGACCCTGAAATTGAAAAGCCCTACAAATGAGCTCTGAAAAGGTTGAAATTTGCAATGGTATCATCATTTCACCCACGTAGCATGTTTTGAAAAGTTGAGAGGGTTATGGGAAAAGCTGGATGCACTTCATGGAGAGTCTCTTTTGAAGTATCAGGGTTTCGGACGGAAACTCGTCGGTTACAAAAGATATTTCATTTTATATAATTTATTTGAACTACAGGTTTTTTGTATGTTCAAAATGCACCATTCAAGGCCACATCATCAATTTTCAACCCCTTCGGACTTCATTTGGTATTTTTCATGCACTTACTAATTTTTTTGAGCTAAATGAACCTGAAATTGAAAAGCACTACAAACAAACTCTGAAAAGGTTGAAAGTTGGCATGGTATCATCATTTCACCCACATAGCATGTGCTAAAAAGTTGAGAGGGTTACGGCAAAAGCTGGATGCACTTCGTGTACAAAACGGACAGTCTCTTTAGAAGTATCACGGTTTCGGACATAAACTCATCTGTTACAAAAGATATTTCATTTTATATAATTTATTTGAACTCCAAGTTTTTTGTGTATTCAAAATGCACCATTAAAATTCACATTATCAATTTTCAACCCCTTCTGACTTCATTTGGTATTTTTCATGCACTTACTAATTTTTTTGAGCTAAATGACCCTGAAATTGAAAAGCACTACAAACGAGCTCTGAAAAGGTTGAAAGTTGGCATGGTATCATCATTTCACCCACATAGCATGTGCTAAAAAGTTGAGAGGGTTACGGCAAAAGCTGGATGCACTTCGTGTACAAAACGGACAGTCTCTTTCGAAGTATCAAGGTTTCAGACATAAACTCATCTGTTACAAAAGGCATTTCATTTTCTTGAACTTATTCGAACTCCAAGATTGTTGAATGTTCAAAATGCTCCATTCAAAGCCACATCATCAATTTTCAACCCCTTCTGACTTCATTTGGTATTTTTCATGCACTTACTAATTTTTTTGAGCTAAATGACCCTGAAATTGAAAAGCACTACAAACGAATTCTGAAAAGGTTGAAAGTTGGCATGGTATCATCATTTCACCCACATAGCATGTGCTAAAAAGTTGAGAGGGTTACGAGAAAAGCTGGATGCACTTCGTGTACAAAACGGGCAGTCTCTTTCGAGGTATGAGGGTTTCAGACATAAACTCATCTGTTACAAAAGATATTTCATTTTATATAATTTATTTGAACTCCAAGTTTTTTGTGTATTCAAAATGCACCATTAAAATTCACATTATCAATTTTCAACCCCTTCTGACTTCATTTGGTATTTTTCATGCACTTACTAATTTTTTTGAGCTAAATGACCCTGAAATTGAAAAGCACTACAAACGAGCTCTGAAAAGGTTGAAACTTGGCATGGTATCATCATTTCACCCACATAGCATGTGCTAAAAAGTTGAGAGGGTTACGACAAAAGCTGGATGCACTTCGTGTACAAAACGGGCAGTCTCTTTCGAGGTATGAGGGTTTCAGACATAAACTCATCTGTTACAAAAGATATTTCATTTTATATAATTTATTTGAACTCCAAGTTTTTTGTGTATTCAAAATGCACCATTAAAATTCACATTATCAATTTTCAACCCCTTCTGACTTCATTTGGTATTTTTCATGCACTTACTAATTTTTTTGAGCTAAATGACCCTGAAATTGAAAAGCACTACAAACGAGCTCTGAAAAGGTTGAAAGTTGGCATGGTATCATCATTTCACCCACATAGCATGTGCTAAAAAGTTGAGAGGGTTACGGCAAAAGCTGGATGCACTTCGTGTACAAAACGGACAGTCTCTTTCGAAGTATCAAGGTTTCAGACATAAACTCATCTGTTACAAAAGGCATTTCATTTTCTTGAACTTATTCGAACTCCAAGATTGTTGAATGTTCAAAATGCTCCATTCAAAGCCACATCATCAATTTTCAACCCCTTCTGACTTCATTTGGTATTTTTCATGCACTTACTAATTTTTTTGAGCTAAATGACCCTGAAATTGAAAAGCACTACAAACGAATTCTGAAAAGGTTGAAAGTTGGCATGGTATCATCATTTCACCCACATAGCATGTGCTAAAAAGTTGAGAGGGTTACGAGAAAAGCTGGATGCACTTCGTGTACAAAACGGGCAGTCTCTTTCGAGGTATGAGGGTTTCAGACATAAACTCATCTGTTACAAAAGAGATTTCATTTTATATAATTTATTTGAACTCCATGTTTTTTGTGTATTCAAAATGCACCATTAAAATTCACATTATCAATTTTCAACCATTTCTGACTTCATTTGGTATTTTTCATGCACTTACTAATTTTTTTGAGCTAAATGACCCTAAAATTGAAAAGCACTACAAACAAACTCTGAAAAGGTTGAAAGTTGGCATGGTATCATCATTTCACCCACATAGCATGTGCTAAAAAGTTGATAGGGTTACAGCAAAAGCTGGATGCACTTCGTGTACAAAACGGACAGTCTCTTTCGAAGTATCAAGGTTTCAGACATAAACTCATTTGTTACAAAAGGCATTTTATTTTCTTGAAATTATTCAAACTGCAAGCTTTTTGTATGTTCAAAATGCACCATTCAGAGCCACATCATCAATTTTCAACCCCTTCTGACTTCATTTGGTATTTTTCATGCACTTACTAATTTTTTTGAGCTAAATCACCCTGAAATTGAAAAGCACTACAAACGAACTCTGAAAAGGTTGAAAGTTGTCATGGTTTCATCATTTCACCCACATAGCATGTGCTAAAAAGTTGCGAGGGTTACGACAAAAGATGGATGCACTTCGTGTACAAAACGGACAGTCTCTTTCGAGGTATGAGGGTTTCGGACATAAACTCATCTGCTAGAAAAAGGCATTTCTTTTTCTTGAACTTATTTGATCTCCAGGTTTTTTGTGTGTTCAAAATGCACCATTGAAAGCCACATCATCAATTTTCAACCCTTTCTGACTTCATTTGTTATTTTTCATTTGTTATTGATTTTTTTTTGAGCTAAATGACCCTGAAATTGAAAAGCCCTACAAATGAGCTCTGAAAAGGTTGAAATTTGCAATGGTATCATCATTTCACCCACGTAGCATGTTTTAAAAAGTTGAGAGGGTTATGGGAAAAGCTGGATGCACTTCATGGAGAGTCTCTTTTGAAGTATCAGGGTTTCGGACGGAAACTCGTCGGTTACAAAAGATATTTCATTTTATATAATTTATTTGAACTACAGGTTTTTTGTATGTTCAAAATGCACCATTCAAGGCCACATCATCAATTTTCAACCCCTTCGGACTTCATTTGGTATTTTTCATGCACTTACTAATTTTTTTGAGCTAAATGACCCTGAAATTGAAAAGCACTACAAACGAATTCTGAAAAGGTTGAAAGTTGGCATGGTATCATCATTTCACCCACATAGCATGTGCTAAAAAGTTGAGAGGGTTACGAGAAAAGCTGGATGCACTTCGTGTACAAAACGGGCAGTCTCTTTCGAGGTATGAGGGTTTCAGACATAAACTCATCTGTTACAAAAGATATTTCATTTTATATAATTTATTTGAACTCCAAGTTTTTTGTGTATTCAAAATGCACCATTAAAATTCACATTATCAATTTTCAACCCCTTCTGACTTCATTTGGTATTTTTCATGCACTTACTAATTTTTTTGAGCTAAATGACCCTGAAATTGAAAAGCACTACAAACGAGCTCTGAAAAGGTTGAAACTTGGCATGGTATCATCATTTCACCCACATAGCATGTGCTAAAAAGTTGAGAGGGTTACGACAAAAGCTGGATGCACTTCGTGTACAAAACGGGCAGTCTCTTTCGAGGTATGAGGGTTTCAGACATAAACTCATCTGTTACAAAAGATATTTCATTTTATATAATTTATTTGAACTCCAAGTTTTTTGTGTATTCAAAATGCACCATTAAAATTCACATTATCAATTTTCAACCCCTTCTGACTTCATTTGGTATTTTTCATGCACTTACTAATTTTTTTGAGCTAAATGACCCTGAAATTGAAAAGCACTACAAACGAGCTCTGAAAAGGTTGAAAGTTGGCATGGTATCATCATTTCACCCACATAGCATGTGCTAAAAAGTTGAGAGGGTTACGGCAAAAGCTGGATGCACTTCGTGTACAAAACGGACAGTCTCTTTCGAAGTATCAAGGTTTCAGACATAAACTCATCTGTTACAAAAGGCATTTCATTTTCTTGAACTTATTCGAACTCCAAGATTGTTGAATGTTCAAAATGCTCCATTCAAAGCCACATCATCAATTTTCAACCCCTTCTGACTTCATTTGGTATTTTTCATGCACTTACTAATTTTTTTGAGCTAAATGACCCTGAAATTGAAAAGCACTACAAACGAATTCTGAAAAGGTTGAAAGTTGGCATGGTATCATCATTTCACCCACATAGCATGTGCTAAAAAGTTGAGAGGGTTACGAGAAAAGCTGGATGCACTTCGTGTACAAAACGGGCAGTCTCTTTCGAGGTATGAGGGTTTCAGACATAAACCCATCTGTTACAAAAGATATTTCATTTTATATAATTTATTTGAACTCCAAGTTTTTTGTGTATTCAAAATGCACCATTAAAATTCACATTATCAATTTTCAACCACTTCTGACTTCATTTGGTATTTTTCATGCACTTACTAATTTTTTTGAGCTAAATGACCCTAAAATTGAAAAGCACTACAAACAAACTCTGAAAAGGTTGAAAGTTGGCATGGTATCATCATTTCACCCACATAGCATGTGCTAAAAAGTTGATAGGGTTACAGCAAAAGCTGGATGCACTTCGTGTACAAAACGGACAGTCTCTTTCGAAGTATCAAGGTTTCAGACATAAACTCATTTGTTACAAAAGGCATTTTATTTTCTTGAAATTATTCAAACTGCAAGCTTTTTGTATGTTCAAAATGCACCATTCAGAGCCACATCATCAATTTTCAACCCCTTCTGACTTCATTTGGTATTTTTCATGCACTTACTAATTTTTTTGAGCTAAATCACCCTGAAATTGAAAAGCACTGCAAACGAACTCTGAAAAGGTTGAAAGTTGTCATGGTTTCATCATTTCACCCACATAGCATGTGCTAAAAAGTTGCGAGGGTTACGACAAAAGATGGATGCACTTCGTGTACAAAACGGACAGTCTCTTTCGAGGTATGAGGGTTTCGGACATAAACTCATCTGCTAGAAAAAGGCATTTCTTTTTCTTGAACTTATTTGATCTCCAGGTTTTTTGTGTGTTCAAAATGCACCATTGAAAGCCACATCATCAATTTTCAACCCTTTCTGACTTCATTTGTTATTTTTCATTTGTTATTGATTTTTTTTTGAGCTAAATGACCCTGAAATTGAAAAGCCCTACAAATGAGCTCTGAAAAGGTTGAAATTTGCAATGGTATCATCATTTCACCCACGTAGCATGTTTTAAAAAGTTGAGAGGGTTATGGGAAAAGCTGGATGCACTTCATGGAGAGTCTCTTTTGAAGTATCAGGGTTTCGGACGGAAACTCGTCGGTTACAAAAGATATTTCATTTTATATAATTTATTTGAACTACAGGTTTTTTGTATGTTCAAAATGCACCATTCAAGGCCACATCATCAATTTTCAACCCCTTCGGACTTCATTTGGTATTTTTCATGCACTTACTAATTTTTTTGAGCTAAATGAACCTGAAATTGAAAAGCACTACAAACAAACTCTGAAAAGGTTGAAAGTTGGCATGGTATCATCATTTCACCCACATAGCATGTGCTAAAAAGTTGAGAGGGTTACGGCAAAAGCTGGATGCACTTCGTGTACAAAACGGACAGTCTCTTTAGAAGTATCACGGTTTCGGACATAAACTCATCTGTTACAAAAGATATTTCATTTTATATAATTTATTTGAACTCCACGTTTTTTGTGTATTCAAAATGCACCATTAAAATTCACATTATCAATTTTCAACCCCTTCTGACTTCATTTGGTATTTTTCATGCACTTACTAATTTTTTTGAGCTAAATGACCCTGAAATTGAAAAGCACTACAAACGAGCTCTGAAAAGGTTGAAAGTTGGCATGGTATCATCATTTCACCCACATAGCATGTGCTAAAAAGTTGAGAGGGTTACGGCAAAAGCTGGATGCACTTCGTGTACAAAACGGACAGTCTCTTTCGAAGTATCAAGGTTTCAGACATAAACTCATCTGTTACAAAAGGCATTTCATTTTCTTGAACTTATTCGAACTCCAAGATTGTTGAATGTTCAAAATGCTCCATTCAAAGCCACATCATCAATTTTCAACCCCTTCTGACTTCATTTGGTATTTTTCATGCACTTACTAATTTTTTTGAGCTAAATGACCCTGAAATTGAAAAGCACTACAAACGAATTCTGAAAAGGTTGAAAGTTGGCATGGTATCATCATTTCACCCACATAGCATGTGCTAAAAAGTTGAGAGGGTTACGAGAAAAGCTGGATGCACTTCGTGTACAAAACGGGCAGTCTCTTTCGAGGTATGAGGGTTTCAGACATAAACTCATCTGTTACAAAAGATATTTCATTTTATATAATTTATTTGAACTCCAAGTTTTTTGTGTATTCAAAATGCACCATTAAAATTCACATTATCAATTTTCAACCCCTTCTGACTTCATTTGGTATTTTTCATGCACTTACTAATTTTTTTGAGCTAAATGACCCTGAAATTGAAAAGCACTACAAACGAGCTCTGAAAAGGTTGAAACTTGGCATGGTATCATCATTTCACCCACATAGCATGTGCTAAAAAGTTGAGAGGGTTACGACAAAAGCTGGATGCACTTCGTGTACAAAACGGGCAGTCTCTTTCGAGGTATGAGGGTTTCAGACATAAACTCATCTGTTACAAAAGATATTTCATTTTATATAATTTATTTGAACTCCAAGTTTTTTGTGTATTCAAAATGCACCATTAAAATTCACATTATCAATTTTCAACCCCTTCTGACTTCATTTGGTATTTTTCATGCACTTACTAATTTTTTTGAGCTAAATGACCCTGAAATTGAAAAGCACTACAAACGAGCTCTGAAAAGGTTGAAAGTTGGCATGGTATCATCATTTCACCCACATAGCATGTGCTAAAAAGTTGAGAGGGTTACGGCAAAAGCTAGATGCACTTCGTGTACAAAACGGACAGTCTCTTTCGAAGTATCAAGGTTTCAGACATAAACTCATCTGTTACAAAAGGCATTTCATTTTCTTGAACTTATTCGAACTCCAAGATTGTTGAATGTTCAAAATACTCCATTCAAAGCCACATCATCAATTTTCAACCCCTTCTGACTTCATTTGGTATTTTTCATGCACTTACTAATTTTTTTGAGCTAAATGACCCTGAAATTGAAAAGCACTACAAACGAATTCTGAAAAGGTTGAAAGTTGGCATGGTATCATCATTTCACCCACATAGCATGTGCTAAAAAGTTGAGAGGGTTACGAGAAAAGCTGGATGCACTTCGTGTACAAAACGGGCAGTCTCTTTCGAGGTATGAGGGTTTCAGACATAAACTCATCTGTTACAAAAGATATTTCATTTTATATAATTTATTTGAACTCCAAGTTTTTTGTGTATTCAAAATGCACCATTAAAATTCACATTATCAATTTTCAACCACTTCTGACTTCATTTGGTATTTTTCATGCACTTACTAATTTTTTTGAGCTAAATGACCCTGAAATTGAAAAGCACTACAAACGAGCTCTGAAAAGGTTGAAACTTGGCATGGTATCATCATTTCACCCACATAGCATGTGCTAAAAAGTTGAGAGGGTTACGACAAAAGCTGGATGCACTTCGTGTACAAAACGGGCAGTCTCTTTCGAGGTATGAGGGTTTCAGACATAAACTCATCTGTTACAAAAGATATTTCATTTTATATAATTTATTTGAACTCCAAGTTTTTTGTGTATTCAAAATGCACCATTAAAATTAACATTATCAATTTTCAACCCCTTCTGACTTCATTTGGTCTTTTTCATGCACTTACTAATTTTTTTGAGCTAAATGACCCTGAAATTGAAAAGCACTACAAACGAGCTCTGAAAAGGTTGAAAGTTGGCATGGTATCATCATTTCACCCACATAGCATGTGCTAAAAAGTTGAGAGGGTTACGGCAAAAGCTGGATGCACTTCGTGTACAAAACGGACAGTCTCTTTCGAAGTATCAAGGTTTCAGACATAAACTCATCTGTTACAAAAGGCATTTCATTTTCTTGAACTTATTCGAACTCCAAGATTGTTGAATGTTCAAAATGCTCCATTCAAAGCCACATCATCAATTTTCAACCCCTTCTGACTTCATTTGGTATTTTTCATGCACTTACTAATTTTTTTGAGCTAAATGACCCTGAAATTGAAAAGCACTACAAACGAACTCTGAAAAGGTTGGAAGTTGGCATGGTATCATCATTTCACCCACATAGCATGTGCTAAAAAGTTGAGTGGGTTACGACAAAAGCTGCATGCACTTCGTGTACAAAACGGGCAGTCTCTTTCGAGGTATGAGGGTTTCAGACATAAACTCATCTGTTACAAAAGATATTTCATTTTATATAATTTATTTGAACTCCAAGTTTTTTGTGTATTCAAAATGCACCATTAAAATTCACATTATCAATTTTCAACCCCTTCTGACTTCATTTGGTATTTTTCATGCACTTACTATTTTTTTGAGCTAAATGACCCTGAAATTGAAAAGCACTACAAACGAGCTCTGAAAAGGTTGAAAGTTGGCATGGTATCATCATTTCACCCACATAGCATGTGCTAAAAAGTTGAGAGGGTTACGGCAAAAGCTGGATGCACTTCGTGTACAAAACGGACAGTCTCTTTCGAAGTATCAAGGTTTCAGACATAAACTCATCTGTTACAAAAGGCATTTCATTTTCTTGAACTTATTCGAACTCCAAGATTGTTGAATGTTCAAAATGCTCCATTCAAAGCCACATCATCAATTTTCAACCCCTTCTGACTTCATTTGGTATTTTTCATGCACTTACTAATTTTTTTGAGCTAAATGACCCTGAAATTGAAAAGCACTACAAACGAACTCTGAAAAGGTTCAAAGTTGGCATGGTATCATCATTTCACCCACATAGCATGTTCTAAAACGTTGAGAGGGTTATGGCAAAAGCTGGATGCACTTCGTGTACAAAACGAAGAGTCTCTTTCGAAGTATCAGGGTTTCGGACGGAAACTCATCGGTTACAAAAGATATTTCATTTTATAAAATTTATTTGAACTCCAGGTTTTTTGTGTATTCAAAATGCACCATTAAAATCGACAGCATCAATTTTCAACCCCTTCTGACTTCAGTTGGTATTTTTCATGCACTTACTAATTTTTTTGAGCTTAATGACCCTGAAATTGAAAAGCACTACAAATGAACTCTGAAAAGGTTGAAAGTTGGCATGGTATCATCATTTCACCCACATAGCATGTGCTAAAAAGTTGAGAGGGTTACGGCAAAAGCTGGATGCACTTCGTGTACAAAACGGACAGTCTCTTTCGAAGAATCAAGGTTTCAGACATAAACTCATCCGTTACAAAAGGCATTTCATTTTCTTGAACTTATTCGAACTCCAAGCTTTTTGTATGTTCAAAATGCACCATTCAAAGCCACATCATCAATTTTCAACCCCTTCTGACTTCATTTCGTATTTTTCATGCACTTACTAATTTTTTGAGCTAAATGACCCTGAAATTGAAAAGCACTACAAACGAACACTGAAAAGGTTGAAAGTTGGCATGGTATCATCATTTAACCCACATAGCATGTTCTGAAAAGTTGAGAGGGTTATGGCAAAAGCTGGATGCACTGTGCGTACAAAAATGAGAGTCTCTTTCGAAGTATCAGGGTTTCAGACGGAAACTCATTGGTTACAAAAGATATTTCATTTTATATAATTTATTTGAACTCCAAGTTTTTTGTGTATTAAAAATGCACCATTAAAATCCACATCATCAATTTTCAACCCCTTCTGACTTCATTTGGTATTTTTCATGCACTTACTAATTTTTTTGAGCTAAATGAGCCTGAAACTGAAAAGCACGACAAACGAACTCTGAAAAGGTTGAAAGTTGGCATGGTATCACCATTTCACCCACATAGCATGTGCTAAAAAGTTGAGAGGGTTACGACAAAAGCTGGATGCACTTCGTGTACAAAACGGACAGTGTCTTTCGAAGTATCAAGGTTTGAGACATAAACTCATCTGTTACAATAGGCATTTCATTTTCTTGAACTTATTTGAACTCCAAGCTTTTTGTATGTTCAAAATGCACCATTCAAAGCCACATCATCAATTTTCAACCCCTTCTGACTTCATTTGGTATTTGTCATGCACTTACTAATTTTTTTGAGCTAAATGACCCTGAAATTGAAAAGCACTACAAAAAACCTCTGAAAAGGTTCAAAGTTGGCATGGTTTCATCATTTCACCCACATAGCATGTGCTAAAAAGTTGCGAGGGTTACGACAAAAGTTGGATGCACTTCGTGTACAAAACGGACAGTCTCTTTCGAGGTATGAGGGTTTCGGACATAAACTCATCTGCTAGAAAAAGGCATTTCTTTTTCTTGAACTTATTTGATCTCCAGGTTTTTTGTGTGTTCAAAATGCACCATTGAAAGCCACATCATCAATTTTCAACCCTTTCTGACTTCATTTGTTATTTTTCATTTGTTATTGATTTTTTTTGAGCTAAATGACCCTGAAATTGAAAAGCCCTACAAATGAGCTCTGAAAAGGTTGAAAGTTGCAATGGTATCATCATTTCACCCACGTAGCATGTTCTAAAAAGTTGAGAGGGTTATGGGAAAAGCTGGATGGACTTCGTGGAGAGTCTCTTTTGAAGTATCAGGGTTTCGGACGGAAACTCGTCGGTTACAAAAGATATTTCATTTTATATAATTTATTTGAACTCCAGGTTTTTTGTATGTTCAAAATGCACCATTCAAGGCCACATCATCAATTTTCAACCCCTTCGGACTTCATTTGGTATTTTTCATGCACTTACTAATTTTTTTGAGCTAAATGACCCTGAAATTGAAAAGCACTACAAACGAACTCTGAAAAGGTTGAAAGTTGGCATGGTATCATCATTTCACCCACATAGCATGTGCTAAAAAGTTGAGAGGGTTACGACAAAAGCTGGATGCACTTCGTGTACAAAACGGGCAGTCTCTTTTGAGGTATGAGGGTTTCAGACATAAACTCATCTGTTACAAAAGATATTTCATTTTATATAATTTATTTGAACTCCAAGTTTTTTGTGTATTCAAAATGCACCATTAAAATTCACATTATCAATTTTCAACCCCTTCTGACTTCATTTGGTATTTTTCATGCACTTACTAATTTTTTGAGCTAAATGACCTTGAAATTGAAAAGCACTACAAACGAGCTCTGAAAAGGTTGAAAGTTGGCATGGTATCATCATTTCACCCACATAGCATGTGCTAAAAAGTTGAGAGGGTTACGGCAAAATCTGGATGCACTTCGTGTACAAAACGGACAGTCTCTTTCGAAGTATCAAGGTTTCAGACATAAACTCATCTGTTACAAAAGGCATTTCATTTTCTTGAACTTATTCGAACTCCAATATTGTTGAATGTGCAAAATGCTCCAGTCAAAGCCACATCATCAATTTTCAACCCCTTCTGACTTCATTTGGTATTTTTCATGCACTTACTAATTTTTTTGAGCTAAATGACCCTGAAATTGAAAAGCACTACAAACGAACTCTGAAAAGGTTGAAAGTTGGCATGGTATCATCATTTCACCCACATAGCATGTGCTAAAAAGTTGAGAGGGTTACGAGAAAAGGTGGATGCACTTCGTGTACAAAACGGGCAGTCTCTTTCGAGGTATGAGGGTTTCAGACATAAACTCATCTGTTACAAAAGATATTTCATTTTATATAATTTATTTGAACTCCAAGTTTTTTGTGTATTCAAAATGCACCATTAAAATTCACATTATCAATTTTCAACCCCTTCTGACTTCATTTGGTATTTTTCATGCACTTACTAATTTTTTTGAGCTAAATGACCCTGAAATTGAAAAGCACTACAAACGAGCTCTGACAAGGTTTAAAGTTGGCATGGTATCATCATTTCACCCACATAGCATGTGCTAAAAAGTTGATAGGGTTCCGGCAAAAGCTGGATGCACTTCGTGTACAAAACGGACAGTCTCTTTCGAAGTATCAAGGTTTCACACATAAACTCATCTGTTACAAAAGGCATTTCATTTTCTTGAACTTATTCGAACTCCAAGATTGTTGAATGTTCAAAATGCTCCATTCAAAGCCACATCATCTATTTTCAACCCCTTCTGACTTCATTTGGTATTTTTCATGCACTTACTAATTTTTTTGAGCTAAATGACCCTGAAATTGAAAAGCACTACAAACGAACTCTGAAAAGGTTGAAAGTTGGCATGGTATCATCATTTCACCCACATAGCATGTGCTAAAAAGTTGAGAGGGTTACGAGAAAAGCTGGATGCACTTCATGTACAAAACGGGCAGTCCCTTTCGAGGTATGAGGGTTTCAGACATAAACTCATCTGTTACAAAAGATATTTCATTTTATATAATTTATTTGAACTCCAAGTTTTTTGTGTATTCAAAATGCACCATTAAAATTCACATTATCAATTTTCAACCCCTTCTGACTTCATTTGGTATTTTTCATGCACTTACTAATTTTTTTGAGCTAAATGACCCTGAAATTGAAAAGCACTACAAACGAGCTCTGACAAGGTTGAAAGTTGGCATGGTATCATCATTTCACCCACATAGCATGTGCTAAAAAGTTGAGAGGGTTCCGGCAAAAGCTGGATGCACTTCGTGTACAAAACGGACAGTCTCTTTCGAAGTATCAAGGTTTCACACATAAACTCATCTGTTACAAAAGGCATTTCATTTTCTTGAACTTATTCGAACTCCAAGATTGTTGAATGTTCAAAATGCTCCATTCAAAGCCACATCATCTATTTTCAACCCCTTTTGACTTCATTTGGTATTTTTCATGCACTTACTAATTTTTTTGAGCTAAATGACCCTGAAATTGAAAAGCACTACAAACGAACTCTGAAAAGGTTCAAAGTTGGCATGGTATCATCATTTCACCCACATAGCATGTTCTAAAACGTTCAGAGGGTTATGGCAAAAGCTGGATGCACTTCGTGTACAAAACGGAGAGTCTCTTTCGAAGTATCAGGGTTTCGGACGGAAACTCATCGGTTACAAAAGATATTTCATTTTATAAAATTTATTTGAACTCCAGGTTTTTTGTGTATTCAAAATGCAACATTAAAATCGACAGCATCAATTTTCAACCCCTTCTGACTTCAGTTGGTATTTTTCATGCACTTACTAATTTTTTTGAGCTAAATGACCCTGAAATTTAAAAGCACTACAAACGAACTCTGAAAAGGTTGAAAGTTGGCATGGTATCATCATTTCACCCACATAGCATGTGCTAAAAAGTTGAGAGGGTTACGGCAAAAGCTGGATGCACTTCGTGTACAAAACGGACAGTCTCTTTCGAAGTATCAAGGTTTCAGACATAAACTCATCCGTTACAAAAGGCATTTCATTTTCTTGAACTTATTTGAACTCCAAGCTTTTTGTATGTTCAAAATGCACCATTCAAAGCCACATCATCAATTTTCAACCCCTTCGGACTTCATTTGGTATTTGTTATGCACTTACTAATTTTTTTTGAGCTAAATGACCCTGAAATTGAAAAGCACTACAAACGAACTCTGAAAAGGTTCAAAGTTGGCATGGCATCATCATTTCACCCACATAGCATGTTCTGAAAAGTTGAGAGGGTTATGGCAAAAGCTGGATGCACTTCTGGACAAAAAGGAGAGTCTCTTTCGAAGAATCAGGGTTTCAGACGGAAACTCATCGGTTACAAAAGATATTTCATTTTATATAATTTATTTGAACTCCAAGTTTTTTGTGTATTCAAAATGCACCATTAAAATCCACATCATCAATTTTCAACCCCTTCTGACTTCATTTGGTATTTTTCATGCACTTACTAATTTTTTCCAGCTAAATAAGCCTGAAATTGAAAAGCACTACAAACGAACTCTGAAAAGGTTGAAACTTGGCATGGTATCACCATTTCACCCACATAGCATGTGCTAAAAAGTTGAGAGGGTTACGGCAAAAGCTGGATGCACTTCGTGTACAAAATGGACAGTGTCTTTCGAAGTATCAAGGTTTGAGACATAAACTCATCTGTTACAAAAGGCATTTCATTTTCTTGAACTTATTTGAACTCCAAGCTTTTTGTATGTTCAAAATGCACCATTCAAAGCTACATCATCAATTTTCAACCCCTTCTGACTTCATTTGGTATTTGTCATGCACTTACTAATTTGTTTTGAGCTAAATGACCCTGAAATTGAAAAGCACTACAAACGAACTCTGAAAAGGTTGAAAGTTGGCATGGTATCATCATTTCACCCACATAGCATGTTCTAAAAAGTTGAGAGGGTTATGGCAAAAGCTGGATGCACTTCGTGTACAAAACGGAGAGACTCTTTCGAAGTATCAGGGTTTCGGACGGAAACTCATCGGTTACAAAAGATATTTCATTTTATATAATTTATTTGAACTCCAGGTTTTTTGTGTATTCAAAATTCACCATTAAAATCCACAGCATCAATTTGCAACCCCTTCTGACTTCATTTGCTATTTTTCATGCACTTACTAATTTTTTTGAGCTAAATGACCCTGAAATTGAAAAGCACTACAAACGATCTCTGAAAAGGTTGAAAGTTGGCATGGTATCACCATTTCAACCACATAGCATGTGCTAAAAAGTTGAGAGGGTTACGGCAAAAGCTTGATGCACTTCATGTACAAAACGGACAGTCTCTTTCGAAGTATCAAGGTTTCAGACATAAACTCATTTGTTACAAAAGGCATTTCATTTTCTTGAACTTATTCGAACTCCAAGCTTTTTGTATGTTCAAAATGCACCATTCAAAGCCAGATCATCAATTTTCAACCCCTTCTGACTTCATTTGGTATTTTTCATGCACTTACTAATTTTTTTGAGCTAAATGACCCTGAAATTGAAAAGCACTACAAACGAACTCTGAAAAGGTTGGAAGTTGGCAAGGTATCATCATTTCACCCACATAGAATGTTCTAAAAAGTTGAGAGGGTTATGGCAAAAGCTGGATGCACTTCGTGTACAAAACGGAGAGTCTCTTACGAAGTATCAGGGTTTCGGACGGAAACTCATCGGTTACAAAAGATATTTCATTTTATATAATTTATTTGAAATCCAGGTTTTTTGTGTATTGAAAATGCACCATTAAAATCCACATCATCAATTTTCAAGCCCTTCTGACTTCATTTGGTATTTTTCATGCACTTACTAAATTTTTTGAGCTAAATGACCCTGAAATTGAAAAGCACTACAAACAAACTCTGAAAAGGTTGAAAGTTGGCATGGTATCATCATTTCACCCACATAGCATGTGCTAAAAAGTTGACAGGGTTACGCCAAAAGCTGGATGGACTTCGTGTACAAAACGGACAGTCTCTTTCGAAGTATCAAGGTTTCAGACATAAACTCATCTGTTACAAAAGGCATTTCATTTTCTTGAACTTATTCGAACTCCAAGCTTTTTGTATGTACAAAATGCACCATTCAAAGCCAGATCATCAATTTTCAACCCCTTCTGACTTCATTTGGTATTTTTCATGCACTTACTAATTTTTTTGAGCTAAATGACCCTGAAATTGAAAAGCACTACAAACGAACTCTAAAAAGGTTGAAAGTTGCCAAGGTATCATCATTTCACCCACATAGAATGTTCTAAAAAGTTGAGAGGTATATGGCAAAAGCTGGATGCACTTCGCGTACAAAACGGAGAGTCTCTTACGAAGTATCAGGGTTTCGGACGGAAACTCATCGGTTACAAAAGATATTTCATTTTATATAATTTATTTGAAATCCAGGTTTTTTGTGTATTGAAAATGCACCATTAAAATCCACATCATCAATTTTCAACCCCTTCTGACTTCATTTGGTATTTTTCATGCACTTACTAATTTTTTTGAGCTAAATGACCCTGAAATTGAAAAGCACTACAAACAAATTCTGAAAAGGTTGAAAGTTGGCATGGTATCATCATTTCACCCACATAGCATGTGCTAAAAAGTTGAGAGGGTTACGGCAAAAGCTGGATGGACTTCGTGTACAAAACGGACAGTCTCTTTCGAAGTATCAAGGTTTCAGACATAAACTCATCTGTTACAAAAGGCATTTCATTTTCTTGAACTTATTCGAACTCCAAGCTTTTTGTATGTTCAAAATGCACCATTCAATGCCACATCATCAATTTTCAACCCCTTCTGACTTCATTTGGTATTTTTCATACACTTACTAATTTTTTTGAGCTAAATGACCCTGAAATTGAAAAGCACTACAAACGAACACTCAAAAGGCTCAAAGTTGGCATGGTATCCTAATTTCACCCACATAGCACGTTCTAAAAAGTTGAGAGGGTTATGGCAAAAGCTGGATGCAGTTCGTGTACAAAACGGAGAGTCTCTTTCGAAGTATCAGGGTTTCGGCACATAAACTCATCTGTTACAAAAGGCATTTCATTTTCTTGAACTTATTTGAACTCCAAGCTTTTTGTATGTTCAAAATGCACCATTCAAAGCCACATCATCAATTTTCAACCCCTTCGGACTTCATTTGGTATTTGTTTTGCACTTACTAATTTTTTTTGAGCTAAATGACCCTGAAATTGAAAAGCACTACAAACGAACTCTGAAAAGGTTCAAAGTTGGCATGGTATCATCATTTCACCCACATAGCATGTTCTGAAAAGTTGAGAGGGTTATGGCAAAAGCTGGATGCACTTCTGTACAAAAAGGAGAGTCTCTTTCGAAGAATCAGGGTTTCGGACGGAAACTCATCGGTTACAAAAGATATTTCATTTTATATAATTTATTTGAACTCCAAGTTTTTTGTGTATTCAAAATGCACCATTAAAATCCACATCATCAATTTTCAACCCCTTCTGACTTCATTTGGTATTTTTCATGCACTTACTAATTTTTTTCAGCTAAATAAGCCTGAAATTGAAAAGCACTACAAACGAACTCTGAAAAGGTTGAAACTTGGCATGGTATCACCATTTCACCCACATAGCATGTGCTAAAAAGTTGAGAGGGTTACGGCAAAAGCTGGATGCACTTCGTGTACAAAACGGACAGTGTCTTTCGAAGTATCAAGGTTTGAGACATAAACTCATCTGTTACAAAAGGCATTTCATTTTCTTGAACTTATTTGAACTCCAAGCTTTTTGTATGTTCAAAATGCACCATTCAAAGCCACATCATCAATTTTCAACCCCTTCTGACTTCATTTGGTATTTGTCATGCACTTACTAATTTTTTTTGAGCTAAATGACCCTGAAATTGAAAAGCACTACAAACGAACTTTGAAAAGGTTGAAAGTTGGCATGGTATCATCATTTCACCCACATAGCAGGTTCTAAAAACTTGAGAGGGTTATGGCAAAAGCTGGATCCACTTCTTGTACAAAAAGGAGAGTCTCTTTCGAAGTATCAGGGTTTCGGACGGAAACTCATCGGTTACAAAAGATATTTCATTTTATATAATTTATTTGAACTCCAGGTTTTTTGTGTATTCAAAATGCACCATTAAAATCCACAGCATCAATTTGCAACCCCTTCTGGCTTCATTTGCTATTTTTCATGCACTTACTAATTTTTTTGAGCTAAATGACCCTGAAATTGAAAAGCACTACAAACGAACTCTGAAAAGGTTGAAAGTTGGCATGGTATCATCATTTCACCCACATAGCATGTGCTAAAAAGTTGAGAGGGTTACGGCAAAAGCTGGATGCACTTCGCGTACAAAACGGACAGTCTCTTTCGATGTATCAAGGATTCAGACATAAACTCATCTGTTACAAAAGGCATTTCATTTTCTTGAACTTATTCGAACTCCAAGCTTTTTGTATGTTCAAAATGCACCATTCAAAGCCAGATCATCAATTTTCAACCCCTTCTGACTTCATTTGGTATTTTTCATGCACTTACTAATTTCTTTGAGCTAAATGACCCTGAAATTGAAAAGCACTACAAACGAACTCTGAAAAGGTTGAAAGTTGGCAAGGTATCGTCATTTCACCCACATAGAATGTTCTAAAAAGTTGAGAGGGTTATGGCAAAAGTTGGATGCACTTCGTGTACAAAATGGAGAGTCTCTTACGAAGTATCAGGGTTTCGGACGGAAACTCATCGGTTACAAAAGATATTTCATTTTATATAATTTATTTGAAATCCAGGTTTTTTGTGTATTGAAAATGCACCATTAAAATCCACATCATCAATTTTCAACCCCTTCTGACTTCATTTGGTATTTTTCATGCACTTACTAATTTTTTTGAGCTAAATGACCCTGAAATTGAAAAGCACTACAAACAAATTCTGAAAAGGTTTAAAGTTGGCATGGTATCATCATTTCACCCACATAGCATGTGCTAAAAAGTTGAGAGGGTTACGCCAAAAGCTGGATGGACTTCGTGTACAAAACGGACAGTCTCTTTCGAAGTATCAAGGTTTCAGACATAAACTCATCTGTTACAAAAGGCATTTCATTTTCTTGAACTTATTCGAACTCCAAGCTTTTTGTATGTTCAAAATGCACCATTCAATGCCACATCATCAATTTTCAACCCCTTCTGACTTCATTCGGTATTTTTCATACACTTACTAATTTTTTTTGAGCTAAATGACCCTGAAATTGAAAAGCACTACAAACGAACACTCAAAAGGCTCAAAGTTGGCATGGTATCATAATTTCACCCACATAGCACGTTCTAAAAAGTTGAGAGGGTTATGGCAAAAGCTGGATGCAGTTCGTGTACAAAACGGAGAGTCTCTTTCGAAGTATCAGGGTTTCGGCACATAAACTCATCTGTTACAAAAGGCATTTCATTTTCTTGAACTTATTTGAACTCCAAGCTTTTTGTATGTTCAAAATGCACCATTCAAAGCCACATCATCAATTTTCAACCCCTTCGGACTTCATTTGGTATTTCTTATGCACTTACTAATTTTTTTTGAGCTAAATGACCCTGAAATTGAAAAGCACTACAAACGAACTCTGAAAAGGTTCAAAGTTGGCATGGTATCATCATTTCACCCACATAGCATGTTCTGAAAAGTTGAGAGGGTTATGGCAAAAGCTGGATGCACTTCTGTACAAAAAGGAGAGTCTCTTTCGAAGAATCAGGGTTTCGGACGGAAACTCATCGGTTACAAAAGATATTTCATTTTATATAATTTATTTGAACTCCAAGTTTTTTGTGTATTCAAAATGCACCATTAAAATCCACATCATCAATTTTCAACCCCTTCTGACTTCATTTGGTATTTTTCATGCACTTACTAATTTTTTTCAGCTAAATAAGCCTGAAATTGAAAAGCACTACAAACGAACTCTGAAAAGGTTGAAACTTGGCATGGTATCACCATTTCACCCACATAGCATGTGCTAAAAAGTTGAGAGGGTTACGGCAAAAGCTGGATGCACTTCGTGTACAAAATGGAGAGTCTCTTACGAAGTATCAGGGTTTCGGACGGAAACTCATCGGTTACAAAAGATATTTCATTTTATATAATTTATTTGAAATCCAGGTTTTTTGTGTATTGAAAATGCACCATTAAAATCCACATCATCAATTTTCAACCCCTTCTGACTTCATTTGGTATTTTTCATGCACTTACTAATTTCTTTGAGCTAAATGACCCTGAAATTGAAAAGCACTACAAACGAACTCTGAAAAGGTTGAAAGTTGGCAAGGTATCGTCATTTCACCCACATAGAATGTTCTAAAAAGTTGAGAGGGTTATGGCAAAAGTTGGATGCACTTCGTGTACAAAATGGAGAGTCTCTTACGAAGTATCAGGGTTTCGGACGGAAACTCATCGGTTACAAAAGATATTTCATTTTATATAATTTATTTGAAATCCAGGTTTTTTGTGTATTGAAAATGCACCATTAAAATCCACATCATCAATTTTCAACCCCTTCTGACTTCATTTGGTATTTTTCATGCACTTACTAATTTTTTTGAGCTAAATGACCCTGAAATTGAAAAGCACTACAAACAAATTCTGAAAAGGTTTAAAGTTGGCATGGTATCATCATTTCACCCACATAGCATGTGCTAAAAAGTTGAGAGGGTTACGCCAAAAGCTGGATGGACTTCGTGTACAAAACGGACAGTCTCTTTCGAAGTATCAAGGTTTCAGACATAAACTCATCTGTTACAAAAGGCATTTCATTTTCTTGAACTTATTCGAACTCCAAGCTTTTTGTATGTTCAAAATGCACCATTCAAAGCCAGATCATCAATTTTCAACCCCTTCTGACTTCATTTGGTATTTTTCATGCACTTACTAATTTCTTTGAGCTAAATGACCCTGAAATTGAAAAGCACTACAAACGAACTCTGAAAAGGTTGAAAGTTGGCAAGGTATCGTCATTTCACCCACATAGAATGTTCTAAAAAGTTGAGAGGGTTATGGCAAAAGTTGGATGCACTTCGTGTACAAAATGGAGAGTCTCTTACGAAGTATCAGGGTTTCGGACGGAAACTCATCGGTTACAAAAGATATTTCATTTTATATAATTTATTTGAAATCCAGGTTTTTTGTGTATTGAAAATGCACCATTAAAATCCACATCATCAATTTTCAACCCCTTCTGACTTCATTTGGTATTTTTCATGCACTTACTAATTTTTTTGAGCTAAATGACCCTGAAATTGAAAAGCACTACAAACAAATTCTGAAAAGGTTTAAAGTTGGCATGGTATCATCATTTCACCCACATAGCATGTGCTAAAAAGTTGAGAGGGTTACGCCAAAAGCTGGATGGACTTCGTGTACAAAACGGACAGTCTCTTTCGAAGTATCAAGGTTTCAGACATAAACTCATCTGTTACAAAAGGCATTTCATTTTCTTGAACTTATTCGAACTCCAAGCTTTTTGTATGTTCAAAATGCACCATTCAATGCCACATCATCAATTTTCAACCCCTTCTGACTTCATTTGGTATTTTTCATACACTTACTAATTTTTTTGAGCTAAATGACCCTGAAATTGAAAAGCACTACAAACGAACACTCAAAAGGCTCAAAGTTGGCATGGTATCATAATTTCACCCACATAGCACGTTCTAAAAAGTTGAGAGGGTTATGGCAAAAGCTGGATGCAGTTCGTGTACAAAACGGAGAGTCTCTTTCGAAGTATGAGGGTTTCGGCACATAAACTCATCTGTTACAAAAGGCATTTCATTTTCTTGAACTTATTTGAACTCCAAGCTTTTTGTATGTTCAAAATGCACCATTCAAAGCCACATCATCAATTTTCAACCCCTTCGGACTTCATTTGGTATTTGTTATGCACTTACTAATTTTTTTTGAGCTAAATGACCCTGAAATTGAAAAGCACTACAAACGAACTCTGAAAAGGTTCAAAGTTGGCATGGTATCATCATTTCACCCACATAGCATGTTCTGAAAAGTTGAGAGGGTTATGGCAAAAGCTGGATGCACTTCTGTACAAAAAGGAGAGTCTCTTTCGAAGAATCAGGGTTTCGGACGGAAACTCATCGGTTACAAAAGATATTTCATTTTATATAATTTATGTGAACTCCAAGTTTTTTGTGTATTCAAAATGCACCATTAAAATCCACATCATCAATTTTCAACCCCTTCTGACTTCATTTGGTATTTTTCATGCACTTACTAATTTTTTTCAGCTAAATAAGCCTGAAATTGAAAAGCACTACAAACGAACTCTGAAAAGGTTGAAACTTGGCATGGTATCACCATTTCACCCACATAGCATGTGCTAAAAAGTTGAGAGGGTTACGGCAAAAGCTGGATGCACTTCGTGTACAAAACGGACAGTGTCTTTCGAAGTATCAAGGTTTGAGACATAAACTCATCTGTTACAAAAGGCATTTCATTTTCTTGAACTTATTTGAACTCCAAGCTTTTTGTATGTTCAAAATGCACCATTCAAAGCCACATCATCAATTTTCAACCCCTTCTGACTTCATTTGGTATTTGTCATGCACTTACTAATTTTTTTTGAGCTAAATGACCCTGAAATTGAAAAGCACTACAAACGAACTTTGAAAAGGTTCAAAGTTGGCATGGTATCATCATTTCACCCACATAGCATGTTCTAAAAACTTGAGAGGGTTATGGCAAAAGCTGGATCCACTTCGTGTACAAAAAGGAGAGTCTCTTTCGAAGTATCAGGGTTTCGGACGGAAACTCATCGGTTACAAAAGATATTTCATTTTATATAATTTATTTGAACTCCAGGTTTTTTGTGTATTCAAAATGCACCATTAAAATCCACAGCATCAATTTGCAACCCCTTCTGGCTTCATTTGCTATTTTTCATGCACTTACTAATTTTTTTGAGCTAAATGACCCTGAAATTGAAAAGCACTACAAACGAACTCTGAAAAGGTTGAAAGTTGGCATGGTATCATCATTTCACCCACATAGCATGTGCTAAAAAGTTGAGAGGGTTACGGCAAAAGCTGGATGCACTTCGTGTACAAAACGGACAATGTCTTTCGAAGTATCAAGGTTTGAGACATAAACTCATCTGTTACAAAAGGCATTTCATTTTCTTGAACTTATTTGAACTCCAAGCTTTTTGTATGTTGAAAATGCACCATTCAAAGCCACATCATCAATTTTCAACCCCTTCTGACTTCATTTGGTATTTGTCATGCACTTACTAATTTTTTTTGAGCTAAATGACCCTGAAATTGAAAAGCACTACAAACGAACTCTAAAAAGGTTGAAAGTTGGCATGGTATCATCATTTCACCCACATAGCATGTGCTAAAAAGTTGAGAGGGTTATGGCAAAAGCTGGATGCACTTCGTGTACAAAAAGGAGAGTCTCTTTTGAAGTATCAGGGTTTCGAACGAAAACTCATCGGTTACAAAAGATATTTCATTTCATAAAATTTATTTGAACTCCAGGTTTTTTGTGTATTCAAAATGCACCATTAAAATCCACATCATCAAATTTCAACCCCTTCTGACTTCATTTGGTATTTTTCATGCACTTACTAATTTTTTTGAGCTAAATGACCCTGAAATTGAAAAGCACAACAAACGAACTCTGAAAAGGTTGAAAGTTGGCATGGTCTCATCATTTCACAAACATAGCATGTGCTAAAAAGATGAGAGGGTTACGGCAAAAGCTAGATGCACTTCGTGTACAAAACGGACAGTCTCTTTCGAAGTATCAAGGTTTCAGACATAAACTCATCCGTTACAAAAGGCATTTCATTTTCTTGAACTTATTCGAACTCCAAGCTTTTTGTATGTTCAAAATGCACCATTCAAAGCCACATCATCAATTTTCAACCCCTTCTGACTTCATTTGTTATTTTTCATGCACTTACTAATTTTTTTGAGCTAAATGACCCTGAAATTGAAAAGCACTACAAACAAACTCTGAAAAGGTTGAAAGTTGGCATGGTATCATCATTTCACCCACATAGCATGTGCTAAAAAGTTGAGAGGGTTATGGCAAAAGCTGGATGCACTTCGTGTACAAAAAGGAGAGTCTCTTTCGAAGTATCAGGGTTTCGGACGAAAACTCATCGGTTACAAAAGATATTTCATTTCATAAAATTTATTTGAACTCCAGGTTTTTTGTGTATTCAAAATGCACCATTAAAATCCGCATCATCAAATTTCAACCCCTTCTGACTTCATTTGGTATTTTTCATGCACTTACTAATTTTTTTGAGCTAAATGACCCTGAAATTGAAAAGCACTACAAACAAACTCTGAAAAGGTTGAAAGTTGGCATGGTATCATCATTTCACCCACATAGCATGTGCTACAAAGTTGAGAGGGTTACGACAAAAGCTGGATGGACTTCGTGTACAAAACGGACAGTCACTTTCGAAGTATCAAGGTTTCAGACATAAACTCATCTGTTACAAACGGCATTTCATTTTCTTGAACTTATTCGAACTCCAAGCTTTTTGTATGTTTAAAATGCACCATTCAATGCCACATCATGAATTTTCAACCCCTTCTGACATCATTTGGTATTTTTCATGCACTTACTAATTTTTTTGAGCTAAATGACCCTGAAATTGAAAAGCACTACAAACGAACTCTCAAAAGGCTCAAAGTTGGCATGGTATCATAATTTCACACACATAGCATGTTCTAAAAGGTTGAGAGGGTTATGGCAAAAGCTAGATGCACTTCGTGTACAAAACGGAGAGTCTCTTTCGAAGTATCAGGGTTTCGGCACATAAACTCATCTGTTACAAAAGGCATTTCATTTTCTTGAACTTATTTGAACTCCAAGCTTTTTGTATGTTCAAAATGCACCATTCAAAGCCACACCATCAATTTTCAACCCCTTCTGACTTCATTTGGTATTTGTCATGCACTTACTAATTTTTTTTTGAGCTAAATGACCCTGAAATTGAAAAGGACTACAAACGAACTCTGAAAAGGTTGAAAGTTGGCATGGTATCATCATTTCACCCACATAGCATATTCTGAAAAGTTGAGAGGGTTATGGCAAAAGCTGGATGCACTTCGTGTACAAAATGGAGAGTCTCTTTCGAAGTATCAGGGTTTCGGACGGAAACTCATCGGTTACAAAAGATATTTCATTTTATATAATTTATTTGAACTCCAAGTTTTTTGTGTATTCAAAATGCACCATTAAAATCCACATCATCAATTTTCAACCCCTTCTGACTTCATTTGGTATTTTTCATGCACTTACTCATTTTTTTGAGCTAAATGAGCCTGAAATTGAAAAGCACTACAAACGAACTCTGAAAAGGTTGAAACTTGGCATAGTATCACCATTTCACCCACATAGCATGTGCTAAAAATTTGAGAGGGTTACGGCAAAAGCTGGATGCACTTCGTGTACAAAATGGACAGTGTCTTCCGAAGTATCAAGGTTTGAGACATAAACTCATCTGTTACAAAAGGCATTTCATTTTCTTGAACTTATTCGAACTCCAAGCTTTTTGTATGTTCAAAATGCACCATTCAAAGCCACATCATCAATTTTCAACCCCTTCTGACTTCATTTGGTATTTGTCATGCACTTACTAATTTTTTTTGAGCTAAATGACCCTGAAATTGAAAAGCACTACAAACGAACTCTCAAAAGGCTCAAAGTTGGCATGGTATCATAATTTCACCCACATAGCATGTTCTAAAAAGTTGAGAGGGTTATGGCAAAAGCTGGATGCAGTTCGTGTACAAAACGGAGAGTCTCTTTCGAAGTATCAGGGTTTCGGCACATAAACTCATCTGTTACAAAAGGCATTTCATTTTCTTGAACTTATTTGAACTCCAAGCTTTTTGTATGTTCAAAATGCACCATTCAAAGCCACATCATCAATTTTCAACCCCTTCGGACTTCATTTGGTATTTGTTATGCACTTACTAATTTTTTTGAGCTAAATGACCCTGAAATTGAAAAGCACTACAAACGAACTCTGAAAAGGTTGAAAGTTGGCATGGTATCATCATTTCACCCACATAGCATGTGCTAAAAAGTTGAGAGGGTTACGGCAAAAGCTGGATGCACTTCGTGTACAAAATGGACAGTCTCTTTCGAAGTATCAAGGTTTCAGACATAAACTCATCTGTTACAAAAGGCATTTCATTTTCTTGAACTTATTCGAACTCCAAGCTTTTTGTATGTTCAAAATGCACCATTCAAAGCCACATCATCAATTTTCAACCCCTTCTGACTTCATTTGGTATTTTTCATGCACTTACTAATTTTTTTGAGCTAAATGACCCTGAAATTGAAAAGCACTACAAAAAAACTCTGAAAAGGTTCAAAGTTGGCATGGTATCATCATTTCACCCACATAGCATGTTCTGAAAAGTTGAGAGGGTTATGGCAAAAGCTGGATGCACTTCTGTACAAAAAGGAGAGTCTCTTTCGAAGAATCAGGGTTTCGGACGGAAACTCATCGGTTACAAAAGATATTTCATTTTATAAAATTTATTTGAACTCCAGGTTTTTTGTGTATTCAAAATGCACCATTAAAATCCACATCATCAAGTTTCAACCCCTTCTGACTTCATTTGGTATTTTTCATGCACTTACTAATTTTTTTGAGCTAAATGACCCTGAAATTGAAAAGCACAACAAACGAACTCTCAAAAGGTTGAAAGTTGGCATGGTGTCATCATTTCACAAACATAGCATGTGCTAAAAAGTTGAGAGGGTTACGGCAAAAGCTGGATGCACTTCGTGTACAAAACGGACAGTCTCTTTCGATGTATCAAGGTTTCAGACATAAACTCATCTGTTACAAAAGGCATTTCATTTTCTTGAACTTATTCGAACTCCAAGCTTTTTGTATGTTCAAAATGCACCATTCAAAGCCACATCATCAATTTTCAACCCCTTCTGACTTCATTTGTTATTTTTCATGCACTTACTAATTTTTTTGAGCTAAATGACCCTGAAATTGAGAAGCACTACAAAAAAACTCTGACAAGGTTCAAAGTTGGCATGGTATCACCATTTAACCCACATAGCATGTTCTAAAAACTTGAGAGGGTTATGGCAAAAGCTGGATGCATTTCGTGTACAAAACGGACAGTCTCTTTCGAAGTATCAGGGTTTCGGCACATAAACTCACCTGTTAGAAAAGACATTTCATTTTCATGAACTTATTTGAACTCCAAGCTTTTTGTATGTTCAAAATGCACCATTCAAAGCGACATCATCAATTTTCAACCCCTTCTGACTTCATTTGGTATTTTTCATGCACTTACTAAACTTTTTTTGAGCTAAATGACCCTGAAATTGAAAAGCACTACAAACGAACTCTGAAAAGGTTGAAAGTTGGCATGGTATCATCATTTCACCCACATAGAATGTTCTAAAAAGTTGAGAGGGTTATGGCAAAAGCTGGATGCACTTCGTGTACAAAAAGGAGAGTCTCTTTCGAAGTATGAGGGTTCCGGATGGAAACTCATCGGTTACAAAAGATAATTCATTTTATATAATTTATTTGAACTCCAGGTTTTTTGTGTATTCAAAATGCACCATTAAAATCCACATCATCAATTTTCAACCCCTTCTGACTTCATTTGGTATTTTTCTTGCACTTACTAATTTTTTTGAGCTAAATGAGCCTGAAAATGAAAAGCACTACAAACGAACTCTGAAAAGGTTGAAAGTTGGCATGGTATCATCATTTCACCCACATAGCATGTGCTAAAATGTTGAGAAGGTTACGGCAAAAGCTGGATGCACTTCGTGTACAAAACGGACAGTCTCTTTCGAAGTATCAAGGTTTCCGACATTAACTCATCTGTTACAAAAGGCATTTCATTTTCTTGAACTTATTCAAACTCCAAGCTTTTTGTATGTTCAAAATGCACAATTCAAAGCCACATCATCAATTTTCAACCCCTTCTGACTTCATTTGGTATTTTTCATGCACTTACTAATTTTTTTTGAGCTAAATGACCCTGAAATTGAAAAGCACTACAAACGAACTCTAAAAAGGTTGAAAGTTGGCATGGTATCATCATTTCACCCACATAGCATGTTCTAAAAAGTTGATAGGGTTATGGCAAAAGCTGGATGCACTTCGTGTACAAAAAGGAGAGTCTCTTTCGAAGTATGAGTGTTTCGGACGGAAACTCATCGGTTACAAAAGATATTTCGTTTTATATAATTTATTTGAACTCCAGGTTTTTTCTGTATTCAAAATGCACCATTAAAATCCACATCATCAATTTTCAACCCCTTCTGACTTCATTTGGTATTTTTCATGCACTTACTAATTTTTTTGAGCTAAATGAGCCTGAAATTGAAAAGCACTACAAACGAACTCTGAAAAGGTTGAAAGTTGGCATGGTATCATCATTTCACCCACATAGCATGTGCTAAAATGTTGAGAAGGTTACGGCAAAAGCTGGATGCACTTCGTGTACAAAACGGACAGTCTCTTTCGAAGTATCAAGGTTTCCGACATTAACTCATCTGTTACAAAAGGCATTTCATTTTCTTCAACTTATTCAAACTCCAAGCTTTTTGTATGTTCAAAATGCACAATTCAAAGCCACATCATCAATTTTCAACCCCTTCTGACTTCATTTGGTATTTTTCATGCACTTACTAATTTTTTTGAGCTAAATGACCCTGAAATTGAAAAGCACTACAAACGAACTCTAAAAAGGTTGAAAGTTGGCATGGTATCATCATTTCACCCACATAGCATGTTCTAAAAAGTTGATCGGGTTATGGCAAAAGCTGGATGCACTTCGTGTACAAAAAGGAGAGTCTCTTTCGAAGTATGAGTGTTTCGGATGGAAACTCATCGGTTACAAAAGATATTTCGTTTTATATAATTTATTTGAACTCCAGGTTTTTTCTGTAGTCAAAATGCACCATTAAAATCCACATCATCAATTTTCAACCCCTTCTGACTTCATTTGGTATTTTTCATGCACTTACTAATTTTTTTGAGCTAAATGAGCCTGAAATTGAAAAGCACTACAAACGAACTCTGAAAAGGTTGAAAGTTGGCATGGTATCATCATTTCACCCACATAGCATGTGCTAAAATGTTGAGAAGGTTACGGCAAAAGCTGGATGCACTTCGTGTACAAAACGGACAGTCTCTTTCGAAGTATCAAGGTTTCCGACATTAACTCATCTGTTACAAAAGGCATTTCATTTTCTTGAACTTATTCAAACTCCAAGCTTTTTGTATGTTCAAAATGCACCATTCAAAGCCACATCATCAATTTTCAACCCCTTCTGACTTCATTTGGTATTTGTTATGCACTTACTAATTTTTTTTGAGCTAAATGACCCTGAAATTGAAAAGCACTACAAACGAACTCTGAAAAGGTTGAAAGTTGGCATGGTATCATCATTTCACCCACACAGCATGTTCTGAAAAGTTGAGAGGGTTATGGCAAAAGCTGGATGCACTTCTGTACAAAAAGGAGAGTCTCTTTCGAAGTATCAGGGTTTCGGACGGAAACTCATCGGTTACAAAAGATATTTCATTTTATAAAATTTATTTGAACTCCAAGCTTTTTGTATGTTCAAAATGCACCATTCAAAGCCACATCATCAATTTTCAACCCCTTCTGACTTCATTTGGTATTTTTCATGCACTTACTAATTTTTTTGAGCTAAATGAGCCTGAAATTGAAAAGCACTACAAACGAACTCTGAAAAGGTTCAAAGTTGGCATGGTATCATCATTTCACCCACATAGCATGTGTTAAAAAGTTGAGAGGGTTACGGCAAAAGCTGGATGCACTTCGTGTACAAAACGGACAGTCTCTTTCGAAGTATTAAGGTTTCCGACATAAACTCATCTGTTACAAAAGGCATTTCATTTTCTTGAACTTATTCAAACTCCAAGATTTTTGTATGTTGAAAATGCACAATTCAAAGTCACATCATCAATTTTCAACCCCTTCTGACTTCATTTGAGATTTTTCATGCACTTACTAATTCTTTTGAGCTAAATGACCCTGAAATTGAAAAGCACTAGAAACGAACTCTGAAAAGGTTGAAAGTTGGCATGGTATCATCATTTCGCCCACATAGCATGTTCTAAAAAGTTGAGAGGGTTATGGCCAAAGCTGGATGAACTTCGTGTACAAAACGGACAGTCTCTGTCGAAGTATCAGGGTTTCGGACGGAAACTCATTGGTTACAAAAGATATTTCATTTTATATAATTTATTTGAACTCCAGGTTTTTTGTGTATTCAAAATGCACCATTAAAATCCACATCATCAATTTTCAACCCCTTCTGACTTCATTCGGTATTTTTCATGCACTTACTAATTTTTTTGAGCTAAATGACCCTGAAATTGAAAAGCACTACAAACGAACTCTGAAAAGGTTGAAAGTTGGCATGGTATCATCATTTCACCCACATAGCATGTTCTGAAAAGTTGAGAGGGTTATGGCAAAAGCTGGATGCACTTCTGTACAAAAAGGAGAGTCTCTTTCGAAGTATCAGGGTTTCGGACGGAAACTCATCGGTTACAAAAGATATTTCATTTTATAAAATTTATTTGAACTCCAAGCTTTTTGTATGTTCAAAATGCACCATTCAAAGCCACATCATCAATTTTCAACCCCTTCTGACTTCATTTGGTATTTTTCATGCACTTACTAATTTTTTTGAGCTAAATGAGCCTGAAATTGAAAAGCACTACAAACGAACTCTGAAAAGGTTCAAAGTTGGCATGGTATCATCATTTCACCCACATAGCATGTGTTAAAAAGTTGAGAGGGTTACGGCAAAAGCTGGATGCACTTCGTGTACAAAACGGACAGTCTCTTTCGAAGTATTAAGGTTTCCGACATAAACTCATCTGTTACAAAAGGCATTTCATTTTCTTGAACTTATTCAAACTCCAAGATTTTTGTATGTTGAAAATGCACAATTCAAAGTCACATCATCAATTTTCAACCCCTTCTGACTTCATTTGAGATTTTTCATGCACTTACTAATTCTTTTGAGCTAAATGACCCTGAAATTGAAAAGCACTAGAAACGAACTCTGAAAAGGTTGAAAGTTGGCATGGTATCATCATTTCGCCCACATAGCATGTTCTAAAAAGTTGAGAGGGTTATGGCCAAAGCTGGATGAACTTCGTGTACAAAACGGACAGTCTCTGTCGAAGTATCAGGGTTTCGGACGGAAACTCATTGGTTACAAAAGATATTTCATTTTATATAATTTATTTGAACTCCAGGTTTTTTGTGTATTCAAAATGCACCATTAAAATCCACATCATCAATTTTCAACCCCTTCTGACTTCATTCGGTATTTTTCATGCACTTACTAATTTTTTTGAGCTAAATGACCCTGAAATTGAAAAGCACTACAAACGAACTCTGAAAAGGTTGAAAGTTGGCATGGTATCATCATTTCACCCACATAGCATGTGCTAAAAAGTTGAGAGGGTTACGGCAAAAGCTGGATCCACTTCATGTACAAAACGGACAGTCTCTTTCGAAGTATCAGGGTTTCGGACATAAACTCATCTGTTACAAAAAGGCATTGCATTTTCTTGAACTTATTTGAAATCCAGGCTTTTTGTGTGTTCAAAATGCACCATTCAAAGCCACATCACTCATTTTCATCCCTTTCTGACTTCATTTGGTATTTTTCATGCACTTACTAATTTTTTTGAGCTAAATGACCCTGAAATTGAAAAACACTACAAACGAACTCTGAAAAAGGTTGAAAGTGTGCATGGTATCATCATTTCACCCACATTGCATGTTCTACAAAGTTGAGAGGGTTATGGGAAAAGTTGGATGCATTTCGTGTACAAAACGGACAGTCTCTTTCGAAGTATCAGGGTTTCGGCACATAAACTCATCTGTTACAAAAGGCATTGCATTTTCTTGAACTTATTTGAACTCCAAGCTTTTTGTATGTTCAAAATGCACCATTCAAAGCCACATCATCAATTTTCAACCCCTTCTGACTTGATTTGGTATTTGTCATGCACTTACTAATTTTTTTGAGCTAAATGACCCTAAAATTGAAAAGCACTACAAACGAACTCTAAAAAGGTTGAAAGTTGGCATGGTATCATCATTTCACCCACATAGCATGTTCTAAAAATTTGAGAGGGTTATGACAAAACCTGGATGCACTTCGTGTACAAAACGGAGAGTCTCTTTCGAAGTATCAGGGTTTCGGACGGAAACTCGTCGGTTACAAAAGATATTTCATTTTATATAATTTATTTGAACTCCAGGTTTTTTGTGTATTCAAAATGCACCATTAAAATCCACATCATCAATTTTCAACCCCTTCTGACTTCATTTGGTATTTTTCATGCACTTACTAATTTTTTTGAGCTAAATGACCCTGAAATTGAAAAGCACTACAAACGAACTCTAAAAAGGTTGAAAGTTGGCATGGTATCATCATTTCACCCACATAGCATGTGCTAAAATGTTGACAGGGTTACGACAAAATCTGGATGCACTTCGTGTACAAAACGGACAGTCTCTTTCGAAGTATCAGGGTTTCGGACATCAACTCATCTGTCAGAAAAAGGCATTTCAGTTTCTTGAACTTATTTGAACTCCAAGCTTTTTGTGTGTTCAAAATGCACCATTCAAAGCCACATCATCAATTTTCAACCCCTTCTGACTTCATTTGTTATTTTTCATGCAGTTATTGATTTGTGTTGTGCTAAATGACCCTGAAATTGAAAAGCACTACAAACGAACTCTGAAAAGGTTGAAAGTTGGCATGGTATCATAATTTCACCCACATAGCATGTGCTAAATAGTTGAGAGGGTTACGGCAAAAGCTGGATGCACTTCGTCTACAAAACAGACAGTCTCTTCCGGAGTATCAAGGTTTGAGACATAAACTCATCTGTTACAAAAGGCATTTCATTTTCTTGAACTTATTCAAACTCCAAGCTTTTTGTATGTTCAAAATGCAACATTAAAAGCCACATCATCAATTTTCAACCCCTTCTGACTTCATTTGGTATTTTTCATGCACTTACTAATTTTTTTGAGCTAAATGACCCTGAAATTGAAAAGCACTACAAACGAACTCTGAAAAGGTTGAAAGTTGGCATGGTATCATCATTTCACCCACATATCATGTTCTAAAAAGTTGAGAGGGTTATGGCAAAACCTGGATGCACTTCGTGTACAAAACGGAGAGTCTCTTTCGAAGTATCAGGGTTTCGGATGGAAACTCATCGGTTACAAAAGATATTTCATTTTATAAAATTTATTTGAACTCCAGGTTTTTTGTGTATTCACAATGCACCATTAAAATCCACATCATCAATTTTCAACCCCTTCTGACTTCATTTGGTATTTTTCATGCACTTACTAATTTTTTGAGCTAAATGACCCTAAAATTGAAAAGCACAATAAACGAACTCTGAAAAGGTTGAAAGTTGGCATGGTCTCATCATTTCACAAACATAGCATGTGCTAAAAAGGTGAGAGGGTTACGGCAAAAGCTGGATGCACTTCGTGTACAAAATGGACAGTCTCTTTCGAAGTATCAAGGTTTCAGACATAAACTCATCTGTTACAAAAGGCATTTCATTTTCTTGAACTTATTCGAACTCCAAGCTTTTTGTATGTTCAAAATGCACCATTCAAAGCCACATCATCAATTTTCAACCCCTTCTGACTTCATTTGGTATTTTTCATGCACTTACTAATTTTTTTGAGCTAAATGACCCTGAAATTGAAAAGCACTACAAAAAAACTCTGAAAAGGTTCAAAGTTGGCATGGTATCATCATTTCACCCACATAGCATGTTCTAAAAAGTTGAGAGGGTTATGGCAAAAGCTGGATGCATTTCGTGTACAAAACGGACAGTCTCTTTCGAAGTATCAGGGTTTCGGCACATAAACTCATCTGTTACAAAAAGGCATTGCATTTTCTTGAACTTATTTGAAATCCAGGCTTTTTGTGTGTTCAAAATGCACCATTCAAAGCCACATCACCCATTTTCATCCCTTTCTGACTTCATTTGGTATTTTTCATGCACTTACTAATTTTTTTGAGCTAAATGACCCTGAAATTGAAAAACACTACAAACGAACTCTGAAAAAGGTTGAAAGTGTGCATGGTATCATCATTTCACCCACATAGCATGTTCTACAAAGTTGAGAGGGTTATGGCAAAAGCTGGATGCATTTCGTGTACAAAACGGACAGTCTCTTTCGAAGTATGAGGGTTTCGGCACATAAACTCATCTGTTACAAAAGGCATTGCATTTTCTTGAACTTATTTGAACTCCAAGCTTTTTGTATGTTCAAAATGCACCATTCAAAGCCACATCATCAATTTTCAACCCCTTCTGACTTGATTTGGTATTTGTCATGCACTTACTAATTTTTTTGAGCTAAATGACCCTGAAATTGAAAAGCACTACAAACGAACTCTAAAAAGGTTGAAAGTTGGCATGGTATCATCATTTCACCCACATAGCATGTTCTAAAAAGTTGATAGGGTTATGGCAAAAGCTGGATGCACTTCGTGTACAAAAAGGAGAGTCTCTTTCGAAGTATGAGTGTTTCGGACGGAAACTCATCGGTTACAAAAGATATTTCGTTTTATATAATTTATTTGAACTCCAGGTTTTTTCTGTATTCAAAATGCACCATTAAAATCCACATCATCAATTTTCAACCCCTTCTGACTTCATTTGGTATTTTTCATGCACTTACTAATTTTTTTGAGCTAAATGAGCCTGAAATTGAAAAGCACTACAAACGAACTCTGAAAAGGTTGAAAGTTGGCATGGTATCATCATTTCACCCACATAGCATGTGCTAAAATGTTGAGAAGGTTACGGCAAAAGATGGATGCACTTCGTGTACAAAACGGACAGTCTCTTTCGAAGTATCAAGGTTTCCGACATTAACTCATCTGTTACAAAAGGCATTTCATTTTCTTGAACTTATTCAAACTCCAAGCTTTTTGTATGTTCAAAATGCACAATTCAAAGCCACATCATCAATTTTCAACCCCTTCTGACTTCATTTGGTATTTTTCATGCACTTACTAATTTTTTTGAGCTAAATGACCCTGAAATTGAAAAGCACTACAAACGAACTCTAAAAAGGTTGAAAGTTGGCATGGTATCATCATTTCACCCACATAGCATGTTCTAAAAAGTTGATAGGGTTATGGCAAAAGCTGGATGCACTTCGTGTACAAAAAGGAGAGTCTCTTTCGAAGTATGAGTGTTTCGGATGGAAACTCATCGGTTACAAAAGATATTTCGTTTTATATAATTTATTTGAACTCCAGGTTTTTTCTGTAGTCAAAATGCACCATTAAAATCCACATCATCAATTTTCAACCCCTTCTGACTTCATTTGGTATTTTTCATGCACTTACTAATTTTTTTTGAGCTAAATGAGCCTGAAATTGAAAAGCACTACAAACGAACTCTGAAAAGGTTGAAAGTTGGCATGGTATCATCATTTCACCCACATAGCATGTGCTAAAATGTTGAGAAGGTTACGGCAAAAGCTGGATGCACTTCGTGTACAAAACGGACAGTCTCTTTCGAAGTATCAAGGTTTCCGACATTAACTCATCTGTTACAAAAGGCATTTCATTTTCTTGAACTTATTCAAACTCCAAGCTTTTTGTATGTTCAAAATGCACCATTCAAAGCCACATCATCAATTTTCAACCCCTTCTGACTTCATTTGGTATTTGTTATGCACTTACTAATTTTTTTTGAGCTAAATGACCCTGAAATTGAAAAGCACTACAAACGAACTCTGAAAAGGTTGAAAGTTGGCATGGTATCATCATTTCACCCACACAGCATGTTCTGAAAAGTTGAGAGGGTTATGGCAAAAGCTGGATGCACTTCTGTACAAAAAGGAGAGTCTCTTTCGAAGTATCAGGGTTTCGGACGGAAACTCATCGGTTACAAAAGATATTTCATTTTATAAAATTTATTTGAACTCCAAGCTTTTTGTATGTTCAAAATGCACCATTCAAAGCCACATCATCAATTTTCAACCCCTTCTGACTTCATTAGGTATTTTTCATGCACTTACTAATTTTTTTGAGCTAAATGAGCCTGAAATTGAAAAGCACTACAAACGAACTCTGAAAAGGTTCAAAGTTGGCATGGTATCATCATTTCACCCACATAGCATGTGTTAAAAAGTTGAGAGGGTTACGGCAAAAGCTGGATGCACTTCGTGTACAAAACGGACAGTCTCTTTCGAAGTATTAAGGTTTCCGACATAAACTCATCTGTTACAAAAGGCATTTCATTTTCTTGAACTTATTCAAACTCCAAGCTTTTTGTATGTTGAAAATGCACAATTCAAAGTCACATCATCAATTTTCAACCCCTTCTGACTTCATTTGAGATTTTTCATGCACTTACTAATTCTTTTGAGCTAAATGACCCTGAAATTGAAAAGCACTAGAAACGAACTCTGAAAAGGTTGAAAGTTGGCATGGTATCATCATTTCGCCCACATAGCATGTTCTAAAAAGTTGAGAGGGTTATGGCCAAAGCTGGATGAACTTCGTGTACAAAACGGACAGTCTCTGTCGAAGTATCAGGGTTTCGGACGGAAACTCATTGGTTACAAAAGATATTTCATTTTATATAATTTATTTGAACTCCAGGTTTTTTGTGTATTCAAAATGCACCATTAAAATCCACATCATCAATTTTCAACCCCTTCTGACTTCATTCGGTATTTTTCATGCACTTACTAATTTTTTTGAGCTAAATGACCCTGAAATTGAAAAGCACTACAAACGAACTCTGAAAAGGTTGAAAGTTGGCATGGTATCATCATTTCACCCACATAGCATGTGCTAAAAAGTTGAGAGGGTTACGGCAAAAGCTGGATGCACTTCATGTACAAAACGGACAGTCTCTTTCGAAGTATCAGGGTTTCGGACATAAACTCATCTGTTACAAAAAGGCATTGCATTTTCTTGAACTTATTTGAAATCCAGGCTTTTTGTGTGTTCAAAATGCACCATTCAAAGCCACATCACTCATTTTCATCCCTTTCTGACTTCATTTGGTATTTTTCATGCACTTACTAATTTTTTTGAGCTAAATGACCCTGAAATTGAAAAACACTACAAACGAACTCTGAAAAAGGTTGAAAGTGTGCATGGTATCATCATTTCACCCACATTGCATGTTCTACAAAGTTGAGAGGGTTATGGGAAAAGTTGGATGCATTTCGTGTACAAAACGGACAGTCTCTTTCGAAGTATCAGGGTTTCGGCACATAAACTCATCTGTTACAAAAGGCATTGCATTTTCTTGAACTTATTTGAACTCCAAGCTTTTTGTATGTTCAAAATGCACCATTCAAAGCCACATCATCAATTTTCAACCCCTTCTGACTTGATTTGGTATTTGTCATGCACTTACTAATTTTTTTGAGCTAAATGACCCTAAAATTGAAAAGCACTACAAACGAACTCTAAAAAGGTTGAAAGTTGGCATGGTATCATCATTTCACCCACATAGCATGTTCTAAAAATTTGAGAGGGTTATGACAAAACCTGGATGCACTTCGTGTACAAAACGGAGAGTCTCTTTCGAAGTATCAGGGTTTCGGACGGAAACTCGTCGGTTACAAAAGATATTTCATTTTATATAATTTATTTGAACTCCAGGTTTTTTGTGTATTCAAAATGCACCATTAAAATCCACATCATCAATTTTCAACCCCTTCTGACTTCATTTGGTATTTTTCATGCACTTACTAATTTTTTTGAGCTAAATGAGCCTGAAAATGAAAAGCACTACAAACGAACTCTCAAAAGGTTGAAAGTTGGCATGGTATCATCATTTCACCCACATAGCATGTGCTAAAATGTTGACAGGGTTACGACAAAATCTGGATGCACTTCGTGTACAAAACGGACAGTCTCTTTCGAAGTATCAGGGTTTCGGACATCAACTCATCTGTCAGAAAAAGGCATTTCAGTTTCTTGAACTTATTTGAACTCCAAGCTTTTTGTGTGTTCAAAATGCACCATTCAAAGCCACATCATCAATTTTCAACCCCTTCTGACTTCATTTGTTATTTTTCATGCAGTTATTGATTTGTGTTGTGCTAAATGACCCTGAAATTGAAAAGCACTACAAACGAACTCTGAAAAGGTTAAAAGTTGGCATGGTATCATAATTTCACCCACATAGCATGTGCTAAATAGTTGAGAGGGTTACGGCAAAAGCTGGATGCACTTCGTCTACAAAACAGACAGTCTCTTCCGGAGTATCAAGGTTTGAGACATAAACTCATCTGTTACAAAAGGCATTTCATTTTCTTGAACTTATTCAAACTCCAAGCTTTTTGTATGTTCAAAATGCAACATTAAAAGCCACATCATCAATTTTCAACCCCTTCTGACTTCATTTGGTATTTTTCATGCACTTACTAATTTTTTTGAGCTAAATGACCCTGAAATTGAAAAGCAGTACAAACGAACTCTGAAAAGGTTGAAAGTTGGCATGGTATCATCATTTCACCCACATATCATGTTCTAAAAAGTTGAGAGGGTTATGGCAAAACCTGGATGCACTTCGTGTACAAAACGGAGAGTCTCTTTCGAAGTATCAGGGTTTCGGATGGAAACTCATCGGTTACAAAAGATATTTCATTTTATAAAATTTATTTGAACTCCAGGTTTTTTGTGTATTCACAATGCACCATTAAAATCCACATCATCAATTTTCAACCCCTTCTGACTTCATTTGGTATTTTTCATGCACTTACTAATTTTTTGAGCTAAATGACCCTAAAATTGAAAAGCACAATAAACGAACTCTGAAAAGGTTGAAAGTTGGCATGGTCTCATCATTTCACAAACATAGCATGTGCTAAAAAGGTGAGAGGGTTACGGCAAAAGCTGGATGCACTTCGTGTACAAAATGGACAGTCTCTTTCGAAGTATCAAGGTTTCAGACATAAACTCATCTGTTACAAAAGGCATTTCATTTTCTTGAACTTATTCGAACTCCAAGCTTTTTGTATGTTCAAAATGCACCATTCAAAGCCACATCATCAATTTTCAACCCCTTCTGACTTCATTTGGTATTTTTCATGCACTTACTAATTTTTTTGAGCTAAATGACCCTGAAATTGAAAAGCACTACAAAAAAACTCTGAAAAGGTTCAAAGTTGGCATGGTATCATCATTTCACCCACATAGCATGTTCTAAAAAGTTGAGAGGGTTATGGCAAAAGCTGGATGCATTTCGTGTACAAAACGGACAGTCTCTTTCGAAGTATCAGGGTTTCGGCACATAAACTCATCTGTTACAAAAAGGCATTGCATTTTCTTGAACTTATTTGAAATCCAGGCTTTTTGTGTGTTCAAAATGCACCATTCAAAGCCACATCACCCATTTTCATCCCTTTCTGACTTCATTTGGTATTTTTCATGCACTTACTAATTTTTTTGAGCTAAATGACCCTGAAATTGAAAAACGCTACAAACGAACTCTGAAAAAGGTTGAAAGTGTGCATGGTATCATCATTTCACCCACATAGCATGTTCTACAAAGTTGAGAGGGTTATGGCAAAAGCTGGATGCATTTCGTGTACAAAACGGACAGTCTCTTTCGAAGTATCAGGGTTTCGGCACATAAACTCATCTGTTACAAAAGGCATTGCATTTTCTTGAACTTATTTGAACTCCAAGCTTTTTGTATGTTCAAAATGCACCATTCAAAGCCACATCATCAATTTTCAACCCCTTCTGACTTGATTTGGTATTTGTCATGCACTTACTAATTTTTTTGAGCTAAATGACCCTGAAATTGAAAAGCACTACAAACGAACTCTAAAAAGGTTGAAAGTTGGCATGGTATCATCATTTCACCCACATAGCATGTTCTAAAAAGTTGAGAGGGTTATGGCAAAAGCTGGATGCATTTCGTGTACAAAACGGACAGTCTCTTTCGAAGTATCAGGGTTTCGGCACATAAACTCATCTGTTACAAAAAGACATTGCATTTTCTTGAACTTATTTGAAATCCTGGCTTTTTGTGTGTTCAAAATGCACCATTCAAAGCCACATCACCCATTTTCATCCCTTTCTGACTTCATTTGGTATTTTTCATGCACTTACTAATTTTTTTGAGCTAAATGACCCTGAAATTGAAAAACACTACAAACGAACTCTGAAAAAGGTTGAAAGTGTGCATGGTATCATCATTTCACCCACATAGCATGTTCTACAAAGTTGAGAGGGTTATGGCAAAAGCTGGATGCATTTCGTGTACAAAACGGACAGTCTCTTTCGAAGTATCAGGGTTTCGGCACATAAACTCATCTGTTACAAAAGGCATTGCATTTTCTTGAACTTATTTGAACTCCAAGCTTTTTGTATGTTCAAAATGCACCATTCAAAGCCACATCATCAATTTTCAACCCCTTCTGACTTCATTTGGGATTTTTCATGCACTTACTAATTTTTTTGAGCTAAATGACCCTGAAATTGAAAAGCACTACAAACGAACTCTGAAAAGGTTGAAAGTTGGCATGGTATCATCATTTCGCCCACATAGCATGTTCTAAAAAGTTGAGAGGGTTATGGCCAAAGCTGGATGCACTTCGTGTACAAAACGGACAGTCTCTTTCGAAGTATCAGGGTTTCGGACGGAAACTCATTGGTTACAAAAGATATTTCATTTTATATAATTTATTTGAACTCCAGGTTTTTTGTGTATTCAAAATGCACCATTAAAATCCACATCATCAATTTTCAACCCCTTCTGACTTCATTCGGTATTTTTCATGCACTTACTAATTTTTTTGAGCTAAATGACCCTGAAATTGAAAAGCACTACAAACGAACTCTGAAAAGGTTGAAAGTTGGCATGGTATCATCATTTCACCCACATAGCATGTGCTAAAAAGTTGAGAGGGTTACGGCAAAAGCTGGATGCACTTCGTGTACAAAACGGACAGTCTCTTTCGAAGTATCAGGGTTTCGGACATAAACTCATCTGTTACAAAAAGGCATTGCATTTTCTTGAACTTATTTGAAATCCAGGCTTTTTGTGTGTTCAAAATGCACCATTCAAAGCCACATCACCCATTTTCATCCCTTTCTGACTTCATTTGGTATTTTTCATGCACTTACTAATTTTTTTGAGCTAAATGACCCTGAAATTGAAAAACACTACAAACGAACTCTGAAAAAGGTTGAAAGTGTGTGTGGTATCATCATTTCACCCACATAGCATGTTCTACAAAGTTGAGAGGGTTATGGCAAAAGCTGGATGCATTTCGTGTACAAAACGGACAGTCTCTTTCGAAGTATCAGGGTTTCGGCACATAAACTCATCTGTTACAAAAGGCATTGCATTTTCTTGAACTTATTTGAACTCCAAGCTTTTTGTATGTTCAAAATGCACCATTCAAAGCCACATCATCAATTTTCAACCCCTTCTGACTTGATTTGGTATTTGTCATGCACTTACTAATTTTTTTGAGCTAAATGACCCTGAAATTGAAAAGCACTACAAACGAACTCTAAAAAGGTTGAAAGTTGGCATGGTGTCATCATTTCACCCACATAGCATGTTCCAAAAATTTGAGAGGGTTATGACAAAACCTGGATGCACTTCGTGTACAAAACGGACAGTCTCTTTCGAAGTATCAGGGTTTCGGATGGAAACTCATCGGTTACAAAAGATATTTCATTTTATAAAATTTATTTGAACTCCAGGTTTTTGTGTATTCAAAATGCACCATTAAAATCCACATCATCAATTTTCAACCCCTTCTGACTTCATTTGGTATTTTCCATGCACTTACTAATTTTTTTGAGCTAAATGAGCCTGAAATTGAAAAGCACTACAAACGAACTCTGAAAAGGTTCAAAGTTGGCATGGTATCATCATTTCACCCACATAGCATGTGTTAAAAAGTTGAGAGGGTTACGGCAAAAGCTGGATGCACTTCGTGTACAAAACGGACAGTCTCTTTCGAAGTATTAAGGTTTCCGACATAAACTCATCTGTTACAAAAGGCATTTCATTTTCTTGAACTTATTCAAACTCCAAGCTTTTTGTATGTTGAAAATGCACAATTCAAAGTCACATCATCAATTTTCAACCCCTTCTGACTTCATTTGGGATTTTTCATGCACTTACTAATTTTTTTGAGCTAAATGACCCTGAAATTGAAAAGCACTACAAACGAACTCTGAAAAGGTTGAAAGTTGGCATGGTATCATCATTTCGCCCACATAGCATGTTCTAAAAAGTTGAGAGGGTTATGGCCAAAGCTGGATGCACTTCGTGTACAAAACGGACAGTCTCTGTCGAAGTATCAGGGTTTCGGCACATAAACTCATCTGTTACAAAAGGCATTGCATTTTCTTGAACTTATTTGAACTCCAAGCTTTTTGTATGTTCAAAATGCACCATTCAAAGCCACATCATCAATTTTCAACCCCTTCTGACTTGATTTGGTATTTGTCATGCACTTACTAATTTTTTTGAGCTAAATGACCCTGAAATTGAAAAGCACTACAAACGAACTCTAAAAAGGTTGAAAGTTGGCATGGTATCATCATTTCACCCACATAGCATGTTCTAAAAAGTTGAGAGGGTTATGGCAAAAGCTGGATGCATTTCGTGTACAAAACGGACAGTCTCTTTCGAAGTATCAGGGTTTCGGCACATAAACTCATCTGTTACAAAAAGACATTGCATTTTCTTGAACTTATTTGAAATCCAGGCTTTTTGTGTGTTCAAAATGCACCATTCAAAGCCACATCACCCATTTTCATCCCTTTCTGACTTCATTTGGTATTTTTCATGCACTTACTAATTTTTTTGAGCTAAATGACCCTGAAATTGAAAAACACTACAAACGAACTCTGAAAAAGGTTGAAAGTGTGCATGGTATCATCATTTCACCCACATAGCATGTTCTACAAAGTTGAGAGGGTTATGGCAAAAGCTGGATGCATTTCGTGTACAAAACGGACAGTCTCTTTCGAAGTATCAGGGTTTCGGCACATAAACTCATCTGTTACAAAAGGCATTGCATTTACTTGAACTTATTTGAACTCCAAGCTTTTTGTATGTTCAAAATGCACCATTCAAAGCCACATCATCAATTTTCAACCCCTTCTGACTTCATTTGGGATTTTTCATGCACTTACTAATTTTTTTGAGCTAAATGACCCTGAAATTGAAAAGCACTACAAACGAACTCTGAAAAGGTTGAAAGTTGGCATGGTATCATCATTTCGCCCACATAGCATGTTCTAAAAAGTTGAGAGGGTTATGGCCAAAGCTGGATGCACTTCGTGTACAAAACGGACAGTCTCTTTCGAAGTATCAGGGTTTCGGACGGAAACTCATTGGTTACAAAAGATATTTCATTTTATATAATTTATTTGAACTCCAGGTTTTTTGTGTATTCAAAATGCACCATTAAAATCCACATCATCAATTTTCAACCCCTTCTGACTTCATTCGGTATTTTTCATGCACTTACTAATTTTTTTGAGCTAAATGACCCTGAAATTGAAAAGCACTACAAACGAACTCTGAAAAGGTTGAAAGTTGGCATGGTATCATCATTTCACCCACATAGCATGTGCTAAAAAGTTGAGAGGGTTACGGCAAAAGCTGGATGCACTTCGTGTACAAAACGGACAGTCTCTTTCGAAGTTTCGGGGTTTCGGACATAAACTCATCTGTTACAAAAAGGCATTGCATTTTGTTGAACTTATTTGAAATCCAGGCTTTTTGTGTGTTCAAAATGCACCATTCAAAGCCACATCACCCATTTTCATCCCTTTCTGACTTCATTTGGTATTTTTCATGCACTTACTAATTTTTTTGAGCTAAATGACCCTGAAATTGAAAAACACTAAAACGAACTCTGAAAAAGGTTGAAAGTGTGCATGGTATCATCATTTCACCCACATAGCATGTTCTACAAAGTTGAGAGGGTTATGGCAAAAGCTGGATGCATTTCGTGTACAAAACGGACAGTCTCTTTCGAAGTATCAGGGTTTCGGCACATAAACTCATCTGTTACAAAAGGCATTGCATTTTCTTGAACTTATTTGAACTCCAAGATTTTTGTATGTTCAAAATGCACCATTCAAAGCCACATCATCAATTTTCAACCCCTTCTGACTTGATTTGGTATTTGTCATGCACTTAGTAATTTTTTTGAGCTAAATGACCCTGAAATTGAAAAGCACTACAAACGAACTCTAAAAAGGTTGAAAGTTGGCATGGTGTCATCATTTCACCCACATAGCATGTTCCAAAAATTTGAGAGGGTTATGACAAAACCTGGATGCACTTCGTGTACAAAACGGACAGTCTCTTTCGAAGTATCAGGGTTTCGGATGGAAACTCATCGGTTACAAAAGATATTTCATTTTATAAAATTTATTTGAACTCCAGGTTTTTGTGTATTCAAAATGCACCATTAAAATCCACATCATCAATTTTCAACCCCTTCTGACTTCATTTGGTATTTTCCATGCACTTACTAATTTTTTTGAGCTAAATGAGCCTGAAATTGAAAAGCACTACAAACGAACTCTGAAAAGGTTCAAAGTTGGCATGGTATCATCATTTCACCCACATAGCATGTGTTAAAAAGTTGAGAGGGTTATGGCAAAAGCTGGATGCACTTCGTGTACAAAACGGACAGTCTCTTTCGAAGTATTAAGGTTTCCGACATAAACTCATCTGTTACAAAAGGCATTTCATTTTCTTGAACTTATTCAAACTCCAAGCTTTTTGTATGTTGAAAATGCACAATTCAAAGTCACATCATCAATTTTCAACCCCTTCTGACTTCATTTGGGATTTTTCATGCACTTACTAATTTTTTTGAGCTAAATGACCCTGAAATTGAAAAGCACTACAAACGAACTCTGAAAAGGTTGAAAGTTGGCATGGTATCATCATTTCGCCCACATAGCATGTTGTAAAAAGTTGAGAGGGTTATGGCCAAAGCTGGATGCACTTCGTGTACAAAACGGACAGTCTCTGTCGAAGTATCAGGGTTTCGGACGGAAACTCATTGGTTACAAAAGATATTTCATTTTATATAATTTATTTGAACTCCAGATTTTTTGTGTATTCAAAATGCACCATTAAAATCCACATCATCAATTTTCAACCCCTTCTGACTTCATTCGGTATTTTTCATGCACTTACTAATTTTTTTGAGCTAAATGACCCTGAAATTGAAAAGCACTACAAACGAACTCTGAAAAGGTTGAAAGTTGGCATGGTATCATCATTTCACCCACATAGCATGTGCTAAAAAGTTGAGAGGGTTACGGCAAAAGCTGGATGCACTTCATGTACAAAACGGACAGTCTCTTTCGAAGTATCAGGGTTTCGGACATAAACTCATCTGTTACAAAAAGGCATTGCATTTTCTTGAACTTATTTGAAATCCAGGCTTTTTGTGTGTTCAAAATGCACCATTCAAAGCCACATCACCCATTTTCATCCCTTTCTGACTTCATTTGGTATTTTTCATGCACTTACTAATTTTTTTGAGCTAAATGACCCTGAAATTGAAAAACACTACAAACGAACTCTGAAAAAGGTTGAAAGTGTGCATGGTATCATCATTTCACCCACATAGCATGTTCTACAAAGTTGAGAGGGTTATGGCAAAAGTTGGATGCATTTCGTGTACAAAACGGACAGTCTCTTTCGAAGTATCAGGGTTTCGGCACATAAACTCATCTGTTACAGAAGGCATTGCATTTTCTTGAACTTATTTGAACTCCAAGCTTTTTGTATGTTCAAAATGCACCATTCAAAGCCACATCATCAATTTTCAACCCCTTCTGACTTGATTTGGTATTTGTCATGCACTTACTAATTTTTTTGACTAAATGACCCTGAAATTGAAAAGCACTACAAACGAACTCTAAAAAGGTTGAAAGTTGGCATGGTATCATCATTTCACCCACATAGCATGTTCTAAAAATTTGAGAGGGTTATGACAAAACCTGGATGCACTTCGTGTACAAAACGGCGAGTCTCTTTCGAAGTATCAGGGTTTCGGATGGAAACTCATCGGTTACAAAAGATATTTCATTTTATAAAATTTATTTGAACTCCAGGTTTTTTGTGTATTCAAAATGCACCATTAAAATCCACATCATCAATTTTCAACCCCTTCTGACTTCATTTGGGATTTTTCATGCACTTACTAATTTTTTTGAGCTAAATGACCCTGAAATTGAAAAGCACTACAAACGAACTCTGAAAAGGTTGAAAGTTGGCATGGTATCATCATTTCGCCCACATAGCATGTTCTAAAAAGTTGAGAGGGTTATGGCCAAAGCTGGATGCACTACGTGTACAAAACGGACAGTCTCTTTCGAAGTATCAGGGTTTCGGACGGAAACTCATTGGATACAAAAGATATTTCATTTTATATAATTTATTTGAACTCCAGGTTTTTTGTGTATTCAAAATGCACCATTAAAATCCACATCATCAATTTTCAACCCCTTCTGACTTCATTCGGTATTTTTCATGCACTTACTAATTTTTTTGAGCTAAATGACCCTGAAATTGAAAAGCACTACAAACGAACTCTGAAAAGGTTGAAAGTTGGCATGGTATCATCATTTCACCCACATAGCATGTGCTAAAAAGTTGAGAGGGTTACGGCAAAAGCTGGATGCACTTCATGTACAAAACGGACAGTCCCTTTCGAAGTATCAGGGTTTCGGACATAAACTCATCTGTTACAAAAAGGCATTGCATTTTCTTGAACTTATTTGAAATCCAGGATTTTTGTGTGTTCAAAATGCACCATTCAAAGCCACATCGCCCATTTTCATCCCTTTCTGACTTCATTTGGTATTTTTCATGCACTTACTAATTTTTTTGAGCTAAATGACCCTGAAATTGAAAAACACTACAAACGAACTCTGAAAAAGGTTGAAAGTGTGCATGGTATCATCATTTCACCCACATAGCATGTTCTACAAAGTTGAGAGGGTTATGGCAAAAGCTGGATGCATTTCGTGTACAAAACGGACAGTCTCTTTCGAAGTATCAGGGTTTCGGCACATAAACTCATCTGTTACAAAAGGCATTGCATTTTCTTGAACTTATTTGAACTCCAAGCTTTTTGTATGTTCAAAATGCACCATTCAAAGCCACATCATCAATTTTCAACCCCTTCTGACTTGATTTGGTATTTGTCATGCACTTACTAATTTTTTTGAGCTAAATGACCCTGAAATTGAAAAGCACTACAAACGAACTCTAAAAAGGTTGAAAGTTGGCATGGTATCATCATTTCACCCACATAGCATGTTCTAAAAATTTGAGAGGGTTATGACAAAACCTGGATGCACTTCGTGTACAAAACGGAGAGTCTCTTTCGAAGTATCAGGGTTTCGGATGGAAACTCATCGGTTACAAAAGATATTTCATTTTATAAAATTTATTTGAACTCCAGGTTTTTTGTTTATTCAAAATGCACCATTAAAATCCACATCATCAATTTTCAACCCCTTCTGACTTCATTTGGTATTTTCCATGCACTTACTAATTTTTTTGAGCTAAATGAGCCTGAAATTGAAAAGCACTACAAACGAACTCTGAAAAGGTTCAAAGTTGGCATGGTATCATCATTTCACCCACATAGCATGTGCTGAAAAGTTGAGAGGGTTACGGCAAAAGCTGGATGCACTTCGTGTACAAAACGGACAGTCTCTTTCGAAGTATTAAGGTTTCCGACATAAACTCATCTGTTACAAAAGGCATTTCATTTTCTTGAACTTATTCAAACTCCAAGCTTTTTGTATGTTGAAAATGCACAATTCAAAGTCACATCATCAATTTTCAACCCCTTCTGACTTCATTTGGGATTTTTCATGCACTTACTAATTTTTTTGAGCTAAATGACCCTGAAATTGAAAAGCACTACAAACGAACTCTGAAAAGGTTGAAAGTTGGCATGGTATCATCATTTCGCCCACATAGCATGTTCTAAAAAGTTGAGAGGGTTATGGCCAAAGCTGGATGCACTTCGTGTACAAAACGGATAGTCTCTTTCGAAGTATCAGGGTTTCGGACGGAAACTCATTGGTTACAAAAGATATTTCATTTTATATAATTTATTTGAACTCCAGGTTTTTTGTGTATTCAAAATGCACCATTAAAATCCACATCATCAATTTTCAACCCCTTCTGACTTCATTCGGTATTTTTCATGCACTTACTAATTTTTTTGAGCTAAATGACCCTGAAATTGAAAAGCACTACAAACGAACTCTGAAAAGGTTGAAAGTTGGCATGGTATCATCATTTCACCCACATAGCATGTGCTAAAAAGTTGAGAGGGTTACGGCAAAAGCTGGATGCACTTCGTGTACAAAACGGACAGTCTCTTTCGAAGTATCAGGGTTTCGGACATAAACTCATCTGTTACAAAAAGGCATTGCATTTTCTTGAACTTATTTGAAATCCAGGCTTTTTGTGTGTTCAAAATGCACCATTCAAAGCCACATCACCCATTTTCATCCCTTTCTGACTTCATTTGGTATTTTTCATGCACTTACTAATTTTTTTGAGCTAAATGACCCTGAAATTGAAAAACACTACAAACGAACTCTGAAAAAGGTTGAAAGTGTGCATGGTATCATCATTTCACCCACATAGCATGTTCTACAAAGTTGAGAGGGTTATGGCAAAAGCTGGATGCATTTCGTGTTCAAAACGGACAGTCTCTTTCGAAGTATCAGGGTTTCGGCACATAAACTCATCTGTTACAAAAGGCATTGCATTTTCTTGAACTTATTTGAACTCCAAGCTTTTTGTATGTTCAAAATGCACCATTCAAAGCCACATCATCAATTTTCAACCCCTTCTGACTTGATTTGGTATTTGTCATGCACTTACTAATTTTTTTGAGCTAAATGACCCTGAAATTGAAAAGCACTACAAACGAACTCTAAAAAGGTTGAAAGTTGGCATGGTATCATCATTTCACCCACATAGCATGTTCTAAAAATTTGAGAGGGTTATGACAAAACCTGGATGCACTTCGTGTACAAAACGGAGAGTCTCTTTCGAAGTATCAGGGTTTCGGATGGAAACTCATCGGTTACAAAAGATATTTCATTTTATAAAATTTATTTGAACTCCAGGTTTTTTGTGTATTCAAAATGCACCATTAAAATCCACATAATCAATTTTCAACCCCTTCTGACTTCATTTGGTATTTTCCATGCACTTACTAATTTTTATGAGCTAAATGAGCCTGAAATTGAAAAGCACTACAAACGAACTCTGAAAAGGTTCAAAGTTGGCATGGTATCATCATTTCACCCACATAGCATGTGCTAAAAAGTTGAGAGGGTTACGGCAAAAGCTGGATGCACTTCGTGTACAAAACGGACAGTCTCTTTCGAAGTATTAAGATTTCCGACATAAACTCATCTGTTACAAAAGGCATTTCATTTTCTTGAACTTATTCAAACTCCAAGCTTTTTGTATGTTGAAAATGCACAATTCAAAGCCACATCATCAATTTTCAACCCCTTCTGACTTCATTTGGGATTTTTCATGCACTTAGTAATTTTTTTGAGCTAAATGACCCTGAAATTGAAAAGCACTACAAACGAACTCTGAAAAGGTTGAAAGTTGGCATGGTATCATCATTTCGCCCACATAGCATGTTCTAAAAAGTTGAGAGGGTTATGGCCAAAGCTGGATGCACTTCGTGTACAAAACGGAGAGTCTCTGTCGAAGTATCAGGGTTTCGGACGGAAACTCATTGGTTACAAAAGATATTTCATTTTATATAATTTATTTGAACTCCAGGTTTTTTGTGTATTCAGAATGCACCATTAAAATCCACATCATCAATTTTCAACCCCTTCTGACTTCATTCGGTATTTTTCATGCACTTACTAATTTTTTTGAGCTAAATGACCCTGAAATTGAAAAGCACTACAAACGAACTCTGAAAAGGTTGAAAGTTGGCATGGTATCATCATTTCACCCACATAGCATGTGCTAAAAAGTTGAGAGGGTTACGGCAAAAGCTGGATGCACTTCGTGTACAAAACGGACAGTCTCTTTCGAAGTATCAGGGTTTCGGACATAAACTCATCTGTTACAAAAAGGCATTTCATTTTCTTGAACTTATTTGAAATCCAGGCTTTTTGTGTGTTCAAAATGCACCATTCAAAGCCACATCACCCATTTTCATCCCTTTCTGACTTCATTTGGTATTTTTCATGCACTTACTAATTTTTTTGAGCTAAATGACCCTGAAATTGAAAAACACTACAAACGAACTCTGAAAAAGGTTGAAAGTGTGCATGGTATCATCATTTCACCCACATAGCATGTTCTACAAAGTTGAGAGGGTTATGGCAAAAGCTGGATGCATTTCGTGTACAAAACAGACAGTCTCTTTCGAAGTATCAGGGTTTCGGCACATAAACTCATATGTTACAAAAGGCATTGCATTTTCTTGAACTTATTTGAACTCCAAGCTTTTTGTATGTTCAAAATGCACCATTCAAAGCCACATCATCAATTTTCAACCCCTTCTGACTTGATTTGGTATTTGTCATGCACTTACTAATTTTTTTGAGCTAAATGACCCTGAAATTGAAAAGCACTACAAACGAACTCTAAAAAGGTTGAAAGTTGGCATGGTATTATCATTTCACCCACATAGCATGTTCTAAAAATTTGAGAGGGTTATGACAAAACCTGGATGCTCTTCGTGTACAAAACGGAGAGTCTCTTTCGAAGTATCAGGGTTTCGGATGGAAACTCATCGGTTACAAAAGATATTTCATTTTATAAAATTTATTTGAACTCCAGGTTTTTTGTTTATTCAAAATGCACCATTAAAATCCACATCATCAATTTTCAACCCCTTCTGACTTCATTTGGTATTTTCCATGCACTTACTAATTTTTTTGAGCTAAATGAGCCTGAAATTGAAAAGCACTACAAACGAACTCTGAAAAGGTTCAAAGTTGGCATGGTATCATCATTTCACCCACATAGCATGTGCTAAAAAGTTGAGAGGGTTACAGCAAAAGCTGGATGCACTTCGTGTACAAAACGGACAGTCTCTTTCGAAGTATTAAGGTTTCCGACATAAACTCATCTGTTACAAAAGGCATTTCATTTTCTTGAACTTATTCAAACTCCAAGCTTTTTGTATGTTGAAAATGCACAATTCAAAGCCACATCATCAATTTTCAACCCCTTCTGACTTCATTTGGGATTTTTCATGCACTTACTAATTTTTTTGAGCTAAATGACCCTGAAATTGAAAAGCACTACAAACGAACTCTGAAAAGGTTGAAAGTTGGCATGGTATCATCATTTCGCCCACATAGCATGTTCTAAAAAGTTGAGAGGGTTATGGCCAAAGCTGGATGCACTTCGTGTACAAAACGGAGAGTCTCTTTCGAAGTATCAGGGTTTCGGACGGAAACTCATTGGTTACAAAAGATATTTCATTTTATATAATTTATTTGAACTCCAGGTTTTTTGTGTATTCAAAATGCACCATTAAAATCCACATCATCAATTTTCAACCCCTTCTGACTTCATTTGGTATTTTTCATGCACTTACTAATTTTTTTGAGCTAAATGACCCTGAAATTGAAAAGCACTACAAACGAACTCTGAAAAGGTTGAAAGTTGGCATGGTATCATCATTTCACCCACATAGCATGTGCTAAAAAGTTGAGAGGGTTACGGCAAAAGCTGGATGCACTTCGTGTACAAAACGGACAGTCTCTTTCGAAGTATCAGGGTTTCGGACATAAACTCATGTGTTACAAAAAGGCATTTCATTTTCTTGAACTTATTTGATATCCAGGCTTTTTGTGTGTTCAAAATGCACCATTCAAAGCCACATCACCCATTTTCATCCCTTTCTGACTTCATTTGGTATTTTTCATGCACTTACTAATTTTTTTGAGCTAAATGACCCTGAAATTGAAAAACACTACAAACGAACTCTGAAAAGGTTGAAAGTGTGCATGGTATCATCATTTCACCCACATAGCATGTTCTACAAAGTTGAGAGGGTTATGGCAAAAGCTGGATGCATTTCGTGTACAAAACGGACAGTCTCTTTCGAAGTATTAGGGTTTCGGCACATAAACTCAAGTGTTACAAAAGGCGTTTCATTTTCTTGAACTTATTTGAACTCCAAGCTTTTTGTATGTTCAAAATGCACCATTCAAAGCCACATCATCAATTTTCAACCCCTTCTGACTTCATTTGCTATTTGTCATGCACTTACTAATTTTTTTTGAGCTAAATGACCCTGAAATTGAAAAGCACTACAAACGAACTCTGAAAAGGTTGAAATTTGGCATGGTATCATCATTTCACCCCCATAGCATGTTCTAAAAAGTTGAGAGGGTTATGGAAAAAGCTGGATGCACTTCGTGTACAAAACGGAGAGTCTCTTTCGAAGTATGAGGGTTTCGGCACATAAACTCATCTGGTACAAAAGGCATTTCATTTTCTTGAACTTATTTGAACTCCAAGGTTTTTTTATGTTCAAAATGCACCATTCAAAGACACATCATCAATTTTCAACCCCTTCTGACTTCATTTGGTATTTGTCATGCACTTACTAATTTTTTTTGAGCTAAATGACGCTGAAATTGAAAAGCACTACAAACGAACTCTGAAAAGGTTGAAAGTTGGCATGGTATCATCATTTCACCCACATAGCATGTTCTAAAATGTTTAGAGGGTGATGGCAAAAGCTGGATGCACTTCGTGTACAAAACGGACAGTCTCTTCCGAAGTATTAAGGTTTCCGACATAAACTCATCTGTTACAAAAGGCATTTCATTTTCTTGAACTTATTCAAACTCCAAGCTTTTTGTATGTACAAAATGCACCATTCAAAGCCACATCATCAATTTTCAACCCCTTCTGACTTCATTTGGTATTTGTCATGCACTTACTAATTTTTTTTGAGCTAAATGACCCTGAAATTGAAAAGCACAACAAACGAACTCTGAAAAGGTTGAAAGTTGGCATGGTATCATCATTTCACCCACATAGCATGTTCTAAAAAGTTGAGAGGGTTATGGCAAAAGCTGTATGCACTTCGTGTACAAAAAGGAGAGTCTCTTTCGAAGTAGCAGGGTTTCGGACGGAAACTCATCGGTTACAAAAGATATTTCATTTTATATAATTTATTTGAACTCCAGGTTTTTTGTGTATTCAAAATGCACCATTAAAATCCACATCATCAATTTTCAACCCCTTCTGACTTCATTTTGTATTTTTCATGCACTTACTAATTTTTTTGAGCTAAATGACCCTGAAATTGAAAAGCACTACAAACGAACTCTGAAAAGGTTAAAAGTTGGCATGGTATCATCATTTCACCCACATAGCATGTCCTAAAAAGTTGAGAGGGCTACGGCAAAAGCTGGATGCACTTCGTGTACAAAACGGATAGTCTCTTTCGAAGTATCAAGGTTTCAGACATAAACTCATCTGTTACAAAAGGCATTTCATTTTCTTGAACTTATTCGAACTCCAAGCTTTTTGGATGTTCAAAATGCACCATTCAAAGCCACATCATCAATTTTCAACCCCTTCTGACTTCATTTGGTATTTTTCATGCACTTACTAATTTTTTGAGCTAAATGAGCCTGAAATTGAAAAGCACTACAAACAAACTCTGAAAAGGTTCAAAGTTGGCATGGTATCATCATTTCACCCACATAGCAAGTTCTAAAAATTTGAGAGGGTTATGGCAAAAGCTGGATGCATTTCGTGTACAAAACGGACAGTCTCTTTCGAAGTATCAGGGTTTCGGCACATAAACTCATCTGTTACAAAAGGCATTTCATTTTCTTGAACTTATTTGAACTCCATGCTTTTTGTATGTACAAAATGCACCATTCAAAGCCACATCATCAATTTTCAACCCCTTCTGACTTCATTTGGTATTTGTCATGCACTTACTAATTTTTTTTGAGCTAAATGACCCTGAAATTGAAAAGCACAACAAACGAACTCTGAAAAGGTTGAAAGTTGGCATGGTATCATCATTTCACCCAAATAGCATGTTCTAAAAAGTTGAGAGGGTTATGGCAAAAGCTGTATGCACTTCGTGTACAAAAAGGAGAGTCTCTTTCGAAGTAGCAAGGTTTCGGACGGAAACTCATCGGTTACAAAAGATATTTCATTTTATATAATTTATTTGAACTCCAGGTTTTTTGTGTATTCAAAATGCACCATTAAAATCCACATCATCAATTTTCAACCCCTTCTGACTTCATTTGGTATTTTTCATGCACTTACTAATTTTTTTGAGCTAAATGACCCTGAAATTGAAAAGCACTACAAACGAACTCTGAAAAGGTTGAAAGTTGGCATGGTATCATCATTTCACCCACATAGCATGTGCTAAAAAGTTGAGAGGGTTACGGCAAAAGCTGGATGCACTTCGTGTACAAAACGGACAGTCTCTTTCGAAGTATCAAGGTTTCAGACATAAACTCATCTGTTACAATAGGCATTTCATTTTCTTGAACTTATTCGAACTCCAGGCTTTTTGTATGTTCAAAATGCACCATTCAAAGCCACATCATCAATTTTCAACCCCTTCTGACTTCATTTGGTATTTTTCATGCACTTACTAATTTTTTTGAGCTAAATGACCCTGAAATTGAAAAGCACTACAAACAAACTCTGAAAAGGTTCAAAGTTGGCATGGTATCATCATTTCACCCACATAGCAAGTTCTAAAAATTTGAGAGGGTTATGGCAAAAGCTGGATGCATTTCGTGTACAAAACGGACAGTCTCTTTCGAAGTATCAGGGTTTCGGCACATAAACTCATCTGTTACAAAAGGCATTTTATTTTCTTGAACTTATTTGAACTCCATGCTTTTTGTATGTACAAAATGCACCATTCAAAGCCACATCATCAATTTTCAACCCCTTCTGACTTCATTTGGTATTTGTCATGCACTTACTAATTTTTTTGAGCTAAATGACCCTGAAATTGAAAAGCACAACAAACGAACTCTGAAAAGGTTGAAAGTTGGCATGGTATCATCATTTCACCCACATAGCATGTTCTAAAGAGTTGAGAGGGTTATGGCAAAAGCTGTATGCACTTCGTGTACAAAAAGGAGAGTCTCTTTCGACGTAGCAGGGTTTCGGACGGAAACTCATCGGTTACAAAAGATATTTCATTTCATATAATTTATTTGAACTCCAGGTTTTTTGTGTATTCAAAATGCACCATTAAAATCCACATCATCAATTTTCAACCCCTTCTGACTTCATTGGTACTTTTCATGCACTTACTAATTTTTTTGAGCTAAATGAGCCTGAAATTGAAAAGCACTACAAACGAACTCTGAAAAGATTGAAAGTTGGCATGGTATCATCATTTCACCCACATAGCATGTGCTAAAAAGTTGAGAGGGTTACGGCAAAAGCTGGATGCACTTCGTGTACAAAACGGACAGTCTCTTTCGAAGTATCAAGGTTTCAGACATAAACTCATCTGTTACAAAAGGCATTTCATTTTCTTGAACTTATTCGAACTCCAAGCTTTTTGTATGTTCAAAATGCACCATTCAAAGCCACATAATCAATTTTCAACCCCTTCTGACTTCATTTGGTATTTTCATGCACTTACTAATTTTTTTGAGCTAAATGACCCTTAAATTGAAAAGCACTACAAACAAACTCTGAAAAGGTTCAAAGTTGGCATGGTATCATCATTTCACCCACATAGCATGTTCTAAAAACTTGAGAGGGTTATGACAAAAGCTGGATGCATTTCGTGTACAAAACGGACAGTCTCTTTCGAAGTATCAGGGTTTCGGCACATAAACTCACCTGTTACAAAAGAGATTTCATTTTCATGAACTTATTTGAACTCCAAGCTTTTTGTATGTTCAAAATGCACCATTCAAAGCCACATCATCAATTTTCAACCCCTTCTGACTTCATTTGGTATTTTTCATGCACTTACTAATTTTTTTTGAGCTAAATGATCCTGAAATTGAAAAGCACTACAAACGAACTCTGAAAAGGTTGAAAGTTGGCATGGTATCATCATTTCACCCACATAGCATGTGCTAAAAAGTTGAGACGGTTACGGCAAAAGCTGGATGCACTTCGTGTACAAAACGGACATTTTCTTTCGAAGTATCAAGGTTTCAGACATAAACTCATCTGTTACAAAAGGCATTTCATTTTCTTGAACTTATTCGAACTCCAAGCTTTTTGTATGTTCAAAATGCACCATTCAAAGTCACATCATCAATTTTCAACCCCTTCTAACTTCATTTGGTATTTTTCGTGCACTTACTAATTTTTTTGAGCTAAATGACCCTGAAATTGAAAAGATCTACAAACAAACTCTGAAAAGGTTCAAAGTTGTCATGGTATCATCATTTCACCCACATAGCATGTTCTAAAAAGTTGAGAGGGTTATGGCAAAAGCTGGATGCATTTCGTGTACAAAACGGAGAGTCTATTTCGAAGTATCAGGGTTTCGGACGGAAACTCATCGGTTACAAAAGATATTTCATTTTATATAATTTATTTGAACTCCAGGTTTTTGGTGTATTCAAAATGCACCATTAAAATCCACATCATCAATTTTCACCCCCTTCTGACTTCTTTTGGTATTTTTCATGCACTTACTAATTTTTTTGAGCTAAATGACCCTCAAATTGAAAAGCACTACATACGAACTCTGAAAAGGTTGAAAGTTGGCATGGTATCATCATTTGACCCACATAGCATGTGCTAAAAATTTGAGAGGGTTACGGCAAAAGCTGCATGCACTTCGTGTACAAAACGGACAATCTCTTTCGATGTATCAATGTTTCAGACATTAACTCATTTGTTACAAAAGGCATTTCATTTTCTTGAACTTATTCGAACTCCAAGCTTTCTGTATGTTCAAAATGCCCCATTCAAAGCAACATCATCAATTTTCAACACCTTCTGACTTCATTTGGTATTTTTCATGCACTTACTAATTTTCGTGTACAAAACGGACAGTCTCTTTCGAAGTATCAGGGTTTCGGCACATAAACTCATCTGTTACAAAAGGCATTGCATTTTCTTGAACTTATTTGAACTCCAAGCTTTTTGTATGTTCAAAATGCACCATTCAAAGCCACATCATCAATTTTCAACCCCTTCTGACTTGATTTGGTATTTGTCATGCACTTACTAATTTTTTTGAGCTAAATGACCCTGAAATTGAAAAGCACTACAAACGAACTCTGAAAAGGTTGAAAGTTGGCATGGTATCATCATTTCACCCATGCACCATGTTCTAAAAAGTTGAGAGGGATACGGCAAAAGCTGGATGCACTTCGTGTACAAAACGGACAGTCTCTTTCGAAGTATCAATGTTTCAGACATAAACTCATCTGTTACAAAAGGCATTTCATTTTCTTGAACTTATTTGAACTCCAGGATTTTTGTGAGTTCAAAATGGACCATTCAAAGCCACATCATCAATTTTCAGCCATTTCTGACTTCATTTGTAATTTTTCATGCAGTTATTGATTTTTTTGAGCTAAATGGCCTGAAATTTAAAAGCACTACAAATGAACTCTGAAAAGGTTGAAAGTTGGCATGGTATCATCATTTCACCCACATAGTATTTGCTAAAAAGTTGAGAGGGTTACGGCAAAAGCTTGATGCACTTCGTGTACAAAACGGACAGTCTCTTTCGAAGTATCATGGTTTCGGACGGAAACTCATCGGTTACAAAAGACATTTCATTTCTTGAATTTATTTGAACTCCAGGTTTTTTGTGTGTTCAAAATGCACCATTCAAAGCCACATTATCAATGTTCAACCCCTTCTGACTTCATTTGGTATTTTTCATGCACTTACTAATTTTTTTGAGCTAAATGACCCTGAAATTGAAAAGCACTACAAACGGACTCTGAAAAGGTTGAAAGTTGGCATGGTATCATAATTTCACCCACATAGCATGTGCTAAAAAGTTGAGAGGGTTATGGTAAAAGCTGGATGCACTTCGTGTACAAAACGGACAGTCTCTTTCGAAGTATGAGGGTTTCGGATGGAAACTCATCGGTTACAAAAGATATTTCATTTTATATAATTTATTTGTACTCTAGGTTTTTTGTGTATTCAAAACGCACCATTCAAAGCCACATCATCAATTTTCAACCCCTTCTGACTTCATTTGGTATTTTTCATGCACTTATTAATTTTTTTGTGCTAAATGACCCTGAAATTGAAAAGCACTACAAACGAACTCTGAAAAGGTTGAAAGTTTGCATGGTATCATCATTTCACCCACATAGCACGTGCTTAAAAGTTGAGAGGGTTACGGCAAAAGCTGGATGCACTTCGTGTACAAAACGGACAGTCTCTTTCGAAGTATCAAGGTTTCAGACATAAACTCATTTGTTACAAAAAGGCATTTCATTTACTTGAACTTATTTGAACTCCAGGATTTTTGTGTGTTCAAAATGCACCATTGAAAGCCACATCATCAATTTCAGCCATTTCTAACTTCATTTGTAATTTTTCATGCAGTTATTGATTTTTTTGAGCTAAATGGCCTGAAATTTAAAAGCACTACAAATGAACTATGAAAAGGTTGAAAGTTGGCATGGTATCATCATTTCACCCACATAGTATTTGCTAAAAAGTTGAGAGGGTTACGGCAAAAGCTTGATGCACTTCGTGTACAAAACGGACAGTCTCTTTCGAAGTATCATGGTTTCGGACGGAAACTCATCGGTTACAAAAGACATTTCATTTCTTGAATTTATTTGAACTCCAGGTTTTTTGTGTGTTCAAAATGCACCATTCAAAGCCACATTATCAATGTTCAACCCCTTCTGACTTCATTTGGTATTTTTCATGCACTTACTAATTTTTTTGAGCTAAAAGACCCTGAAATTGAAAAGCACTACAAACGAACTCTGAAAAGGTTGAAAGTTGGCATGGTATCATCATTTCACCCACATAGCATGTGCTAAAAATTTGAGAGGGTTACGGCAAAAGCTGGATGCACTTCGTGTACAAAACGGACAGTCTCTTTCGAAGTATCAAGGTTTCACACCTAAACTCATCTGTTACAAAAAGGCATTTGATTTTCTTGAACTTATTTGAACTCTAGGCTTTTTGTGTGTGCAAAATGCACCATTCAAAGCCAAATCATCAATTTTCATCCCTTTCTGACTTCAGTTGTAATTTTTCATGAAGTTATTGATTTTTTTGAGCTAAATGGCCTAAAATTGAAAAGCACTACAAATGAACTCTAAAAAGGTTGAAAGTTGGCATGGTATCATCATTTCACCCACATAGTATTTGCTAAAAAGTTGAGAGGGTTACGGCAAAAGCAGGATGCACTTCGTGTACAAAACGGACAGTCTCTTTCGAAGTATCATGGTTTGGAACGGAAACTCATTAGTTACAAAAGACATTTCATTTTCTTGAACTTATTTGAACTCCAGGTTTTTTGTGTGTTCAAAATGGACCATTCAAAGCCACATTATCAATGTTCAACCCCTTCTGACTTCATTTGGTATTTTTCATGCACTTACTAATTTTTTTGAGCTAAATGACCCTGAAATTGAAAAGCACTACAAACGAACTCTGAAAAGGTTGAAAGTTGGCATGGTATCATAATTTCACCCACATAGCATGTGCTAAAAAGTTGAGAGGGTTATGGTAAAAGCTGGATGCACTTCGTGTACAAAACGGACAGTCTCTTTCGAAGTATGAGGGTTTCGGATGGAAACTCATCGGTTACAAAAGATATTTCATTTTATATAATTTATTTGAACTCTAGGTTTTTTGTGTATTCAAAACGCACCATTCAAAGCCACATCATCAATTTTGAACCCCTTCTGACTTCATTTGGTATTTTTCATGCACTTACTAATTTTTTTGAGCTAAATGACCCTGAAATTGAAAAGCACTACAAACGAACTCTGAAAAGGTTGAAAGTTTGCATGGTATCATCATTTCACCCACATAGCACGTGCTTAAAAGTTGAGAGGGTTACGGCAAAAGCTGGATGCACTACGTGTACAAAACGGACAGTCTCTTTCGAAGTATCAAGGTTTCAGACATAAACTCATTTGTTACAAAAAGGCATTTCATTTACTTGAACTTATTTGAACTCCAGGATTTTTGTGTCTTCAAAATGCACCATTCAAAGCCACATCATCAATTTTCAGCCATTTCTGACTTCATTTGTAATTTTTCATGCAGTTATTGATTTTTTTGAGCTAAATGGCCTGAAATTTAAAAGCACTACAAATGAACTCTAAAAAGGTTGAAAGTTGGCATGGTATCATCATTTCACCCACATAGTATTTGCTAAAAAGTTGAGAGGGTTACGGCAAAAGTTTGATGCACTTCGTGTACAAAACGGACAGTCTCTTTCGAAGTATCATGGTTTCGGACGGAAACTCATCGGTTACAAAAGACATTTCATTTCTTGAATTTATTTGAACTCCAGGTTTTTTGTGTGTTCAAAATGCACCATTCAAAGCCACATTATCAATGTTCAACCCCTTCTGACTTCATTTGGTATTTTTCATGCACTTACTAATTTTTTTGAGCTAAATGACCCTGAAATTGAAAAGCACTACAAACGAACTCTGAAAAGGTTGAAAGTTGGGATGGTATCATCATTTCACCCACATAGCATGTGCTAAAAATTTGAGAGGGTTACGGCAAAAGCTGGATGCACTTCGTGTACAAAACGGACAGTCTCTTTCGAAGTATCAAGGTTTCACACCTAAACTCATCTGTTACAAAAAGGCATTTGATTTTCTTGAACTTATTTGAACTCTAGGCTTTTTGTGTGTGCAAAATGCACCATTCAAAGCCAAATCATCAATTTTCATCCCTTTCTGACTTCATTTGTAATTTTTCATGAAGTTATTGATTTTTTTGAGCTAAATGGCCTAAAATTGAAAAGCACTACAAATGAACTCTAAAAAGGTTGAAAGTTGGCATGGTATCATCATTTCACCCACATAGTATTTGCTAAAAAGTTGAGAGGGTTACGGCAAAAGCAGGATGCACTTCGTGTACAAAACGGACAGTCTCTTCCGAAGTATCATGGTTTCGAACGGAAACTCATCAGTTACAAAAGACATTTCATTTTCTTGAACTTATTTGAACTCCAGGTTTTTTGTGTGTTCAAAATGGACCATTCGAAGCCACATTATCAATGTTCAACCCCTTCTGACTTCATTTGGTATTTTTCATGCACTTACCAATTTTTTTGAGCTAAATGACCCTGAAATTGAAAAGCACTACAAACGAACTCTGAAAAGGTTGAAAGTTGGCATGGTATCATAATTTCACCCACATAGCATGTGCTAAAAAGTTGAGAAGGTTATGGTAAAAGCTGGATGCACTTCGTGTACAAAACGGACAGTCTCTTTCGAAGTATGAGGGTTTCGGATGGAAACTCATCGGTTACAAAAGATATTTCATTTTATACAATTTATTTGAACTCTAGGTTTTTTGTGTATTCAAAACGCACCATTCAAAGCCACATCATCAATTTTGAACCCCTTCTGACTTCATTTGGTATTTTTCATGCACTTATTAATTTTTTTGTGCTAAGTGACCCTGAAATTGAAAAGCACTACAAACGAACTCTGAAAAGGTTGAAAGTTGGCATGGTATCATCATTTCACCCACATAGCACGTGCTTAAAAGTTGAGAGGGTTACGGCAAAAGCTGGATGCACTTCGTGTACAAAACGGACAGTCTCTTTCGAAGTATCAAGGTTTCAGACATAAACTCATTTGTTACAAAAAGGCATTTCATTTACTTGAACTTATTTGAACTCCGGGATTTTTGTGTGTTCAAAATGCACCATTCAAAGCCACATCATCAATTTTCAGCCATTTCTGACTTCATTTGTAATTTTTCATGCAGTTATTGATTTTTTTGAGCTAAATGGCCTGAAATTTAAAAGCACTACAAATGAACTCTGAAAAGGTTGAAAGTTGGCATGGTATCATCATTTCACCCACATAGTATTTGCTAAAAAGTTGAGAGGGTTACGGCAAAAGCTTGATGCACTTCGTGTACAAAACGGACAGTCTCTTTCGAAGTATCATGGTTTCGGACGGAAACTCATCGGTTACAAAAGACATTTCATTTCTTGAATTTATTTGAACTCCAGGTTTTTTGTGTGTTCAAAATGCACCATTCAAAGCCACATTATCAATGTTCAACCCCTGCTGACTTCATTTGGTATTTTTCATGCACTTACTAATTTTTTTGAGCTAAATGACCCTGAAATTGAAAAGCACTACAAACGAACTCTGAAAAGGTTGAAAGTTGGCATGGTATCATCATTTCACCCACATAGCATGTGCTAAAAATTTGAGAGGGTTACGGCAAAAGCTGGATGCACTTCGTGTACAAAACGGACAATCTCTTTCGAAGTATCAAGGTTTCACACCTAAACTCATCTGTTACAAAAAGGCATTTGATTTTCTTGAACTTATTTGAACTCTAGGCTTTTTGTGTGTGCAAAATGCACCATTCAAATCCACATCATCAATTTTCATCCCTTTCTGACTTCATTTGTAATTTTTCATGCAGTTATTGATTTTTTTGAGCTAAATGGCCTAAAATTGAAAAGCACTACAAATGAACTCTAAAGAGGTTGAAAGTTGGCATGGTATCATCATTTCACCCACATAGTATTTGCTAAAAAGTTGAGAGGGTTACGGCAAAAGCTTGATGCACTTCGTTCACAAAACGGACAGTCTCTTTCGAAGTATCATGGTTTCGAACGGAAACTCATCAGTTACAAAAGACATTTCATTTTCTTGAACTTATTTGAACTCCAGGTTTTTTGTGTGTTCAAAATGCACCATTCAAAGCCACATCATCAATTTTCAACCCCTTCTGACTTCATTTGTTATTTTTCATGCCGGTATTGATTTTTTTTAGCTAAATGACCGTGAAAGTGAAAAGCACTACATATGAACTCTCAAAAGGTAGAAAGTTGGCATGGTATCATCATTTCACCCACATAGCATGTGCTAAAAAGTTGAGAGGGTTACGGCAAAATCTGGATGCACTTCGTGTACAAAACGGACAGTCTCTGTCGAAGTATCAGGGTTTCGGACATAAACTCATCTGTTACAAAAAGGCATTTCATTTTCTTGAACTTATTTGAACTCCAGGATTTTTGTATGTTCAAAATGCACCATTCACAGCCACATCGTCAATTTTCAACCCTCTCTGACTTCATTTGTTATTTTTCATGCAGTTATTGATTTTTTGAGCTAAATGACCCTGAAATTGAAAAGCCCTACAAATGAACTCTGAAAAGGTTGAAAGGTTGCATGGTATCATCATTTCACCCACATAGCATGTGCTAAAGAGTTGAGAGGGTTACGGCAAAATCTGGATGCACTTCGTGTACAAAACGGATAGTGTCTTTCGAAGTATGAGGGTTTCGGCACATAAACTCATCTGTTACAAAAAGCATTTCATTTTCTGGAACTTATTTGAACTCCAAACTTTTTGTATGTTCAAAATGCACCATTCAAAGCCACATCATCAATTTTCAACCCCTTCTGACTTCATTTGGTATTTTTCATGCACTTACTAATTTTTTTGAGCTAAATGACCCTGAAATTGAAAAGCACTACAAAGGAACTCTGAAAAGGTTGAAAGTTGGCATGGTATCATCATTTCACCCACATAGCATGTTCTAAAAAGTTGAGAGGGTTATGGCAAAAGCTGGATGCACTTCGTGTACAAAACGGACAGTCTCTTTCGAAGTATGAGGGTTTCGGATGGAAACTCATCGGTTACAACAGATATTTCATTTTATATAATTTATTTGAAATCTAGGTTTTTTGTGTATTCAAAACGCACCATTCAAAGCCACATCATCAATTTTCAACCCCTTCTGACTTCATTTGGTATTTTCCATGCACTTATTAATTTTTTTGTGCTAAATGACCCTGAAATTGAAAAGCAATACAAACGAACTCTGAAACGGTTGAAAGTTGTCATGGTATCATCATTTCACCCACATAGCATGTGCTTAAAACTTGAGAGGGTCACGGCAAAAGCTGGATGCACTTCGTGTACAAAACGGATAGTCTCTTTCGAAGTATCAAGGTTTCAGACATAAACTCATTTGTTACAAAAAGGCATTTCATTTACTTGAACTTATTTGAACTCCAGGATTTTTGTGTGTTCAAAATGCACCATTCAAAGCCACATCATCAATTTTCAGCCATTTCTGACTTCATTTGTAATTTTTCATGCAGTTATTGATTTTTTGAGCTAAATGGCCTGAAATTGAAAAGCACTACAAATGAACTCTGAAAAGGTTGAAAGTTGGCATGGTATCATCATTTCACCCACATAGTATTTGCTAAAAGGTTGAGAGGGTTACGGCAAAAGCTTGATGCACTTCGTGTACAAAACGGATAGTCTCTTTCGAAGTATCATGGTTTCGGACGGAAACTCATCGGTTACAAAAGACATTTCTTTTTCTTGAATTTATTTGAACTCCAGGTTTTTTGTGTGATCAAAATGCACCATTCAAAGCCACATTATCAATGTTCAACCCCTTCTGACTTCATTTGGTATTTTTCATGCACTTACTAATTTTTTTGAGCTAAATGACCCTGAAATTGAAAAGCACTACAAGCGAACTCTGAAAAGGTTGAAAGTTGGCATGGTATCATCATTCCACCCACATAGCATGTGCTAAAAAGTTGAGAGGGTTACGGCAAAAGCTGGATGCACTTCGTGTACAAAACGGACAGTCTCTTTCGAAGTATCAAGGTTTCACACCTAAACTCATCTGTTACAAAAAGGCATTTGATTTTCTTGAACTTATTTGAACTCTAGGCTTTTTGTGTGTGCAAAATGCACCATTCAAAGCCACATCATCAATTTTCATCCCTTTCTGACTTCATTTGTAATTTTTCATGCAGTTATTGATTTTTTTGAGATAAATGGCCTAAAATTGAAAAGCACTACAAATGAACTCTAAAAAGGTTGAAAGTTGGCATGGTATCATCATTTCACCCACATAGTATTTGCTAAAAAGTTGAGAGGGTGACAGCAAAAGCAGGATGCACTTCGTGTACAAAACGGACAGTCTCTTTCGAAGTATCATGGTTTCGGACGGAAACTCATCAGTTACAAAAGACATTTCATTTTCTTGAACTTATTTGAACTTCTGGTTTTTTGTGTGTTCAAAATGCACCATTCAAAGCCACATCATCAATTTTCAACCCCTTCTGACTTCATTTTTTATTTTTCATGCAGTTATTGATTTTTTTTGAGCTAAATGACCCTGAAATTGAAAATCACTACAAACGAACTCTCAAAAGGTTGAAAGTTAGCATGGTATCATCATTTCACCCACATAGTATGTGCTAAAAAGTTGAGAGGGTTACGGCAAAAGCTGGATGCACTTCGTGTAGAAAACGGACAGTCTGTTTCGAAGTATCAGGATTTCGGACATAAACTCTTCTGTTACAAAAAGGCATTTCATTTTCTTGAGCTTATTTGAACTCCAGGCTTTTTGTGGTTTCAAAATGCACCATTCAAATCCACATCATCAATTTTCAACCCGTTCTGACTTCATTTGTTATTTTTCATGCAGTTATTGATTTTTTTGAGCTAAATGACCGTGAAAGTGAAAAGCACTACAAATGAACTCTCAAAAGGTTGAAAGTTGGCATGGTATCATCATTTCACCCACATAGCATGTGCTAAAAAGTTGAGAGGGTTACGGCAAAAGCTGGATGCACTTCGTGTACAAAACGGACAGTCTCTTTCGAAGTATCAGGGTTTCGGACATAAACTCATCTGTTACAAAAAGGCATTTCATTTTCTTGAACTTATTTGAACTCCAGGATTTTTGTGTATTCAAAATGCACCATTCAAAGCCACATCGTCAATTTTCAACCCTCTCTGACTTCATTTGTTATTTTTCATGCAGTTATTGATTTTTTGAGCTAAATGACCCTGAAATTGAAAAGCACTACAAACGAACTCTGAAAAGGTTGAAAGTTGGCATGGTATCATCATTTCACCCACATAGCATGTTCTAAAAAGTTGAGACGGTTATGGCAAAAGCTGGATGCACTTCGTGTAGAAAACGGACAGTCTCTTTCGAAGTATGAGGGTTTCGGATGGAAACTCATCGGTTACGAAAGATATTTCATTTTATATAATTTATTTGAACTCTAGGTTTTTTGTGTATTCAAAACGCACCATTCAAAGCCACATCATCAATTTTCAACCCCTTCTGACTTCATTTGGTATTTTTCATGCACTTACTAATTTTTTTGTGCTAAATGACCCTGAAATTGAAAAGCACTACAAACGAACTCTGAAAAGGTTGAAAGTTGGCATGGTAACATCATTTCACCCACATAGCATGTGCTTAAAAGTTGAGAGGGTTACGGCAAAAGCTGGATGCACTTCGTGTACAAAACGGACAGTCTCTTTCGAAGTATCAACGTTTCAGACATAAACTCATTTGTTACAAAAGGCATTTCATTTTCTTGAACTTGCTTGAACTCCAGGATTTTTGCGTGTTCAAAATGCACCATTCAAAGCCACATCATCAATTTTCAACCCCTTCTGACTTCATTTGGTATTTTTCATGCACTTACTAATTTTTTTGTGCTAAATGACCCTGAAATTGAAAAGCACTACAAGCGAACTCTGAAAAGGTTGAAAGTTGGCATGGTAACATCATTTCACCCACATAGCATGTGCTTAAAAGTTGAGAGGGTTACGGCAAAAGCTGGATGCACTTCGTGTACAAAACGGACAGTCTCTTTCGAAGTATCAAGGTTTCAGACATAAACTCATTTGTTACAAAAACACATTTCATTTACTTGAACTTATTTGAACTCCAGGATTTTTGTGTGTTCAAAATGCACCATTCAAAGCCACATCATCAATTTTCAGCCATTTCTGACTTCATTTGTAATTTTTCATGCAGTTATTGATTTTTTTGAGCTAAATGGCCTGAAATTGAAAAGCACTAGAAATGAACTCTGAAAAGGTTGAAAGTTGGCATGGTATCATCATTTCACCCACATAGTATTTGCAAAAAAGTTGAGAGGGTTACGGCAAAAGCTTGATGCACTTCGTGTACAAAACGGAAAGTCTCTTTCGAAGTATCATGGTTTCGGACGGAAACTCATCGGTTACAAAAGATATTTCATTTTCTTGAATTTATTTGAACTCCAGGTTTTTTGTGTGTTCAAAATGCACCATTCAAAACCACATCATCAATTTTCAACCCCTTCTGACTTCATTTGTGATTTTTCATGCAGTTATTGATTTTTTTGAGCTAAATACCCTGAAATTGAAAAGCACTACAAACGAACTCTGAAAAGGTTGAAAATTAGCATGGTATCATCATTTCACCCAAATAGCATGTGCTAAGAAGTTGAGAGGGTTACGACAAAAGCTGGATGCACTTCGTGTACAAAACGGACAGACTTTTCGAAGTGTCAGGGTTTCAGACATAAACTCATCTGTTACAAAAAGGCATTTCATTTTCTTGAACATAGTTGAACTCCAGGATTTTTATGTTTTCAAAATGCACCATTTAAATCCACATCATCAATTTTCAACCCTTTCTGACTTCATTTGTTATTTTTCATGCAGTTATTGATCTTTTGGGCTAAATGAGCCTGAAAGTGAAAAGCACTACAAATGAACTCTGAAAAGCTTGAAAGTTGGCATGGTATCATATTTTCACCCACATAGCATGTGCTAAAAAGTTGAGAGGGTTACGGCAAAAGCTGGATGCACTTCGTGTACAAAACGGACAGTCTCTTTCGAAGTATCAGGGTTTCGGACATAAACTCATCTATTACAAATAGGCATTTCATTTTCTTGAACTTATTTGAACTCCAGGTTTTTTGTGTATTCAAAATGCACCATTCAAAGACACATCATCAATTTTCAAACCCTTCTGACTTCATTTGTTATTTTTCATGGAGTTATTGATTTTTTTGAGCTAAATGACCCTGAAATTGAAAAGCACTACAAACGAACTCTGAAAAGGTTGAAAGTTAGCATGGTATCATCATTTCACCCACATAGCATGTGCTAAAAAGTTGAGAGGGTTACGGCAAAATCTGGATGCACTTCGTGTACAAAACGGACAGACTTTTCGAAGTATCAGGGTTTCGGACATAAACTCATCTGTTACAAAAAGGCTTTTCATTTTCGTGAACATAGTTGAACTCCAGGCTTTTTATGTTTTCAAAATGCACCATTCAAATCCACATCATCAATTTTCAACCCTTTCTGACTTCATTTGTTATTTTTCATGCAGTTATTGATTTTTTTGGGCTAAATGACCCTGAAAGTGAAAAGCACTACAAATGAACTCTGAAAAGCTTGAAAGTTGGCATGGTATCATATTTTCACCCACATAGCATGTGCTAAAAAGTTGAGAGGGTTACGGCAAAAGCTCGATGCACTTCGTGTACCAAACGGATAGTCTCTTTCGAAGTATCAGGGTTTCGGACATAAACTCATCTGTTACAAAAAGGCATTTCATTTTCTTGAACATAGATGAACTCCAGGCTTTTTATGTTTTCAAAATGCACCATTCAAATCAACATCATCAATTTTCAACCCTTTCTGCCTTCATTTGTTATTTTTCACGCAGTTATAGATTTTTTTGGGCTAAATGACCCTGAAAGTGAAAAGCACTACAAATGAACTCTGAAAAGCTTGAAAGTTGGCATGGTATCATATTTTCACCCACATAGCATGTGCTAAAAAGTTGAGAGCGTTATGGCAAAAGCTGGATGCACTTCGTGTACAAAACGGACAGTCTCTTTCGAAGTATTAGGGTTTCGGACATAAACTCATCTGTTACAAATAGGCATTTCATTTTCTTGAACTTATTTGAACTCCAGGTTTTTTGTATATTCAAAATGCACCATTCAAAGCCACATCATCAATTTTCAACCCCTTCTGACTTCATTTGTAATTTTTCATGCAGTTATTGATTTTTTTGTGCTAAATGACCCCAAAATTGAAAATCCCTACAAATGAACTCTGAAAAGGTTGAAAGGTTGGCATGGTATCATCATTTCACCCACATAGCATGTGCTTAAAAGTTGAGAGGGTTACGGCAAAAGCTGGATGCACTTCGTGTACAAAACGGACAGTCTCTTTCGAAGTATCAAGGTTCAAACATAAACTCATCTGTTACAAAAAGGCCTTCCATTTTCTTGAACTTATTTGAACTCCAGGCTTTTTGTGTGTTGAAAATGCACCATTCAGAGCCACATCATCAATTTTCAGCCCTTTCTGACTTCATTTGTAATTTTTCATGCAGTTATTGATTTTTTTGAGCTAAATGGCCTGAAATTGAAAAGCACTACAAATGAACTCTGAAAAGGTTGACAGTTGGCATGGTATCATCATTTCACCCACGTAGTATTTGCTAAAAAGTTGAGAGGGTTACGGCAAAAGCTTGATGCACTTCGTGTACAAAATGGACAGTCTCTTTCGAAGTATCATGGTTTCGGACGGAAACTCATCGGTTACAAAAGACATTTCATTTTCTTGAATTTATTTGAACTCCAGGTTTTTTGTGTCTTCCAAATGCACCATTCAAAACCACATCTTCAATTTTCAACCCCTTCTGACTTCATTTGTTATATTTCATGCAGTTATTGATTTTTTTGAGCTAAATGACCCTGAAATAGAAAAGCCCTACAAATAAACTCTGAAAAGGTTGAAAGTTATCATGGTATCATCATTTCACCCACATAGGATGTGCTAAAAAGTTGAGAGGGTTATGGCAAAAGCTGGATGCACTTCGTGTACAAAACGGACAGTCTCTTTCGAAGCATCAAGGTTTCAGGCATAAACTCATCCGTTACAAAAAAAGCATTTCATTTTCTTGAACTTATTTGAACTCGAGGTTTTTTGTGTATTCAAAATGCACCATTCAAAGCCACATCATCAATTTTCAACCCCTTCTGACTTTATTTGTTATTTTTCATGCAGTTATTGATTTGTTTTGTGCTAAATGACCCTGAAATTGAAAAGCACTACAAACGAACTCTGAAAAGGTTGAAAGTTGGCATGGTATCATCATTTCACCCACATAGCATTTGCTAAGAAGTTGAGACGGTTACGGCAAAAGCTGGATGCACTTCTGTACAAAACGGATAGTCTCTTTCGAAGTATCAGGGTTTCGGACGGAAACTCATCTGTTACATATGGCATTTCATTTTCTTGAACTTATTTGAACTCCAGGATTTTTGTGTGTTCAATATGCACCATTCAAAGCCACATCATCAATTTTCAACCCTTTGTGCCTTCATTTGTGATTTTTCATGCAGTTATTAATTTTTTTGAGCTAAATGACCCTGAAATTGAAAAGCCCTACAAATAAACTCTGAAAAGGTTGAAAGTTGGCATAGTATCATCATTTCACCCACATAGCATGTGCTAAAAAGTTGAGAGGGTTATGGCAAAAGCTGGATGCACTTCGTGTACAAAACGGACAGTCTCTTTCGAAGTATCAAGGTTTCAGGCATAAACTCATCCGTTACAAAAAAGGCGTTTCATTTTCTTGAACTTATTTGAACTCGAGGTTTTTTGTGTATTCAAAATGCACCATTCAAAGCCACATCATCAATTTTCAACCCTTTCTGACTTCATTTGTTATTTTTCATGCAGTTATTGATTTGTTTTGTGCTAAATGACCCTGAAATTGAAAAGCACTACAAACGAACTCTGAAAAGGATGAAAGTTGGCATGGTATCATCATTTTACCCACATAGCATTTGCTAAGAAGTTGAGACGGTTACGGCAAAAGCTGGATGCACTTCTGTACAAAACAGACAGCCTCTTTCGAAGTATCAGGGTTTCGGACGGAAACTCATCTGTTACAAAAGGCATTTCATTTTCTTGAACTTAGTTGAACTCCAGGATTTTTGTGTGTTCAAAACGCACCATTCAAAGCCACATCATCAATTCTCAACCCTTTCTGCCTTCATTTGTGATTTTTCATGCAGTTATTGATTTTTTTGAGCTAAATGACCCTGAAATTAAAAAGCCCTACAAACGAACTCTGAAAAGGTTGAAAGTCGGCACGGTATCATCATTTCACCCACATAGCATGTGCTAAAAAGTTGAGAGGGTTATGGGAAAAGGTGGATGCACTTCATGTACAAAACGGACAGTGTCTTTCGAAGTATCATGGTTTTGGACGGAAACTCATCGGTTAGAAAAGATATTTCATTTTATTTAATTTTTTTGAACTCCAGGTTTTTTGTGTATTCAAAATGCACCATTCAAAGCCACATCATCAATTTTCAACCCCTTCTGACTTCATTTGGTATTTTTCATGCACTTACTAATTTTTTGAGCTAAATGGCCCTGAAATTGAAAAGCACTACAAACGAACTCTCAAAAGGTTGAAAGTTGGCATGGTATCATCATTTCACCCACATAGCATGTGCTAAAAAGTTGAGAGGGTTACGGCAAAAGCTGGATGCACTTCGTGTACAAAACCGACAGTCTCTTTCGAGGTATCAAGGTTTCAGGCATAAACTCATCCGTTACAAAAAAGGCGTTTCATTTTCTTGAACTTATTTGAAATCGAGGTTTTTTGTGTATTCAAAATGCACCATTCAAAGCCACATCATCAATTTTCAACCCTTTCTGACTTCATTTGTTATTTTTCATGCAGTTATTGATTTGTTTTGTGCTAAATGACCCTGAAATTGAAAAGCACTACAAACGAACTCTGAAAAGGTTGAAAGTTGGCATGGTATCATCATTTTACCCACATAGCATTTGCTAAGAAGTTGAGACGGTTACGGCAAAAGCTGGATGCACTTCTGTACAAAACAGACAGTCTCTTTCGAAGTATCAGGGTTTCGGACGGAAACTCATCTGTTACAAAAGGCATTTCATTTTCTTGTACTTATTTGAACTCCAGGATTTTTGTGTGTTCAAAACGCACCATTCAAAGCCACATCATCAATTTTCAACCCTTTCTGCCTTCATTTGTGATTTTTCATGCAGTTATTGATTTTTTTGAGCTAAATGACCATGAAATTGAAAAGCCCTACAAACGAACTCTGAAAAGGTTGAAAGTCGGCACGGTATCATCATTTCACCCACATAGCATGTGCTAAATAGTTGAGAGGGTTATGGGAAAAGGTGGATGCACTTCATGTACAAAACGGACTGTGTCTTGCGAAGTATCATGGTTTTGGACGGAAACTCATCGGTTAGAAAAGATATTTCATTTTATTGAATTTTTTTGAACTCCAGGTTTTTTGTGTATTCAAAATGCACCATTCAAAGCCACATCATCAATTTTCAACCCCTTCTGACTTCATTTGGTATTTTTCATGCAGTTACTAATTTTTTGAGCTAAATGACCCTGAAATTGAAAAGCACTACAAACGAACTCTCAAAAGGTTGAAAGTTGGCATGGTATCATCATTTCACCCACATAGCATGTGCTAAAATGTTGAGAGGGTTACGGCAAAAGCTGGATGCACTTCGTGTACAAAACCGACAGTCTCTTTCGAAGTATTAGGGTTTCGGACATTAACTCATCTGATACAAAAAGGTATTTCATTTTCTAGAACTTATTTGAACTCCAGGCTTTTTGTGTGTTCAAAATGAACCATTCAAAGCCACATCATCAATTTTCAACCCTTTGTGACTTCATTTGTTATTTTTCATGCGGTTACTGATTTTGTTCTTGAGCTAAATGACCCTGAAATTGAAAAGCACTAATAACGAACTCTGAAAAGGTTCAAAGTTCGCATGGTTTCATCATTTCACCCACATAGCATGTGCTAAAAAGTTGAGAGGGTTCCGGCAAAAGCTTGATGCACTTCGTGTACAAAACGGACAGTCTCTTTCGAAGTATAAAGGTTTCAGACATAAACTCATTTTCCTGAACTAATTTGAACTCCAAGCTTTTTGTGTGTTCAAAATGCACCATTCAAAGCCACATCATCAATTTTCAACCCCTTCTGACTTCATTTGGTATTTTTCATGCACTTCCTAATTTTTTTGAGCTAAATGACCCTGAAATTGAAAAGCACTACAAACGAACTCTGAAAAGGTTGAAAGTTGGCATGGTATCATCATTTCAACCACGTAGCATGTGCTAAAGAGTTGAGAGGGTTATGGCAAAAGCTTGATGCACTTCATGTACAAAACGGACAATCTCTTTCGAAGTATCAGGGTTTCTGACATAAACTTATCTGTTACAAAAACGCATTTCATTTTCTTGAACTTATTTGAACTGCAGGCTTTTTGTGTGTTCAAAATGCACCGTTGAAATCCACATCATCAATTTTCAACCCTTTCTGACTTCATTTGGTATTTTTCATGCACTTACTAATTTTTTTGAGCTAAATGACCCTGAAATTGAAAAGCCCTACAAATGAACTCTGAAAAAGTTGACAGTAGGCATGGTATGATCATTTCACCCACATAGCATGTGCTAAAGAGTTGAGAGGGTTACGGCAAAATCTGGATGCACTTCTTGTACAAAACGGACAGTCTCTTTCGAAGTATCATGGTTTCGGCACATAAACTCATCTGTTACAAAAGGCATTTCATTTTCTTGAACTTATTTGAACTCCAAAGCTTTTTGTGTGTTCAAAATGCACCATTCAAAGCCACATCATCAATTTTCAACCCTTTCTGACTTCCTTTGTTATTTTTCTTGCAGTTATTGATTTTTTTGAGCTAAATGACCCTGAAATTGAAAAGCCCTACAAATGAACTTTGAAAAAGTTGAAAGTAGGCATGGTATCATCATTTCACCCACATAGCATGTGCTAAAGAGTAGAGAGGGTTACGACAAAATCTGGATGCACTTCTTGTACAAAACGGACAGTCTCTTTCGAAGTATCATGGTTTCGGCACATAAACTCATCTGTTACAAAAGGCATTTCATTTTCTTGAACTTATTTGAACTCCAAGCTTTTTGTGTATTCAAAATGCACCATTCAAAGCCACGTCATCAATTTTCAACCCCTTCTGACTTCATTTGGTATTTTTCATGCACTTACTAATTTTTGTGAGCTAAATGACCCTGAAATTGAAAAGCACTACAAACGAACTCTGAAAAGGTTGAAAGTTGGCATGGTATCATCATTTAACCCACATAGCATGTGCTAAAATGTTGAGAGGGTTACGGCAAAAGCTGGATGCACTTCGTGTACAAAACGGACAGTCTCTTTCGAAGTATCAAGGTTTCAGACATAAACTCATCTCTTACAAAAAGGCATTTCATTTTCTTGAACTTATTTGAACTCCAGGCTTTTTGTGTGTTCAAAATGCACCATTCAAGGCCACATCATCAGTTTTCAACCCCTTCTAATTTCGTTTGTTAGTTTTCATGCAGTTATTGATTTGTTTTGTGCTAAATGACCCTGAAATTGAAAAGCACTACAAACAAACTCTAAAAAGGTTGAAAGTTGGCATGGTATCATAATTTCACCCACATAGCATTTGCTAAAAAGTTGAGACGGTTACGACAAAAGCTGGATGCACTTCTGGACAAAACGGACTGTCTCTTTCGAAGTATCAGGGTTTCGGACGGAAACTCATCTGTTACAAAAGGCATTTCATTTTCTTGAACTTATTTGAACTCCAGGATTTTTGTGTGTTCAAACCGCACCATTCAAAGCCACATCATCGATTTTCAACCCTTTCTGACTTCAGTTGTGATTTTTCATGCAGTTATTGATTTTTTTGAGCTAAATGACCCTGAAATAGAAAAGCCCTACAAATGAACTCTGAAAAGGTTGAAAGTCGGCATGGTATCATCATTTCACCCACATAGCATGTGCTAAAAAGTTGAGAGGGTTCCGGCAAAAGCTTGATGCACTTCATGTACAAAACGGACAGTCTCTTTCGAAGTATAAAGGTTTCAAACATAAACTCATCTCTTACAAAAAGGAATTTCATTTTCCTGAACTAATTTGAACTCCAAGCTTTTTGTGTGTTCAAAATGCACCATTCAAAGCCGCATCATCAATTTTCAACCCCTTCTGACTTCATTTGGTATTTTTCATGCACTTACTAATTTTTTTGAGCTAAATGACCCTGAAATTGAAAAGCACTACAAACGAACTCTGAAAAGGTTGAAAGTTGGCATGGTATCATCATTTCAACCACGTAGCATGTGCTAAAGAGTTGAGAGGGTTACGGCAAAAGCTTGATGCACTTCATGTACAAAACGGACAATCTCTTTCGAAGTATCAGGGTTTCTGTCATAAACTTATCTGTTACAAAAACGCATTTCATTTTCTTGAACTTATTTGAACTGCAGGCTTTTTGTGTGTTCAAAATGCACCGTTGAAAGCCACATCATCAATTTTCAACCCTTTCTGACTTCATTTGGTATTTTTCATGCACTTACTAATTTTTTTGAGCTAAATGACCCTGAAATTGAAAAGCCCTACAAATGAACTCTGAAAAAGTTGAAAGTAGGCATGGTATGATCATTTCACCCACATAGCATGTGCTAAAGAGTTGAGAGGGTTACGGCAAAATCTGGATGCACTTCTTGTACAAAACAGACAGTCTCTTTCGAAGTATCATGGTTTCGGCACATAAACTCATCTGTTACAAAAGGCATTTCATTTTCTTGAACTTATTTGAACTCCAAAGCTTTTTGTGTGTTCAAAATGCACCATTCAAAGCCACATCATCAATTTTCAACCCTTTCTGACTTCCTTTGTTATTTTTCTTGCAGTTATTGATTTTTTTGAGCTAAATGACCCTGAAATTGAAAAGCCCTACAAATGAACTTTGAAAAAGTTGAAAGTAGGCATGGTATCATCATTTCACCCACATAGCATGTGCTAAAGAGTAGAGAGGGTTACGACAAAATCTGGATGCACTTCTTGTACAAAACGGACAGTCTCTTTCGAAGTATCATGGTTTCGGCACATAAACTCATCTGTTACAAAAGGCATTTCATTTTCTTGAACTTATTTGAACTCCAAGCTTTTTGTGTATTCAAAATGCACCATTCAAAGCCACGTCATCAATTTTCAACCCCTTCTGACTTCATTTGGTATTTTTCATGCACTTACTAATTTTTGTGAGCTAAATGACCCTGAAATTGAAAAGCACTACAAACGAACTCTGAAAAGGTTGAAAGTTGGCATGGTATCATCATTTAACCCACATAGCATGTGCTAAAAAGTTGAGAGGGTTACGGCAAAAGCTGGATGCACTTCGTGTACAAAACGGACAGTCTCTTTCGAAGTATCAAGGTTTCAGACATAAACTCATCTCTTACAAAAAGGCATTTCATTTTCTTGAACTTATTTGAACTCCAGGCTTTTTGTGTGTTCAAAATGCACCATTCAAGGCCACATCATCAGTTTTCAACCCCTTCTGATTTCGTTTGTTAGTTTTCATGCAGTTATTGATTTGTTTTGTGCTAAATGACCCTGAAATTGAAAAGCACTACAAACAAACTCTAAAAAGGTTGAAAGTTGGCATGGTATCATAATTTCACCCACATAGCATTTGCTAAAAAGTTGAGACGGTTACGACAAAAGCTGGATGCACTTCTGTACAAAACGGACTATCTCTTTCGAAGTATCAGGGTTTCGAACGGAAACTCATCTGTTACAAAAGGCATTTCATTTTCTTGAACTTATTTGAACTCCAGGATTTTTGTGTGTTCAAAACACACCATTCAAAGCCACATCATCGATTTTCAACCCTTTCTGACTTCAGTTGTGATTTTTCATGCAGTTATTGATTTTTTTGGGCTAAATGACCCTGAAATAGAAAAGCCCTACAAATGAACTCTGAAAAGGTTGAAAGTCGGCATGGTATCATCATTTCACCCACATAGCATGTGCTAAAAAGTTGAGAGGGTTATGGGAAAAGCTGGATGCACTTCGTGTACAAAACGGACAGTCTCTTTCGAAGTATCATGGTTTTGGACGGAAACTCATCGGTTACAAAAGATATTTCATTTTATTGAATTTATTTGAACTCCAGGTTTTTTGTGTATTAAAAATGCACCATTCAAAGACACATCATCAACTTTCAACCCCTTCTGACTTCATTTGGTATTTTTCATGCACTTACTAATTTTTTTGAGCTAAATGACCCTGAAATTGAAAAGCACTACAAACGAACTCTCAAAAGGTTGAAAGTTGGCATGGTATCACCATTTCACCCACATAGCATGTGCTAAAAAGTTGAGAGGGTTACGGCAAAAGCTAGATGCACTTCGTGTACAAAACCGACAATCTCTTTCGAAGTATTAGGGTTTCGGACATAAACTCATCTGATACAAAAAGGTATTTCATTTTCTTGAACTTATTTGAACTACAAGCTTTTTGTGTGTTCAAAATGAACCATTCAAAGCCACATCATCAATTTTCAACCCTTTGTGACTTCATTTGTTATTTTTCATGCAGTTATTGATTTTTTTGAGCTAAATGACCCTGAAATAGAAAAGCCCTACAAATGAACTCTGAAAAGGTTGAAAGTTGGCATGGAATCATCATTTCACCCACATGGCATGTGCTAAAAGTTGAGAGGGTTACGGCAAAAGCTTGCTGCACTTCGTGTACAAAACGGACAATCTCTTTCGAAGTATCAGGGTTTCTGACATAAACTTATCTCTTGCAAAAAGGCATTTCATTTTCTTGAACTTATTTGAACTGCAGGCTTTTTGTGTTTCAAAATGCACCATTCAAAGCCACATCATCAATTTTCAACCCTTTCTGACTTCATTTGTTATTTTTCATGCAGTTATTGATTTTTTTGAGCTAAATGACCCTGAAATTGAAAAGCCCTACAAATGAACAGTGAAAAAGTTGAAAGTAGGCATGGTATAATCATTTCACCCACATAGCATGTGCTAAAGAGTTGAGAGGGTTACGGAAAAATCTGGATAAACTTCTTGCACAAAACGGACAGTCTCTTTCGAAGTATCATGGTTTCGGCACAAAAACTCATCTGTTACAAAAGGCATTTCATTGTCTTGAACTAATTTGAACTCCAAGCTTTTTGTGTGTTCAAAATGCACCATTCAATGCCACATCATCAATTTTCAACCCCTTCTGACTTCATTTGGTATTTTTGATGCAATTACTAATTTTTTTGAGCTAAATGACCCTGAAATTGAAAAGCACTACAAACGAACTCTGAAAAGGTTGAAAGTTTGCATGGTATCATCATTTCAACCACATAGCATGTGCTAAAAAGTTTTGACGGTTACGGCAAAAGCTTGATGCACTTCATGTACAAAACGGACAATCTCTTTCGAAGTATCAGGGTTTCTTACATAAACTTATCAGTTACAAAAAGGCATTTCATTTTCTTGAACTTATTTGAACTGCAGGCTTTTTGTGTGTTCAAAATGCACCATTCAAAGCCACATCATCAATTTTCAACCCTTTCTGACTTCATTTGTTATTTTTCTTGCAGTTATTGATTTTTTGGAGCTAAATGACCCTGAAATTGAAAAGCCCTACAAATAAACTCTGAAAAAGTTGAAAGTAGGCATGGTATCATCATTTCACCCACATAGCATGTGCTAAAGAGTAGAGAGGGTTACGGCAAAATCAGGATGCACTTCTTGTTCAAAATGGACAGTCTCTTTCGAAGTATCATGGTTTCGACACATAAACTCATCTGTTACAAAAGGCCTTTCTTTTTCTTGAACTTTTTTGAACTCCAAGCTTTTTGTCTATTCAAAATGCACCATTCAAAGCCACATCATCAATTTTCAACCCCTTCTGACTTCATTTGGTATTTTTCATGCACTTACTAATTTTTTTGAGTTAAATGACCCTGAAATTGAAAAGCACTACAAACGAACTATGAAAAGGTTGAAAGTTGGCATGGTATCATCATTTAACCCACATAGCATGTGCTAAAAAGTTGAGAGGGTTATGCCAAAAGCTGGATGCACTTCGTGTACAAAACGGACAGTCTCTTTCGAAGTATCAAGGTTTCAGACATAAACTCATCTCTTAAAAAAAGGCATTTCATTTTCTTGAACTTATTTGAACTCCAGGCTTTTTGTGTGTTCAAAATGCAGCATTCAAAGCCACATCAACAATTTTCAACCCCTTCTAACTTCATTTGGTATTTTTCATGCACTTACTAATTTTTTTGAGCTAAATGACCCTGAAATTGAAAAGCACTACAAACGAACTCTCAAAAGGTTGAAAGTTGGCATGGTATCACCATTTCACCCACATAGCATGTGCTAAAAAGTTGAGAGGGTTACGGCAAAAGCTTGATGCACTTCATGTACAAAACGGACTATCTCTTTCGAAGTATCAGGGTTTGTGACATAAACTTATCTGTTACAAAAAGGCATTTCATTTTCTTGAACTTATTTGAACTACAGGCTTTTCGTGTGTTCAAAATGAACCATTCAAAGCCACATCATCAATTGTCAACCCTTTGTGACTTCATTTGTTATTTTTCATGCGGTTATTGATTTTGTTCTTGAGCTAAATGACCCTGAAATTGAAAAGCACTAAAAACGAACTCTGAAAAGGTTGAAAGTTGGTATGGTATCATCATTTCACCCACATAGCATGTCCTAAAAAGTTGAGAGGGTTACGGCAAAAGCTTGATGCACTTCGTGTACAAAACGGACAATCTCTTTCGAAGTATCAAGGTTTCTGACATAAACTTATCTCTTCCAAAAAGGCATTTCATTTTCTTGAACTTATTTGAACTACAGGCTTTTTGTGTTTCAAAATGCACCATTCAAAGCCACATCATCAATTTTCAACCCTTTGTGACTTCATTTGTTATTTTTCATGCGGTTATTGATTTTGTTCTTGAGCTAAATGACCCTGAAATTGAAAATCACTAAAAACGAACTCTGAAAAGGTTGAAAGTTGGCATGGAATCATCATTTCACCCACATAGCTTGTGCTAAAAAGTTGAGAGGGTTACGGCAAAAGCTTGATGCACTTCGTGTACAAAACGGACAATCTCTTTCGAAGTATCAAGGTTTCTGACATAAACTTATCTCTTCCAAAAAGGCATTTCATTTTCTTGAACTTATTTGAACTGCAGGCTTTTTGTGTTTCAAAATGCACCATTGAAAGCCACATCATCAATTTTCAACCCTTTCTGACTTCATTTGTTATTTTTCATGCACTTATTGATTTTTTTGAGCTAAATGACCCTGAAATTGAAAAGCACTACAAACGAACTCTGAAAAGGTTGAAAGTTGGCATGGTATCATCATTTCAACCACGTAGCATGTGATAAAAAGTTGAGAGGGTTACGGCAAAAGCTTGATGCACTTCATGCACAAAACGGAGAGTCTCTTTCGAAGTATCATGGTTTCGGCACAAAAACTCATCTGTTACAAAAGGCATTTCATTGTCTTGAACTAATTTGAACTCCAAGCTTTTTGTGTGTTCAAAATGCACCATTCAATGCCACATCATCAATTTTCAACCCCTTCTGACTTCATTTGGTATTTTTGATGCAATTACTAATTTTTTTGAGCTAAATGACCCTGAAATTGAAAAGCACTACAAACGAACTCTGAAAAGGTTGAAAGTTGGCATGGTATCATCATTTCAACCACATAGCATGTGATAAAAAGTTGAGAGGGTTACGACAAAAGCTTGATGCACTTCATGTACAAAACGGACAATCTCTTTCGAAGTATCAGGGTTTCTTACATAAACTTATCAGTTACAAAAAGGCATTTCATTTTCTTGAACTTATTTGAACTGCAGGCTTTTTGTGTGTTGAAAATGCACCATTCAAAGCCACATCATCAATTTTCAACCCTTTCTGACTTCATTTGTTATTTTTCTCGCAGTTATTGATTTTTTTGAGCTAAATGACCCTGAAATTGAAAAGCCCTACAAATAAACTCTGAAAAAGTTGAAAGTAGGCATGGTATCATCATTTCACCCACATAGCATGTGCTAAAGAGTAGAGAGGGTTACGGCAAAATCTGGATGCACTTCTTGTACAAAATGGACAGTCTCTTTCGAAGTATCATGGTTTCGACACATAAACTCATCTGTTACAAAAGGCATTTCTTTTTCTTGAACTTATTTGAACTCCAAGCTTTTTGTCTATTCAAAACGCACCATTCAAAGCCACATCATCAATTTTCAACCCCTTCTGACTTCATTTGGTATTTTTCATGCACTTACTAATTTTTTGAGCTAAATGACCCTGAAATTGAAAAGCACTACAAACGAACTCTGAAAAGGTTGAAAGTGGGCATGGTATCATCATTTAACCCACATAGCATGTGCTAAAAAGTTGAGAGGGTTACGCCAAAAGCTGGATGCACTTCGTGTACAAAACGGACAGTCTCTTTCGAAGTATCAAGGTTTCAGACATAAACTCATCTCTTACAAAAAGGCATTTCATTTTCTTGAACTTATTTGAACTCCAGGCTTTTTGTGTGTTCAAAATGCAGCATTCAAAGCCACATCATCAATTTTCAACCCCTTCTGACTTCATTTGTTATTTTTCATGCAGTTATTGATTTGTTTTGTGCTGAATGGCCCTGAAATTGAAAAGCACTACAAACGAACTCTGAAAAGGTTGAAAGTTGGCATGGTATCATCATTTCACCCACATAGCATTTGCTAAAAAGTTGAGATGGTTACGACAAAAGCTGGATGCACTTCTGTACAAAACGGACAATCTCTTTCGAAGTATCAGGGTTTGTGACATAAACTTATCTGTTACAAAAAGGCATTTCATTTTATTGAACTTATTTGAACTACAGGATTTTTGTGTGTTCAAAATGAACCATTCAAAGACACATCATCAATTTTCAACCCTTTGTGACTTCATTTGTTATTTTTCATGCGGTTATTGATTTTGTTCTTGAGCTAAATGACCCTGAAATTGAAAAGCACTACAAACGAACTCTGAAAAGGTTGAAAGTTGGCATGGTATCATCATTTAACCCACATAGCATGTGCTAAAAAGTTGAGAGGGTTACGCCAAAAGCTGGATGCACTTCGTGTACAAAACGGACAGTCTCTTTCGAAGTATCAAGGTTTCAGACATAAACTCATCTCTTACAAAATGGCATTTCATTTTCTTGAACTTATTTGAACTCCAGGCTTTTTGTGTGTTCAATATGCAGCATTCAAAGCCACATCATCAATTTTCAACCCCTTCTGACTTCATTTGTTATTTTTCATGCAGTTATTGATTTGTTTTGTGCTGAATGGCCCTGAAATTGAAAAGCACTACAAACGAACTCTGAAAAGGTTGAAAGTTGGCATGGTATCATCATTTCACCCACATAGCATTTGCTAAAAAGTTGAGATGGTTACGACAAAAGCTGGATGCACTTCTGTACAAAACGGACAATCTCTTTCGAAGTATCAGGGTTTGTGACATAAACTTATCTGTTACAAAAAGGCATTTCATTTTATTGAACTTATTTGAACTACAGGCTTTTTGTGTGTTCAAAATGAACCATTCAAAGCCACATCATCAATTTTCAACCCTTTGTGACTTCATTTGTTATTTTTCATGCGGTTATTGATTTTGTTCTTGAGATAAATGACCCTGAAATTGAGAAGCACTAAAAACGAACTCTGAAAAGGTTGAAATTTGGCCTGGTATCATCATTTCACCCACATAGCATGTGCTAAAAAGTTGAGAGGGTTACAACAAAAGCTTGATGCACTTCGTGTACAAAACGGACAATCTCTTTCAAAGTATCAGGGTTTCTGACATAAACTTATCTCTTCCAAAAAGGCATTTCATTTTCTTGAACCTATTTGAACTGCAGGCTTTTTGTGTTTCAAAATGCACCATTCAAAGCCACATCATCAATTTTCAACCCTTTCTGACTTCATTTGTTATTTTTCATGCAGTTATTGATTTTTTGAGCTAAATGACCCTGAAATTGAAAAGCCCTACAAATGAACTGTGAAAAAGTTGAATGTAGGCATGGTATCATCATTTCACCCACATAGCATGTGCTAAAGAGTTGAGAGGGTGACGGCAATATCTGGATAAACTTCTTGTACAAAACGGACAGTCTCTTTCGAAGTATCATGGTTTCGGCACAAAAACTCATCTGTTACAAAAGGCATTTCATTGTCTTGAACTAATTTGAACTCCAAGCTTTTTGTGTGTTCAAAATGCACCATTCAAAGCCACATCATCAATTTTCAACCCTTTCTGACTTCATTTGTGATTTTTCATGCAGTTATTGATTTTTTGAGCTAAATGACCCTGAAATTGAAAAGCCCTACAAATGAACTCTGAAAAGGTTGAAAGTCGGCATGGTATCATCATTTCACCCACATAGCATGTGCTAAAAAGTTGAGAGGGTTATGGGAAAAGCTGGATGCACTTCGTGTACAGAACGGACAGTCTCTTTCGAAGTATCATGGTTTTGGACGGAAACTCATCGGTTACAAAAGATATTTCATTTTTTTGAATTTATTTGAACTCCAGGTTTTTTGTGTATTCAAAATGCACCAGTCAAAGCCACATCATCAACTTTTAACACCTTTTGACTTCATTTGGTATTTTTCATGCACTTACTAATTTTTTCCAGCTAAATGACCCTGAAATTGAAAAGCACTACAAACGAACGCTCAAAAGGTTGAAAGTTGGCATGGTATCACCATTTCACCCATATAGCATGTGCTAAAAAGTTGAGAGGGTTACGGCAAAAGCTGGATGCACTTCGTGTACAAAACGGACAATCTCTTTCGAAGTATCAGGGTTTGTGACATAAACTTATCTGTTACAAAAAGGCATTTCATTTTATTGAACTTATTTGAACTACAGGCTTTTTGTGTGTTCAAAATGAACCATTCAAAGCCACATCATCAATTTTAAACCCTTTGTGACTTCATTTGTTTTTTTTCATGCGGTTATTGATTTTGTTCTTGAGCTAAATGACCCTGTAATTGAAAAGCACTAAAAACGAACTCTGAAAAGTTTGAAAGTTGGCATGGTATCATCATTTCACCCACATAGAATGTGCTAAAAAGTTGAGAGGGTTACGGCAAAAGCTTGATGCACTTCGTGTACAAAACGGACAATCTCTTTCGAAGTATCAGGGTTTCTGACATAAACTTATCTCTTCCAAAAAGGCATTTCATTTTCTTGAACTTATTTGAACTACAGGCTTTTTGTGTTTCAAAATGCACCATTCAAAGTCACATCATCAGTTTTCAACCCTTTCTGACTTCATTTGTTATTTTTCATACAGTTATTGATTTTTTTGAGCTAAATGACCCTGAAATTGAAAAGCCCTACAAATGAACTGTGAAAAAGTTTAAAGTAGGCATGGTATCATCATTTCACCCACATGGCATGTGCTAAAGAGTTGAGAGGGTTATGGCAAAATCTGGATAAACTTCTTGTACAAAACGGACAGTCTCTTTCGAAGTATCATGGTTTCAGCACAAAAACTCATCTGTTACAAAAGGCATTGCATTGTCTTGAACTAATTTGATCTCCAAGCTTTTTGTGTGTTCAAAATGCACCATTCAAAGCTACATCGTCAATTTTCAACCCCTTCTGACTTCATTTGGAATTTTTCATTCAATTACTAATTTTTTTGAGCTAAATGACCCTGAAATTGAAAAGCACTACAAACCTACTCTGAAAAGGTTGAAAGTTGGCATGGTATCACCATTTCAACCACATAGCATGTGCTAAAAAGTTGAGAGGGTTACGGCAAAAGCTTGATGCACTTCATGTACAAAACGGACAATCTCTTTCGAAGTATCAGGGTTTGTGACATAAACTTATCTGTTACAAAAAGGCATTTCATTTTCTTGAACTTATTTGAACTACAGGCTTTTTGTGTGTTCAAAATGAACCATTCAAAGCCACATCATCAATTTTCAAACCTTTGTGACTTCATTTGTTATTTTTCATGCGGTTATTGATTTTGTTCTTGAGCTAAATGACCCTGAAATTAAAAGCACTAAAAACGAACTCTGAAAAGGTTGAAAGTTGGCATGGTATCATCATTTCACCCACATAGCATGTGCTAAAAAGTTGAGAGGGTTACGGCAAAAGCTTGATGCACTTCGTGTACAAAACGGACAATCTCTTTCGAAGTATGAGGGTTTCTGACATAAACTTATCTCTTCCAAAAAGGCATTTCAGTTTCTTGAACTTATTTGAACTGCAGGCTTTTTGTGTTTCAAAATGCACCATTCACAGTCACATCATTAGTTTTCAACCCTTTCTGACTTCATTTGTTATTTTTCATGCAGTTATTGATTTTTTTGAGCTAAATGACCTTGAAATTGAAAAGCCCTACAAATGAACTGTGAAAAAGTTGAAAGTAGGCATGGTATCATCATTTCACCCACATAGCATGTGCTAAAGAGTTGAGAGGGTTATGGCAAAATCTGGATAAACTTCTTGTACAAAACGGACAGTCTCTTTCGAAGTATCATGGTTTCGGCACAAAAACTCATCTGTTACAAAAAGCATTTCATTGTCTTGAACTAATTTGAACTCCAAGCTTTTTGTGTGTTCAAAATGCACCATTCAAAGCTACAGCATCAATTTTCAACCCCTTCTGACTTCATTTGGTATTTTTCATTCAATTACTAATTTTTTTGAGCTAAATGACCCTAAAATTGAAAAGCACTACAAACGTACTCTGAAAAGGTTGAAAGTTGGCATGGTATCACCATTTCAACCACATAGCATGTGCTAAAAAGTTGAGAGGGTTACGGCAAAAGCTTGATGCACTTCATGTACAAAACGGACAATCTCTTTCGAAGTATCAGGGTTTGTGACATAAACTTATCTGTTACAAAAAGGCATTTCATTTTCTTGAACTTATTTGAACTACAGGCTTTTTGTGTGTTCAAAATGAACCATTCAAAGCCACATCATCAATTTTCAAACCTTTGTGACTTCATTTGTTATTTTTCATGCGGTTATTGATTTTGTTCTTGAGCTAAATGACCCTGAAATTGAAAAGCACTAAAAACGAACTCTGAAAAGGTTGAAAGTTCGCATTGTATCATCATTTCACCCACATAGCATGTGCTAAAAAGTTGAGAGGGTTACGGCAAAAGCTTGATGCACTTCGTGTACAAAACGGACAATCTCTTTCGAAGTATCAAGGTTTCTGACATAAACTTATCTCTTCCAAAAAGGCATTTCATTTTCTTGAACTTATTTGAACTGCAGGCTTTTTGTGTTTCAAAATGCACCATTCAAAGCCACATCATCAATTTTCAACCCTTTCTGACTTCATTTGTTATTTTTCATGGAGTTATTGATTTTTTTGAGCTAAATGACCCTGAAATTGAAAAGCCCTACAAATGAACTGTGAAAAAGTTGAAAGTAGGCATGGTATCATCATTTCACCCACATAGCATGTGCTAAAGAGTTGAGAGGGTTACGGCCAAATCTGGATAAACTTCTTGTACAAAACGGACAGTCTCTTTCGAAGTGTCATGGTTTCGGCACAAAAACTCATCTGTTACAAAAGGCATTTCATTGTCTTGAACTAATTTGAACTCCAATCTTTTTGTGTGTTCAAAATGCACCATTCAAAGCTACATCATCAATTTTCAACCCCTTTTGACTTCATTTGGTATTTTTCATGCAATTACTAATGTTTTTGAGCTAAATGACCCTGAAATTGAAAAGCACTACAAACGAACTCTGAAAAGGTTGAAATTTGGCATGGTATCATCATATCAACCACATAGCATGTGCTAAAAAGTTGAGAGGGTTACGGCAAAAGCTTGATGCACTTCATGTACAAAACGGACAATCTCTTTCGAAGTATCAGGGTTTGTGACATAAACTTATCTGTTACAAAAAGGCATTTCATTTTCTTGAACATATTTGAACTACAGGCTTTTTGTGTGTTCAAAATGAACCATTCAAAGCCACATCATCAATTTTCAACCCTTTGTGACTTCATTTGTTATTTTTCATACGGTTATTGATTTTGTTCTTGAGCTAAATGACCCTGAAATTGAAAAGCACTAAAAACGAACTCTGAAAAGGTTGAAAGTTGGCATGGTATCATCATTTCACCCACATAGCATGTGCTAAAAAGTTGAGAGGATTACGGCAAAAGCTTGATGCACTTCGTGTACAAAACGGACAATCTCTTTCGAAGTATCAAGGTTTCTCACATAAACTTATCTCTTCCAAAAAGGCATTTCATTTTCTTGAACTTACTTGAACTGCAGGCTTGTTGTGTTTCAAAATGCACCATTCAAAGCCACATCATCAATTTTCAACCCTTTCTGACTTCATTTGTTATTTTTCATGCAGTTATTGATTTTTTTGAGCTAAATGACCCTGAAATTGAAAAGCCCTACAAATGAACTGTGAAAAAGTTGAAAGTAGGCATGGTATCATCATTTCACCCACATAGCATGTGGTAAAGAGTTGAGAGGGTTATGGCAAAATCTGGATAAACTTCTTATACAAAACGGACAGTCTCTTGCGAAGTGTCATGGTTTTGGCACAAAAACTCATCTGTTACGAACGGCATTTCATTGTCTTGAACTAATTTGAACTCCAAGCTTTTTGTGTGTTCAAAATGCACCATTCAAAGCTACATCATCAATTTTCAACCCCTTTTGACTTCATTTGGTATTTTTCATGCAATTACTAATTTTTTTGAGCTAAATGACCCTGAAATTGAAAAGCACTACAAACGAACTCTGAAAAGGTTGAAAGTTGGCATGGTATCATCATATCAACCGCATAGCATGTGCTAAAAAGTTGAGAGGGTTACGGCAAAAGCTTGATGCACTTCATGTACAAAACGGACAATCTCTTTCGAAGTATCAGGGTTTGTGACATCAACTTATCTGTTACAAAAAGGCATTTCATTTTCTTGAACTTATTTGAACTACAGGCTTTTTGTGTGTTCAAAATGAACTATTCAAAGCCACATCATCAATTTTCAACCCCTTCTGACTTCATTTGTTATTTTTCATGCAGTTATTGATTTGTTTTGTGCTAAATGACCCTGAAATTGAAAAGCACTAAAAACGAACTCTAAAAAGGTTGAAAGTTGGCATGGTACAATCATTTCACCCACATAGCATTAGCTAAAAAGTTGAGACGGTTACGGCAAAAGCTGGATGCACTTCTGTACAAAATGGACAGTCTCTTTCGAAGTATCAAGGTTTCGGACGGAAATTCATGTGTTACAAAACGCATTTCATTTTCTTGAACTTGTTTGAACTCCAGGATTTTTGTGTGTTCAAAACGCACCATTCAAAGCCACATCATCAATTTTCAACCCTTTCTGACTTCATTTTGATTTTTCATGCACTTACTAATTTTTTTGAGCTAAATGACCCTGAAATTGAAAAGCACTACAAACGATCTCTCAAAAGGTTGAAAGTTGGCATGGTATCACCATTTCACCCACATAGCATGTGCTAAAAAGTTGAGAGGTTACGGCAAAAGCTGGATGCACTTCGTGTACAAAACCGACAGTCTCTTTCGAAGTATTAGGGTTTCGGACATAAACTCATCTGATACAAAAACGTATTTCATTTTCTTGAACTTATTTGAACTACAGGCTTTTTGTGTGTTCAAAATGAACCATTCAAAGACACATCATCAATTTTCAACCCTTTGTGACTTCATTTGTTATTTTTCATGCGGTTATTGATTTTGTTCTTGAGCTAAATGACCCTGAAATTGTAAAGCACTAAAAACGAACTCTGAAAAGGTTGAAAGTTGGCATGGTATCATCATTTCACCCACATAGCATGTGCTAAAAAGTTGAGAGGGTTACGGCAAAAGCTTGATGCACTTCGTGTACAAAACGGACAATCTCTTTCGAAGTATCAGGGTTTCTGACATAAACTTATCTCTTCCAAAAAGGTATTTCATTTTCTTGAACTTATTTGAACTACAGGCTTTTTGTGTTTCCAAATGCACCATTCAAAGCCACATCATCAATTTTCAACCCTTTCTGACTTCATTTGTTATTTTTCATGCAGTTATTGATTTTTTTGAGCTAAATGACCCTCAAATTGAAAAGCCCTACAAATGAACTGTGAAAAAGTTGAAAGTAGGCATGGTATCATCATTTCACCCACATAGCATGTGCTAAAGAGTTGAGAGGGTTATGGCGAAATCTGGATAAACTTCTTGTACAAAACGGAGAGTCTCTTTCGAAGTATCATGGTTTCGGCACAAAAACTCATCTGTTACAAAATGCATTTCATTGTCTTGAACTAATTTGAACTCCTAGCTTTTTGTGTGTTCAAAATGCACCATTCAAAGCCACATCATCAATTTTCAACCCCTTCTGACCTCATTTGGTATTTTTCATGCAATTACTAATTTTTTTGAGCTAAATGACCCTGAAATTGAAAAGCACTACAAATGAACTCTGAAAAGGTTGAAAGTTGGCATGGTATCATCATTTCAACCACATAGCATGTGCTAAAAAGTTGAGAGGGTTACGGCAAAAGCTTGATGCACTTCATGTACAAAACGGACAATCTCTTTCGAAGTATCAGGGTTTCTGACATAAACTTATCTGTTACAAAAAGGCATTTCATTTTCTTGAACTTATTTGAACTGTAGGCTTTTTGTGTGTTCAAAATGCACCATTCAAAGCCACATCATCAATTTTCAACCCTTTCTGACTTCATTTGTTATTTTTCTTGCAGTTATTGATTTTTTTGAGCTAAATGACCCTGAAATTGAAAAGCCCTACAAATGAACTCTGAAAAAGTTGAAAGTAGGCATGGTATCATCATTTCACCCACATAGGATGTGCTAAAGAGTAGAGAGGGTTACGGCAAAATCTGGATGCACTTCTTGTACAAAACGGACAGTCTCTTTCGAAGTATCATGGTTTCGGCACATAAACTCATCTGTTACAAAAGGCATTTCAGTTTCTTGAACTTATTTGAACTCCAAGCTTTTTGTGTGTTCAAAATGCACCATTCAAAGCCACATCATCAATTTTCAACCCCTTCTGACTTCATTTGGTATTTTTCATGCACTTACTAATTTTTTTGAGCTAAATGACCCTGAAATTGAAGAGCACTACAAACGAACTCTGAAAAGGTTGAAAGTTGTCATGGTATCATCATATTAATCGCATAGCATGTGCTAAAAAGTTGAGAGGGTTCCGGCAAAAGCTTGATGCACTTCATGTACAAAACGGACAATCTCTTTCGAAGTATCAGGGTTTGTGACATAAACTTATCTGTTACAAAAAGGCATTTCATTTGCTTGAACTTATTTGAACTACAGGCTTTTTGTGTGTTCAAAATGAACTATTCAAAGCCACATCATCAATTTTCAACCCCTTCTGACTTCATTTGTTATTTTTCATGCAGTTATTGATTTGTTTTGTGCTAAATGACCCTGAAATTGAAAAGCACTAAAAACGAACTCTAAAAAGGTTGAAAGTTGGCATGGTATAATCATTTCCCCCACATAGCATTTGCTAAAAAGTTGAGACGGTTACGACAAAAGCTGGATGCACTTCTGTACAAAATGGACAGTCTCTTTCGAAGTATCAGGGTTTCGGACGGAAACTCATGTGTTACAAAAGGCATTTCATTTTCTTGAACTTGTTTGAACTCCAGGATTTTTGTGTGTTCAAAACGCACCATTCAAAGCCACATCATCAATTTTCAACCCTTTCTGACTTCATTTGTGATTTTTCATGCACTTACTAATTTTTTTGAGCTAAATGACCCTGAAATTGAAAAGCACTACAAACGATCTCTCAAAAGGTTGAAAGTTGGCATGGTATCACCATTTCACCCACATAGCATGTGCTGAAAAGTTGAGAGGTTACGGCAAAAGCTGGATGCACTTCGTGTACAAAACCGACAGTCTCTTTCGAAGTATTAGGGTTTCGGACATAAACTCATCTGATACAAAAACGTATTTCATTTTCTTGAACTTATTTGAACTGCAGGCTTTTTGTGTGTTCAAAATGCACCATTCAAAGCCACATCATCAATTTTCAGCCCTTTCTGACTTCATTTGTTATTTTTCATGCAGTTATTGATTTTTTTAGCTAAATAACCCTCAAATTGAAAAGGCCTACAAATGAACTCTGAAAAGTTTGTAAGTTGGCATGGTATCATCATTTCACCCACATAGCATGTGCTAAAGAGTTGAGAGGGTTACGGCAAAATCTGGATGCACTTCGTGTACAAAACGGACAGTCTCTTTCGAAGTATCATGGTTTCGGCACATAAACTCATTTCTTACAAAACGCATTTCATTTTCTTGAAATTATTTGAACTCCAAGCTTTTTGTGTGTTCAAAATGCACCATTCAAAGCCACATCATCAATTTTCAACCCCTTCTGACTTCATTTGTTATTTTTCATGCAGTTATTGATTTGTTTTGTGCTAAATGACCCTGAAATTGAAAAGCACTACAAACGAACTCTAAAAAGGTTGAAAGTTGGCATGGTATAATTATTTCACCCACATAGCATTTGCTAAAAAGTTGAGACGGTTACGGCAAAAGCTGGATGCACTTCTGTACAAAATGGACAGTCTCTTTCGAAGTGTCAGGGTTTCGGACGGAAACTCATGTGTTACAAAAGGCATTTCATTTTCTTGAACTTGTTTGAACTCCAGGATTTTTGTGTGTTCAAAACGCACCATTCAAAGCCACATCATCAATTTTCAACCCTTTCTGACTTCATTTGTGATTTTTCATGCAGTTATTGATTTTTTTGAGCTAAATGACCCTGAAATTGAAAAGCCCTACAAATGAACTCTGAAAAGGTTGAAAGTCGGCATGGTATCATCATTTCACCCACATAGCATGTGCTGAAAAGTTGTGAGGGTTATGGGAAAAGCTGGATGCACTTCGTGTACAAAACGGACAGTCTCTTTCGAAGTATCATGGTTTTGGACGGAAACTCATCGGTTACAAAAGATATTTCATTTTATTGAATTTATTTGAACTCCAGGTTTTTTGTGTATTCAAAATGCACCATTCAAAGCCACATCATCAATTTTCAACCCCTTCTCACTTCATTTGGTATTTTTCATACACTTACTAATTTTTTTGAGCTAAATGACCCTGAAATTGAAAAGCACTACAAACGATCTCTCAAAAGGTTGAAAGTTGGCATGGTATCACCATTTCACCCACATAGCATGTGCTAAAAAGTTGAGAGGTTACGGCAAAACCTGGATGCACTTCGTGTACAAAACCGACAGTCTCTTTCGAAGTATTAGGGTTTCGGACATAAACTCATCTGATACAAAAACGTATTTCATTTTCTTGAACTTATTTGAACTACAGGCTTTTTGTGTGTTCAAAATGAACCATTCAAAGACACATCATCAATTTTCAACCCTTTGTGACTTCATTTGTTATTTTTCATGCGGTTATTGATTTTGTTCTTGAGCTAAATGACCCTGAAATTGAAAAGCACTAAAAACGAACTCTGAAAAGGTTGAAAGTTGGCATGGTATCATCATTTCACCCACATAGCATGTGCTAAAAAGTTGAGAGGGTTACGGCAAAAGCTTGATGCACTTCGTGTACAAAACGGACAATCTCTTTCGAAGTATGAGGGTTTCTGACATAAACTTATCTCTTCCAAAAAGGCATTTCATTTTCTTGAACTTATTTGAACTACAGGCTTTTTGTGTTTCAAAATGCACCATTCAAAGCCACATCATCAATTTTCAACCCTTTCTGACTTCATTTGTTATTTTTCATGCATTTATTGATTTTTTTGAGCTAAATGACCCTCAAATTGAAAAGCCCTACAAATGAACTGTGAAAAAGTTGAAAGTAGGCATGGTATCATCATTTCACCCACATAGCATGTGCTAAAGAGTTGACAGGGTTATGGCGAAATCTGGATAAACTTCTTGTACAAAACGGAGAGTCTCTTTCGAAGTATCATGGTTTCGGCACAAAAACTCATCTGTTACAAAATGCATTTCATTGTCTTGAACTAATTTGAACTCCCAGCTTTTTGTGTGTTCAAAATGCACCATTCAAAGCCACATCATCAATTTTCAACCCCTTCTGACCTCATTTGGTATTTTTCATGCAATTACTAATTTTTTTGAGCTAAATGACCCTGAAATTGAAAAGCACTACAAATGAACTCTGAAAAGGTTGAAAGTTGGCATGGTATCATCATTTCAACCACATAGCATGTGCTAAAAAGTTGAGAGGGTTACGGCAAAAGCTTGATGCACTTCATGTACAAAACGGACAATCTCTTTCGAAGTATCAGGGTTTCTGACATAAACTTATCTGTTACAAAAAGGCATTTCACTTTCTTGAACTTATTTGAACTGTAGGCTTTTTGTGTGTTCAAAATGCACGATTCAAAGCCACATCATCAATTTTCAACCCTTTCTCACTTCATTTGTTATTTTTCTTGCAGTTATTGATTTTTTTGAGCTAAATGACCCTGAAATTGAAAAGCCCTACAAATGAACTCTGAAAAAGTTGAAAGTAGGCATGGTATCATCATTTCACCCACATAGCATGTGCTAAAGAGTACAGAGGGTTATGGCAAAATCTGGATGCACTTCTTGTACAAAATGGACAGTCTCTTTTGAAGTATCATGGTTTCGGCACATAAACTCATCTTTTACAAAAGGCATTTCATTTTCTTGAACTTATTTGAACTCAAAGCTTTTTGAGTGTTCAAAATGCACCATTCAAAGCCACATCATCAATTTTCAACCCCTTCTGACTTCATTTGTTATTTTTCATGCAGTTATTGATTTGTTTTGTGCTAAATGACCCTGAAATTGGAAAGCACTACAAACGAACTCTGAAAAGGTTGAAAGCTGGCATGGTATCATCATTTCACCCACATAGCATTTGCTAAAAAGTTGAGACGGTCACGGCAAAAGCTGGATGCACTTCTGTACAAAATGGACAGTCTTTTTTGAAGTATCAGGGTTTCGGACGGAAACTCATGTGTTACAAAAGGCATTTCATTTTCTTGAACTTGTTTGAACTCCAAGATTTTTGTGTGTTCAAAACGCACCATTCAAAGCCACATCATCAATTTTCAACCCTTTCTGACTTCATTTGTGATTTTTCATGCAGTTATTGATTTTTTTGAGCTAAATGACCCTGAAATTGCAAAGCCCTACAAATGAACTCTGAAAAGGTTGAAAGTCGGCATGGTATCATCATTTCACCCACATAGCATGTGCTGAAAAGTTGTGAGGGTTATGGGAAAAGCTGGATGCACTTCGTGTACAAAACGGACAGTCTCTTTCGAAGTATCATGGTTCTGGACGGAAAGTCATCGGTTACAAAAGATATTTCATTTTATTGAATTTATTTGAACTCCAGGTTTTTTGTGTATTCAATATGCACCATTCAAAGCCACATCATCAATTTTCAACCCTTTCTAACTTCATTTGGTATTTTTCATACACTTACTAATTTTTTTGAGCTAAATGACCCTGAAATTGAAAAGCACTACAAACGATCTCTCAAAAGGTTGAAAGTTGGCATGGTATCACCATTTCACCCACATAGCATGTGCTAAAAAGTTGAGAGGTTACGGCAAAAGCTGGATGCACTTCGTGTACAAAACCGACAGTCTCTTTCGAAGTATTAGGGTTTCGGACATAAACTCATCTGATACAAAAATGTATTTCATTTTCTTGAACTTATTTGAACTACAGGCTTTTTGTGTGTTCAAAATGAACCATTCAAAGACACATAATCAATTTTCAAACCTTTGTTACTTCATTTGTTATTTTTCATGCGGTTATTGATTTTGTTCTTGAGCTAAATGACCCTGAAATTGAAAAGCACTAAAAACGAACTCTGCAAAGGTTGAAAGTTGGCATGGTATCATCATTTCACCCACATAGCATGTGCTAAAAAGTCGAGAGGGTTACGGCAAAAGCTTGATGTACTTCGTGTACAAAACGGACAATCTCTTTCGAAGTATCAGTGTTTCTGACATAAACTTATCTCTTCCAAAAAGGCATTTCATTTTCTTGAACTTATTTGAACTACAGGCTTTTTGTGTTTCAAAATGCACCATTCAAAGCCACATCATCAATTTTCAACCCCTTCTGACCTCATTTGGTATTTTTCATGCAATTACTAATTTTTTTGAGCTAAATGACCCTGAAATTGAAAAGCACTACAAATGAACTCTGAAAAGGTTGAAAGTTGGCATGGTATCATCATTTCAACCACATAGCATGTGCTAAAAAGTTGAGAGGGTTACGGCAAAAGCTTAATGCACTTCATGTACAAAACGGACAATCTCTTTCGAAGTATCAGGGTTTCTGACATAAACTTATCTGTTACAAAAAGGCATTTCATTTTCTTGAACTTATTTGAACTGCAGGCTTTTTGTGTGTTCAAAATGCACCATTCAAAGCCACATCATCAATTTTCAACCGTTTCTCACTTCATTTGTTATTTTTCTTGCAGTTATTGATTTTTTTGAGCTAAATGACCCTGAAATTGAAAAGCCCTACAAATGAACTCTGAAAAAGTTGAAAGTAGGCATCGTATCATCATTTCACCCACATAGCATGTGCTAAAGAGTACAGAGGGTTACGGCAAAATCTGGATGCACTTCTTGTACAAAATGGACAGTCTCTTTTGAAGTATCATGGTTTCGGCACATAAACTCATCTTTTACAAAAGGCATTTCATTTTCTTGAACTTATTTGAACTCCAAGCTTTTTGAGTGTTCAAAATGCACCATTCAAAGCCACATCATCAATTTTCAACCCCTTCTGACTTCATTTGGTATTTTTCATGCACTTACTAAATTTTTTGAGCTAAATGATCCTGAAATTGAAAAGCACTACAAACGAACTCTGAAAATGTTGAAAGTTGGCATGGTATCATCATTTAACCCACATAGCATGTGCTAAAAAGTTGAGAGGGTTACGGCAAAAGCTGGATGCAATTCGTGTACAAAACGGACAGTCTCTTTCGAAGTATCAAGGTTTCAGACATAAGCTCATCTCTTACAAAAAGGCATTTCATTTTCTAGAACTTATTTGAACTCCTGGCTTTTTGTGTGTTCAAAATGCACCATTCAAAGCCACATCATCAATTTTCAGCCCTTTCTGACTTCATTTGTATTTTTTCATGCAGTTATTGATTTTTTTTAGCTAAATGAGCCTGAAATTGAAAAGCCCTACAAATGTACTCTCAAAAGTTTGTAAGTTGGCATGGTATCATCATTTCACCCACATAGCATGTGCTAAAGAGTTGAGAGGGTTACGGCAAAATCTGGATGCACTTCGTGTACAAAACGGACAGTCTCTTTCGAAGTATCATGGTTTCGGCACATAAACTCATCTGTTACAAAATGCATTTCATTGTCTTGAACTAATTTGAACTCCAAGCTTTTTGTGTGTTCAAAATGCACCATTCAAAGCCACATCATCAATTTTCAACCCCTTCTGACCTCATTTGGGATTTTTCATGCAATTACTAATTTTTTTGAGCTAAATGACCCTGAAATTGAAAAGCACTACAAATGAACTCTGAAAAGGTTGAAAGTTGGCATGGTATCATCATTTCAACCACATAGCATGTGCTAAAAAGTTGAGAGGGTTACGGCAAAAGCTTGATGCACTTCATGTACAAAACGGACAATCTCTTTCGAAGTATCAGGGTTTCTGACATAAACTTATCTGTTACAAAAAGGCATTTCATTTTCTTGAACTTATTTGAACTGCAGGCTTTTTGTGTGTTCAAAATGCACCATTCAAAGCCACATCAGCAATTTTCAACCCTTTCTCACTTCATTTGTTATTTTTCTTGCAGTTATTGATTTTTTTGAGCTAAATGACCCTGAAATTGAAAAGCCCTACAAATGAACTCTGAAAAAGTTGAAAGTAGGCATGGTATCATCATTTCACCCACATAGCATGTGCTAAAGAGTAGAGAGGGTTACGGCAAAATCTGGATGCACTTCTTGTACAAAATGGACAGTCTCTTTTGAAGTATCATGGTTTCGGCACATAAACTCATCTTTTACAAAAGGCATTTCATTTTCTTGAACTTATTTGAACTCCAAGCTTTTTGAGTGTTCAAAATGCACCATTCAAACCAACATCATCAATTTTCAACCCCTTCTGACTTCATTTGGTATTTTTCATGCACTTACTTATTTTTTTGAGTTAAATGATCCTGAAATTGAAAAGCACTACAAACGAACTCTGAAAATGTTGAAAGTTGGCATGGTATCATCATTTAACCCACATAGCATGTGCTAAAAAGTTGAGAGGGTTACGGCAAAAGCTGGATGCACTTCGTGTACAAAACGGACAGTCTCTTTCGAAGTATCAAGGTTTCAGACATAAGCTCATCTCTTACAAAAAGGCATTTCATTTTCTTGAACTTATTTGAACTCCTGGCTTTTTGTGTGTTCAAAATGCACCATTCAAAGCCACATCATCAATTTTCAGCCCTTTCTGACTTCATTTGTTATTTTTCATGCAGTTATTGATTTTTTTGAGCTAAATGACCCTGAAATTGAAAAGCCCTACAAATGATCTCTCAAAAGTTTGTAAGTTGGCATGGTATCATGATTTCACCCACATAGCATGTGCTAAAGAGTTGAGAGGGTTACGGCAAAATCTGGATGCACTTCGTGTACAAAACGGACAGTCTCTTTCGAAGTATCATGGTTTCGGCACATAAACTCATCGGTTACAAAACGCATTTCATTTTCTTGAACTTATTTGAACTCCAGGCTTTTTGTGTGTTCAAAACGCACCATTCAAAGCAACATCATCAATTTTCAACCCTTTCTGACTTCATTTATTATTTTTCATGCAGTTATTGATTTTTTTGAGCTAAATGACCCTGAAATTGAAAAGCCCTACAAATGAACTCTGAAACGGTTGAAACTCGGCATGGTATCATCATTTCACCCACATAGCATGTGCTAAAAAGTTGAGAGGGTTATGGGAAAAGCTGGATGCACTTCGTGTACAAAACGGACAGTCTCTTTCGAAGTGTCATGGTTTTGGACGGAAACTCATCGGTTACAAAAGATATTTCATTTTATTGAATTTATTTGAACTCCAGGTTTTTTGTGTATTCAAAATGCACCATTCAAAGCCACATCATCAACATTCAACCCCTTCTGACTTCATTTGGTATTTTTCATGCACTTACTAATTTTTTTGAGCTAAATGACCCTGAAATTGAAAAGCACTACAAACGAACTCTCAAAAGGTTGAAAGTTGGCATGGTATGACCATTTCACCCACATAGCATGTGCTAAAAAGTTGAGAGGGTTACGGCAAAAGGTGGATGCACTTCGTGTACAAAACCGACAGTCTCTTTCGAAGTATTAGGGTTTCGGACATAACCTCATCTGATACTAAAAGGTATTTCATTTTCTTGAACTTATTTGAACTACAGGCTTTTTGTGTGTTCAAAATGAACCATTCAAAGCCACATAATCAATTTTCAACCCTTTGTGACTTCATTTGTTATTTTTCATGCGGTTATTGATTTTGTTCTTGAGCTAAATGACCCTAAAATTGAAAAGCACTAAAAACGAACTCTGAAAAGGTTGAAAGTTGGCATGGTATCATCATTTCACCCAGATAGCATGCGCTAAAAAGTTGAGAGGGTTACGGCAAAAGCTTGATGCACTTCGTGTACAAAACGGACAATCTCTTTCGACGTATCAGGGTTTCTGACATAAACTTATCTCTTCCAAAAAGGCATTTCATTTTCTTGAACTTATTTGAACTGCAGGCTTTTTGTGTTTCAAAATGCACCATTCAAAGCCAGATCATCAATTTTCAACCCTTTCTGACTTCATTTGTTATTTTTCATGCAGTTATTGATTTTTTTGAGCTAAATGACCCCGAAATTGAAAAGCCCTACAAACGAACTGTGAAAACGTTGAAAGTAGGCATGGTATCATCATTTCACCCACATAGCATGTGCTAAAGAGTTGAGAGGGTTACGGCAAAAATCTGGATAAACTTCATGTACAAAACGGATAGTCTCTTTCGAAGTATCATGGTTTCGGCACAAAAACTCATCTGTTAGAAAAGGCATTTCATTGTCTCGAACTAATTTGAACTCCAAGCTTTTTGTGTGTTCAAAATGCACCATTCAAAGCCACATCATCAATTTTCAACCCTTTCTGACTTCATTTGTTATTTTTCTTGCAGTTATTGATTTTTTTGAGCTAAATGACCCTGAAATTGAAAAGCCCTACAAATGAACTCTGAAAAAGTTGAAAGTAGGCATAGTATCATCATTTCACCCACATAGCATGTGCTAAAGAGTAGAGAGGGTTACGGCAAAATCTGGCTGCACTTCTTGTACAAAACGGACAGTCTCTTTCGAAGTATCATGGTTTCGGCACATAAACTCATCTGTTACAACAGGCATTTCATTTTCTTGAACTTATTTGAACTCTAAGCTTTTTGTGTGTTCAAAATGCACCATTCAAAGCCACATCATCAATTTTCAACCCATTCTGACTTCATTTGGTATTTTTCATGCACTTACTAATTTTTTTGAGCTAAATGACCCTGAAATTGAAAAGCACTACAAACGAACTCTGAAAAAGTTGAAAGTTGGCATGGTATCATCATTTAACCCACATAGCATGTGCTAAAAAGTTGAGAGGGTTACGGCAAAAGCTGGATGCACTTCGTGTACAAAACGGACAGTCTCTTTCGAAGTATCAAGGTTTCAGTCATAAACTCATCTGTTACAAAAAGGCATTTCATTTTCTTGAACTTATTTGAACTCCAGGATTTTTGTGTGTTCAAAATGCACCATTCAAAGCCACATCATGAATTTTCAGCCCTTTCTGACTTCATTTGTTATTTTTCGTGGAGTTATTGATTTTTTTTAGCTAAATGACCCTGAAATTGAAAAGCCCTACAAATGAACTCTGAAAAGTTTGTAAGTTGGCATGGTATCATCATTTCACCCACATAGCATGTGCTAAAGAGTTGAGAGCGTTACGGCAAAATCTGGATGCACTTCGTGTACAAAACGGACAGTCTCTTTCGAAGTATCATGGTTTCGGCACATAAACTCATCTGTTACAATACGCATTTCATTTTCTTGAACTTATTTGAACTCCAAGCTTTTTGTGTGTCCAAAATGCACCATTCAAAGCCACATCATCAATTTTCAACCCCTTCTGACTTCATTTGTGATTTTTCATCCAGTTATTGATTTGTTTTGTGCTAAACGACCCTGAAATTGAAAAGCACTACAAACGAACTCTGAAAAGGTTGAAAGTTTGGCATGGTATCATCATTTCACCCACATAGCATTTGCTAAAAAGTTGAGACGGTTACGGCAAATGCTGGATGCACTTCTGTACAAAACGGACAGTCTCTTTCGAAGTATCAGACTTTCTGACGGAAACACATCTGTTACAAAAGGTATTTCATTTTCTTGAACTTATTTGAACTCCAGGATTTTTGTCTGTTCAAAACGCACCATTCAAAGCCACATCATCATTTTTCAACCCTTTCTGACTTCATTTGTGATTTTTCATGCAGTTATTGATTTTTCTGAGCTAAATGACCCTGAAATTGAAAAGCCCTACAAATGAACTGTGAAAAAGTTGAAAGTTGGCATGGTATCACCATTTCACCCACATAGCATGTGCTAAAAAGTTGAGAGGGTTACGGCAAAAGCTGGATGCACTTCGTGTACAAAACCGACAGTCTCTTTCGAAGTATTAGTGTTTCGGACATAAACTCATCTGATACTAAACGGTATTTCATTTTCTTGAATTATTTGAACTACAGGCTTTTTGTGTGTTCAAAATGAACCATTCAAAGCCACATAATCAATTTTCAACCCTTTGTGACTTCATTTGTTATTTTTCATGCGGTTATTGATTTTGTTCTTGAGCTAAATGACCCTAAAATTGAAAAGCACTAAAAACGAACTCTGAAAAGGTTGAAAGTTGGCATGGTATCATCATTTCACCCACATAGCATGCGCTAAAAAGTTGAGAGGGTTACGGCAAAAGCTTGATGCACTTCGTGTACAAAACGGACAATCTCTTTCGACGTATCAGTGTTTCTGACATAAACTTATCTCTTCCAAAAAGGCATTTCATTTTCTTGAACTTATTTGAACTGAAGGATTTTTGTGTTTCAAAATGCACCATTCAAAGCCACATCATCAATTTTCAACCCTTTCTGACTTCATTTGTTATTTTTCATGCAGTTATTGATTTTTTTGAGCTAAATGACCCTGAAATTGAAAAGCCCTACAAATGAACTGTGAAAAAGTTGAAAGTAGGCATGGTATCATCATTTCACCCACATAGCATGTGCTAAAGAGTTGAGAGGGTTACGGCAAAATCTGGATGCATTTCTTGTACAAAACGGATAGTCTCTTTCGAAGTATCATGGTTTCGGCACAAAAACTCATCTGTTAGAAACGACATTTCATTGTCTCGAACTAATTTGAACTGCAAGCTTTTTGTGTGTTCAAAATGCACCATTCAAAGCCACATCATCAATTTTCAACCCCTTCTGACTTCATTTGGTATTTTTCATGCAATTACTAATTTTTTTGAGCTAAATGACCCTGAAATTGAAAAGCACTACAAACGAATTCTGAAAAGGTTGAAAGTTGGCATCGTATCATCATTTCAACCACATAGCATGTGCTAAAAAGTTAAGAGGGTTACGGCAAAAGCTTGATGCACTTCATGTACAAAACGGACAATCTCTTTCGAAGTATCAGGCTTTCTGACATAAACTTATGTGTTACAAAAAGGCATTTCATTTTCTTGAACTTATTTGAACTGCAGGCTTTGGTGTGTTCCAAATGCACCATTCAAAGCCACATCATCAATTTTGAACACTTTCTGACTTCATTTTGATATTTTTCTTGAAGTTATTGATTTTTTTGTGCTAAATGACCCTGAAATTGAAAAGCCCTACAAATGAACACTGAAAAAGTTGAAAGTAGGCATAGTATCATCATTTCACCCACATAGCATGTGCTAAAGAGTAGAGAGGGTTACGGCAAAATCTGGATGCACTTCTTGTACAAAACGGACAGTCCCTTTCGAAGTATCATGGTTTCGGCACATAAACTCATCTATTACAAAAGGCATTTCATTTTCTTGAACTTATTTGAACTCCAAGCTTTTTGTGTGTTTAAAACGCACCATTCAAAGCCACATCATCAATTTTTAACCCTTTCTGACTTCATTTGTGATTTTTCATGCAGTTATTGATTTTTCTGAGCTAAATGACCCTGAAATTGAAAAGCCCTACAAATGAACTCTGAAAAGGTTGAAAGTCGGCATGGTATCATCATTTCACCCACATAGCATGTGCTGAAAAGTTGAGAGGGTTATGGGAAAAGCTGGATGCACTTCCTGTACAAAACGGACAGTTTCTTTCGAAGTATCATGGGTTTGGACGAAAACTCATCGGTTACAAAAGATATTTCACTTTATTGAATTTATTTGAACTCCAGGTTTTTTGTGTATTCAAAATGCACCATTCAAAGCCACATCATCAATTTTCAACCCCTTCTGACTTCATTTGGTATTTTTGATGCACTTACTAATTTTTTTGAGCTAAATGACCCTGAAATTGAAAAGCACTACAAACGAACTCTAAAAAGGTTGAAAGTTCGCATGGTATCAACATTTCACCCACATAGCATGTGCTAAAAAGTTGAGAGGGTTACGGCAAAAGCTGGATGCACTTCGTGTACAAAACCGACAGTCTCTTTCGAAGTATTAGGGTTTCGGACATAAACTCATCTGATATAAAAACGTATTTCATTTTCTTGAACTTATTTGAACTACAGGCTTTTTGTGTGTTCAAAATGAACCATTAAAAGCCACATCATCAATTTTCAACCCTTTGTGACTTCATTTGTTATTTTTCATGCGGTTATTGATTTTGTTCTTGAGCTAAATGACCCTGAAATTGAAAAGCACTAAAAACGAACTCTGAAAAGGTTGAAAGTTGGCATGGTATCATCATTTCACCCACATAGCATGTGCTAAAAAGTTAAGAGGGTTACGGCAAAATCTTGATGCACTTCGTGTACAAAACGGACAATCTCTTTCGAAGTATCAGGGTTTCTAACATAAACTTATCTCTTCCAAAAAGGCATTTAATTTTCTTGAACTTATTTGAACTGCAGGCTTTTTGTGTTTCAAAATGCACCATTCAAAGCCACTTCATCAATTTTTAACCCTTTCTGACTTCATTTGTTATTTTTCATGCAGTTATTGATTTTTTTGAGCTAAATGACCCTGAAATTGAAAAGCCCTACAAATGAACTGTGAAAAAGTTGAAAGTAGGCATGGTATCATCATTTCACCCACATAGCATGTGCTAAAGAGTTGAGAGGGTTACGGCAAAATCTGGATAAACTTCTTGTACAAAACGGTCAGTCTCTTTCGAAGTATCATGGTTTCGGCACAAAAACTCATCTGTTACAAAAGGCATTTCATTGTCTTGAACTAATTTGAACTCCAAGCTTTTTGTGTGTTCAAAATGCACCATGAAAAGCCACATGATCAATTTTCAACCCTTTCTGACTTCATTTGTAATTTTTCATGCACTTACTAATTTTTTTGAGCTAAATGACCCTGAAATTGAAAAGCACTACAAATGAACTCTGAAAAGGTTGAAAGTTGGCAAGGTATCATCATTTAACCCACATAGCATGTTCTAAAAAGTTGAGAGGGTTACGACAAAAGCTGGATGCACTTCGTGTACAAAACGGACAGTCTCTTTCGAAGTATCAAGGTTTCAGACATAAACTCAACTATTACAAAAAGGCATTTCATTTTCTTTAACTTATTTGAGCTCCAGGCTCTTTGTGTGTTCAAAATGCACCATTCAAAGCCACATCATCAATTTTCAGCCCTTTCTGACTTCATTTGTTCTTTTTCATGCAGTTATTGATTTGTTTGAGCTAAATGACCCTGAAATTGAAAAGCCCTACAAATGAACTCTAAAAAGCTTGAAACTTGGCATGGTATCATCATTTCACCCACATAGCATGTGCTAAAGAGTTGAGAGGGTAATGGCAAAATCTGGATGCACTTCGGGTACAAAACGGACAGTCTCTTTCGAAGTATCATGGTTTCGGCATATAGACTCATCTGTTACAAAAGGCATTTCATTTTCTTGAACTTATTTGAACTCCAAGATTTTTGTGTGTTCAAAATGCACCATTCAAAGCCACATCATCAATTTTCAACCCCTTCTGACTTCATTTGGTATTTTTCATGCACTTACTATTTTTTTGAGCTAAATGACCCTGCAATTGAAAAGCACTAGAAACGAACTCTGAAAAGGTTGAAAGTTGGCATGGTATCATCACTTCAGCCACCTAGCATGTGCTAAAAAGTTGCGAGGGTTACGGCAAAAGCTTGATGCACTTCATGTACAAAACGGACAATCTCTTCCGAAGTATTAGGGTTTCTGACATAAATTTATGTGTTACAAAAAGGCATTTCATTTTCTTGAACTTATTTGAACTGCAGGCTTTTTGTGTGTTCAAAATGCACCATTCAAAGCCACATCATCAATTTTCAACCCCTTCTGACTTCATTTGGTATTTTTCATGCAGTTACTAATTTTTTTGAGCTAAATGACCCTGAAATTGAAAAGCACTACAAACGAACTCTAAAAAGGTTGAAAGTTCGCATGGTATCAACATTTCACCCACATAGCATGTGCTAAAAAGTTGAGAGGGTTACGGCAAAAGCTGGATGCACTTCGTGTACAAAACCGACAGTCTCTTTCGAAGTATTAGGGTTTCGGACATAAACTCATCTGATATAAAAACGTATTTCATTTTCTTGAACTTATTTGAACTACAGGCTTTTTGTGTGTTCAAAATGAACCATTAAAAGCCACATCATCAATTTTCAACCCTTTGTGACTTCATTTGTTATTTTTCATGCGGTTATTGATTTTGTTCTTGAGCTAAATGACCCTGAAATTGAAAAGCACTAAAAACGAACTCTGAAAAGGTTGAAAGTTGGCATGGTATCATCATTTCACCCACATAGCATGTGCTAAAAAGTTAAGAGGGTTACGGCAAAATCTTGATGCACTTCGTGTACAAAACGGACAATCTCTTTCGAAGTATCAGGGTTTCTAACATAAACTTATCTCTTCCAAAAAGGCATTTAATTTTCTTGAACTTATTTGAACTGCAGGCTTTTTGTGTTTCAAAATGCACCATTCAAAGCCACTTCATCAATTTTTAACCCTTTCTGACTTCATTTGTTATTTTTCATGCAGTTATTGATTTTTTTGAGCTAAATGACCCTGAAATTGAAAAGCCCTACAAATGAACTGTGAAAAAGTTGAAAGTAGGCATGGTATCATCATTTCACCCACATAGCATGTGCTAAAGAGTTGAGAGGGTTACGGCAAAATCTGGATAAACTTCTTGTACAAAACGGTCAGTCTCTTTCGAAGTATCATGGTTTCGGCACAAAAACTCATCTGTTACAAAAGGCATTTCATTGTCTTGAACTAATTTGAACTCCAAGCTTTTTGTGTGTTCAAAATGCACCATGAAAAGCCACATGATCAATTTTCAACCCTTTCTGACTTCATTTGTAATTTTTCATGCACTTACTAATTTTTTTGAGCTAAATGACCCTGAAATTGAAAAGCACTACAAATGAACTCTGAAAAGGTTGAAAGTTGGCAAGGTATCATCATTTAACCCACATAGCATGTTCTAAAAAGTTGAGAGGGTTACGACAAAAGCTGGATGCACTTCGTGTACAAAACGGACAGTCTCTTTCGAAGTATCAAGGTTTCAGACATAAACTCAACTATTACAAAAGGCATTTCATTTTCTTTAACTTATTTGAGCTCCAGGCTCTTTGTGTGTTCAAAATGCACCATTCAAAGCCACATCATCAATTTTCAGCCCTTTCTGACTTCATTTGTTCTTTTTCATGCAGTTATTGATTTGTTTGAGCTAAATGACCCTGAAATTGAAAAGCCCTACAAATGAACTCTAAAAAGCTTGAAACTTGGCATGGTATCATCATTTCACCCACATAGCATGTGCTAAAGAGTTGAGAGGGTAATGGCAAAATCTGGATGCACTTCGGGTACAAAACGGACAGTCTCTTTCGAAGTATCATGGTTTCGGCATATAGACTCATCTGTTACAAAAGGCATTTCATTTTCTTGAACTTATTTGAACTCCAAGATTTTTGTGTGTTCAAAATGCACCATTCAAAGCCACATCATCAATTTTCAACCCCTTCTGACTTCATTTGGTATTTTTCATGCACTTACTATTTTTTTGAGCTAAATGACCCTGCAATTGAAAAGCACTAGAAACGAACTCTGAAAAGGTTGAAAGTTGGCATGGTATCATCACTTCAGCCACCTAGCATGTGCTAAAAAGTTGCGAGGGTTACGGCAAAAGCTTGATGCACTTCATGTACAAAACGGACAATCTCTTCCGAAGTATCAGGGTTTCTGACATAAATTTATGTGTTACAAAAAGGCATTTCATTTTCTTGAACTTATTTGAACTGCAGGCTTTTTGTGTGTTCAAAATGCACCATTCAAAGCCACATCATCAATTTTCAACCCTTTCTGACTTCATTTGTTATTTTTCATGCAGTTATTGATTTTTTGAGCTAAATGACCCTGAAATTGAAAAGCCCTATAAATGAACTCTGAAAAAGTTGAAAGTAGGCATGGTATCATCATTTCACCCACATAGCATGTGCTAAAGAGTTGAGAGGGTTACGGCAAAATCTGGATGCACTTCTTGTACAAAACGGACAGTCTCTTTCGAAGTATCATGGTTTCGGCACATAAACTCATCCATTACAAAAGGCATTTCATTTTCTTGAACTTATTTGAACTCCAAGCTTTTTGTGTGTTCAAAATGCACCATTCAAAGCCACATCATCAATTTTCAACCCCTTCTGACTTCATTTGGTATTTTTCATGCACTTACTATTTTTTTTGAGCTAAATGACCCTGAAATTGAAAAGCACTACAAACGAACTCTGAAAAGGTCGAAAGTTGGCATGGTATCATCATTTAGTCCAAATAGCATGTGCTAAAAAGTTGAGAGGGTTACGGCAAAAGCTGGATGCACTTCGTGTACAAAACGGACAGTCTCTTTCGAAGTATCAAGGTTTCAGACATAAACTCACCTCTTAAAAAAGGCATTTCATTTTCTAGAACTTATTTGAACTCCTGGCTTTTTGTGTGTTCAAAATGCACCATTCAAAGCCACATCATCAATTTTCAGCCCTTTCTGACTTCATTTGTTATTTTTCATGCACTTATTGATTGTTTTTAGCTAAATTACCCTGAAATTGAAAAGCCCTACAAATTAACTGTGAAAAGTTTGAAAGTTGGCATGGTATCATCATTTCACCCACCTAGCATGTGCTAAAGATTTGAGAGGGTTACGGCAAAATCTGGATGCACTTCGTGTACAAAACGGACAGTCTCTTTCGAAGTATCATGGTTTCGGCACATAAACTCATCTGTTATAAAAGGCATTTCAGTTTCTTGAACTTATTTGAACTCCAAGCTTTTTGTGTGTTCAAAATGCACCATTCAAAGCCACATCATCAATTTTCAACCCCTTCTGACTTCATTTGTTAGTTTTCATGCAGTTATTGATTTGTTTTGTGCTAAATGACCCTGAAATTGAAAAGCACTACAAACGAACTCTAAAAAGGTTGAAAGTTGGCATGGTATCATCATTTCACCCACATAGCATTTGCTAAAAAGTTGAGACGGTTACAGCAAAAGCTGGATGCACTTCTGTACAAAACGGACAGTCTCTTTCGAAGTTTCAGTGTTTCGGACGGAAACTCATGTGTTACAAAAGGCTTTTCATTTTCTTGAACTTATTTGAACTCCAGGATTTTTGTGTGTTCAAAACGCACCATTCAAAGCCACATCATCAATTTTCAACCCTTTCTGACTTCATTTGCGATTTTTCATGCAGTTATTGATTTTTTTGAGCAAAATGACCGTGAAATTGAAAAGCCCTACAAATGAACTCTGAAAAGGTTGAAATTCGGCATGGTATCATCATTTCACCCACATAGCATGTGCTAAAAAGTTGAGAGGGTTATGGGAAAAGCTGGATGCACTTCGTGTACAAAACGGACAGTCTGTTTCGACGTATCATGGTTTTTTACGGAGACTCATCGGTTACAAGAGATATTTCATTTTATTGAATTTATTTGAACTCCAGCTTTTTTCTGTATTCAAAATGCACCATTCAAAGCCACATCATCAATTTTCAACCCTTTCTGACTTCATTATGTATTTTTCATGCACTTACTAATTTTTTTGAGCTAAATGACCCTGAAATTGAAAAGCACTACAAACGAACTCTCAAAAGGTTGAAAGTTCGCATGGTATCATCATTTCACCCACATAGTATGTGCTAAAAAGTTGAGAGGGTTACGACAAAAGCTGGATGCACTTCGTGTACAAAACCGACAGTCTCTTCGAAGTATTAGGGTTTCAGACATAAACTCATCTGATAGAAAAAGGTATTTCATTTTCTTGAACTTATTTGAACTACAGGCTTTTCGTGTGTTCAAAATGAACCATTCAAAGCCACATCATCAATTGTCAACCCTTTGTGACTTCATTTGTTATTTTTCATGCGGTTATTGATTTTGTTCTTGAGCTAAATGACCCTGAAATTGAAAAGCACTAAAAACGCACTCTGAAAAGGTTGAAAGTTGGCATGGTATCATCATTTCACCCACATAGGATGTGCTAAAAATTTGAGAGGGTTACGACAAAAGCTTGATCCACTTCGTTTACAAAACGGACAATCTCTTTCGAAGTATCACGGTTTCTGACATAAACTTATGTCTTACAAAATGGCATTTCATTTTCTTGAACTTATTTGAAATGCAAGCTTTTTGTGTGTTCAAAATGCACCATTCAAAGGCACATCATCAATTTTCAACCCTTTCTGACGTCATTTGTTATTTTTCATGCAGTTATTGATTTTTTTGTGCTAAATGACCCTGAAATTGAAAAGCCCTACAAATGAACTGTGAAAAAGTTGAAAGTAGGCATGGTATCATCATTTCACCCACGTAGCAATTGCTAAAGAGTTGAGAGGGTTACGGCAAAATCTGGATGCACTTCTTGCACAAAACGGACAGTCTCTTTCGAAGTATCATGGTTTCGGCACAAAAACTCATCTGTTACAAAAGGCATTTCATTTTCTTGAACTAATTTGAACTCCAAGCTTTTTGTGTATTCAAAATACACCATTCAAAGCCACATCATCAATTTTCAACCCCTTCTGACATCATTTGGTATTTTTCATGCAACTACTAATTTTTTTTAGCTAAATGACCCTGAAATTGAAAAGCACTACAAACGAACTCTGAAAAAGTTGAAAGTAGGCATGGTGTCATCATTTCACCCACATAGCATGTGCTAAAGAGTTGAGAGGGTTACGGCAAAATCTGGATGCACTTCTTGTACAAAACGGACAATCTCTTTCGAAGTATCATGGTTTCGGCACATAAACTCATCTGTTACAAACGGCATTTCATTTTCTTGAACCTATTTGAACTCCATGCTTTTTGTGTGTTCAAAATGCACCATTCAAAGCCACATCATCAATTTTCAACCCCTTTTGACTTCATTTGGTATTTTTCATGCACTTACTAATTTTTTTGAGCTAAATGACCCTGAAATTGAAAAGCACTACAAACGAACTCTGAAAAGGTTGAAAGTTGGCATGGTATCATCATTTAACCCACATAGCATGTTCTAAAAAGTTGAGAGGGTTACGGCAAAAGCTGGATGCACTTCGTGTACAAAACGGACAGTCTCTTTCGAAGTATCAAGGTTTCAGACATAAACTCATCTATTACAAAAAGGCATTTCATTTTCTTTAACTTATTTGAACTCCAGGCTTTTTGTGCGTTCAAAATGCACTATTCAAAGCCACATCATCAATTTTCAACCCTTTCTGACTTCATTTGTTATTTTTCATGCAGTTATTGATTTTTTGAGGTAAATGACCCTGAAATTGAAAAGCCCTACAAATGAACTCTGAAAAGTTGAAAGTAGGCATGGTATCGTCATTTCACCCACATAGCATGTGGTAAAGAGTTGAGAGGGTTACGGCAAAACCTTGATGCACTTCTTGTACAAAACGGACAGTCTCTTTCGAAGTATCATGGTTTCGGCACATAAACTCATCTGTTACAAAAGGCATTTCATTTTCTTGAACTTATTTGAACTCCAAGCTTTTTGTGTGTTCAAAATGCACCATTCAAAGCCACATCATCAATTTTCAACCCCTTCTGACTTCATTAGGTATTTTTCATGCACTTACTAATTTTTTTGAGCTAAATGACCCTGAAATTGAAAAGCACTACAAACGAAGTCTGAAAAGGTTGAAAGTTGGCATGGTATCATCATTTAACCCACATAGCATGTGCTAAAAAGTTGAGAGGGTTACGGCAAAAGCTGGATGCACTTCGTGTACAAAACTGACAGTCTCTTTCGAAGTATCAAGGTTTCAGACATAAACTCATCTCTTACAAAAACGCATTTCATTTCTTGAACTTATTTGAACTCCAGGCTTTTTGTGTGTTCAAAATGCACCATTCAAAGCCACATCAACAATTTTTAGCCCTTTCTGACTTCATTTGTTATTTTTCATGCAGTTATTGATTTTTTTGAGCTAAATGACCCTGAAACTGAAAAGCCCTACAAATGAACTCTAAAAAGTTTGAAAGTTGGCATGGTATCATCATTTCACCCACATAGCATGTGCTAAAGAGTTGAGAGGGTTACGACAAAATCTGGATGCACTTCGTGTACAAAACGGACAGTCTCTTTCGAAGTATCATGGTTTCGGCACATAAACTCATGTGTTACAAAAGGCATTTCATTTTCTTGAACTTATTTGAACTCCAAGCTTTTTTTGTGTTCAAAATGCACCATTCAAAGCCACATGATCAATTTTCAACCCCTTCTGACTTCATTTGGTATTTTTCATGCACTTACTATTTTTTTAGCTAAATGACCCTGAAATTGAAAAGCACTACAAAGAAACTCTGAAAAGGTTGAAAGTTGGCATGGTATCATCATTTAACCCACATAGCATCTGCTAAAAACTTGAGACGGTTACGGCAAAAGCTGGATGCACTTCGTGTACAAAACGGACAGTCCCTTCCGAAATATCAAGGTTTTAGACATAAACTCATCTGTTACAAAAGGCATTTCATTTTCTTGAACTTATTTGAAATCTAGGATTTTTGTGTGTTCAAAATTCACCATTCAAAGCCACATCATCAATTTTCAACCCTTTCTGACTTCATTTGTTATTTTTCATGCAGTTATTGATTTTTTTGAGCTAAATGACCCTGAAATTGAAAAGCCCTACAAATGAATTCTGAAAAGGTTGAAAGTTGGCATGGTATCATCATTTCGCCCACATAGAATGTGCTAAAGAGTTGAGAGGGTTACGGCAAAATCTGGATGCACTTCGTGTACAAAACGGACAGTCTCTTTCAAAGTATCATGGTTTCGGCACATAACCTCATCTGTTACAAAAGGCATTTCATTTTCTTGAACTTATTTGAACTCCAAGCTTTTTGTGTGTTCAAAATGCACCATTCAAAGCCACATCATCAATTTTTAACCCCTTCTGACTTCATTTGGTATTTTTCATGCACTTACTATTTTTTTTGAGCTAAATGACCCTGAAATTGAAAAGCCCTACAAATGAACTCTGAAAAGTTGAAAGTAGGCATAGTATCATCATTTCACCCACATAGCATGTGCTAAAGAGTAGAGAGGGTTACGGCAAAATCTGGATGCATTTCTTGTACAAAACGGACACTCTCTTTCGAAGTATCATGGTTTCGGCACATAAACTCATCTGTTACAAAAGGCATTTCATTTTCTTGAACTTATTTGAACTCCAAGCTTTTTGTGTGTTAAAAATGCACCATTCAAAGCCACATCATCAATTTTCAACCCCTTCTGACTTCATTTGGTATTTTTCATGCACTTACTAATTTTTTTTGAGCTAAATGACCCTGAAATTGAAAAGCACTACAAACGAACTCTGAAAAGGTTGAAAGTTGGCATGGTATCATCACTTAACCCACATAGCATGTGATAAAAAGTTGAGAGGGTTACGGCAAAAGCTGGATGCACTTCGTGTACAAAACGGAGAGTCTCTTTCGAAGTATCAAGGTTTCAAACATAAACTCATCTCTTACAAAAAGGCATTTCATTTTCTTGAACTTATTTGAACTCCAGGCTTTTTGTGTGTTCAAAATGCACCATTCAAAGCCACATCATGAATTTTTAGCCCTTTCTGACTTCATTTGTTATTTTTCATGCAGTTATTGATTTTTTGGAGCTAAATCACCCTAAAATTGAAAAGCCCTACAAATGAACACTGAAAAGTTTGAAAGTTGGCATGGTATCATCATTTCACCCACATAGCATGTGCTAAAGAGTTGAGAGGGTTACAGCAAAATCTGGATGCACTTCGTGTACAAAACGGACAGTCTCTTTCGAATTATCATGGTTTCGGCACATAAACTCATCTCTTACAAAAGGCATTTCACTTTCTTGAACTTATTTGAACTCCAAGCTTTTTGTGTGTTCAAAATGCACCATTCAAAGCCACATCATCAATTTTCAACCCCTTCTGACTTCATTTGGTATTTTTCATGCACTTACCAATTTTTTTAGCTAAATGACCCTGAAACTGAAGAGCACTACAAACAAACTCTAAAAAGGTTGAAAGTTGGCATGGTATTATCATTTAACCCACATAGCATCTGCTAAAAACTTGAGAGGGTTACGGCAAAAGCTGGATGCACTTCGCGTACAAAACGGACAGTCTCTTCCGAAGTATCAAGGTTTCAGACATAAACTCATCTGTTACATAAGACAGTTTCTTCCGAAGTATCAAGGTATCAGTTTTCAACCCTTTCTGACTTCATTTGGTATTTTTCATGCAGTTATTGATTTTTTGAGCTAAATGACCCTGAAATTGAAAAGCCCTACAAATGAACTCTGAAAAAGTTGAAAGTAGGCATGGTATCATCATTTCACCCACATAGCATGTGCTAAAGAGTTGAGAGGGTTACGGCAAAATTTGGATGCACTTCTTGTACAAAACGGACAGTCTCTTTCGAATGTACCTGGTTTCGGCACATAAACTCATCTGTTACAAAAGGCATTTCATTTTCTTGAACTAATTTGAACTCCAAGCTTTTTGTGTGTTCCAAATGCACCATTCAAAGCCACATCATCAATTTTCAACCCCTTCTGACTTCATTTGGTATTTTTCATGCACTTACTAATTTTTTTGAGCTAAATGACCCTGAAATTGAAAAGCACTACAAACGAACTCTGAAAAGGTTGAAAGTTGGCATGGTATCATCATTTAACCCACATAGCATGTGCTAAAAGTTGAGAGGGTTACGGCAAAAGCTGGATGCACTTCGTGTACAAAACTGACAGTCTCTTTCGAAGTATCAAGGTTTCAGACATAAACTCATCTCTGACAAAAAGGCATTTCATTTTATTGAATTTATTTGAACTCCAGCTTTTTTCTGTATTCAAAATGCACCATTCAAAGCCACATCATCAATTTTCAACCCTTTCTGACTTCATTATGTATTTTTCAAGCACTTACTAATTTTTTTGAGCTAAATGACCCTGAAATTGAAAAGCACTACAAACGAACTCTCAGAAGGTTGAAAGTTCGCATGGTATCATCATTTCACCCACATAGTATGTGCTAAAAAGTTGAGAGGGTTACGACAAAAGCTGGATGCACTTCGTGTACAAAACCGACAGTCTCTTCGAAGTATTAGGGTTTCGGACATAAACTCATCTGATAGAAAAAGGTATTTCATTTTCTTGAACTTATTTGAACTCCAGGCTTTTTGTGTGTTCAAAATGAACCATTCAAAGCCACATCATCAATTTTCAACCCTTTGTGACTTCATTTGTTATTTTCCATGCGGTTATTGATTTTGTTCTTGAGCTAAATGACCCTGATATTGAAAAGCACTAAAAACGAACTCTGAAAAGGTTGAAAGTTGGCATGGTATCATCATTTCACCCACATAGGATGTGCTAAAAATTTGAGAGGGTTACGGCAAAAGCTTGATCCACTTCGTTTACAAAACGGACAATCTCTTTCGAAGTATCAGGGTTTCTGACATAAACTTATGTCTTACAAAAAGGCATTTCATTTTCTTGAACTTATTTGAAATGCAAGCTTTTTGTGTGTTCAAAATGCACCATTCAAAGGCACATCATCAATTTTCAACCCTTTCTGACTTCATTTGTTATTTTTCATGCAGTTATTGATTTTTTTGTGCTAAATGACCCTGAAATTGAAAAGCCCTACAAATGAACTGCGAAAAAGTTGAAAGTAGGCATGGTATCATCATTTCACCCACGTAGCAATTGCTAAAGAGTTGAGAGGGTTACGGCAAAATCTGGATGCACTTCTTGTACAAAACGGACAGTCTCTTTCGAAGTATCATGGTTTCGGCACAAAAACTCATCTGTTACAAAAGGCATTTCATTTTCTTGAAATAATTTGAACTCCAAGCTTTTTGTGTATTCAAAATACACCATTCAAAGCCACATCATCAATTTTCAACCCCTTCTGACATCATTTGGTATTTTTCATGCAACTACTAATTTTTTTTAGCTAAATGACCCTGAAATTGAAAAGCACTACAAACGAACTCTGAAAAAGTTGAAAGTAGGCATGGTATCATCATTTCACCCACATAGCATGTGCTAAAGAGTTGAGAGGGTTACGGCAAAATCTGGATGCACTTCTTGTACAAAACGGACAATCTCTTTCGAAGTATCATGGTTTCGGCACATAAACTCATCTGTTACAAACGGCATTTCATTTTCTTGAACCTATTTGAACTCCATGCTTTTTGTGTGTTCAAAATGCACCATTCAAAGCCACATCATCAATTTTCAACCCCTTCTGACTTCATTTGGTATTTTTCATGCACTTACTAATTTTTTTGAGCTAAATGACCCTGAAATTCAAAAGCACTACAAACGAACTCTGAAAAGGTTGAAAGTTGGCATGGTATCATCATTTAACCCACATAGCATGTTCTAAAAAGTTGAGAGGGTTACGGCAAAAGCTGGATGCACTTCGTGTACAAAACGGACAGTCTCTTTCGAAGTATCAAGGTTTCAGACATAAACTCATGTATTACAAAAAGGCATTTCATTTTCTTTAACTTATTTGAACTGCAGGCTTTTTGTGCGTTCAAAATGCACCATTCAAAGCCACATCATCAATTTTCAACCCTTTCTGACTTCATTTGTTATTTTTCATGCAGTTATTGATTTTTTGAGGTAAATGACCCTGAAATTGAAAAGCCCTACAAATGAACTCTGAAAAGTTGAAAGTAGGCATGGTATCGTCATTTCACCCACATAGCATGTGGTAAAGAGTTGAGAGGGTTACGGCAAAACCTGGATGCACTTCTTGTACAAAACGGACAGTCTCTTTCGAAGTATCATGGTTTCGGCACATAAACTCATCTGTTACAAAAGGCATTTCATTTTCTTGAACTTATTTGAACTCCAAGCTTTTTGTGTGTTCAAAATGCACCATTCAAAGCCACATCATCAATTTTCAACCCCTTCTGACTTCATTAGGTATTTTTCATGCACTTACTAATTTTTTTGAGCTAAATGACCCTGAAATTGAAAAGCACTACAAACGAAGTCTGAAAAGGTTGAAAGTTGGCATGGTATCATCATTTAACCCACATAGCATGTGCTAAAAAGTTGAGAGGGTTACGGCAAAAGCTGGATGCACTTCGTGTACAAAACTGACAGTCTCTTTCGAAGTATCAAGGTTTCAGACATAAACTCATCTCTTACAAAAAGGCATTTCATTTCTTGAACTTATTTGAACTCCAGGCTTTTTGTGTGTTCAAAATGCACCATTCAAAGACACATCAACAATTTTTAGCCCTTTCTGACTTCATTTGTTATTTTTCATGCAGTTATTGATTTTTTTGAGCTAAATGACCCTGAAACTGAAAAGCCCTACAAATGAACTCTAAAAAGTTTGAAAGTTGGCATGGTATCATCATTTCACCCACATAGCATGTGCTAAAGAGTTGAGAGGGTTACGACAAAATCTGGATGCACTTCGTGTACAAAACGGACAGTCTCTTTCGAAGTATCATGGTTTCGGCACATAAACTCATGTGTTACAAAAGGCATTTCATTTTCTTGAACTTATTTGAACTCCAAGCTTTTTGTGTGTTCAAAATGCACCATTCAAAGCCACATGATCAATTTTCAACCCCTTCTGACTTCATTTGGTATTTTTCATGCACTTACCATTTTTTTTAGCTAAATGACCCTGAAATTGAAAAGCACTACAAAGAAACTCTGAAAAGGTTGAAAGTTGGCATGGTATCATCATTTAACCCACATAGCATCTGCTAAAAACTTGAGACGGTTACGGCAAAAGCTGGATGCACTTCGTGTACAAAACGGACAGTCTCTTCCGAAATATCAAGGTTTTAGACATAAACTCATCTGTTACAAAAGGCATTTCATTTTCTTGAACTTATTTGAAATCTAGGATTTTTGTGTGTTCAAAATTCACCATTCAAAGCCACATCATCAATTTTCAACCCTTTCTGACTTCATTTGTTATTTTTCATGCAGTTATTGATTTTTTTGAGCTAAATGACCCTGAAATTGAAAAGCCCTACAAATGAATTCTGAAAAGGTTGAAAGTTGGCATGGTATCATCATTTCGCCCACATAGAATGTGCTAAAGAGTTGAGAGGGTTACGGCAAAATCTGGATGCACTTCGTGTACAAAACGGACAGTCTCTTTCAAAGTATCATGGTTTCGGCACATAACCTCATCTGTTACAAAAGGCATTTCATTTTCTTGAACTTATCTGAACTCCAAGCTTTTTGTGTGTTCAAAATGCACCATTCAAAGCCACATCATCAATTTTTAACCCCTTCTGACTTCATTTGGTATTTTTCATGCACTTACTATTTTTTTTGAGCTAAATGACCCTGAAATTGAAAAGCCCTACAAATGAACTCTGAAAAGTTGAAAGTAGGCATGGTATCATCATTTCACCCACATAGCATGTGCTAAAGAGTAGAGAGGGTTACGGCAAAATCTGGATGCATATCTTGTACAAAACGGACACTCTCTTTCGAAGTATCATGGTTTCGGCACATAAACTCATCTGTTACAAAAGGCATTTCATTTTCTTGAACTTATTTGAACTCCAAGCTTTTTGTGTGTTAAAAATGCACCATTCAAAGCCACATCATCAATTTTCAACCCCTTCTAACTTCATTTGGTATTTTTCATGCACTTACTAATTTTTTTTGAGCTAAATGACCCTGAAATTGAAAAGCACTACAAACGAACTCTGAAAAGGTAGAAAGTTGGCATGGTATCATCACTTAACCCACATAGCATGTGATAAAAAGTTGAGAGGGTTACGGCAAAAGCTGGATGCACTTCGTGTACAAAACGGAGAGTCTCTTTCGAAGTATCAAGGTTTCAAACATAAACTCATCTCTTACAAAAAGGCATTTCATTTTCTTGAACTTATTTGAACTCCAGGCTTTTTGTGTGTTCAAAATGCACCATTCAAAGCCACATCATGAATTTTTAGCCCTTTCTGACTTCATTTGTTATTTTTCATGCAGTTATTGATTTTTTGGAGCTAAATCACCCTGAAATTGAAAAGCCCTACAAATGAACTCTGAAAAGTTTGAAAGTTGGCATGGTATCATCATTTCACCCACATAGCATGTGCTAAAGAGTTGAGAGGGTTACAGCAAAATCTGGATGCACTTCGTGTACAAAACGGACAGTCTCTTTCGAATTATCATGGTTTCGGCACATAAACTCATCTCTTACAAAAGGCATTTCACTTTCTTGAACTTATTTGAACTCCAAGCTTTTTGTGTGTTCAAAATGCACCATTCAAAGCCACATCATCAATTTTCAACCCCTTCTGACTTCATTTGGTATTTTTCATGCACTTACCAATTTTTTTAGCTAAATGACCCTGAAACTGAAGAGCACTACAAACAAACTCTAAAAAGGTTGAAAGTTGGCATGGTATCATCATTTAACCCACATAGCATCTGCTAAAAACTTGAGAGGGTTACGGCAAAAGCTGGATGCACTTCGCGTACAAAACGGACAGTCTCTTCCGAAGTATCAAGGTTTCAGACATAAACTCATCTGTTACATAAGACAGTTTCTTCCGAAGTATCAAGGTATCAGTTTTCAACCCTTTCTGACTTCATTTGGTATTTTTCATGCAGTTATTGATTTTTTGAGCTAAATGACCCTGAAATTGAAAAGCCCTACAAATGAACTCTGAAAAAGTTGAAAGTAGGCATGGTATCATCATTTCACCCACATAGCATGTGCTAAAGAGTTGAGAGGGTTACGGCAAAATCTGGATGCACTTCTTGTACAAAACGGACAATCTCTTTCGAATGTACCTGGTTTCGGCACACAAACTCATCTGTTACAAAAGGCATTTCATTTTCTTGAACTAATTTGAACTCCAAGCTTTTGGTGTGTTCAAAATGCACCATTCAAAGCCACATCATCAATTTTCAACCCCTTCTGACTTCATTTGGTATTTTTCATGCAGTTACTAATTTTTTTGAGCTAAATGACCCTGAAATTGAAAAGCACTACAAACGAACTCTGAAAAGGTTGAAAGTTGGCATGGTATCATCATTTCAGCCACCTAGCATGTGCTAAAAAGTTGAGAGGGTTACGGCAAAAGCTGGATGCACTTCGTGTACAAAACTGACAGTCTCTTTCGAAGTATCAAGATTTCAGACATAAACTCATCTCTGACAAAAAGGCATTTCATTTTCTTGAACTTATTTGAACTCCAGGCTTTTTGTGTGTTCAAAATGCACCATTCAAAGCCACATCATCAATTTTTAGCCCTATCTGACTTCATTTGTTATTTTTCATGCAGTTATTGATTTTTTGGAGCTAAATGACCCTGAAATTGAAAAGCCCTACAAATGAACTCTGAAAAGTTTGAAAGTTGGCATGGTATCATCATTTCACCCACATAGCATGTGCTAAAGAGTTGAGAGGGTTACGGCAAAATCTGGATGCACTTCGTGTACAAAACGGACAGTCTCTTTCGAAGTATCATGGTTTCGGCACATAAACTCATCTCTTACAAAAGGCATTTCATTCTATTGAACTTATTTGAACTCCAAGCTTTTTTTGTGTTCAAAATGCACCATTCAAAGCCACATCATCAATTTTCAACCCCTTCTGACTTCATTTGGTATTTTTCATGCACTTACTAATTTTTTTAGCTAAATGAACCTGAAATTGAAAATCACTACAGAAAAACTCTAAAAAGGTTGAAAGTTGGCATGGTATCATCATTTAACCCACATCACATCTGCTGAAAACTTGAGAGGGTTACGGCAAAAGCTGGATGCACTTCGTGTACAAAACGGACAGTCTCTTCCGAAGTATCAAGGTTTCAGACATAAACTCATCTGTTACAAAAGGCATTTCATTTTCTTGAACTTGCTTGAACTCCAGGATTTTTGTGTGTTCAAAATGCACCATTCAAAGCCACATCATCAATTTTCAACCCCTTCTGACTTCATTTGGTATTTTTCATGCACTTACTATTTTTTTGAGCTAAATGACCCTGAAATTGAAAAGCACTACAAAGGAACTCTGAAAAGGTTGAAAGTGGGCATGGTATCATCATTTCAGCCACCTAGCATGTGCTAAAAAGTTGAGAGGGTTACGGCAAAAGCTTGATGCACTTCATGTACAAAACGACAATCTCTTTCGAAGTATCAGGGTTTCTGACATAAACTTATCTGTTACAAAAAGGCATTTCATTTTCTTGAACTTATTTGAACTGCAAGCTTTTTGTGTGTTCAAAATGCACCATTCAAAGCCACATCATCAATTTTCAACCCTTTCTGACTTCATTTGTTATTTTTATGAAGTTATTGATTTTTTTGAGCTAAATGACCCTGAAATTGAAAAGCCCTACAAATGAACTGTGAAAAAGTTGAAAGTAGGCATGGTATCATCATTTCACCCACATAGCATGTGCTAAAGAGTTGAGAGGGTTACGGCAAAATCTGGATGCACTTCTTGTACAAAACGGACAGTCTCTTTCGAAGTATCATGGTTTCGGCACATAAACTCATCTGTTACAAAAGGCATTTCATTTTCTTGAACTTATTTGAACTCCAAGCTATTTGTGTGTTCAAAATGCACCATTCAAAGCCACATCATCAATTTTCAACCCCTTCTGACTTCATTTGGTATTTTTCATGCAGTTACTAATTTTTTTGAGCTAAATGACCCTGAAATTGAAAAGCACTACAAACAACCTCTGAAAAGGTTGAAAGTTGGTATGGTATCATCATTTAACCCACATAGCATGTGCTGAAAAGTTGAGAGGGTTACGGCAAAAGCTGGATGCACTTCGTGTACAAAACGGACAGTCTCTTTCGAAGTATCAAGGTTTCAGACATAAACTCATCTCTTACAAAAAGGCATTTCATTTTCTTGAACTTATTTGAACTCCAGGCTTTTTGTGTGTTCAAAATGCACCATTCAAAGCCACATCATCAATTTTCAGCCCTTTCTGACTTCATTTGTTATTTTTCATGCAGTTATTGATTTTTTGAGCTAATTGACCCTGAAGTTAAGAAGCGCAACAAATGAACTCTGAAAAGTTTGAATGTTGGCATGGTATCATCATTTCACCCACATAGCATGTGCTAAAGAGTTGAGAGGGTTACGGCAAAATCTGGATGCACTTCGTGTACAAAACGGACAGTCTCTTTCGAAGTATCATGGTTTCGGCACATAAACTCATCTGTTACAAAAGGCATTTCATTTTCTTGAACTTATTTGAACTCCAAGCTTTTTGTGTGTTAAAAATGCACCATTCAAAGCCACATCATCAATTTTCAACCCCTTGTAACTTCATTTGGTATTTTTCATGCACTTACTAATTTTTTTTGAGCTAAATGACCCTGAAATTGAAAAGCACTACAAACGAACTCTGAAAAGGTAGAAAGTTGGCATGGTATCATCACTTAACCCACATAACATGTGATAAAAAGTTGAGAGGGTTACGGCAAAAGCTGGATGCACTTCGTGTACAAAACGGAGAGTCTCTTTCGAAGTATCAAGGTTTCAAACATAAACTCATCTCTTACAAAAAGGCATTTCATTTTCTTGAACTTATTTGAACTCCAGGCTTTTTGTGTGTTCAAAATGCACCATTCAAAGCTACATCATGAATTTTTAGCCCTTTCTGACTTCATTTGTTATTTTTCATGCAGTTATTGATTTTTTGGAGCTAAATCACCCTGAAATTGAAAAGCCCTACAAATGAACTCTGAAAAGTTTGAAAGTTGGCATGGTATCATCATTTCACCCACATAGCATGTGCTAAAGAGTTGAGAGGGTTACAGCAAAATCTGGATGCACTTCGTGTACAAAACGGACAGTCTCTTTCGAATTATCATGGTTTCGGCACATAAACTCATCTCTTACAAAAGGCATTTCACTTTCTTGAACTTATTTGAACTCCAAGCTTTTTGTGTGTTCAAAATGCACCATTCAAAGCCACATCATCAATTTTCAACCCCTTCTGACCTCATTTGGTATTTTTCATGCACTTACCAATTTTTTTAGCTAAATGACCCTGAAACTGAAGAGCACTACAAACAAACTCTAAAAAGGTTGAAAGTTGGCATGGTATCATCATTTAACCCACATAGCATCTGCTAAAAACTTGAGAGGGTTACGGCAAAAGCTGGATGCACTTCGCGTACAAAACGGACAGTCTCTTCCGAAGTATCAAGGTTTCAGACATAAACTCATCTGTTACATAAGACAGTTTCTTCCGAAGTATCAAGGTATCAGTTTTCAACCCTTTCTGACTTCATTCGGTATTTTTCATGCAGTTATTGATTTTTTGAGCTAAATGACCCTGAAATTGAAAAGCCCTACAAATGAACTCTGAAAAAGTTGAAAGTAGGCATGGTATCATCATTTCACCCACATAGCATGTGCTAAAGAGTTGAGAGGGTTACGGCAAAATCTGGATGCACTTCTTGTACAAAACGGACAGTCTCTTTCGAATGTACCTGGTTTCGGCACACAAACTCATCTGTTACAAAAGGCATTTCATTTTCTTGAACTAATTTGAACTCCAAGCTTTTGGTGTGTTCAAAATGCACCATTCAAAGCCACATCATCAATTTTCAACCCCTTCTGACTTCATTTGGTATTTTTCATGCAGTTACTAATTTTTTTGAGCTAAATGACCCTGAAATTGAAAAGCACTACAAACGAACTCTGAAAAGGTTGAAAGTTGGCATGGTATCATCATTTCAGCCACCTAGCATGTGCTAAAAAGTTGAGAGGGTTACGGCAAAAGCTGGATGCACTTTGTGTACAAAACTGACAGTCTCTTTCGAAGTATCAAGGTTTCAGACATAAACTCATCTCTGACAAAAAGGCATTTCATTTTCTTGAACTTATTTGAACTCCAGGCTTTTTGTGTGTTCAAAATGCACCATTCAAAGCCACATCATCAATTTTTAGCCCTATCTGACTTCATTTGTTATTTTTCATGCAGTTATTGATTTTTTGGAGCTAAATGACCCTGAAATTGAAAAGCCCTACAAATGAACTCTGAAAAGTTTGAAAGTTGGCATGGTATCATCATTTCACCCACATAGCATGTGCTAAAGAGTTGAGAGGGTTACGGCATAATCTGGATGCACTTCGTGTACAAAACGGACAGTCTCTTTCGAAGTATCATGGTTTCGGCACATAAACTCATCTCTTACAAAAGGCATTTCATTTTATTGAACTTATTTGAACTCCAAGCTTTTTTTGTGTTCAAAATGCACCATTCAAAGCCACATCAACAATTTTCAACCCCTTCTGACTTCATTTGGTATTTTTCATGCACTTACTAATTTTTTTAGCTAAATGAACCTGAAATTGAAAAGCACTACAAAAAAACTCTAAAAAGGTTGAAAGTTGGCATGGTATCATCATTTAACCCACATCACATCTGCTAAAAACTTGAGAGGGTTACGGCAAAAGCTGGATGCACTTCGTGTACAAAACGGACAGTCTCTTCCGAAGTATCAAGGTTTCAGACATAAACTCATCTGTTCCAAAAGGCATTTCATTTTCTTGAACTTGCTTGAACTCCAGGATTTTTGTGTGTTCAAAATGCACCATTCAAAGCCACATCATCAATTTTCAACCCCTTCTGACTTCATTTGGTATTTTTCATGCACTTACTATTTTTTTGAGCTAAATGACCCTGAAATTGAAAAGCACTACAAAGGAACTCTGAAAAGGTTGAAAGTGGGCATGGTATCATCATTTCAGCCACCTAGCATGTGCTAAAAAGTTGAGAGGGTTACGGCAAAAGCTTGATGCACTTCATGTACAAAACGACAATCTCTTTCGAAGTATCAGGGTTTCTGACATAAACTTATCTGTTACAAAAAGGCATTTCATTTTCTTGAACTTATTTGAACTGCAAGCTTTTTGTGTGTTCAAAATGCACCATTCAAAGCCACATCATCAATTTTCAACCCTTTCTGACTTCATTTGTTATTTTTATGAAGTTATTGATTTTTTTGAGCTAAATGACCCTGAAATTGAAAAGCCCTACAAATGAACTGTGAAAAAGTTGAAAGTAGGCATGGTATCATCATTTCACCCGCATAGCATGTGCTAAAGAGTTGGGAGGGTTACGGCAAAATCTGGATGCACTTCTTGTACAAAACGGACAGTCTCTTTCGAAGTATCATGGTTTCGGCACATAAACTCATCTGTTACAAAAGGCATTTCATTTTCTTGAACTTATTTGAACTCCACGCTATTTGTGTGTTCAAAATGCACCATTCAAAGCCACATCATCAATTTTCAACCCCTTCTGACTTCATTTGGTATTTTTCATGCAGTTACTAATTTTTTTGAGCTAAATGACCCTGAAATTGAAAAGCACTACAAACAACCTCTGAAAAGGTCGAAAGTTGGCATGGTATCATCATTTAACCCACATAGCATGTGCTGAAAAGTTGAGAGGGTTACGGCAAAAGCTGGATGCACTTCGTGTACAAAACGGACAGTCTCTTTCGAAGTATCAAGTTTTCAGACATAAACTCATCTCTTACAAAAAGGCATTTCATTTTCTTGAACTTATTTGAACTCCAGGCTTTTTGTGTGTTCAAAATGCACCATTCAAAGCCACATCATCAATTTTCAGCCCTTTCTGACTTCATTTGTTATTTTTCATGGAGTTATTGATTTTTTGAGCTAAATGACCCTGAAGTTAAGAAGCGCAACAAATGAACTCTGAAAAGTTTGAATGTTGGCATGGTATCATCATTTCACCCACATAGCATGTGCTAAAGAGGTGAGAGGGTTACGGCAAAATCTGGATGCACTTCGTGTACAAAACGGACAGTCTCTTTCGAAGTATCATGGTTTCGGCACATAAACTCATCTGTTACAAAAGGCATTTCATTTTCTTGAACTTATTTGAACTCCAAGCTTTTTGTGTGTTCAAAATGCACCATTCAAAGCCACATCATCATTTTCAACCCATTCTGACTTCATTTTGTATTTTTCATGCACTTACCAATTTTTTTTAGCTAAATGTCCCTGAAATTGCAAAGCACTACAAACAAACCCTGAAAAGGTTGAAAGTTGGCATGGTATCATCATTTAACCCACATAGCATCTGCTAAAAACTTGAGAGGGTTACGGCAAAAGCTGGATGGACTTCGTGTACAAACGGACAGTCTCTTCCGAAGTATCAAGGTTTCAGACATAAACTCATGTGTTACAAAAGGCATGTCATTTTCTTGAACTTACTTGAACTCCAGGATTTTTGTGTGTTCAAAATGCACCATTCAAAGCCACATCATGAATTTTCAACCCTTTCTGACTTCATTTGTTATTTTTCATGTAGTTATTGATTTTTTTGAGCTAAATGACCCTGAAATTGAAAAGCCCTACAAATGAATTCTGAAAAGGTTGAAAGTTGGCATGGTATCATCATTTCACCCACATAGCATGTGCTAAAGAGTTGACAGGGTTACGGCAAAATCTGGGTGCACTTCGTGTACAAAACGGACAGTCTCTTTCGAAGTATCATGGTTTCGGCACATAAACTCATCTGTTACAAAAGGCATTTCATTTTCTTGAACTTATTTGAACTCCAAGATTTTTGTGTGTTCAAAATGCACCATTCAAAGCCACATCATCAATTTTCAACCCCTTCTGACTTCATTTGGTAGTTTTCATGCAGTTACTAATTTTTTTGAGCTAAATGACCCTAAAATTGAAAAGCACTACAAACAAACTCTGAAAAGGTTGAAAGTTGGCATGGTATCATCATTTAACCCACATAGCATGTGCTAAAAAGTTGAGATGGTTAGGGCAAAAGCTGGATGCACTTCGTGTACAAAACGGACAATCTCTTTCGAAGTATCAAGGTTTCAGACATAAACTCATCTCTTACAAAATGGCATTTCATTTTCTTGAACTTATTTGAACTCCAGGCTTTTTGTGTGTTCAAAATGCACCATTCAAAGCCACATCATCAATTTTCAGCCCTTTCTGACTTCATTTGTTATTTTTCATGCAGTTATTGATTTTTTTGAGCTAAATGACCCTGAAATTAAGAAGCCCTACAAATGAACTCTGAAAAGTTTGAATGTTGGCATGGTATCATCATTTCACCCACACAGCATGTGCTAAAGAGTTGAGAGGGTTACGGCAAAATCTGGATGCACTTCGTGTACAAAACGGACAGTCTCTTTCGAAGTATCATGGTTTCGGCACATAAACTCATCTGTTACAAAAGGCATTTCATTTTCTTGAACTTATTTGAACTCCAAGCTTTTTGTGTGTTCAAAATGCACCATTCAAAGCCACATCATCAATTTTCAACCCATTCTGACTTCATTTTGTATTTTTCATGCACTTACCAATTTTTTTAGCTAAATGTCCCTGAAATTGAAAAGCACTACAAACAAACCCTGAAAAGGTTGAAAGTTGGCATGGTATCATAATTTAACCCACATAGCATCTGCTAAAAACTTGAGAGGGTTACGGCAAAAGCTGGATGGACTTCGTGTACAAACGGACAGTCTCTTCAGAAGTATCAAGGTTTCAGACATAAACTCATCTGTTACAAAAGGCATGTCATTTTCTTGAACTTACTTGAACTCCAGGATTTTTGTGTGTTCAAAATGCACCATTCAAAGCCACATCATGAATTTTCAACCCTTTCTGACTTCATTTGTTATTTTTCATGTAGTTATTGATTTTTTTGAGCTAAATGACCCTGAAATTGAAAAGCCCTACAAATGAATTCTGAAAAGGTTGAAAGTAGGCATGGTATCATCATTTCACCCACATAGCATGTGCTAAAGAGTTGACAGGGTTACGGCAAAATCTGGGTGCACTTCGTGTACAAAATGACAATCTCTTTCGAAGTATCAGGGTTTCTGACATAAACTTATCTGTTACAAAAAGGCATTTCATTTTCTTGAACTTATTTGAACTGCAAGCTTTTTGTGTGTTCAAAATGCACCATTCAAAGCCACATCATCAATTTTCAACCCTTTCTGACTTCATTTGTTATTTTTCATGAAGTTATTGATTTTTTTGAACTAAATGACCCTGAAATTGAAAAGCCCTACAAATGAACTGTGAAAAAGTTGAAAGTAGGCATGGTATCATCATTTCACCCACATAGCATGTGCTAAAGAGTTGAGAGGGTTACGGCAAAATCTGGATGCACTTCTTGTACAAAACAGACAGTCTCTTTCGAAGTATCATGGTTTCGGCACATAAACTCATCTGTTACAAAAGGCATTTCATTTTCTTGAACTTATTTGAACTCCAAGCTATTTGTGTGTTCAAAATGCACCATTCAAAGCCACATCATCAGTTTTCAACCCCTTCTGACTTCATTTGGTATTTTTCATGCAGTTACTAATTTTTTTGAGCTAAATGACCCTGAAATTGAAAAGCACTACAAACAACCTCTGAAAAGGTTGAAAGTTGGCATGGCATCATCATTTAACCCACATAGCATGTGCTAAAAAGTTGAGAGGGTTAGGGCAAAAGCTGGATACACTTCGTGTACAAAACGGACAGTCTCTTTCGAAGTATCAAGGTTTCAGACATAAACTCATCTCTTACAAAAAGACATTTCATTTTCTTGAACTTATTTGAACTCCAGGCTTTTTGTGTGTTCAAAATGCACCATTCAAAGCCACATCATCAATTTTCAGCCCTTTCTGACTTCATTTGTTATTTTTCATGCAGTTATTGATTTTTTGAGCTAAATGACCCTGAAGTTAAGAAGCCCAACAAATGAACTCTGAAAAGTTTGAATGTTGGCATGGTATCATCATTTCACCCACATAGCATGTGCTAAAGAGTTGAGAGGGTTACGGCAAAATCTGGATGCACTTCATGTACAAAACGGACAGTCTCTTTCGAAGTATCATGGTTTCGGCACATAAACTCATCTGTTACAAAAGGCATTTCATTTTCTTGAACTTATTTGAACTCCAAGCTTTTTGTGTGTTCAAAATGCACCATTCAAAGCCACATCATCAATTTTCAACCCATTCTGACTTCATTTTGTATTTTTCATGCACTTACCAATTTTTTTTAGCTAAATGTCCCTGAAATTGAAAAGCACTACAAACAAACCCTGAAAAGGTTGAAAGTTGGCATGGTATCATCATTTAACCCACATAGCATCTGCTAAAAACTTGAGAGGGTTACGGCAAAAGCTGGATGGACTTCGTGTACAAACGGACAGTCTCTTCCGAAGTATCAAGGTTTCAGACATAAACTCATCTGTTACAAAAGGCATGTCATTTTCTTGAACTTACTTGAACTCCAGGATTTTTGTGTGTTCAAAATGCACCATTCAAAGCCACATCATGAATTTTCAACCCTTTCTGACTTCATTTGTTATTTTTCATGTAGTTATTGATTTTTTTGAGCTAAATGACCCTGAAATTGAAATGCCCTACAAATGAATTCTGAAAAGGTTGAAAGTTGGCATGGTATCATCATTTCACCCACATAGCATGTGCTAAAGAGTTAACAGGGTTACGGCAAAATCTGGGTGCACTTCGTGTACAAAACGGACAGTCTCTTCCGAAGTATCATGGTTTCGGCACATAAACTCATCTGTTACAAAAGGCATTTCATTTTCTTGAACTTACCTGAACTCCAGGATTTTTGTGTGTTCAAAATGCACCATTCAAAGCCACATCATCAATTTTCAACCCCTTCTGACTTCATTTGGTATTTTTCATGCAGTTACTAATTTTTTTGAGCTAAATGACCCTGAAATTGAAAAGCACTACAAACAACCTCTGAAAAGGTTGAAAGTTGGCATGGCATCATCATTTAACCCACATAGCATGTGCTAAAAAGTTGAGAGGGTTAGGGCAAAAGCTGGATACACTTCGTGTACAAAACGGACAGTCTCTTTCGAAGTATCAAGGTTTCAGACATAAACTCATCTCTTACAAAAAGTTATTTCATTTTCTTGAACTTATTTGAACTCCAGGCTTTTTGTGTGTTCAAAATGCACCATTCAAAGCCACATCATCAATTTTCAGCCCTTTCTGACTTCATTTGTTATTTTTCATGCAGTTATTGATTTTTTGAGCTAAATGACCCTGAAGTTAAGAAGCCCAACAAATGAACTCTGAAAAGTTTGAATGTTGGCATGGTATCATCATTTCACCCACATAGCATGTGCTAAAGAGTTGAGAGGGTTACGGCAAAATCTGGATGCACTTCATGTACAAAACGGACAGTCTCTTTTGAAGTATCATGGTTTCGGCACATAAACTCATTTGTTACAAAAGGCATTTCATTTTCTTGAACTTATTTGAACTCCAAGCTTTTTGTGTGTTCAAAATGCACCATTCAAAGCCACATCATCAATTTTCAACCCCTTCTGACTTCATTTGGTATTTTTCATGCAGTTACTAATTTTTTTGAGCTAAATGACCCTGAAATTGAAAAGCACTGCAAACGAACTCTGAAAAGGTTGAAAGTTGGCATGGTATCATCATTTAACCCACATAGCATCTGCTAAAAACTTGAGAGGGTTACGGCAAAAGCTGGATGGACTTCGTGTACAAACGGACAGTCTCTTCCGAAGTATCAAGGTTTCAGACATAAACTCATCTGTTACAAAAGGCATGTCATTTTCTTGAACTTACTTGAACTCCAGGATTTTTGTGTGTTCAAAATGCACCATTCAAAGCCACATCATGAATTTTCAACCCTTTCTGACTTCATTTGTTATTTTTCATGTAGTTATTGATTTTTTTGAGCTAAATGACCCTGAAATTGAAATGCCCTACAAATGAATTCTGAAAAGGTTGAAAGTTGGCATGGTATCATCATTTCACCCACATAGCATGTGCTAAAGAGTTAACAGGGTTACGGCAAAATCTGGGTGCACTTCGTGTACAAAACGGACAGTCTCTTTCGAAGTATCATGGTTTCGGCACATAAACTCATCTGTTACAAAAGGCATTTCATTTTCTTGAACTTATTTGAACTCCAAGCTTTTTGTGTGTTCAAAATGCACCATTCAAAGCCACATCATCAATTTTCAACCCCTTCTGACTTCATTTGGTATTTTTCATGCACTTACCAATTTTTTTTAGCTAAATGACCCTGAAATTGAAAAGCACTACAAACGAACTCTGAAAAGGTTGAAAGTTGGCATGGTATCATCATTTAACCCACATAGCATGTGCTAAAAAGTTGAGGGGGTTACGGATAAAGCTGGATGCACTTCGTGTACAAAACAGACAGTCTCTTTCGAAGTATCAAGGTTTCAGACATAAACTCATCTCTTACAAAAAGGCATTTCATTTTCTTGAACTTATTTGAACTCCAGGCTTTTTGTGTGTTCAAAATGCACCATTCAAAGCCACATCATCAATTTTCAGCCCTTTCTGACTTCATTTGTTATTTTTCATGCAGTTATTGATTTTTTTGAGCTAAATGACCCTGAAATTAAGAAGCCCTACAAATGAACTCTGAAAAGTTTGAATGTTGGCATGGTATCATCATTTCACCCACATAGCATGTGCTAAAGAGTTGAGAGGGTTACGGCAAAATCTGGATGCACTTCGTGTACAAAACGGACAGTCTCTTTCGAAGTATCATGGTTTCGGCACATAAACTCATCTGTTACAAAAGGCATTTCATTTTCTTGAACTTATTTGAACTCCAAGCTTTTTTTTGTGTTCAAAATGCACCATTCAAAGCCACATCATCAATTTTCAACCCCTTCTGACTTCATCTGGTATTTTTCATGCACTTGCTATTTTTTTTAGCTAAATGACCCTGAAATTGAAAAGCACTACAAACAAACTCTAAAAAGGTTGAAAGTTGGCATGGTATCATCATTTAACCCACATAGCATCTGCTAAAAACTTGAGAGGGTTAAGGCAAAAGCTGGATGCACTTCGTGTACAAAACGGACAGTCTCTTCCGAAGTATCAAGGTTTCAGACATAAACTCATCTGTTACAAAAGGCATTTCATTTTCTTGAACTTACCTGAACTCCAGGATTTTTGTGTGTTCAAAATGCACCATTCAAAGCCACATCATCAATTTTCAACCCCTTCTGACTTCATTTGGTATTTTTCATGCACTTACTATTTTTTTGAGCTAAATCACCCTGAAATTGAAAAGCACTACAAACGAACTCTGAAAAGGTTGAAAGTTGGCATGGTATCATCATTTCACCCACATAGCATGTGCTAAAGAGTTGAGAGGGTTACGGCAAAATCTGGATGCACTTCTTGTACAAAACGGACAGTCTCTTTCGAAGTATCATGGTTTCGGCACATAAACTCATCTGTTACAAAAGGCATTTCATTTTCTTGAACTTATTTGAACTCCAAGCTTTTTGTGTGTTCAAAATGCACCATTCAAAGCCACATCATCAATTTTCAACCCCTTCTGACTTCATTTGGTATTTTTCATGCAGTTACTAATTTTTTTGAGCTAAATGACCCTGAAATTGAAAAGCACTGCAAACGAACTCTGAAAAGGTTGAAAGTTGGCATGGTATCATCATTTAACCCACATAGCATCTGCTAAAAACTTGAGAGGGTTACGGCAAAAGCTGGATGGACTTCGTGTACAAACGGACAGTCTCTTCCGAAGTATCAAGGTTTCAGACATAAACTCATCTGTTACAAAAGGCATGTCATTTTCTTGAACTTACTTGAACTCCAGGATTTTTGTGTGTTCAAAATGCACCATTCAAAGCCACATCATGAATTTTCAACCCTTTCTGACTTCATTTGTTATTTTTCATGTAGTTATTGATTTTTTTGAGCTAAATGACCCTGAAATTGAAATGCCCTACAAATGAATTCTGAAAAGGTTGAAAGTTGGCATGGTATCATCATTTCACCCACATAGCATGTGCTAAAGAGTTGACAGGGTTACGGCAAAATCTGGGTGCACTTCGTGTACAAAACGGACAGTCTCTTTCGAAGTATCATGGTTTCGGCACATAAACTCATCTGTTACAAAAGGCATTTCATTTTCTTGAACTTATTTGAACTCCAAGCTTTTTGTGTGTTCAAAATGCACCATTCAAAGCCACATCATCAATTTTCAACCCCTTCTGACTTCATTTGGTATTTTTCATGCACTTACCAATTTTTTTTAGCTAAATGACCCTGAAATTGAAAAGCACTACAAACGAACTCTGAAACGGTTGAAAGTTGGCATGGTATCATCATTTAACCCACATAGCATGTGCTAAAAAGTTGAGGGGGTTACGGATAAAGCTGGATGCACTTCGTGTACAAAACCGACAGTCTCTTTCGAAGTATCAAGGTTTCAGACATAAACTCATCTCTTACAAAAAGGCATTTCATTTTCTTGAACTTATTTGAACTCCAGGCTTTTTGTGTGTTCAAAATGCACCATTCAAAGCCACATCATCAATTTTCAGCCCTTTCTGACTTCATTTGTTATTTTTCATGCAGTTATTGATTTTTTTGAGCTAAATGACCCTGAAATTAAGAAGCCCTACAAATGAACTCTGAAAAGTTTGAATGTTGGCATGGTATCATCATTTCACCCACATAGCATGTGCTAAAGAGTTGAGAGGGTTACGGCAAAATCTGGATGCACTTCGTGTAGAAAACGGACAGTCTCTTTCGAAGTATCATGGTTTCGGCACATAAACTCATCTGTTACAAAAGGCATTTCATTTTCTTGAACTTATTTGAACTCCAAGCTTTTTTTTGTGTTCAAAATGCACCATTCAAAGCCACATCATCAATTTTCAACCCCTTCTGACTTCATCTGGTATTTTTCATGCACTTGCTATTTTTTTTAGCTAAATGACCCTGAAATTGAAAAGCACTACAAACAAACTCTAAAAAGGTTGAAAGTTGGCATGGTATCATCATTTAACCCACATAGCATCTGCTAAAAACTTGAGAGGGTTAAGGCAAAAGCTGGATGCACTTCGTGTACAAAACGGACAGTCTCTTCCGAAGTATCAAGGTTTCAGACATAAACTCATCTGTTACAAAAGGCATTTCATTTTCTTGAACTTACCTGAACTCCAGGATTTTTGTGTGTTCAAAATGCACCATTCAAAGCCACATCATCAATTTTCAACCCCTTCTGACTTCATTTGGTATTTTTCATGCACTTACTATTTTTTTGAGCTAAATGACCCTGAAATTGGAAAGCACTACAAACGAACTCTGAAAAGGTTGAAAGTTGGCATGGTATCATCATTTCAGCCACCTAGCATGTGCTAAAAAGTTGAGAGGGTTACGGCAAAAGCTTGATGCACTTCATGTACAAAACGACAATCTCTTTCGAAGTATCAGGGTTTCTGACATAAACTTATCTGTTACAAAAAGTTATTTCATTTTCTTGAACTTATTTGAACTCCAAGCTTTTTGTGTGTTCAAAATGCACCATTCAAAGCCACATCATCAATTTTCAACCCTTTCTGACTTCATTTGGTATTTTTCATGCAGTTATTGATTTTTTGAGCTAAATGACCCTGAAATTGAAAAGCCCTACAAATGAACTCTGAAAAAGTTGAAAGTAGGCATGGTATCATCATTTCACCCACATAGCATGTGCTAAAGAGTTGAGAGGGTTACGGCAAAATCTGGATGCACTTCTTGTACAAAACGGACAGTCTCTTTTGAAGTATCATGGTTTCGGCACATAAACTCATTTGTTACAAAAGGCATTTCATTTTCTTGAACTTATTTGAACTCCAAGCTTTTTGTGTGTTCAAAATGCACCATTCAAAGCCACATCATCAATTTTCAACCCCTTCTGACTTCATTTGGTATTTTTCATGCAGTTACTAATTTTTTTGAGCTAAATGACCCTGAAATTGAAAAGCACTGCAAACGAACTCTGAAAAGGTTGAAAGTTGGCATGGTATCATCATTTAACCCACATAGCATCTGCTAAAAACTTGAGAGGGTTACGGCAAAAGCTGGATGGACTTCGTGTACAAACGGACAGTCTCTTCCGAAGTATCAAGGTTTCAGACATAAACTCATCTGTTACAAAAGGCATGTCATTTTCTTGAACTTACTTGAACTCCGGGATTTTTGTGTGTTCAAAATGCACCACTCAAAGCCACATCATGAATTTTCAACCCTTTCTGACTTCATTTGTTATTTTTCATGTAGTTATTGATTTTTTTGACCTAAATGACCCTGAAATTGAAATGCCCTACAAATGAATTCTGAAAAGGTTGAAAGTTGGCATGGTATCATCATTTCACCCACATAGCATGTGCTAAAGAGTTGACAGGGTTACGGCAAAATCTGGGTGCACTTCGTGTACAAAACGGACAGTCTCTTTCGAAGTATCATGGTTTCGGCACATAAACTCATCTGTTACAAAAGGCATTTCATTTTCTTGAACTTATTTGAACTCCAAGCTTTTTGTGTGTTCAAAATGCACCATTCAAAGCCACATCATCAATTTTCAACCCCTTCTGACTTCATTTGGTATTTTTCATGCACTTACCAATTTTTTTAGCTAAATGACCCTGAAATTGAAAAGCACTACAAACGAACTCTGAAAAGGTTGAAAGTTGGCATGGTATCATCATTTAACCCACATAGCATGTGCTAAAAAGTTGAGGGGGTTACGGATAAAGCTGGATGCACTTCGTGTACAAAACCGACAGTCTCTTTCGAAGTATCAAGGTTTCAGACATAAACTCATCTCTTACAAAAAGGCATTTCATTTTCTTGAACTTATTTGAACTCCAGGCTTTTTGTGTGTTCAAAATGCACCATTCAAAGCCACATCATCAATTTTCAGCCCTTTCTCACTTCATTTGGTATTTTTCATGCAGTTATTGATTTTTTGAGCTAAATGACCCTGAAATTGAAAAGCCCTACAAATGAACTCTGAAAAAGTTGAAAGTAGGCATGGTATCATCATTTCACCCACATAGCATGTGCTAAAGAGTTGAGAGGGTTACGGCAAAATCTGGATGCACTTCTTGTACAAAACGGACAGTCTCTTTCGAAGTATCATGGTTTCGGCACATAAACTCATCTGTTACAAAAGGCATTTCATTTTCTTGAACTTATTTGAACTCCAAGCTTTTTGTGTGTTCAAAATGCACCATTCAAAGCCACATCATCAATTTTCAACCCCTTCTGACTTCATTTGGTATTTTTCATGCACTTACTATTTTTTTGAGCTAAATGACCCTGAAATTGAAAAGCACTACAAACGAACTCTGAAAAGGTTGAAAGTTGGCATGGTATCATCATTTCAGCCACCTAGCATGTGCTAAAAAGTTGAGAGGGTTACGGCAAAAGCTTGATGCACTTCATGTACAAAACGACAATCTCTTTCGAAGTATCAGGGTTTCTGACATAAACTTATCTGTTACAAAAAGGTATTTCATTTTCTTGAACTTATTTGAACTCCAACCTTTTTGTGTGTTCAAAATGCACCATTCAAAGCCACATCATCAATTTTCAACCGTTTCTGACTTCATTTGGTATTTTTCATGCAGTTATTGATTTTTTGAGCTAAATGACCCTGAAATTGAAAAGCCCTACAAATGAACTCTGAAAAAGTTGAAAGTAGGCATGGTATCATCATTTCACCCACATAGCATGTGCTAAATAGTTGAGAGGGTTACGGCAAAATCTGGATGCACTTCTTGTACAAAACGGACAGTCTCTTTCGAAGTATCATGGTTTCGGCACATAAACTCATCTGTTACAAAAGGCATTTCATTTTCTTGAACTTATTTGAACTCCAAGCTTTTTGTGTGTTCAAAATGCACCATTCAAAGCCACATCATCAATTTTCAACCCCTTCTGACTTCATTTGGTATTTTTCATGCACTTACCAATTTTTTTAGCTAAATGACCCTGAAATTGAAAAGCACTACAAACGAACTCTGAAAAGGTTGAAAGTTGGCATGGTATCATCATTTAACCCACATAGCATGTGCTAAAAAGTTGAGGGGGTTACGGATAAAGCTGGATGCACTTCGTGTACAAAACCGACAGTCTCTTTCGAAGTATCAAGGTTTCAGACATAAACTCATCTCTTACAAAAAGGCATTTCATTTTCTTGAACTTATTTGAACTCCAGGCTTTTTGTGTGTTCAAAATGCACCATTCAAAGCCACATCATCAATTTTCAGCCCTTTCTCACTTCATTTGGTATTTTTCATGCAGTTATTGATTTTTTGAGCTAAATGACCCTGAAATTGAAAAGCCCTACAAATGAACTCTGAAAAAGTTGAAAGTAGGCATGGTATCATCATTTCACCCACATAGCATGTGCTAAAGAGTTGAGAGGGTTACGGCAAAATCTGGATGCACTTCTTGTACAAAACGGACAGTCTCTTTCGAAGTATCATGGTTTCGGCACATAAACTCATCTGTTACAAAAGGCATTTCATTTTCTTGAACTTATTTGAACTCCAAGCTTTTTGTGTGTTCAAAATGCACCATTCAAAGCCACATCATCAATTTTCAACCCCTTCTGACTTCATTTGGTATTTTTCATGCACTTACTATTTTTTTGAGCTAAATGACCCTGAAATTGAAAAGCACTACAAACGAACTCTGAAAAGGTTGAAAGTTGGCATGGTATCATCATTTCAGCCACCTAGCATGTGCTAAAAAGTTGAGAGGGTTACGGCAAAAGCTTGATGCACTTCATGTACAAAACGACAATCTCTTTCGAAGTATCAGGGTTTCTGACATAAACTTATCTGTTACAAAAAGGTATTTCATTTTCTTGAACTTATTTGAACTCCAACCTTTTTGTGTGTTCAAAATGCACCATTCAAAGCCACATCATCAATTTTCAACCGTTTCTGACTTCATTTGGTATTTTTCATGCAGTTATTGATTTTTTGAGCTAAATGACCCTGAAATTGAAAAGCCCTACAAATGAACTCTGAAAAAGTTGAAAGTAGGCATGGTATCATCATTTCACCCACATAGCATGTGCTAAATAGTTGAGAGGGTTACGGCAAAATCTGGATGCACTTCTTGTACAAAACGGACAGTCTCTTTCGAAGTATCATGGTTTCGGCACATAAACTCATCTGTTACAAAAGGCATTTCATTTTCTTGAACTTATTTGAACTCCAAGCTTTTTGTGTGTTCAAAATGCACCATTCAAAGCCACATCATCAATTTTCAACCCCTTCTGACTTCATTTGGTATTTTTCATGCAGTTACTAATTTTTTTGAGCTAAATGACCCTGAAATTGAAAAGCACTGCAAACGAACTCTGAAAAGGTTGAAAGTTGGCATGGTATCATCATTTCACCCACATAGCATCTGCTAAAAACTTGAGAGGGTTACGGCAAAAGCTGGATGCACTTCGTGTACAAAACGGACAATCTCTTTCGAAGTATCAAGGTTTCAGACATAAACTCATATGTTACAAAAGGCATTTCATTTTCTTGAACTTACCTGAACTCCAGGATTTTTGTTTGTTCAAAATGCACCATTCAAAGCCACATCAGCAATTTTCAACCCCTTCTGACTTCATTTGGTATTTTTCATGCACTTACTATTTTTTTGAGCTAAATGACCCTGAAATTGAAAAGCACTACAAACGAACTCTGAAAAGGTTGAAAGTTGGCATGGTATCATCATTTCAGCCACCTAGCATGTGCTAAAAAGTTGAGAGGGTTACGGCAAAAGCTTGATGCACTTCGTGTACAAAACGACAATCTCTTTCGAAGTATCAGGGTTTCTGACATAAACTTATCTGTTACAAAAAGGTATTTCATTTTCTTGAACTTATTTGAACTCCAAGCTTTTTGTGTGTTCGAAATGCACCATTCAAAGCCACATCATCAATTTTCAACCCTTTCTGACTTCATTTGGTATTTTTCATGCAGTTATTGATTTTTTGAGCTAAATGACCCTGAAATTGAAAAGCCCTACAAATGAACTCTGAAAAAGTTGAAAGTAGGCATGGTATCATCATTTCACCCACATAGCATGTGCTAAAGAGTTGAGAGGGTTACGGCAAAATCTGGATGCACTTCTTGTACAAAACGGACAGTCTCTTTCGAAGTATCATGGTTTCGGCACATAAACTCATCTGTTACAAAAGGCATTTCATTTTCTTGAACTTATTTGAACTCCAAGCTTTTTGTGTGTTCAAAATGCACCATTCAAAGCCACATCATCAATTTTCAACCCCTTCTGACTTCATTTGGTATTTTTCATGCAGTTACTAATTTTTTTGAGCTAAATGACCCTGAAATTGAAAAGCACTGCAAACGAACTCTGAAAAGGTTGAAAGTTGGCATGGTATCATCATTTAACCCACATAGCATCTGCTAAAAACTTGAGAGGGTTACGGCAAAAGCTGGATGCACTTCGTGTACAAAACGGACAGTCTCTTTCAAAGTATCAAGGTTTCAGACATAAACTCATATGTTACAAAAGGCATTTCATTTTCTTGAACTTACTTGAACTCCAAGATTTTTGTGTGTTCAAAATGCACCATTCAAAGCCACATCATCAATTTTCAACCCTTTCTGACTTCATTTGTTATTTTTCATGCAGTTATTGATTTTTTTGAGCTAAATGACCCTGAAATTGAAAAGCCCTACAAATGAATTCTGAAAAGGTTGAAAGTTGGCATGGTATCATCATTTCACCCACATAGCATGTGCTAAAGAGTTGAGAGGGTTACGGCAAAATCTGGGTGCACTTCGTGTACAAAATGGACAGTCTCTTTCGAAGTATCATGGTTTCGGCACATAAACTCATCTGTTACAAAAGGCATTTCATTTTCTTGAACTTATTTGAACTCCAAGCTTTTTGTGTGTTCAAAATGCACCATTCAAAGCGACATCATCAATTTTCAACCCCTTTTGACTTCATTTGGTATTTTTCATGCACTTACCAATTTTTTTAGCTAAATGACCTTGAAATTGAAAAGCACTACAAACGAACTCTAAAAAGGTTGAAAGTTGGCATGGTATCATCATTTAACCCACATAGCATGTGCTAAAAAGTTGAGGGGGTTACGGATAAAGCAGGATGCACTTCGTGTACAAAACGGACAGTCTCTTTCGAAGTATCAAGGTTTCAGACATAAACTCATCTCTTACAAAAAGGCATTTCATTTTCTTGAACTTATTTGAACTCCAGGCTTTTTGTGTGTTCAAAATGCACCATTCAAAGCCACATCATCAATTTTCAGCCCTTTCTGACTTCATTTGTTATTTTTCATGCAGTTATTGATTTTTTTGAGCTAAATGACCCTGAAATTAAGAAGCCCTACAAATGAAATCTGAAAAGTTTGAAAGTTGGCATGGTATCATCATTTCACCCACATAGCATGTGATAAAGAGTTGAGAGGGTGACGGCAAAATCTAGATGCACTTCGTGTACAAAACGGATAGTCTCTTTCGAAGTATCATGGTTTCGGCACATAAACTCATCTGTTACAAAAGGCATTTCATTTTCTTGAACTTATTTGAACTCCGAGCTTTTTGTGTGTTCAAAATGCACCATTCAAAGCCACATCATCAATTTTCAACCCCTTCTGACTTCATTTGGTATTTTTCATGCACTTACCAATTTTTTTAGCTAAATGACCCTGAAATTGAAAAGCACTACAAACAAACCCTGAAAAGGTTGAAAGTTGGCATGGAATCATCATTTAACCCACATAGCATCTGCTAAAAACTTGAGAGGGTTACGGCAAAAGCTGGATGCACTTCGTGTACAAAATGGACAGTCTCTTCCGAAGTATCAAGGTTTCAGACATAAACTCATCTGTTACAAAAGGCATTTCATTTTCTTGAACTTGCTTGAACTCCAGGATTTTTGTGTGTTCAAAATGCACCATTCAAAGCCACATCATCAATTTTCAACCCCTTCTGACTTCATTTGGTATTTTTCATGCACTTACTATTTTTTGAGCTAAATGACCCTGAAATTGAAAAGCACTACAAACGAACTCTGAAAAGGTTGAAAGTTGGCATGGTATCATCATTTCAGCCACCTAGCATGTGCTAAAAAGTTGAGAGGGTTACGGCAAAAGCTTGATGCACTTCATGTACAAAACGACAATCTCTTTCGAAGTATCAGGGTTTCTGACATAAACTTATCTGTTACAAAAAGGCATTTCATTTTCTTGAACTTATTTGAACTACAAGCTTTTTGTGTGTTCAAATTGCACCATTCAAAGCCACATCATCAATTTTCAACCCTTTCTGACTTCATTTGTTATTTTTCATGCAGTTATTGATTTTTTTGGAGCTAAATGACCCTGAAATTGAAAAGCCCTACAAATGAACTGTGAAAAAGTTCAAAGTAGGCATGGTATCATCATTTCACCCACATAGCATGTGCTAAAGAGTTGAGAGGGTTACGGCAAAATCTGGATGCACTTCTTGTACAAAACGGACAGTCTCTTTCGAAGTATCATGGTTTCGGCACATAAACTCATCTGTCACAAAAGGCATTTCATTTTCTTGAACTTATTTGAACTCCAAGCTATTTGTGTGTTCAAAATGCACCATTGAAAGACACATCATCCATTTTCAACCCCTTCTGACTTCATTTGGTATTTTTCATGGAGTTACTAATTTTTTTGAGCTAAATGACCCTGAAATTGAAAAGCACTACAAACAACCTCTGAAAAGGTTGAAAGTTGGCATGGTATCATCATTTAACCCACATAGCATGTGCTAAAAAGGTGAGAGGGTTACAGCAAAAGCTGGATGCACTTCGTGTACAAAACGGACAGTCTCTTTCGAAGTATCAAGGTTTCAGACATAAACTCATCTCTTACAAAAAGGCATTTCATTTTCTTGAGCTTATTTCAACTCCACGCTTTTTGTGTGTTCAAAATGCACCATTCAAAGCCACATCATCAATTTTCAGCCCTTTCTGACTTCATTTGTTATTTTTCATGCAGTTATTGATTTTTTGAGCTAAATGACCCTGAAATTAAGAAGCCCTACAAATGAACTCCGAAAAGTTTGAATGTTGGCATGGTATCATCATTTCACCCACATATCATGTGCTAAAGAGTTGAGAGGGTTACGGCAAAATCTGGATGCACTTCGTGTACAAAACGGACAGTCTCTTTCGAAGTATCATGGTTTCGGCACATAAACTCATCTGTTACAAAAGGCATTTCATTTTCTTGAACTTATTTGAACTCTAAGCTTTTCGTGTGTTCAAAATGCACCATTCAAAGCCACATCATCAATTTTCAACCCCTTCTGGCTTCATTTGGTATTTACCATGCACTTACTATTTTTTTGAGCTAAATGACCCTGAAATTGAAAAGCACTACAAACGAACTCTGAAAAGGTTGAAAGTTGGCATGGTATCATCATTTAACCCACATAGCATCTGCTAAAAACTTGAGAGGGTTACGGCAAATGCTGGATGGACTTCGTGTACAAAACGGACAGTCTCTTGCGAAGTATCAAGGTTTCAGACATAAACTCATGTGTTACAAAAGGCATGTCATTTTCTTGAACTTACTTGAACTCCAGGATTTTTTTGTGTTCAAAATGCACCATTCAAAGCCACATCATGAATTTTCAACCCTTTCTGACTTCATTTGTTATTTTTCATGCAGTTATTGATTTTTTTTGAGCTAAACGACCCTGAAATTGAAAAGCCCTACAAATGAATTCTGAAAAGGTTGAAAGTTGGCATGGTATCATCATTTCACCCACATAGCATGTGCTAAAGAGTTGACAGGGTTACGGCAAAATCTGGGTGCACTTCGTGTACAAAACGGACAGTCTCTTTCGAAGTATCATGGTTTCGGCACATAAACTCATCTGTTACAAAAGGCATTTCATTTTCTTGAACTTATTTGAACTCCAAGATTTTTGTGTGTTCAAAATGCACCATTCAAAGCCACATCATCAATTTTCAACCCCTTCTGACTTCATTTGGTATTTTTCATGCAGTTACTAATTTTTTTGAGCTAAATGACCCTGAAATTGAAAAGCACTACAAACGAACTCTGAAAAGGTTGAAAGTTGGCATGGTATCATCATTTAACCCACATAGCATGTGCTAAAAAGTTGAGAGGGTTAGGGCAAAAGCTGGATGCACTTCGTGTACAAAACGGACAGTCTCTTTCGAAGTATCAAGGTTTCAGACATAAACTCATCTCTTACAAAAAGGCATTTCATTTTCTTGAACTTATTTGAACTCCAGGCTTTTTGTGTGTTCAAAATGCACCATTCAAAGCCACATCATCAATTTTCAGCCCTTTCTGACTTCATTTGTTATTTTTCATGCAGTTATTGATTTTTTTGAGCTAAATGACCCTGAAATTAAGAATTCGTACAAATGAACTCTGAAAAGTTTGAATGTTGGCATGGTATCATCATTTCACCCACATAGCATGTGCTAAAGAGTTGAGAGGGTTACGGCAAAATCTGGATGCACTTCGTGTACAAAACGGACAGTCTCTTTCGAAGTATCATGGTTTCGGCACATAAACTCATCTGTTACAAAAGGCATTTCATTTTCTTGAACTTATTTGAACTCCAAGATTTTTTGTGTTCAAAATGCACCATTCAAAGCCACATCATCAATTTTCAACCCCTTCTGACTTCATATGGTATTTTTCATGCACTTACTAATTTTTTTAGCTAAATGACCCTGAAATTGAAAAGCACTACAAACAAACTCTAAAAAGGTTGAAAGTTGGCATGGTATCATCATTTAACCCACATAGCATCTGCTAAAAACTTGAGAGGGTTAAGGCAAAAGCTGGATGCACTTCGTGTACAAAACGGACAGTCTCTTCCAAAGTATCAAGGTTTCAGAGATAAACTCATTTGTTACAAAAGGCATTTCATTTTCTTGAACTTACTTGAACTCCAGGATTTTTGTGTGTTCAAAATGCACCCTTCAAAGCCACATCATCAAATTTCAACCCCTTCTGACCTCATTTGGTATTTTTCATGCACTTACTATTTTTTTGAGCTAAATGACCCTGAAATTGAAAAGCACTACAAACGAACTCTGAAAAGGTTGAAAGTTGGCATGGTATCATCATTTCAGCCACCTAGCATGTGCTAAAAAGTTGAGAGGGTTACGGCAAAAGCTTGATGCACTTCATGTAAAAAACGACAATCTCTTTCGAAGTATCAGGGTTTCTGACATAAACTTATCTGTTACAAAAAGGTATTTCATTTTCTTGAACTTATTTGAACTGCAGGCTTTTTGTGTGTTCAAAATGCACCATTCAAAGCCACATCATCAATTTTCAGCCCTTTCTGACTTGATTTGTTATTTTTCATGCAGTTATTGATTTTTTGAGCTAAATGACCCTGAAGTTAAGAAGCCCAACAAATGAACTCTGAAAAGTTTGAATGTTGGCATGGTATCATCATTTCACCCACATATCATGTGCTAAAGAGTTGAGAGGGTTACGGCAAAATCTGGATGCACTTCGTGTACAAAACGGACAGTCTCTTTCGAAGTATCATGGTTTCGGCACATAAACTCATCTGTTACAAAAGGCATTTCATTTTCTTGAACTTATTTGAACTCTAAGCTTTTCGTGTGTTCAAAATGCACCATTCAAAGCCACATCATCAATTTTCAACCCCTTCTGGCTTCATTTGGTATTTACCATGCACTTACTATTTTTTTGAGCTAAATGACCCTGAAATTGAAAAGCACTACAAACGAACTCTGAAAAGGTTGAAAGTTGGCATGGTATCATCATGTAACCCACATAGCATCTGCTAAAAACTTGAGAGGGTTACGGCAAATGCTGGATGGACTTCGTGTACAAAACGGACAGTCTCTTGCGAAGTATCAAGGTTTCAGACATAAACTCATCTGTTACAAAAGGCATGTCATTTTCTTGAACTTACTTGAACTCCAGGATTTTTTTGTGTTCAAAATGCACCATTCAAAGCCACATCATGAATTTCCAACCCTTTCTGACTTCATTTGTTATTTTTCATGCAGTTATTGATTTTTTTTGAGCTAAATGACCCTGAAATTGAAAAGCCCTACAAATGAATTCTGAAAAGGTTGAAAGTTGGCATGGTATCATCATTTCACCCACATAGCATGTGCTAAAGAGTTGACAGGGTTACGGCAAAATCTGGGTGCACTTCGTGTACAAAACGGACAGTCTCTTTCGAAGTATCATGGTTTCGGCACATAAACTCATCTGTTACAAAAGGCATTTCATTTTCTTGAACTTATTTGAACTCCAAGCTTTTTGTGTGTTCAAAATGCACCATTCAAAGCCACATCATCAATTTTCAACCCCTTCTGACTTCATTTGGTATTTTTCATGCAGTTACTAATTTTTTTGAGCTAAATGACCCTGAAATTGAAAAGCACTACAAACGAACTCTGAAAAGGTTGAAAGTTGGCATGGTATCATCATTTAACCCACATAGCATGTGCTAAAAAGTTGAGAGGGTTAGGGCAAAAGCTGGATGCACTTCGTGTACAAAACGGACAGTCTCTTTCGAAGTATCAAGGTTTCAGACATAAACTCATCTCTTACAAAAAGGCATTTCATTTTCTTCAACTTATTTGAACTCCAGGCTTTTTGTGTGTTCAAAATGCACCATTCAAAGCCACATCATCAATTTTCAGCCCTTTCTGACTTCATTTGTTATTTTTCATGCAGTTATTGATTTTTTTGAGCTAAATGACCCTGAAATTAAGAATTCGTACAAATGAACTCTGAAAAGTTTGAATGTTGGCATGGTATCATCATTTCACCCACATAGCATGTGCTAAAGAGTTGAGAGGGTTACGGCAAAATCTGGATGCACTTCGTGTACAAAACGGACAGTCTCTTTCGAAGTATCATGGTTTCGGCACATAAACTCATCTGTTACAAAAGGCATTTCATTTTCTTGAACTTATTTGAACTCCAAGATTTTTTTGTGTTCAAAATGCACCATTCAAAGCCACATCATCAATTTTCAACCCCTTCTGACTTCATATGGTATTTTTCATGCACTTACTAATTTTTTTAGCTAAATGACCCTGAAATTGAAAAGCACTACAAACAAACTCTAAAAAGGTTGAAAGTTGGCATGGTATCATCATTTAACCCACATAGCATCTGCTAAAAACTTGAGAGGGTTAAGGCAAAAGCTGGATGCACTTCGTGTACAAAACGGACAGTCTCTTCCAAAGTATCAAGGTTTCAGAGATAAACTCATTTGTTACAAAAGGCATTTCATTTTCTTGAACTTACTTGAACTCCAGGATTTTTGTGTGTTCAAAATGCACCATTCAAAGCCACATCATCAAATTTCAACCCCTTCTGACTTCATTTGGTATTTTTCATGCACTTACTATTTTTTTGAGCTAAATGACCCTGAAATTGAAAAGCACTACAAACGAACTCTGAAAAGGTTGAAAGTTGGCATGGTATCATCATTTCAGCCACCTAGCATGTGCTAAAAAGTTGAGAGGGTTACGGCAAAAGCTTGATGCACTTCATGTAAAAAACGACAATCTCTTTCGAAGTATCAGGGTTTCTGACATAAACTTATCTGTTACAAAAAGGTATTTCATTTTCTTGAACTTATTTGAACTGCAGGCTTTTTGTGTGTTCAAAATGCACCATTCAAAGCCACATCATCAATTTTCAACCCTTTTTGACTTCATTTGGTATTTTTCATGCAGTTGTTGATTTTTTGAGCTAAATGGCCCTAAAATTGAAAAGCCCTACAAATGAACTCTGAAAAATTTGAAAGTAGGCATGGTATCATCATTTCACCCACATAACATGTGCTAAAGAGTTGAGAGGGTTACGGCAAAATCTGGATGCACTTCTTGTACAAAACGGACAGTCTCTTTCGAAGTATCATGGTTTCGGCACATAAACTCATCTGTTACAAAAGGCATTTCATTTTCTTGAACTTATTTGAACTCCAAGCTTTTTGTGTGTTCAAAATGCACCATTCAAAGCCACATCATCAATTTTCAGCCCTTTCTGACTTCATTTGTTATTTTTCATGCAGTTATTGATTTTTTGAGCTAAATGACCCTGAAGTTAAGAAGCCCAACAAATGAACTCTGAAAAGTTTGAATGTTGGCATGGTATCATCATTTCACCCACATAGCATGTGCTAAAGAGTTGAGAGGGTTACGGCAAAATCTGGATGCACTTCGTGTACAAAACGGACAGTCTCTTTCGAAGTATCATGGTTTCGGCACATAAACTCATCCGTTACAAAAGGCATTTCATTTTCTTGAACTTATTTGAACTCTAAGCTTTTCGTGTGTTCAAAATGCACCATTCAAAGCCACATCATCAATTTTCAACCCCTTCTGGCTTCATTTGGTATTTACCATGCACTTACTATTTTTTTGAGCTAAATGACCCTGAAATTGAAAAGCACTACAAACGAACTCTGAAAAGGTTGAAAGTTGGCATGGTATCATCATTTAACCCACATAGCATCTGCTAAAAACTTGAGAGGGTTACGGCAAATGCTGGATGGACTTCGTGTACAAAACGGACAGTCTCTTGCGAAGTATCAAGGTTTCAGACATAAACTCATCTGTTACAAAAGGCGTGTCATTTTCTTGAACTTACTTGAACTCCAGGATTTTTTTGTGTTCAAAATGCACCATTCAAAGCCACATCATGAATTTTCAACCCTTTCTGACTTCATTTGTTATTTTTCATGCAGTTATTGATTTTTTTTGAGCTAAATGACCCTGAAATTGAAAAGCCCTACGAATGAATTCTGAAAAGGTTGAAAGTTGGCATGGTATCATCATTTCACCCACATAGCATGTGCTAAAGAGTTGACAGGGTTACGGCAAAATCTGGGTGCACTTCGTGTACAAAACGGACAGTCTCTTTCGAAGTATCATGGTTTCGGCACATAAACTCATCTGTTACAAAAGGCATTTCATTTTCTTGAACTTATTTGAACTCCAAGCTTTTTGTGTGTTCAAAATGCACCATTCAAAGCCACATCATCAATTTTCAACCCCTTCTGACTTCATTTGGTATTTTTCATGCAGTTACTAATTTTTTTTAGCTAGATGACCCTGAAATTGAAAAGCACTACAAACGAACTCTGAAAAGGTTGAAAGTTGGCATGGTATCATCATTTAACCCACATAGCATGTGCTAAAAAGTTGAGAGGGTTAGGGCAAAAGCTGGATGCACTTCGTGTACAAAACGGACAGTCTCTTTCGAAGTATCAAGGTTTCAGACATAAACTCATCTCTTACAAAAAGGCATTTCATTTTCTTGAACTTATTTGAACTCCAGGCTTTTTGTGTGTTCAAAATGCACCATTCAAAGCCACATAATCAATTTTTAGCCCTTTCTGACTTCATTTGTTATTTTTCATGCAGTTATTGATTTTTTTGAGCTAAATGACCCTGAAATTAAGAATCCGTACAAATGAACTCTGAAAAGTTTGAATGTTGGCATGGTATCATCATTTCACCCACATAGCATGTGCTAAAGAGTTGAGAGGGTTACGGCAAAATCTGGATGCACTTCGTGTACAAAACGGACAGTCTCTTTCGAAGTATCATGGTTTCGGCACATAAACTCATCTGTTACAAAAGGCATTTCATTTTCTTGAACTTATTTGAACTCCAAGATTTTTTTGTGTTCAAAATGCACCATTCAAAGCCACATCATCAATTTTCAACCCCTTCTGACTTCATCTGGTATTTTTCATGCACTTACTAATTTTTTTAGCTAAATGACCCTGAAATTGAAAAGCACTACAAACAAACTCTAAAAAGGTTGAAAGTTGGCATGGTATCATCATTTAACTCCCTTAGCATCTGCTAAAAACTTGAGAGGGTTAAGGCAAAAGCTGGATGCACTTCGTGTACAAAACGGATAGTCTCTTCCAAAGTATCAAGGTTTCAGAGATAAACTCATTTGTTACAAAAGGCATTTCATTTTCTTGAACTTACTTGAACTCCAGGATTTTTGTGTGTTCAAAATGCACCATTCAAAGCCACATCATCAAATTTCAACCCCTTCTGACTTCATTTGGTATTTTTCATGCAGTTACTAATTTTTTTGAGCTAGATGACCCTGAAATTGAAAAGCACTACAAACGAACTCTGAAAAGGTTGAAAGTTGGCATGGTATCATCATTTAACCCACATAGCATGTGCTAAAAAGTTGAGAGGGTTAGGGCAAAAGCTGGATGCACTTCGTGTACAAAACGGACAGTCTCTTTCGAAGTATCAAGGTTTCAGACATAAACTCATCTCTTACAAAAAGGCATTTCATTTTCTTGAACTTATTTGAACTCCAGGCTTTTTGTGTGTTCAAAATGCACCATTCAAAGCCACATAATCAATTTTTAGCCCTTTCTGACTTCATTTGTTATTTTTCATGCAGTTATTGATTTTTTTGAGCTAAATGACCCTGAAATTAAGAATCCGTACAAATGAACTCTGAAAAGTTTGAATGTTGGCATGGTATCATCATTTCACCCACATAGCATGTGCTAAAGAGTTGAGAGGGTTACGGCAAAATCTGGATGCACTTCGTGTACAAAACGGACAGTCTCTTTCGAAGTATCATGGTTTCGGCACATAAACTCATCTGTTACAAAAGGCATTTCATTTTCTTGAACTTATTTGAACTCCAAGATTTTTTTGTGTTCAAAATGCACCATTCAAAGCCACATCATCAATTTTCAACCCCTTCTGACTTCATCTGGTATTTTTCATGCACTTACTAATTTTTTTAGCTAAATGACCCTGAAATTGAAAAGCACTACAAACAAACTCTAAAAAGGTTGAAAGTTGGCATGGTATCATCATTTAACTCCCTTAGCATCTGCTAAAAACTTGAGAGGGTTAAGGCAAAAGCTGGATGCACTTCGTGTACAAAACGGACAGTCTCTTCCAAAGTATCAAGGTTTCAGAGATAAACTCATTTGTTACAAAAGGCATTTCATTTTCTTGAACTTACTTGAACTCCAGGATTTTTGTGTGTTCAAAATGCACCATTCAAAGCCACATCATCAAATTTCAACCCCTTCTGACTTCATTTGGTATTTTTCATGCACTTACTATTTTTTTGAGCTAAATGACCCTGAAATTGAAAAGCACTACAAACGAACTCTGAAAAGGTTGAAAGTTGGCATGGTATCATCATTTCAGCCACCTAGCATGTGCTAAAATGTTGAGAGGGTTACGGCAAAAGCTTGATGCACTTCATGTAAAAAACGACAATCTCTTCCGAAGTATCAGGGTTTCTGACATAAACTTATGTGTTACAAAAAGGTATTTCATTTTCTTGAACTTATTTGAACTGCAGGCTTTTTGTGTGTTCAAAATGCACCATTCAAAGCCACATCATCAATTTTCAACCCTTTTTGACTTCATTTGGTATTTTTCATGCAGTTATTGATTTTTTGAGCTAAATGGCCCTAAAATTGAAAAGCCCTACAAATGAACTCTGAAAAAGTTGAAAGTAGGCATGGTATCATCATTTCACCCACATAACATGTGCTAAAGAGTTGAGAGGGTTACGGCAAAATCTGGATGCACTTCTTGTACAAAACGGACAGTCTCTTTCGAAGTATCATGGTTTCGGCACATAAACTCATCTGTTACAAAAGGCATTTCATTTTCTTGAACTTATTTGAACTCCAAGCTTTTTGTGTGTTCAAAATGCACCATTCAAAGCCACATCATCAATTTTCAACCCCTTCTGACATCATTTGGTATTTTTCATGCAGTTACTAATTTTTTTGAGCTAAATGACCCGGAAATTGAAAAGCACTACAAACGAACTCTGAAAAGGTTGAAAGTTGGCATGGTATCATCATTTAACCCACATAGCATCTGCTAAAAACTTGAGAGGGTTACGGCAAAAGCTGGATGCACTTCGTGTACAAAACGGACAGTCTCTTTCGAAGTATCAAGGTTTCAGACATAAACTCATATGTTACAAAAGGCATTTCATTTTCTTGAACTTACTTGAACTCCAAGATTTTTGTGTGTTCAAAATGCACCATTCAAAGCCACATCATCAATTTTCAACCCTTTCTGACTTCATTTGTTATTTTTCATGCAGTTATTGATTTTTTTGAGCTAAATGACCCTGAAATTGAAAAGCCCTACAAATGAATTCTGAAAAGGTTGAAAGTTGGCATGGTATCATCATTTCACCCACATAGCATGTGCTAAAGATTTGAGAGGGTTACGGCAAAATCTGGGTGCACTTCGTGTACAAAACGGACAGTCTCTTTCGAAGTATCATTGTTTCGGCACATAAACTCATCTGTTACAAAAGGCATTTCATTTTCTTGAACTTATTTGAACTCCAAGCTTTTTGTGTGTTCAAAATGCACCATTCAAAGCCACATCATCAATTTTCAACCCCTTCTGACTTCATTTGGTATTTTTCATGCACTTACCAATTTTTTTTAGCTAAATGACCCTGAAATTGAAAAGCACTACAAACGAACTCTGAAAAGGTTGATAGTTGGCATGGTATCATCATTTAACCCACATAGCATGTGCTAAAAAGTTGAGAGGGTTACGGCAAAAGCTGGATGCACTTCGTGTACAAAACGGACAGTCTCTTTCGAAGTATCAAGGTTTCAGACATAAACTCATCTCTTACAAAAAGGCATTTCATTTTCTTGAACTTATTTGAACTCCACTCTTTTTGTGTGTTCAAAATGCACCATTCAAAGCCACATCATCAATTTTCAGCCCTTTCTGACTTCATTTGTTATTTTTCATGCAGTTATTGATTTTTTTGAGCTAAATGACCCTGAAATTAAGAAGCCCTACAAATGAACTCTGAAAAGTTTGAAAGTTGGCATGGTATCATCATTTCACCCACATAGCATGTGCTAAAGAGTTGAGAGGGTTACGGCAAAATCTGGATGCACTTCGTGTACAAAACGGATAGTCTCTTTCGAAGTATCATGGTTTCGGCACATAAACTCATCTGTTACAAGAGGCATATCATTTTCTTGAACTTATTTGAACTCCAAGCTTTTTGTGTGTTCAAAATGCACCATTCAAAGCCACATCATCAATTTTCAACCCCTTCTGACTTCATTTGGTATTTTTCATGCACTTACCAATTTTTTTAGCTAAATGACCCTGAAATTGAAAAGCACTACAAACAAACCCTGAAAAGGTTGAAAGTTGGCATGGAATAATCATTTAACCCACATAGCATCTGCTAAAAACTTGAGAGGGTTACGGCAAAAGCTGGATGCACTTCGTGTACAAAACGGACAGTCCCTTTCGAAGTATCAAGGTTTCAGACATAAACTCATATGTTACAAAAGGCATTTCATTTTCTTGAACTTACTTGAACTCCAAGATTTTTGTGTGTTCAAAATGCACCATTCAAAGCCACATCATCAATTTTCAACCCTTTCTGACTTCATTTGTTATTTTTCATGCAGTTATTGATTTTTTTGAGCTAAATGACCCTGAAATTGAAAAGCCCTACAAATGAATTCTGCAAAGGTTGAAAGTTGGCATGGTATCATCATTTCACCCACATAGCATGTGCTAAATATTTGAGAGGGTTACGGCAAAATCTGGGTGCACTTCGTGTACAAAACGGAGAGTCTCTTTCGAAGTATCATGGTTTCGGCACATAAACTCATCTGTTACAAAAGGCATTTCATTTTCTTGAACTTATTTGAACTCCAAGCTTTTTGTGTGTTCAAAATGCACCATTCAAAGCCACATCATCAATTTTCAACCCCTTCTGACTTCATTTGGTATTTTTCATGCACTTTCCAATTTTTTAGATAAATGACCCTGAAATTGAAAAGCACTACAAACAAACCCTGAAAAGGTTGAAAGTTGGCATGGAATAATCATTTAACCCACATAGCATCTGCTAAAAACTTGAGAGGGTTACGGCAAAAGCTGGATGCACTTCGTGTACAAAACGGACAGTCTCTTTCGAAGTATCAAGGTTTCAGACATAAACTCATCTCTTACAAAAAGGCATTTCATTTTCTTGAACTTACTTGAACTCCAGGATTTTTGTGTGTTCAAAATGCACCATTCAAAGCCACATCATCAATTTTCAACCCTTTCTGACTTCATTTGTTATTTTTCATACAGTTATTGATTTTTTTGAGCTAAATGACCCTGAAATTGAAAAGCCCTACAAATGAATTCTGAAAAGGTTGAAAGTTGGCATGGTATCATCATTTCACCCACATAGCATGTGCTAAAGAGTTGAGAGGGTTACGGCAAAATCTGGATGCACTTCGTGTACAAAACGGACAGTCTCTTTCGAAGTATCATGGTTTTGGCACATAAACTCCTCTGTTACAAAAGGCATTTCATTTTCTTCAACTTATTTGAACTGCAAGCTTTTGTGTGTTCAAAATGCACCATTCAAAGCCACATCATCAATTTTCAACCCCTTCTGACTTCATTTGGTATTTTTCATGCACTTACTATTTTTTTGAGCTAAATGACCCTGAAATTGAAAAGCACTACAAACGAACTCTGAAAAGGGTGAAAGTTGGCATGGTATCATCATTTAACCCACATAGCATGTGCTAAAAAGTTGAGAGGGTTACGGCAAAAGCTGGATGCACTTCGTGTACAAAACGGACAGTCTCTTTCGAAGTATCAAGTTTTCAGACATAAACTCATCTCTTACAAAAAGACATTTCATTTGTTGAACTTATTTGAACTCCAGGCTTTTCGTGTGTTCAAAATGCACCATTCAAAGCCACATCATCAATTTTCAGCCCTCTCTGACTTCATTTGTTATTTTTCATGCAGTTATTGATTTTTTTGAGCTAAATGACCCTGAAATTAAGAAGCCCTACAAATGAACTCTGAAAAGTTTGAAAGTTGGCATGGTATCATCATTTCACCCATATATCATGTGCTAAAGAGTTGAGAGGGTTACGGCAAAATATGGATGCATTTCGTGTACAAAACGGACAGTCTCTTTCGAAGTATCATGGTTTCGGCACATAAACTCATCTGTTACAAAAGGCATTTCATTTTCTTGAACTTATTTGAACTCCAAGCTTTTTGTGTGTTCAAAATGCACCATTCAAAGCCACATCATCAATTTTCAACCCCTTCCGACTTCATTTGGTATTTTTCATGCACTTACCAATTTTTTTTAGCTAAATGACCCTGAAATTCAAAAGCACTACTAACAAACCCTGAAAAGGTTGAAAGTTGGCATGGTATCATCATTTAACCCACATAGCATCTGCTAAGAACTTGAGAGGGTTACGGCAAAAGCTGGATGCACTTCGTGTACAAAACGGACAGTCTCTTCCGAAGTATCAAGGTTTCAGACATAAACTCATCTGTTACATAAGGCATTTCATTTTCTTGAACTTACTTGAACTCCAGGATTTTTGTGTGTTCAAAATGCACCATTCAAAGCCACATCATCAATTTTCAACCCTTTCTGAGTTCATTTGTTATTTTTCATGCAGTTATTGATTTTTTTGAGCTAAATGACCCTGAAATTGAAAAGACCTACAAATGAATTCTGAAAATGTTCAAAGTTGCCATGGTATCACCATTTCACCCACATAGCATGTGCTAAAGAGTTGAGAGGGTCACGGCAAAATCTGGATGCACTTCGTGTACAAAACGGACAGTCTCTTTCGAAGTATCATGGTTTCGGCACATAAACGCATCTCTTACAAAATGCATTTCATTTTCTTCAACTGATTTGAACTCCAAGCTTTTGTGTGTTCAAAATGCACCATTCAAAGCCACATCATCAATTTTCAACCCCTTCTGACTTCATTTGGTATTTTTCATGCACTTACTATTTTTTGTGCTAAATGACCCTGAAATTGAAAAGCACTACAAACGAACTCTGAAAAGGTTGAAAGTTGGCATGGTATCATCATTTCAGCCACCTAGCATGTGCTAAAAAGTTGAGAGGGTTAAGGCAAAAGCTTGATGCACTTCATGTACAAAACGGACAATCTCTTTCGAAGTATGAGGGTTTCTGACGTAAACTTATCTGTTACAAAAAGGCATTTCATTTTCTTGAACTTATTTGAACTGCAGGCTTTTTGTGTGTTCAAAATGCACCATTGGAAGCCACATCATCAATTTTCAACCCTTTCTGACTTCATTTAGTATTTTTCATGCAGTTATTGATTTTTTGAGCTAAATGACCCTCAAATTGAAAAGCCCTACAAATTAACTCTGAAAAAGTTGAAAGTAGGCATGGTATCATCATTTCACCCACATAGCATGTGCTAAAGAGTTGAGAGGGTTATGGCAAAATCTGGATGCACTTCTTGTACAAAACGGACAGTCTCTTTCGAAGTATCATGGTTTCAGCACATAAACTCATCTGTTACAAAAGGCATTTCGTTTTCTTGAACTTATTTGAACTCCAAGCTTTTTGTGTGTTCAAAATGCACCATTCAAAGCCACATCATCAATTTTCAACCCCTTCTGACTTCATGTGGTATTTTTCATGCAGTTACTAATTTTTTTGAGCTGAATAACCCTGAAATTGAAAAGCACTACAAACGAACTCTGAAAATGTTGAAAGTTGGCATGGTATCATCATTTAACCCACATAGCATGTGCTAAAAAGTTGAGAGGGTTACGGCAAAAGCTGGATGCACTTCGTGTACAAAACGGACAGTCTCTTTCGAAGTATCAAGGTTCCAGACATAAACTCATCTCTTACAAAAAGGCATTTCATTTTCTTGAACTTATTTGAACTCCAGGTTTTTGTGTGTTCAAATTGCACCATTCAAAGCCACATCATCAATTTTCAGCCCTTTCTGACTTCATTTGTTATTTTTCATGCAGTTATTGATTTTTTTGAGCTAAATGACCCTGAAATTAAGAAGCCCTACAAATGAACTCTGAAAAGTTTGAAAGTTGGCATGGTATCATCATTTCACCCACATATCATGTGCTAAAGAGTTGAGAGGGTTACGGCAAAATATGGATGCACTTCGTGTACAACACGGACAGTCTCTTTCGAAGTATCATGGTTTCGGCACATAAACTCATCTGTTACAAAAGGCATTTCATTTTCTTGAACTTATTTGAACTCCAAGCTTTTTGTGTGTTCAAAATGCACCATTCAAAGCCACATCATCAATTTTCAACCCCTTCCGACTTCATTTGGTATTTTTCATGCACTTACCAATTTTTTTTAGCTAAATGACCCTGAAATTCAAAAGCACTACTAACAAACCCTGAAAAGGTTGAAAGTTGGCATGGTATCATCATTTAACCCACATAGCATCTGCTAAGAACTTGAGAGGGTTATGGCAAAAGCTGGATGCACTTCGTGTACAAAACGGACAGTCTCTTCCGAAGTATCAAGGTTTCAGACATAAACTCATCTGTTACATAAGGCATTTCATTTTCTTGAACTTACTTGAACTCCAGGATTTTTGTGTGTTCAAAATGCACCATTCAAAGCCACATCATCAATTTTCAACCCTTTCTGAGTTCATTTGTTATTTTTCATGCAGTTATTGATTTTTTTGAGCTAAATGACCCTGAAATTGAAAAGACCTACAAATGAATTCTGAAAATGTTCAAAGTTGCCATGGTATCACCATTTCACCCACATAGCATGTGCTAAAGAGTTGAGAGGGTCACGGCAAAATCTGGATGCACTTCGTGTACAAAACGGACAGTCTCTTTCGAAGTATCATGGTTTCGGCACATAAACGCATCTCTTACAAAATGCATTTCATTTTCTTCAACTGATTTGAACTCCAAGCTTTTGTGTGTTCAAAATGCACCATTCAAAGCCACATCATCAATTTTCAACCCCTTCTGACTTCATTTGGTATTTTTCATGCACTTACTATTTTTTTGTGCTAAATGACCCTGAAATTGAAAAGCACTACAAACGAACTCTGAAAAGGTTGAAAGTTGGCATGGTATCATCATTTCAGCCACCTAGCATGTGCTAAAAAGTTGAGAGGGGTAAGGCAAAAGCTTGATGCACTTCATGTACAAAACGGACAATCTCTTTCGAAGTATGAGGGTTTCTGACGTAAACTTATCTGTTACAAAAAGGCATTTCATTTTCTTGAACTTATTTGAACTGCAGGCTTTTTGTGTGTTCAAAATGCACCATTGGAAGCCACATCATCAATTTTCAACCCTTTCTGACTTCATTTAGTATTTTTCATGCAGTTATTGATTTTTTGAGCTAAATGACCCTCAAATTGAAAAGCCCTACAAATTAACTCTGAAAAAGTTGAAAGTAGGCATGGTATCATCATTTCACCCACATAGCATGTGCTAAAGAGTTGAGAGGGTTATGGCAAAATCTGGATGCACTTCTTGTACAAAACGGACAGTCTCTTTCGAAGTATCATGGTTTCGGCACATAAACTCATCTGTTACAAAAGGCATTTCGTTTTCTTGAACTTATTTGAACTCCAAGCTTTTTGTGTGTTCAAAATGCACCATTCAAAGCCACATCATCTATTTTCAACCCCTTCTGACTTCATGTGGTATTTTTCATGCAGTTACTAATTTTTTTGAGCTGAATAACCCTGAAATTGAAAAGCACTACAAACGAACTCTGAAAATGTTGAAAGTTGGCATGGTATCATCATTTAACCCACATAGCATGTGCTAAAAAGTTGAGAGGGTTACGGCAAAAGCTGGATGCACTTTGTGTACAAAACGGACAGTCTCTTTCGAAGTATCAAGGTTCCAGACATAAACTCATCTCTTACAAAAAGGCATTTCATTTTCTTGAACTTATTTGAACTCCAGGTTTTTGTGTGTTCAAATTGCACCATTCAAAGCCACATCATCAATTTTCAGCCCTTTCTGACTTCATTTGTTATTTTTCATGCAGTTATTGATTTTTTTGAGCTAAATGACCCTGAAATTAAGAAGCCCTACAAATGAACTCTAAAAAGTTTGAAAGTTGGCATGGTATCATCATTTCACCCACATAGCATGTGCTAAAGAGTTGAGAGGGTTACGGCAAAATCCGGATGCACTTCGTGTACAAAACGGACAGTCTCTTTCGAAGTATCATGGTTTCGGCACATCAACTCATCTGTTACAAAAGGCATTTCATTTTCTTGAACTTATTTGAACTCCAAGCTTTTTGTGTGTTCAAAATGCACCATTCAAAGCCACATCATCAATTTTCAACCACTTCTGACTTCATTTGGTATTTTTCATGCACTTACCAATTTTTTTTAGCTAAATGACCCCGAAATTCAAAAGCACTACAAACAAACCCTGAAAAGGTTGAAAGTTGGCATGGTATCATCATTTAACCCACATAGCATCTGCTAAAAACTTGAGAGGGTTACGGCAAAAGCTGGATGCACTTCGTGTACAAAACGGACAGTCTCTTCCGAAGTATCAATGTTTCAGACATAAACTCATCTGTTACATAAGGCATTTCATTTTCTTGAACTTACTTGAACTCCAGGATTTTTGTGTGTTCAAAATGCACCATTCAAAGCCACATCATCAATTTTCAACCCTTTTTGACTTCATTTGTTATTTTTCATGCAGTTATTGATTTTTTGAGCTAAATGGCCCTGAAATTGAAAAGCCCTACAAATGAATTCTGAAAAGGTTGAAAGTTGGCATGGTATCATCATTTCACCCACATAGCATGTGCTAAAGAGTTGAGAGGGTTACGGCAAAATCTGGATGCACTTCATGTACAAAACGGACAGTCTCTTTGGAAGTATCATGGTTTCGGCACATAAACTCATCTGTTACAAAAGGCATTTCATTTTCTTGAACTTATTTGAACTCCAAGCTTTTGTGTGTTCAAAATGCACCATTCAAAGCCACATCATCAATTTTCAACCCCTTCTGACTTCATTTGGTATTTTCCATGCACTTACTATTTTTTTGAGCTAAATGACCCTGAAATTGAAAAGCACTACAAACGAACTCTGAAAAGCTTGAAAGTTGGCATGGTATCATCATTTCAGCCACCTAGCATGTGCTAAAAAGTTGAGAGGGTTACGGCAAAAGCTTGATGCACTTCATGTACAAAACGGACAATCTCTTTCGAAGTATCAGGGTTTGTGACATTGACTTATCTGTTACAAAAAGGCATTTCATTTTGTTGAACTTATTTGAACTCCAGGCTTTTTGTGTGTTCAAAATGCACCATTGAAAGCCACATCATCAATTTTCAACCCTTTCTGACTTCATTTGGTATTTTTCATGCAGTTGTTGATTTTTTGAGCTAAATGACCCTGAAATTGAAAATCCCTACCAATGAACTCTGAAAAAGTTGAAAGTAGGCATGGTATCATCATTTCACCCACATAGCATGTGCTAAAGAGTTGAGAGTGTTACGGCAAAATCTGGATGCACTTCTTGTACAAAACGGACAGTCTCTTTCGAAGCATCATGGTTTCGGCACATAAACTCATCTGTTACAAAAGGCAGTTCATTTTCTTGAACTTATTTGAACTCCAAGCTTTTTGTGTGTTCAAAATGCACCATTCAAAGCCACATCATCAATTTTCAACCCCTTCTAACTTCATTTGGTATTTTTCATGGAGTTACTAATTTTTTTGAGCTAAATGACCCTGAAATTGAAAAGCACTACAAACGAACACTGAAAAGGTTGAAAGTTGGCATGGTATCATCATTTAACCCACATAGCATGTGCTAAAAAGTTGAGAGGGTTACGGCAAAAGCTGGATGCACTTCGTGTACAAAACGGACAGTCTCTTTCGAAGTATCAAGGTTTCGGACATAAACTCATCTCTTACAAAAAGGCATTTCATTTTCTTGAACTTATTTGAACTCCAGGCTTTTTGTGTGTTCAAAATGCACCATTCAAGGCAAATCATCAATTTTCAGCCCTTTCTGACTTCATTTGTTATTTTTCATGTAGTTATTGATTTTTTTGAGCTAAATGACCCTGAAATTAAGAAGCCCTACAAATGAACTCTGAAAAGTTTGAAAGTTGGCATGGTATCATCATTTCACCCACATAGCATGTGCTAAAGAGTTGAGAGGGTTACGGCAAAAGCTGGATGCACTTCGTGTACAAAACGGACAGTCTCTTTCGAAGTATCATGGTTTCGGACATAAACTCATCTGTTACAAAGGGCATTTCATTTTCTTGAACTTATTTGAACTCCAAGCTTTTTGTGTGTTCAAAATGAGCCATTCAAAGCCACATCATCAATTTTCAACCCCTTCTGACTTCATTTGGTATCTTTCATGCACTTACCAATTTTTTTTAGCTAAATGACCCTGAAATTGAAAAGCACTACAAACAAACCCTGAAAAGGTTGAAAGTTGGCATGGTATCATCATTTAACCCACATAGCATCTGCTAAAAACTTGAGAGGGTTACGGCAAAAGATGGATGCACTTCGTGTACAAAACGGACAGTCTCTTCCGAAGTATCAAGGTTTCAGACATAAACTCATGTGTTACATAAGGCATTTCATTTTCTTGAACTTACTTGAACACCAGGATTTTTGTGTGTTCAAAATGCACCATTCAAAGCCACATCATCATTTTTCAACCATTTGTGACTTCATTTGTTATTTTTCATGCAGTTATTGAGTTTTTGAGCTAAATGGCCCTGAAATTGAAAAGCCCTACAAATGAGTTCTGAAAAGGTTGAAAGTTGGCATGGTATCATCATTTCACCCACATAGCATGTGCTAAAGAGTTGAGAGGGTTACGGCAAAATCTGGATGCACTTCATGTACAAAACGGACAGTCTCTTTGGAAGTATCATGGTTTCGGCACATAAACTCATCTGTTACAAAAGGCATTTCATTTTCTTGAACTTATTTGAACTCCAAGCTTTTGTGTGTTCAAAATGCACCATTCAAAGCCACATCATCAATTTTCAACCCCTTCTGACTTCATTTGGTATTTTCCATGCACTTACTATTTTTTTGAGCTAAATGACCCTGAAATTGAAAAGCACTACAAACGAACTCTGAAAAGGTTGAAAGTTGGCATGGTATCATCATTTCAGCCACCTAGCATGTGCTAAAAAGTTGAGAGGGTTATGGCAAAAGCTTGATGCACTTCATGTACAAAACGGACAATCTCTTTCGAAGTATCAGGGTTTCTAACATAAACTTATCTGTTACAAAAAGGCATTTCATTTTCTGGAACTTATTTGAACTGCAGGCTTTTTGTGTGTTCAAAATGCACCATTGAAAGCCACATCATCAATTTTCAACCCTTTCTGACTTCATTTGGTATTTTTCATGCAGTTATTGATTTTTTGAGCTAAATGACCCTGAAATTGAAAAGCCCTACCAATGAACTCTGAAAAAGTTGAAAGTAGGCATGGTATCATCATTTCACCCACATAGCATGTGCTAAAGAGTTGAGAGGGTTACGGCAAAATCTGGATGCACTTCTTGTACAAAACGGACAGTCTCTTGAGAAGCATCATGGTTTCGGCACATAAACTCATCTGTTACAAAAGGCAGTTCATTTTCTTGAACTTATTTGAACTCCAAGCTTTTTGTGTGTTCAAAATGCACCATTCAAAGCCACATCATCAATTTTCAACCCCTTCTGACTTCATTTGGTATTTTTCATGCAGTTACTAATTTTTTTGAGCTAAATGACCCTGAAATTGAAAAGCACTACAAACGAACTCTGAAAAGGTTGGAAGTTGGCATGGTATCATCATTTAACCCACATAGCATGTGCTAAAAAGTTGAGAGGGTTACGGCAAAAGCTGGATGCACTTCGTGTACAAAACGGACAGTCTCTTTCGAAGTACCAAGGTTTCGGACATAAACTCATCTCTTACAAAAAGGCATTTCATTTTCTTGAACTTATTTGAACTCCAGGCTTTTTGTGTGTTCAAAATGCACCATTCAAGGCCACATCATCAATTTTCAGCCCTTTCTGACTTCATTTGTTATTTTTCATGCAGTTATTGATTTTTTTGAGCTAAATGACCCTGAAATTAAGAAGCCCTACAAATGAACTCTGAAAAGTTTGAAAGTTGGCATGGTATCATCATTTCACCCACATAGCATGTGCTAAAGAGTTGAGAGGGTTACGGCAAAACCTGGATGCACTTCGTGTACAAAACGGACAGTCTCTTTCGAAGTATCATGGTTTCGGACATAAACTCATCTGTTACAAAGGGCATTTCATTTTCTTGAACTTATTTGAACTCCAAGGTTTTTGTGTGTTCAAAATGCACCATTCAAAGCCACATCATCAATTTTCAACCCCTTCTGACTTCATTTGGTATCTTTCATGCACTTACCAATTTTTTTTAGCTAAATGACCCTGAAATTGAAAAGCACTACAAACAAACCCTGAAAAGGTTGAAAGTTGGCATGGTATCATCATTTAACCCACATAGCATCTGCTAAAAACTTGAGATGGTTACGGCAAAAGCTGGATGCACTTCGTGTACAAAACGGACAGTCTCTTCCGAAGTATCAAGGTTTCAGACATAAACTCATCTGTTACATAAGGCATTTCATTTTCTTGAACTTACTTGAACTCCAGGATTTTTGTGTGTTCAAAATGCACCATTCAAAGCCACATCATCAATTTTCAACCCTTTTTGACTTCATTTGTTATTTTTCATGCAGTTATTGATTTTTTGAGCTAAATGGCCCTGAAATTGAAAAGCCCTACAAATGAATTCTGAAAAGGTTGAAAGTTGGCATGGTATCATCATTTCACCCACATAGCATGTGCTAAAGAGTTGAGAGGGTTACGGCAAAATCTGGATGCACTTCATGTACAAAACGGACAGTCTCTTTGGAAGTATCATGGTTTCGGCACATAAACTCATCTGTTACAAAAGGCATTTCATTTTCTTGAACTTATTTGAACTCCAAGCTTTTGTGTGTTCAAAATGCACCATTCAAAGCCACATCATCAATTTTCAACCCCTTCTGACTTCATTTGGTATTTTCCATGCACTTACTATTTTTCTGAGCTAAATGACCCTGAAATTGAAAAGCACTACAAACGAACTCTGAAAAGGTTGAAAGTTGGCATGGTATCATCATTTCAGCCACCTAGCATGTGCTAAAAAGTTGAGAGGGTTACGGCAAAAGCTTGATGCACTTCATGTACAAAACGGACAATCTCTTTCGAAGTATCAGGGTTTTTGACATAAACTTATCTGTTACAAAAAGGCATTTCATTTTCTTGAACTTATTTGAACTGCAGGCTTTTTGTGTGTTCAAAATGCACCATTGAAAGCCACATCATCAATTTTCAACCCTTTTTGACTTCATTTGGTATTTTTCATGCAGTTATTGATTTTTTGAGCTAAATGACCCTGAAATTGAAAAGCCCTACCAATGAACTCTGAAAAAGTTGAAAGTAGGCATGGTATCATCATTTCACCCACATAGCATGTGCTAAAGAGTTGAGAGGGTTACGGCAAAATCTGGATGCACTTCTTGTACAAAACGGACAGTCTCTTTCGAAGTATCATGGTTTCGGCACATAAACTCATCTGTTACAAAAGGCATTTCATTTTCTTGAACTTATTTGAACACCAAGCTTTTTGTGTGTTCAAAATGCACCATTCAAAGCCACATCATCAATTTTCAACCCCTTCTGACTTCATTTGGTATTTTTCATGCAGTTACTAATTTTTTTGAGCTAAATGACCCTGAAATTGAAAAGCACTACAAACGAACTCTGAAAAGGTTGAAAGTTGGCATGGTATCATCATTTAACCCACATAGCATGTGCTAAAAAGTTGAGAGGGTTACGGAAAAAGCTGGATGCACTTCGTGTACAAAACGGACAGTCTCTTTCGAAGTATAAAGGTTTCAGACATAAACTCATCTCTTACAAAAAGGCATTTCATTTTCTTGAACTTATTTGAACTCCAGGCTTTTTGTGTGTTCAAAATGCGCCATTCAAAGCCACATCATCAATTTTCAGCCCTTTATGACTTCATTTGTTATTTTTCATGCAGTTACTGATTGTTTTGAGCTAAATGACCCTGAAATTAAGAAGCCCTACAAATCAACTCTGAAAAGTTTGAAAGTTGGCATGGTATCATCATTTCACCCACATAGCATGTGCTAAAGAGTTGAGAGGGTTACGGCAAAATCTGGATGTACTTCGTGTACAAAACGGACAGTCTCTTTCGAAGTATCATGGTTTTGGCACATAAACTCATCTGTTACAAAAGGCATTTCATTTTCTTGAACTTATTTGAACTCCAGGCTTATTGTGTGTTCAAAATGCACCATTCAAATCCACATCATCAATTTTCAACCCTTTTTCTGACTTCATTTGTTATTTTTCATGCACTTATTGATTTTTTTGAGCTAAATGACCCTGAAATTAAGAAGCCCTACAAATGAACTCTGAAAAGTTTGAAAGTTGGCATGGTATCATCATTTCTTCCACATAGCACGTGCTAAAGAGTTGAGAGGGTTACGGCAAAATCTGGATGCACTTCGTGTACAAAACAGACAGTCTCTTTCGAAGTATCATGGTTTCGACACATAAACTCATCTGTTACAAAAGGCATTTCATTTTCTTGAACTTATTTGAACTCCAAGCTTTTTGTGTGTTCAAAATGCACCATTCAAAGCCACATCATCAATTTTCAACCCCTTCTGACTTCATTTGGTATTTTTCATGCACTTACCACATTTTTTAGCTAAATGACCCCGAAATTGAAAAGCACTATAAACAAACCCTGAAAAGGTTGAAAGTTGGCATGGTATCATCATTTAACCCACATAGCATCTGCTAAAAACTTGAGAGGGTTACGGCAAAAGCTGGATGCACTTCGCGTACAAAACGGACAGTCTCTTCCGAAGTATCAAGGTTTCAGACATAAACTCATCTGTTACATAAGGCATTTCATTTTCTTGAACTTACTTGAACTCCAGGATTTTTGTGTGTTCAAAATGCACCATTCAAAGCCACATCATCAATTTTCAACCCTTTCTGACTTCATTTGTTATTTTTCATACAGTTATTGATTTTTTTGAGCTAAATGACCCTGAAATTGAAAAGCCCTACAAATGAATTCTGAAAAGGTTGAAAGTTGGCATGGTATCATCATGTCACCCACATAGCATGTGCTAAAGAGTTCAGAGGGTTACGGCAAAATCTGGATGCACTTCGTGTACAAAACGGACAGTCTCTTTCGAAGTATCATGGTTTCGGCACATAAACTCATCTGTTACCAAAGGCATTTCATTTTCTTGAACTTATTTGAACTCCAAGCTTTTTGTGTGTTCAAAATGCACCATTCAAAGCCACATCATCAATTTTCAACCCCTTCTGACTTCATTTGGTATTTTTCATGCACTTACTATTTTTTTTAGCTAAATGACCCTGAAATTGAAAAGCACTACAAACGAACTCTGAAAAGGTTGAAAGTTGGCATGGTATCATCATTTAACCCACATAGCATGTGCTAAAAAGTTGAGTGGGTTACGGAAAAAGCTGGATGCACTTCGTGTACAAAACGGACAGTCTCTTTCGAAGTATCAAGGTTTCAGACATAAACTCATCTCTTACAAAAAGGCATTTCATTTTCTTGAACTTATTTGAACTCCAGGCTTTTTGTGTGTTCAAAATGCACCATTCAAAGCCACATCATCAATTTTCAGCCCTTTATGACTTCATTTGTTATTTTTCATGCAGTTATTGATTTTTTTGAGCTAAATGACCCTAAAATTAAGAAGCCCTACAAATCAACTCTGAAAAGTTTGAAAGTTGGCATGGTATCATCATTTCACCCACATAGCATGTGCTAAAGAGTTGAGAGGGTTACAGCAAAATCTGGATGCACTTCATGGACAAAACGGACAGTCTCTTTCGAAGTATCATGGTTTCGGCACATAAACTCATCTGTTACAAAAGGCACTTCATTTTCTTGAACTTATTTGAACTCCAAGCTTTTGTGTGTTCAAAATGCACCATTCAAAGCCACATCATCAATTTTCAACCCCTTCTCACTTCATTTGGTATTTTCCATGCACTTACTATTTTTTTGAGCTAAATGACCCTGAAATTGAAAAGGACTACAAACGAACTCTGAAAAGGTTGAAAGTTGGCATGGTATCATCATTTCAGCCACCTAGCATGTGCTAAAAAGTTGAGAGGGTTACGGCAAAAGCTTGATGCACTTCATGTACAAAACGGACAATCTCTTTCGAAGTATCAGGGTTTCTGACATAAACTTATCTGTTACAAAAAGGCATTTCATTTTCTTGAACTTATTTGAACTCCAGGCTTTTTGTGTGTTCAAAATGCACCATTGAAAGCCACATCATCAATTTTCAACCCTTTCTGACTTCATTTGGTATTTTTCATGCAGTTATTGATTTTTTGAGCTAAATGACCCTGAAATTGAAAAGCCCCAGCAATGAACTCTGAGAAAGTTGAAAGTAGGCATGGTATCATCATTTCACCCACATAGCATGTGCTAAAGAGTTGAGAGGGTTACGGCAAAATCTGGATGCACTTCTTGTACAAAACGGACAGTCTCTTTCGAAGTATCATGGTTTCGGCACATAAACTCATCTGTTACAAAAGGCATGTCATTTTCTTGAACTTATTTGAACTCCAAGCTTTTTGTGTGTTCAAAATGCACCATTCAAAGCCACATCATCAATTTTCAACCCCTTCTGACTTCATTTGGTATTTTTCATGCAGTTACTAATTTTTTTGAGCTAAATGACCCTGAAATTGAAAAGCACTACAAACGAACTCTGAAAAGGTTGAAAGTTGGCATGGTATCATCATTTAACACACATAGCATGTGCTAAAAAGTTGAGAGGGTTACGGAAAAAGCTGGATGCACTTCATGTACAAAACGGACAGTCTCTTTCGAAGTATCAAGGTTTCAGACATAAACTCATCTCTTACAAAAAGGCATTTCATTTTCTTGAACTTATTTGAACTCCAGGCTTTTTGTGTGTTCAAAATGCACCATTCAAAGCCACATCATCAATTTTCAGCCCTTTATGACTTCATTTGTTATTTTTCATGCAGTTACTGATTTTTTGAGCTAAATGACCCTGAAATTAAGAAGCCCTACAAATCAACTCTAAAAAGTTTGAAAGTTGGCATGGTATCATCATTTCACCCACATAGCATGTGCTAAAGAGTTGAGAGGGTTACGGCAAAATCTGGATGCACTTCGTGTACAAAACGGATAGTCTCTTTCGAAGTATCATGGTTTCGACACATAAACTCATCTGTTACAAAAGGCATTTCATTTTCTTGAACTTATTTGAACGCCAAGCTTTTTGTGTGTTCAAAATGCACCATTCAAAGCCACATCATCAATTTTCAACCCCTTCTGACTTCATTTGGTATTTTTCATGCACTGACCACATTTTTTTAGCTAAGTGACCCCGAAATTGAAAAGCACTACAAACAAACCCTGAAAAGGTTGAAAGTGGGCATGGTATCATCATTGAACCCACATAGCATCTGCTAAAAACTTGAGAGGGTTACGACAAAAGCTGGATGCACTTCGCGTACAAAACGGACAGTCTCTTCCGAAGTATCAAGGTTTCAGACATAAACTCATCTCTTACAAAAAGGCATTTCATTTTCTTGAACTTATTTGAACTCCAGGCTTTTTGTGTGTTCAAAATGCACCATTCAAAGCCACATCATCAATTTTCAGCCCTTTATGACTTCATTTGTTATTTTTCATGCAGTTACTGATTTTTTTGAGCTAAATGACCCTGAAATTAAGAAGCCCTACAAATCAACTCTGAAAAGTTTGAAAGTTGGCATGGTATCATCATTTCACCCACATAGCATGTGCTAAAGAGTTGAGAGGGTTACGGCAAAATCTGGATGCACTTCGTGTACAAAACGGACAGTCTCTTTTGAAGTATCATGGTTTCGACACATAAACTCATCTGTTACAAAAGGCATTTCATTTTCTTGAACTTATTTGAACTCCAGGATTATTGTGTGTTCAAAATGCACCATTCAAAGCCACATCATCAATTTTCAACCCTTTTTTTGACTTCATTTGTTATTTTTCATGCAGTTATTGATTTTTTTGAGCTAAATGACCCTGAAATTAAGAAGCCCTACAAATGAACTCTGAAAAGTTTGAAAGTTGGCATGGTATCATCATTTCACCCACATAGCATGTGCTAAAGAGTTGAGAGGGTTACGGCAAAATCTGGATGCACTTCGTGTACAAAACGGACAGTCTCTTTCGAAGTATCATGGTTCGACACATAAACTCATCTGTTACAAAAGGCATTTCATTTTCTTGAACTTATTTGAACTCCAAGCTTTTTGTGTGTTCAAAATGCACCATTCAAAGCCACATCATCAATTTTCAACCCCTTTTGACTTCATTTGGTATTTTTCATGCACTTACCATATTTTTTTAGCTAAATGACCCCGAAATTGAAAAGCACTACAAACAAACCCTGAAAAGGTTGAAAGTTGGCATGGTATCATCATTTAACCCACATAGCATCTGCTAAAAACTTGAGAGGGTTACGGCAAAAGCTGGATGCACTTCGCGTACAAAACGGACAGTCTCTTCCGAAGTATCAAGGTTTCAGACATAAACTCATCTGTTACATAAGGCATTTCATTTTCTTGAACTTACTTGAACTCCAGGATTTTTGTGTGTTCAAAATGCACCATTCAAAGCCACATCATCAATTTTCAACCCTTTCTGACTTCATTTGTTATTTTTCATATAGTTATTGATTTTTTTGAGCTAAATGACCCTGAAATTGAAAAGCCCTACAAATGAATTCTGAAAAGTTTGAAAGTTGGCATGGTATCATCATTTCACCCACATAGCATGTGCTAAAGAGTTCAGAGGGTTACGGCAAAATCTGGATGCACTTCGTGTACAAAACGGACAGTCTCTTTCGAAGTATCATGGTTTCGGCACATAAACTCATCTGTTACAAAAGGCATTTCATTTTCTTGAACTTATTTGAACTCCAAGCTTTTTGTGTGTTCAAAATGCACCATTCAAAGCCACATCATCAATTTTCAACCCCTTCTGACTTCATTTGGTATTTTTCATGCACTTACTAATTTTTTTTAGCTAAATGATCCTGAAATTGAAAAGCACTACAAACGAACTCTGAAAAGGTTGAAAGTTGGCATGGTATCATCATTTAACCCACATAGCATGTGCTAAAAAGTTGAGAGGGTTACGGAAAAAGCTGGATGCACTTCGTGTACAAGACGGACAGTCTCTTTCGAAGTATCAAGGTTTCAGACATAAACTCATCTCTTACAAAAAGGCATTTCATTTTCTTGAACTTATTTGAACTCCAGGCTTTTTGTGTGTTCAAAATGCACCATTCAAAGCCACATCATCAATTTTCAGCCCTTTATGACTTCATTTGTTATTTTTCATGCAGTTATTGATTTTTTTGAGCTAAATGACCCTAAAATTAAGAAGCCCTACAAATCAACTCTGAAAAGTTTGAAAGTTGGCATGGTATCATCATTTCACCCACATAGCATGTGCTAAAGAGTTGAGAGGGTTACGGCAAAATCTAGATGCACTTCATGTACAAAACGGACAGTCTCTTTCGAAGTATCATGGTTTCGGCACATAAACTCATCTGTTACAAAAGGCATTTCATTTTCTTGAACTTATTTGAACTTCAAGCTTTTGTGTGTTCAAAATGCACCATTCAAAGCCACATCATCAATTTTCAACCCCTTGTGACTTCATTTGGTATTTTCCATGCACTTACTATTTTTTTGAGCTAAATGACCCTGAAATTGAAAAGCACTACAAACGAACTCTGTAAAGGTTGAAAGTTGGCATGGTATCATCATTTCAGCCACCTAGCATGTGCTAAAAAGTTGAGAGGGTTACGACAAAAGCTTGATGCACTTCATGTACAAAACGGACAATCTCTTTCGAAGTATCAGGGTTTCTGACATAAACTTATCTGTTACAAAAAGGCATTTCATTTTCTTGAACTTATTTGAACTGCAGGCTTTTTGTGTGTTCAAAATGCACCATTGAAAGCCACATCATCAATTTTCAACCCTTTCTGACTTCATTTGGTATTTTTCATGCAGTTATTGATTTTTTGAGCTAAATGACCCTGAAATTGAAAAGCCCTACCAATGAACTCTGAAAAAGTTGATAGTAGGCATGGTATCATCATTTCACCCACATAGCATGTGCTAAAGAGTTGAGAGGGTTACGGCAAAATCTGGATGCACTTCTTGTACAAAACAGACAGTCTCTTTCGAAGTATCATGGTTTCGGCACATAAACTCATCTGTTACAAAAGGCATTTCATTTTATTGAACTTATTTGAACTCGAAGCATTTTGTGTGTTCAAAATGCACCATTCAAAGCCACATCATCAATTTTCAACCCCTTCTGACTTCATTTGGTATTTTTCATGCAGTTACTAATTTTTTTGAGCTAAATGACCCTGAAATTGAAAAGCACTACAAACGAACTCTGAAAAGGTTGAAAGTTGGCATGGTATCATCATTTAACCCACATAGCATGTGCTAAAAAGTTGAGAGGGTTACGGAAAAAGATGGATGCACTTCGTGTACAAAACGGACAGTCTCTTTCGAAGTATAAAGGTTTCAGACATAAACTCATCTCTTACAAAAAGGCATTTCATTTTCTTGAACTTATTTGAACTCCAGGCTTTTTGTGTGTTCAAAATAAACCATTCAAAGCCACATCATCAATTTTCAGCCCTTTATGACTTCATTTGTTATTTTTCATGCAGTTACTGATTTTTTTGAGCTAAATGACCCTGAAATTAAGAAGCCCTACAAATCAACTCTGAAAAGTTTGAAAGTTGGCATGGTATCATCATTTCACCCACATAGCATGTGCTAAAGAGTTGAGAGGGTTACGGCAAAATCTGGATGCACTTCGTGTACAAAACGGACAGTCTCTTTCGAAGTATCATGGTTTCGGCACATAAACTCATCTGTTACAAAAGGCATTTCATTTTCTTGAACTTATTTGAACTCCAGGCTTTTTGTGTGTTCAAAATGCACCATTCAAAGCCACATCAGCAATTTTCAACCCTTTTTCTGACTTCATTTGTTATTTTTCATGCAGTTATTGATTTTTTTGAGCTAAATGACCCTGAAATTAAGAAGCCCTACAAATGAACTCTGAAAAGTTTGAAAGTTGGCATGGTATCATCATTTCACCCACATAGCATGTGCTAAAGAGTTGAGAGGGTTACAGCAAAATCTAGATGCACTTCGTGTACAAAACGGATAGTCTCTTTCGAAGTATCATGGTTTCGACACATAAACTCATCAGTTACGAAAGGCATTTCATTTTCTTGAACTTATTTGAACTCCAAGCTTTTTGTGTGTTCAAAATGCACCATTCAAAGCCACATCATCAATTTTCAACCCCTTCTGACTTCATTTGGTATTTTTCATGCACTTACTATTTGTTTGAGCTAAATGACCCTGAAATTGAAAAGCACTACCAACGAACTCTGAAAAGGTTGAAAGTTGGCATGGTATCATCATTTCAGCCACCTAGCATATGCTAAAAAGTTGAGAGGGTTACGGCAAAAGCTTGATGCACTTCATGTACAAAACGGACAATCTCTTTCGAAGTATCAGGGTTTCTGACATAAACTTATCTGTTACAAAAAGGCATTTCATTTTCTTGAACTTATTTGAACTCCAAGCTTTTGTGTGTTCAAAATGCACCATTCAAAGCCACATCATCAATTTTCAACCCCTTCTGACTTCATTTGGTATTTTTCATGCACTTACTATTTGTTTGAGCTAAATGACCCTGAAATTGAAAAGCACTACCAACGAACTCTGAAAAGGTTGAAAGTTGGCATGGTATCATCATTTCAGCCACCTAGCATATGCTAAAAAGTTGAGAGGGTTACGGCAAAAGCTTGATGCACTTCATGTACAAAACGGACAATCTCTTTCGAAGTATCAGGGTTTCTGACATAAACTTATCTGTTACAAAAAGGCATTTCATTTTCTTGAACTTATTTGAACTGCAGGCTCTTTGTGTGTTCAAAATGCACCATTGAAAGCCACATCATCAATGTTCAACCCTTTCTGACTTCATTTGGTATTTTTCATGCAGTTATTGATTTTTTGAGCTAAATGACCCTGAAATTGAAAAGCCCTACCAATGAACTCTGAAAAAGTTGAAAGTAGGCATGGTATCCTCATTTCACCCACATAGCATGTGCTAAAGAGTTGAGAGGGTTACGGCAAAATCTGGATGCACTTCTTGTACAAAACGGACGGTCTCTTTCGAAGTATCATGGTTTCGGCACATAAACTCATCTGTTACAAAAGGCATTTCATTTTCTTGAACTTATTTGAACTCCAAGCTTTTTGTGTGTTCAAAATGCACCATTCAAAGCCACATCATCAATTTTCAACCCCTTCTGACTTCATTTGGTATTTTTCATGCAGTTACTAATTTTTTTGAGCTAAATGACCCTGAAATTGAAAAGCACTACAAACGAACTCTGAAAAGGTAGAAAGTTGGCATGGTATCATCATTTAACCCACATAGCATGTGCTAAAAAGTTGAGAGGGTTACGGCAAAAGCTGGATGCACTTCGTGTACAAAACGGACAGTCTCTTTCGAAGTATCAAGGTTTCAGACATAAACTCATCTCTTACAAAAAGGCATTTCATTTTTCTTGAACTTATTTGAACTCCAGGCTTTTTGTGTGTTCAAAATGCACCATTCAAAGCCACATCATCAATTTTCAGCCCTTTCTGACTTCATTTGTTATTTTTCATGCAATTATTGTTTTTTTGAGCTAAATGACCCTGAAATTAAGAAGTCCTACAAATGAAATCTGAAAAGTTTGAAAGTTGGCATGGTATCATCATTTCACCCACATAGCATGTGCTAAAGAGTTGAGAGGGTTACGGCAAAATCTGGATGCACTTCGTGTACAAAACGGACAGTCTCTTTCGAAGTATCATGGTTTCGGCACATAAACTCATCTGTTACAAAAGGCATTTCATTTTCTTGAACTTATTTGAACTCCACGCTTTTTGTGTGTTCAAAATGCACCATTCAAAGCCACATCATCAATTTTCAGCCCTTTTTCTTGACTTCATTTGTTATTTTTCATGCAGTTATTGAGTTTTTTTAGCTAAATGACCCTGAAATTAAGAAGCCCTACAAATGAACTCTGAAAAGTTTGAAAGTTGGCATGGTATCATCATTTCACCCACATAGCATGTGCTAAAGAGTTGAGATGGTTACGGCAAAATCTGGATGCACTTCGTGTACAAAACGGACAGTCTCTTTCGAAGTATCATGGTTTCGACACATAAACTCATCTGTTACAAAAGGCATTTCATTTTCTTGAACTTATTTGAACTCCAAGCTTTTTGTGTGTTCAAAATGCACCATTCAAAGCCACATCATCAATTTTCAACCCCTTCTGACTTCATTTATTATTTTTCATGCAGTTCTTGATTTTTTTGAGCTAAATGACCCTGAAATTGAAAAGCCCTACAAATGAATTCTGAAAAGGTTGAAAGTTGGCATGGTATCATCATTTCACCCACATCGCATGTGCTAAAGAGTTGAGAGGGTTACGGCAAAATCTGGATGCACTTCGTGTAGAAAACGGACAGTCTTTTTCGAAGTATCATGGTTTCGGCACATAAACTCATCTGTTACAAAAGGCATTTCATTTTCTTGAACTTTTTTGAACTCCAAGCTTTTTGTGTGTTCAAAACGCACCATTCAAAGCCACATCATCAATTTTCAACCCCTTCTAACTTCATTTGGTATTTTTCATGCACTTACTATTTTTTTGAGCTAAATGACCCTGAAATTGAAAAGCACTACAAACAAACTCTGAAAAGGTTGAAAGTTGGCATGGTATCATCATTTAACCCACATAGGATGTGCTAAAAAGTTGAGAGGGTTACGGCAAAAGCTTGAGGCACTTCATGTACAAAACGGACAATATCTTTCGAAGTATCAGGGTTTCTGACATAATCTTATCTGTTACAAAAACACATTTCATTTTCTTGAACTTATTTGAACTGCAGGCTTTTTGTGTGTTCAAAATGCACCATTCAAAGCCACATCATCAATTTTCAACCCTTTGTGACTTCATTTGTTATTTTTCATGCAGTTGTTGTTTTTTGAGCTAAATGACCCTGAAATTGAAAAGCACTACAAATGAACTCTGAAAAAGTTGAAAGTAGGCATGGTATCATCATTTCACCCACATAGCATGTGCTAAAGAGTTGAGAGGGTTATGGCAAAATCTGGATGCACTTCTTGTACAAGACGGATAGTCTCTTTCGAAGTATCATGGTTTCGGCACATAAACTCATCTGTTACAAAAGGCATTTCATTTTCTTGAACTTATTTGAACTCCAAGCTTTTTGTGTGTTCAAAATGCACCATTCAAAGCCACATCATCAATTTTGAACCCCTTCTGACTTCATTTGGTATTTTTCATGCAGTTACTAATTTTTTTGAGCTAAATGACCCTGAAATTGAAAAGCACTACAAACGAACTCTGAAAAGGTTGAAAGTTGGCATGGTATCATCATTTAACCCACATAGCATGTGCTCAAAAGTTGAGAGGGTTACGGCAAAAGCTAGATGCACTTCGTGTACAAAACGGAAAGTCTCTTTCGATGTATCAAGGTTTCAGACATAAACTCATCTCTTACAAAAAGGCAGTTCATTTTCTTGAACTTATTTGAACTCCAGGCTTTTTGTGTGTTCAAAATGCACCATTTTCAAGTCCACATCATCAATTTTCGGCCCTTTCTGACTTCATTTGTTATTTTTCATGCAGTTATTAATTTTTTTGTGCTAAATGACCCTGAAATTAAGAAGCCCTACAAATGAACTCTGAAAAGTTTGAAAGTTGGCATGGTATCATCATTTCACCCACATAGCATGTGCTAAAGAGTTGAGAGGGTTACGGAAAAATCTGGATGCACTTCGTGTACAAAACGGACAGTCTCTTTCGAAGTATCATGGTTTCGGACATAAACTCATCTGTTACAAAGGGCATTTCATTTTCTTGAACTTATTTGAACTCCAAGCTTTTTGTGTGTTCAAAATGCACCATTCAAAGCCACATCATCAATTTTCAACCCCTTCTGACTTCATTTGGTATCTTTCATGCACTTACCAATTTTTTTTAGCTAAATGACCCTGAAATTGAAAAGCACTACAAACAAACCCTGAAAAGGTTGAAAGTTGGCATGGTATCATCATTTAACCCACATAGCATCTGCTAAAAACTTGAGAGGGTTACGGCAAAAGCTGGATGCACTTCGTGTACAAAACGGACAGTCTCTTCCGAAGTATCAAGGTTTCAGACATAAAATCATCTGTTACATAAGGCATTTCATTTTCTTGAACTTACTTGAACTCCAGGATTTTTGTGTGTTCAAAATGCACCATTCAAAGCCACATCATCAATTTTCAACCCTTTCTGACTTCATTTGTTATTTTTCATGCAGATATTGATTTTTTGAGCTAAATGACCCTAAAACTGAAAAGCCCTACAAATGAATTCTGAAAAGGTTGAAAGTTGGCATGGTATCATCATTTCACCCACATAGCATGTGCTAAAGAGTTGAGAGGGTTACGGCAAAATCTGGATGCACTTCATGTACAAAACGGACAGTCTCCTTCGAAGTATCATGGTTTCGGCACATAAACTCATTTGTTACAAAAGGCATTTCATTTTCTTGAACTTATTTGAACTCCAAGCTTTTTGTGTGTTCAAAATGCACCATTCGAAGCCACATCATCAATTTTCAACCCCTTCTGACTTCATTTGGTATTTTTCATGCAGTTACTAATTTTTTTGAGCTAAATGACCCTGAAATTGAAAAGCACTACAAACGAACTCTGAAAAGGTTGAAAGTTGGCATGGTATCATCATTTAAAAAACATAGCATGTGCTAAAAAGTTCAGAGGGTTACGGCAAAAGCTGGATGCACTTCATGTACAAAACGGACAGTCTCTTTCGAAGTATCAAGGTTTCAGACATAAACTCATCTCTTACAAAAAGGCATTTCATTTTCTTGAACTTATTTGAACTCCAGACTTTTTGTGTGTTCAAAATGCACCATTCAAAGCCACATCATCAATTTTCAGCCCTTTCTGACTTCATTTGTTCTTTTTCATGCAGTTATTGATTTTTTTGAGCTAAATGACCCTGAAATTAAGAAGCCCTACAAATGAACTCTGAAAAGTTTGAAAGTTGGCATGGTATCATCATTTCACCCACATAACTTGTGCTAAAGAGTTGAGAGGGTTACGGCAAAATCTGGATGCACTTCGTGTACAAAACGGACAGTCTCTTTCGAAGTATCATGGTTTCGGATATAAACTCATCTGTTACAAAAGGCATTTCATTTTCTTGAACTTATTTCAACTCCAAGCTTTTTGTGTGTTCAAAATGCACCATTCAAAGCCACATCATCAATTTTCAACCCCTTCTGACTTCATTTGGTATTTTTCAGGCACTTACCAATTTTTTTAGCTAAATGACCCTGAAATTGAAAAGCACTACAAACAAACCCTGAAAAGGTTGAAAGTTGGCATGGTATCATCATTTAACCCACATAGCATCTGCTAAAAACTTGAGAGGGTTACGGCAAAAGCTGGATGCACTTCGTGTACAAAACGGAAAGTCTCTTCCGAAGTATCAAGGTTTCAGACATAAACTCATCTGTTACATAAGGCATTTCATTTTCTTGAACTTACTTGAACTCCAGGATTTTTGTGTGTTCAAAATGCACCATTCAAAGCCACATCATCAATTTTCGACCCTTTCTGACTTCATTTGTTATTTTTCATGCAGTTATTGAATTTTTTGAGCTAAATGACCCTGAAATTGAAAAGCCCTACAAAAGAATTCTGAAAAGGTTGAAAGTTGGCATGGTATCATCATTTGACCCACATAGCATGTGCTAAAGAGTTGAGAGGGTTACGGCAAAATTTGGATGCACTTCATGTACAAAACGGACAGTCTCTTTCGAAGTATCATGGTTTCGGCACAATAACTCATCTGTTACAAAAGGCATTTCATTTTCTTGAACTTATTTGAACTCCAAGCTTTTGTGTGGTCAAAATGCACCATTCAAAGCCACATCATCAATTTTCAACCCCTTCTCACTTCATTTGGTATTTTTCATGCACTTACTATTTGTTTGAGCTAAATGACCCTGAAATTGAAAAGCACTACAAACGAACTCTGAAAAGGTTGAAAGTTGGCATGGTATCATCATTTCAGCCACCTAGCGTGTGCTAAAAAGTTGAGAGGGTTACGGCAAAAGCTTGATGCACTTCATGTACAAAACGGACAATCTCTTTCGAAGTATCAGGGTTTCTGACATAAACTTATCTGTTACAAAAAGGCATTTCATTTTCTTGAACTTATTTGAACTGCAGGCTTTTTGTGTGTTCAAAATGCACCATTGAAAGCCACAACATCAATGTTCAACCCTTTCTGACATCATTTGGTATTTTTCATGCAGTTATTGATTTTTTGAGCTAAATGACCCTGAAATTGAAAAGCCCTACCAATGAACTCTGAAAAAGTTGAAAGTAGGCATGGTATCATCATTTCACCCACATAGCATGTGCTAAAGAGTTGAGAGGGTTACGGCAAAATCTGGATGCACTTCTTGTACAAAACGGACAGTCTCTTTCGAAGTATCATGGTTTCGGCACATAAACTCATCTGTTACAAAAGGCATTTCATTTTCTTGAACTTATTTGAACTCCAAGCTTTTTGTGTGTTCAAAATGCACCATTCAAAGCCACATCATCAATTTTCAACCCCTTCTGACTTCATTTGGTATTTTTCATGCAGTTACTAATTTTTTTCAGCTAAATGACCCTGAAATTGAAAAGCACTACAAATGAACTCTGAAAAGGTTGAAAGTTGGCATGGTATCATCATTTAACCCACATAGCATGTGCTAAAAAGTTGAGAGGGTTACGGCAAAAGCTGGATGCACTTCGTGTACAAAACGGACAGTCTCTTTCGAAGTATCAAGGTTTCAGACATAAACTCATCTCTTACAAAAAGGCATTTCATTTTCCTGAACTTATTTCAACTCCAGGCTTTTTGTGCGTTCAAAATGCATCATTCAAAGCCACATCATCAATTTTCAGCCTTTTCTGACTTCATTTGTTATTTTTCATGCAGTTACTGATTTTTTTGAGCTAAATGACCCTGAAATTAAGAAGCCCTACAAATCAACTCTGAAAAGTTTGAAAGTTGGCATGGTATCATCATTTCACCCACATAGCATGTGCTAAAGAGTTGAGAGGGTTACGGCAAAATCTGGATGCACTTCGTGTACAAAACGGACAGTCTCTTTCGAAGTATCATGGTTTCGACACATAAACTCATCTGTTACAAAAGGCATTTCATTTTCTTGAACTTATTTGAACTCCAAGCTTTTTGTGTGTTCAAAATGCACCATTCAAAGCCACATCATCAATTTTCAACCCCTTCTGACTTCATTTATTATTTTTCATGCAGTTCTTGATTTTTTTGAGCTAAATGACCCTGAAATTGAAAAGCACTACAAACAAACCCTGAAAAGGTTGAAAGTTGGCATGGTATCATCATTTCACCCACATCGCATGTGCTAAAGAGTTGAGAGGGTTACGGCAAAATCTGGATGCACTTCGTGTAGAAAACGGACAGTCTCTTTCGAAGTATCATGGTTTCGGCACATAAACTCATCTGTTACAAAAGGCATTTCATTTTCTTGAACTTTTTTGAACTCCAAGCTTTTTGTGTGTTCAAAATGCACCATTCAAAGCCACATCATCAATTTTCAACCCCTTCTAACTTCATTTGGTATTTTTCATGCACTTACTATTTTTTTGAGCTAAATGACCCTGAAATTGAAAAGCACTACAAACGAACTCTGCAAAGGTTGAAAGTTGGCATGGTATCATCATTTAACCCACATAGGATGTGCTAAAAAGTTGAGAGGGTTACGGCAAAAGCTTGAGGCACTTCATGTACAAAACGGACAATATCTTTCGAAGTATCAGGGTTTCTAACATAATCTTATCTGTTACAAAAAGACATTTCATTTTCTTGAACTTATTTGAACTTCAGGCTTTTTGTGTGTTCAAAATGCACCATTCAAAGCCACATCATCAATTTTCAACCCTTTCTGACTTCATTTGTTATTTTTCATGCAGTTGTTGTTTTTTGAGCTAAATGACCCTGAAATTGAAAAGCCCTACAAATGAACTCTGAAAAAGTTGAAAGTAGGCATGGTATCATCATTTCACCCACATAGCATGTGCTAAAGAGTTGAGAGGGATATGGCAAAATCTGGATGCACTTCTTGTACAAGACGGACAGTCTCTTTCGAAGTATCATGGTTTCGGCACATAAACTCATCTGTTATAAAAGGGATTTCATTTTCTTGAACTTATTTGAACTCCAAGCTTTTTGTGTGTTCAAAATGCACCATTCAAAGCCACATCATCAATTTTGAACCCCTTCTGACTTCATTAGTTATTTTTCATGCAGTTCTTGATTTTTTTGAGCTAAATGACCCTGAAATTGAAAAGCCCTACAAATGAATTCTGAAAAGTTTGAAACTTGGCATGCTCTCATCATTTCACCCACATAGCATGTGCTAAAGAGTTGAGAGGGTTACGGCAAAATCTGGATGCACTTCGTGTACAAAACGGACAGTCTCTTTCGAAGTATCATGGTTTCGGCACATAAACTCATCTGTTACAAAAGGCATTTCATTTTCTTGAACTTTTTTGAACTCCAAGCTTTTTGTGTGTTCAAAATGCACCATTCAAAGCCACATCATCAATTTTCAACCCCTTCTGACTTCATTTGGTATTTTTCATGCACTTACTATTTTTTTGAGCTAAATGACCCTGAAATTGAAAAGCACTACAAACGAACTCTGAAAAGGTTGAAAGTTGGCATGGTATCATCATTTAACCCACATAGCATGTGCTAAAAAGTTGAGAGGGTTACGGCAAAAGCTTGATGCACTTCATGTACAAAATGGACAATATATTTCGAAGTATCAGGGTTTCTGACATAAACTTATCTGTTACAAAAAGGCATTTCATTTTCTTGAACTTATTTGAACTGCAGGCTCTTTGTGTGTTCAAAATGCACCATTCAAAGCCACATCATCAATTTTCAACCCTTTGTGACTTCATTTGTTATTTTTCATGCAGTTCTTGATTTTTTGAGCTAAATGAACCTGAAATTGAAAAGCCGTACAAATGAACTCTGAAAAAGTTGAAAGTAGGCATGGTATTATCACTTCACCCACATAGCATGTGCTAAAGAGTTGAGAGGGTTACGGCAAAATCTGGATGCACTTCTTGTACAAAACGGACAGTCTCTTTCGAAGTATCATGGTTTCGGCACATAAACTCATCTGTTACAAAAGGCATTTCATTTTCTTGAACTTTTTTGAACTCCAGGATTTTTGTGTGTTCAAAATGCACCATTCAAAGCCACATCATCAATTTTCAACCCCTTCTGACTTCATTTGGTATTTTTCATGAACTTACTATTTTTTTGAGCTAAATGACCCTGAAATTGAAAAGCCCTACAAATGAACTCTGAAAAAGTTGAAAGTAGGCATGGTATCATCATTTCACCCACATAGCATGTGCTAAAGAGTTGAGAGGGTTACGGCAAAATCTGGATGCACTTCTTGTACAAAACGGACAGTCTCTTTCGAAGTATCATAGTTTCGGCACATAAACTCATCTGTTACAAAATGCATTTCATTTTCTTGAACTTATTTGAACTCCAAGCTTTTTGTGTGTTCAAAATGCACCATTCAAAGCCACATCATCAATTTTCAACCCCTTCTGACTTCATTTGGTATTTTTCATGCACTTACTATTTTTTTGAGCTAAATGACCCTGCAATTGAAAAGCACTACAAACGAACTCTGAAAAGGTTGAAAGTTGGCATGGTATCATCATTTCAGCCACCTAGCATGTGCTAAAAAGTTGACAGGGTTACGGAAAAAGCTTGATGCACTTCATGTACAAAGCGGATAATCTCTTTCAAAGTATCAGGGTTTCTGACATAAACTTATTTGTTACAAAAAGGCATTTCATTTTCTTGAACTTATTTGAACTGCAGGCTTTTTGTGTGTTCAAAATGCACCATTCAAAGCCACATCATCAATTTTCAACCCTTTCTGACTTCATTTGTTATTTTTCATGCAGTTATTGATTTTTTCAGCTAAATGACCCTGAAATTGAAAAGCCCTAGAAATGAACTCGGAAAAAGTTGAAAGTAGGCATGGTATCATTATTTCACCCACATAGCATGTGCTAAAGAGTTGAGAGGGTTACGGCAAAATCTGGATGCACTTCTTGTACAAAACGGACAGTCTCTTTCGAAGTATCATGGTTTCGGCACATAAACTCATCTGTTACAAAAGGCATTTCATTTTCTTGAACTTATTTGAACTCCAAGTTTTTGTGTCTTCAAAATGCACCATTCGAAGCCACATCATCAATTTTCGACCCCTTCTGACTTCATTTGGTATTTTTCATGTAGTTACTAATTTTTTTGAGCTAAATGACCCTGAAATTGAAAAGCACTACAAACGAACTCTGAAAAGGTTGAAAGTTGGCATGGTATCATCATTTAACCCACATAGCATGTGCTAAAAAGTTGAGAGGGTTACGGCAAAAGCTGGATGCACTTCATGTACAAAACGGACAGTCTCTTTCGAAGTATCATGGTTTCAGACATAAACTCATCTCTTACAAAAAGGCATTTCATTTTCTTGAACTTATTTGAACTCCAGGCTTTTTGTGTGTTCAAAATGCACCATTCAAAGCCACATCATCAATTTTCAGCCCTTTCTGACTTCATTTGTTATTTTTCATGCAGTTATTGATTTTTTTGAGCTAAATGACCCTGAAATTAAGAAGCCCTACAAATGAACTCTGAAAAGTTTGAAAGTTGGCATGGTATCATCATTTCACCCACATAGCATGTGCTAAAGAGTTGAGAGGGTTACGGCAAAATCTGGATGCACTTCGTGTAATAACGGACAGTCTCTTTCGAAGTATCATGGTTTCGGCACATAAACTCATCTGTTACAAAAGGCATTTCATTTTCTTGAACTTATTTGAACTCAAAGCTTTTTGTGTGTTCAAAATGCACCATTCAAAGCCACATCATCAATTTTGAACCCCTTCTAACTTCATTTGGTATTTTTCATGCACTTACCAATTTTTTTTAGCTAAATGACACTGAAATTTTAAAGCACTACAAACAAACTCTGAAAAGGTTGAAAGTTGGCATGGTAGCATCTGCTAAAAACTTGACAGGGTTACGGCAAAAGCTGGATGCACTTCGTGTACAAAACAGACAGTCTATTCCGAAGTATCAAGGTTTCAGACATAAACTCATCTGTTACAAAAGGCATTTCATTTTCTTGAACTTACTTGAACTCCAGGATTTTTGTGTGTTCAAAATGCACCATTCAAAGCCACATCATCAATTTTCAACCCTTTCTGACTTCATTTGTTATTTTTCATGCAGTTATTGATTTTTTTGAGCTAAATGACCTTGAAATTGAAAAGCCCAAGAAATGAATTCTGACAAGGTTGATAGTTGGCATGGTATCATCATTTCACCCACATAGCATGTGCTAAAGAGTTGAGGGTTACGGCAAAATCTGGAAGCACTTCGTGTACAAAACGGATAGTCTCTTTCGAAGTATCATAGTTTCGGCACACAAACTCATCTGTTACAACATGCATTTCATTTTCTTGAACTTATTTGAACTCCAAGCTTTTTGTGTGTTCAAAATGCACCATTCAAAGCCACATCATCCATTTTCAACCCCTTCTGACTTCATTTGGTATTTTTCATGCACTTACTAGTTTTTTGAGCTAAATGACCCTGAAATTGAAAAGCACTGCAAACGAACTCTGAAAAGGTAGAAAGTTGGCATGGTATCATCATTTCAGCCACCTAGCATGTGCTAAAAAGTTGAGAGGGTTACGGAAAAAGCTTGATGCACTTCATGTACAAAACGGATAATCTCTTTCAAAGTATCAGGGTTTCTGACGTAAACTTATCTGTTACAAAAAGGCATTTCATTTTCTTGAACTTATTTGAATTGCAGGCTTTTTGTGAGTTCAAAATGCACCATTCAAAGCCACATCATCAATTTTCAACCCTTTCTGACTTCATTTGTTATTTTTCATGCAGTTATTGATTTTTTGAGCTAAATGACCCTGAAATTGAAAAGCCCTACAAATGAACTCTGAAAAAGTTGAAAGTAGGCATGGTATCATCATTTCACCCACATAGCATGTGCTAAAGAGTTGAGAGGGTTACGGCAAAATCTGGATGCACTTCTTGTACAAAACGGACAGTCTCTTTCGAAGTATCAAGGTTTCAGACATAAACTCATCTCTTACAAAAAGGCATTTCATTTTCTTGAACTTATTTGAACTCCAGGATTTTTGTGTGTTCAAAATGCACCATTCAAAGCCACATCATGAATTTTCAGCCCTTTCTGACTTCATTTGTTATTTTTCATGCAGTTATTGATTTTTTTGAGCTAAATGACCCTGAAATTGAAAAGCCCTACAAATGAACTCTGAAAAGTTTGAAAGTTGGCATGGTATCATCATTTCACCCACATAGCAAGTGCTAAAGAGTTGAGAGGGTTACGGCAAAATCTGGATGCACTTCGTGTACAAAACGGACAGTCTCTTTCGAAGTATCATGGTTTCGACACATAAACTCATCTGTTACAAAAGGCATTTCATTTTCTTGAACTTATTTGAACTCAAAGCTTTTTGTGTGTTCAAAATGCACCATTCAAAGCCACATCATCAATTTTCAACCCCTTCTGACTTCATTTGGTATTTTTCATGCACTTACCAATTTTTCTTAGCTAAATGACCCTGAAATTTTAAAGCACTACAAACAAACTCTGAAAAGGTTGAAAGTTCGCATGGCATCATCATTTAACCCTCATAGCATCTGCTAAAAACTTGAGAGGGTTACGGCAAAAGCTGGATGCACTTCGTGTACAAAACAGACAGTCTCTTCCGAAGTATCAAGGTTTCAGACATAAACTCATCTGTTACAAAAGGTATTTCATTTTCTTGAACTTACTTGAACTCCAGGATTTTTGTGTGTTCAAAATGCACCATTCAAAGCCACATCATCAATTTTCAACCCTTTCTAACTTCATTTGTTATTTTTCATGCAGTTATTGATTTTTTGAGCTAAATGACCCTGAAATTGAAAAGCCCTACAAATGAACTCTGAAAAGGTTGAAAGTAGGCATGGTATCATCATTTCACCCACATAGCATGTGCTAAAGAGTTGAGAGGGTTACGGCAAAATCTGGATGCACTTCTTGTACAAAACGGACAGTCTCTTTCGAAGTATCATGGTTTCGACACATAAACTCATCTGTTAAAAAAGGCATTTCATTTTCTTGAACTTATTTGAACTCCAGGCTTTTTGTGTGTTCAAAATGCACCATTCAAAGCCACATCATCAATTTTCAACCCTTTCTGACTTCATTTGTTATTTTTCATGCAGTTATTGATTTTTTTGAGCTAAATGACCTTGAAATTGAAAAGCCCTAGAAATGAATTCTGAAAAGGTTGAAAGTTGGCATGGTATCATCATTTCACCCACATAGCATGTGCTAAAGAGTTGAGGGTTACGGCAAAATCTGGAAGCACTTCGTGTACAAAACGGACGGTCTCTTTCGAAGTATCATAGTTTCGGCACATAAACTCATCTGTTACAAAATGCATTTCATTTTCTTGAACTTATTTGAACTCCAAGCTTTTTGTGTGTTCAAAATGCACCATTCAAAGCCACATCATCAATTTTCAACCCCTTTTGACTTCATTTGGTATTTTTCATGCACTTACTATTTTTTTGAGCTAAATGACCCTGAAATTGAAAAGCACTACAAACGAGCTCTGAAAAGGTTGAAAGTTGGCATGGTATCATCATTTCAGCCACATAGCATGTGCTAAAAAGTTGAGAGGGTTACGGAAAAAGCTTGATGCACTTCATGTACGAAACGGATAATCTCTTTCAAAGTATCAGGGTTTCTGACATAAACTTATCTGTTACAAAAAGGCATTTCATTTTCTTGAACTTATTTGAACTGCAGGCTTTTTGTGTGTTCAAAATGCCCCATTCAAAGCCAGATCATCAATTTTCAACCCTTTCTGACTTCATTTGTTATTTTTCATGCAGTTATTGATTTTTTGAGCTAAATGACCCTGAAATTGAAAAGCCCTACAAATAAACTCTGAAAAAGTTGAAAGTAGGCATGGTATCATCATTTCACCCACGTAGCATGTGCTAAAGAGTTGAGAGGGTTACGGCAAAATCTGGATGCACTTCTTGTACAAAACAGACAGTCTCTCTCGAAGTATCATGGTTTCGACACATAAACTCATCTGTTACAAAAGGCATTTCATTTTCTTGAACTTATTTGAACTCCAAGCTTTTTGTGTCTTCAAAATGCACCATTCGAAGCCACATCATCAATTTTCGATCCCTTCTGACTTCATTTGGTATTTTTCATGCAGTTACTAATTTTTTTGAGCTAAATGACCCTGAAATTGAAAAGCACTACAAACGAACTCTGAAAAGGTTGAAAGTTGGCATGGTATCATCATTTCACCCACATAGCATGTGCTAAAAAGTTGAGAGGGTCACGGCAAAAGCTGGATGCACTTCGTGTACAAAACGGAAAGTCTCTTTCGAAATATCAAGGTTTCAGACATAAACTCATCTCTTACAAAAAGGCATTTCATTTTCTTGAACTTATTTGAACTCCAGGCTTTTTGTGTGTTCAAAATGCACCATTCAAGGCCACATCATCAATTTTCAGCCCTTTCTGACTTCATTTGTTATTTTTCATGCAGTTATTGATATTTTTGAGCTAAATGACCCTGAAATTGAAAAGCCCTACAAATGAACTCTGAAAAGTTTGAAAGTTGGCATGGTATCATCATTTCACCCACATAGCAAGTGCTAAAGAGTTGAGAGGGTTACGGCAAAATCTGGATGCACTTCGTGTACAAAACGGACAATCTCTTTTGAAGTATCATGGTTTCGGCACATAAACTCATCTGTTACAAAAGGCATTTCATTTTCTTGAACTTATTTGAACTCCAAGCTTTTTGTGTGTTCAAAATGCACCATTCAAAGCCACATCATCAATTTTCAACCCCTTCTGACTTCATTTGGTATTTTTCATGCAGTTACTAATTTTTTTGAGCTAAATGACCCTGAAATTGAAAAGCCCTACAAATGAACTCTGAAAAAGTTGAAAGTAGGCATGGTATCATCATTTCACCCACATAGCATGTGCTAAAGAGTTGAGAGGGTTACGGCAAAATCTGGATGCACTTCTTGTACAAAACGGACAGTCTCTTTCGAAGTATCATGGTTTCGACACATAAACTCATCTGTTAAAAAAGGCATTTCATTTTCTTGAACTTATTTGAACTCCAGGCTTTTTGTGTGTTCAAAATGCACCATTCAAAGCCACATCATCAATTTTCAACCCTTTCTGACTTCATTTGTTATTTTTCATGCAGTTATTGATTTTTTTGAGCTAAATGACCTTGAAATTGAAAAGCCCTAGAAATGAATTCTGAAAAGGTTGAAAGTTGGCATGGTATCATCATTTCACCCACATAGCATGTGCTAAAGAGTTGAGGGTTACGGCAAAATCTGGAAGCACTTCGTGTACAAAACGGACGGTCTGTTTCGAAGTATCATAGTTTCGGCACATAAACTCATCTGTTACAAAATGCATTTCATTTTCTTGAACTTATTTGAACTCCAAGCTTTTTGTGTGTTCAAAATGCACCATTCAAAGCCACATCATCAATTTTCAACCCCTTCTGACTTCATTTGGTATTTTTCATGCACTTACTATTTTTTTGAGCTAAATGACCCTGAAATTGAAAAGCACTACAAACGAGCTCTGAAAAGGTTGAAAGTTGGCATGGTATCATCATTTCAGCCACCTAGCATGTGCTAAAAAGTTGAGAGGGTTACGGAAAAAGCTTGATGCACTTCATGTACGAAACGGATAATCTCTTTCAAAGTATCAGGGTTTCTGACATAAACTTATCTGTTACAAAAAGGCATTTCATTTTCTTGAACTTATTTGAACTGCAGGCTTTTTGTGTGTTCAAAATGCCCCATTCAAAGCCAGATCATCAATTTTCAACCCTTTCTGACTTCATTTGTTATTTTTCATGCAGTTATTGATTTTTTGAGCTAAATGACCCTGAAATTGAAAAGCCCTACAAATAAACTCTGAAAAAGTTGAAAGTAGGCATGGTATCATCATTTCACCCACATAGCATGTGCTAAAGAGTTGAGAGGGTTACGGCAAAATCTGGATGCACTTCATGTACAAAACGGACAGTCTCTTTCGAAGTATCATGCTTTCGACACATAAACTCATCTGTTACAAAAGGCATTTCATTTTCTTGAACTTATTTGAACTCCAAGCTTTTTGTGTCTTCAAAATGCACCATTCGAAGCCACATCATCAATTTTCGACCCCTTCTGACTTCATTTGGTATTTTTCATGCAGTTACTAATTTTTTTGAGCTAAATGACCCTGAAATTGAAAAGCACTACAAACGAACTCTGAAAAGGTTGAAAGTTGGCATTGTATCATCATTTCACCCACATAGCATGTGCTAAAAAGTTGAGAGGGTTACGGCAAAAGCTGGATGCACTTCGTGTACAAAACGGAAAGTCTCTTTCGAAATATCAAGGTTTCAGACATAAACTCATCTCTTACAAAAAGGCATTTCATTTTCTTGAACTTATTTGAACTCCAGGCTTTTTGTGTGTTCAAAATGCACCATTCAAGGCCACATCATCAATTTTCAGCCCTTTCTGACTTCATTTGTTATTTTTCATGCAGTTATTGATATTTTTGAGCTAAATGACCCTGAAATTGAAAAGCCCTACAAATGAACTCTGAAAAGTTAGAAAGTTGGCATGGTATCATCATTTCACCCACATAGCAAGTGCTAAAGAGTTGAGAGGGTTACGGCAAAATCTGGATGCACTTCGTGTACAAAACGGACAATCTCTTTCGAAGTATCATGGTTTCGGCACATAAACTCATCTGTTACAAAAGGCATTTCATTTTCTTGAACTTATTTGAACTCCAAGCTTTTTGTGTGTTCAAAATGCACCATTCAAAGCCACATCATCAATTTTCAACCCCTTCTGACTTCATTTGGTATTTTTCATGCAGTTACTAATTTTTTTGAGCTAAATGACCCTGAAATTGAAAAGCACTACAAACGAACTCTAAAAAGGTTGAAAGTTGGCATGGTATCATCATTTAACCCACATAGCATGTGCAAAAAAGTTGAGAGGGTTACGGCAAAAGCCGTATGCACTTCATGTACAAAACGGACAATCTCTTTCGAAGTATCAAGGTTTCAGACATAAACTCATCTCTTACAAAAAGGCATTTCATTTTCTTGAACTTATTTGAACTCCAGGCTTTTTGTGTGTTCAAAATGCACCATTCAAGGCCACATCATCAATTTTCAGCCCTTTCTGACTTCATTTGTTATTTTTCATGCAGTTATTGATATTTTTGAGCTAAATGACCCTGAAATTGAAAAGCCCTACAAATGAACTCTGAAAAGTTTGAAAGTTGGCATGGTATCATCATTTCACCCACATAGCAAGTGCTAAAGAGTTGAGAGGGTTACGGCAAAATCTGGATGCACTTCGTGTACAAAACGGACAATCTCTTTTGAAGTATCATGGTTTCGGCACATAAACTCATCTGTTACAAAAGGCATTTCATTTTCTTGAACTTATTTGAACTCCAAGCTTTTTGTGTGTTCAAAATGCACCATTCAAAGCCACATCATCAATTTTCAACCCCTTCTGACTTCATTTGGTATTTTTCATGCAGTTACTAATTTTTTTGAGCTAAATGACCCTGAAATTGAAAAGCCCTACAAATGAACTCTGAAAAAGTTGAAAGTAGGCATGGTATCATCATTTCACCCACATAGCATGTGCTAAAGAGTTGAGGGTTACGGCAAAATCTGGAAGCACTTCGTGTACAAAACGGACAGTCTCTTTCGAAGTATCATAGTTTCGGCACATAAACTCATCTGTTACAAAATGCATTTCATTTTCTTGAACTTATTTGAACTCCAAGCTTTTTGTGTGATCAAAATGCACCATTCAAAGCCACATCATCAATTTTCAACCCCTTCTGACTTCATTTGGTATTTTTCATGCACTTACTATTTTTTTGAGCTAAATGACCCTGAAATTGAAAAGCACTACAAACGAACTCTGAAAAGGTTGAAAGTTGGCATGGTATCATCATTTCAGCCACCTAGCATGTGCTAAAAAGTTGAGAGGGTTACGAAAAAAGCTTGATGCACTTCATGTACAAAACGGATAATCTCTTTCAAAGTATCACGGTTTCTGACATAAACTTATCTGTTACAAAAAGGCATTTCATTTTCTTGAACTTATTTGAACTGCAGGCTTTTTGTGTGTTCAAAATGCCCCATTCAAAGCCAGATCATCAATTTTCAACCCTTTCTGACTTCATTTGTTATTTTTCATGCAGTTATTGATTTTTTGAGCTAAATGAGCCTGAAATTGAAAAGCCCTACAAATGAACTCAGAAAAAGCTGAAAGTAGGCATGGTATCATCATTTCACACACATAGCATGTGCTAAAGAGTTGAGAGGGTTACGGCAAAATCTGGATGCACTTCTTGTACAAAACGGACAGTCTCTTTCGAAGTATCATGGTTTCGACACATAAACTCATCTGTTACAAAAGGAATTTCATTTTCTTGAACTTATTTGAACTCCAAGCTTTTTGTGTCTTCAAAATGCACCATTCGAAGCCACATCATCAATTTTCGACCGCTTCTGACTTCATTTGGTATTTTTCATGCAGTTACTAATTTTTTTGAGCTAAATGACCCTGAAATTGAAAAGCACTACAAACGAACTCTGAAAAGGTTGAAAGTTGGCATGGTATCATCATTTCACCCACATAGCATGTGCTAAAAAGTTGAGAGGGTTACGGCAAAAGCCGGATGCACTTCGTGTACAAAACGGAAAGTCTCTTTCGAAGTCTCAAGGTTTCAGCCATAAACTCATCTCTTACAAAAAGGCATTTCATTTTCCTGAACTTATTCGAACTCCAGGCTTTTTGTGTGTTCAAAATGCACCATTCAAGGCCACATTATCAATTTTCAGCCCTTTCTGACTTCATTTGTTATTTTTCATGCAGTTATTGATATTTTTGAGCTAAATGACCCTGAAATTGAAAAGCCTTACAAATGAACTCTGAAAAGTTTGAAAGTTGGCATGGTATCATCATTTCACCCACATAGCATGTGGTAAAGAGTTGAGAGGGTTACGGCAAAATCTGGATGCACTTCGTGTACAAAACGGACAATCTCTTTCGAAGTATCATGGTTTCGGCACATAAACTCATCTGTTACAAAAGGCATTTCATTTTCTTGAACTTATTTGAACTCCAAGCTTTTTGTGTGTTCAAAATGCACCATTCAAAGCCACATCATCAATTTTCAACCCCTTCTGACTTCATTTGGTATGTTTCATGCAGTTACTAATTTTTTTGAGCTAAATGACCCTGAAATTGAAAAGCACTACAAACGAACTCTGAAAAGGTTGAAAGTTGGCATGGTATCATCATTTAACCCACATAGCATGTGCTAAAAAGTTGAGAGGGTTACGGCAAAAGCTGGATGCACTTCATGTACAAAACGGACAGTCTCTTTCGAAGTATCAAGGTTTCAGACATAAACTCATCTCTTACAAAAAGGCATTTCATTTTCTTGAACATATTTGACCTCCAGGATTTTTGTGTGTTCAAAATGCACCATTCAAAGCCACGTCATCAATTTTCAGCCCTTTCTGACTTCATTTGTTATTTTTCATGCACTTATTGATATTTTTGAGCTAAATGACCCTGAAATTGAAAAGCCCTACAAATGAACTCTGAAAAGTTTGAAAGTTGGCATGGCATCATCATTTAACCCACATAGCATGTGCTAAAAAGTTGAGAGGGTGATGGCAAAAGCTGGATGCACTTCATGTACAAAACGGACAGTCTGTTTCGAAGTATCAAGGTTTCAGGCATAAACTCATCTCTTACAAAAAGGCATTTCATTTTCTTGAACTTATTTGAACTCCAGGCTTTTTGTGTGTTCAAAATGCACCATTCAAAGCCACATCATCAATTTTCAGCCCTTTATGACTTCATTTGTTATTTTTCATGCAGTTATTGATTTTTTGAGCTAAATGGCCCTGAAATTAAGAAGCCCTACAAATGAACTCTGAAAAGTTTGAAAGTTGGCATGGTATCATCATTTCACCCACATAGCATGTGCTAAAGAGTTGAGAGGGTTACGGCAAAATCTGGATGCACTTCGTGTACAAAACGGATAGTCTCTTTCGAAGTATCATGGTTTCGGCACATAAACTCATCTGTTACAAAAGGCATTTCATTTTCTTGAACTTATTTGAACTCCAAGCTTTTTGTGTCTTCAAAATGCACCATTCGAAGCCACATCATCAATTTTCAAGCCCTTCTGACTTCATTTGGTATTTTTCATGCACTTACTAATTTTTTTGAGCTAAATGACCCTGAAATTGAAAAGCACTACAAACGAACTCTGAAAAGGTTGAAAGTTGGCATGGTATCATCATTTAACCCACATAGCATGTGCTAAAAAGTTGAGAGGGTTACGGCAAAAGCTGGATGCACTTCATGTACAAAACGGACAGTCTCTTTCGAAGTATCAAGGTTTCAGACATAAACTCATCTCTTACAAAAAGGCATTTCATTTTCTTGAACTTATTTGAACTCCAGGATTTTTGTGTGTTGAAAATGCACCATTCAAAGCCACGTCATCAATTTTCAGCCCTTTCTGACTTCATTTGTTATTTTTCATGCACTTATTGATATTTTTGAGCTAAATGACCCTGAAATTGAAAAGCCCTACAAATGAACTCTGAAAAGTTTGAAAGTTGGCATGGCATCATCATTTAACCCACATAGCATGTGCTAAAAAGTTGAGAGGGTGATGGCAAAAGCTGGATGCACTTCATGTACAAAACGGACAGTCTGTTTTGAAGTATCAAGGTTTCAGACATAAACTCATCTCTTACAAAAAGGCATTTCATTTTCTTGAACTTATTTGAACTCCAGGCTTTTTGTGTGTTCAAAATGCACCATTCAAAGCCACATCATCAATTTTCAGCCCTTTATGACTTCATTTGTTATTTTTCATGCAGTTATTGATTTTTTGAGCTAAATGACCCTGAAATTAAGAAGCCCTACAAATGAACTCTGAAAAGTTTGAAAGTTGGCATGGTATCATCATTTCACCCACATAGCATGTGCTAAAGAGTTGAGAGGGTTACGGCAAAATCTGGATGCACTTCGTGTACAAAACGGATAGTCTCTTTCGAAGTATCATGGTTTCGGCACATAAACTCATCTGTTACAAAAGGCATTTCATTTTCTTGAACTTATTTGAACTCCAAGCTTTTTGTGTCTTCAAAATGCACCATTCGAAGCCACATCATCAATTTTCAAGCCCTTCTGACTTCATTTGGTATTTTTCATGCACTTACTAATTTTTTGAGCTAAATGACCCTGAAATTGAAAAGCACTACAAACGAACTCTGAAAAGGTTGAAAGTTGGCATGGTATCATCATTTAACCCACATAGCATGTGCTAAAAAGTTCAGAGGGTTACGGCAAAAGCTGGATGCACTTCATGTACAAAACGGACAGTCTCTTTCGAAGTATCAAGGTTTCAGACATAAACTCATCTCTTACAAAAAGGCATTTCATTTTCTTGAACTTATTTGAACTCCAGGATTTTTGTGTGTTGAAAATGCACCATTCAAAGCCACGTCATCAATTTTCAGCCCTTTCTGACTTCATTTGTTATTTTTCATGCACTTATTGATATTTTTGAGCTAAATGACCCTGAAATTGAAAAGCCCTACAAATGAACTCTGAAAAGTTTGAAAGTTGGCATGGCATCATCATTTAACCCACATAGCATGTGCTAAAAAGTTGAGAGGGTGATGGCAAAAGCTGGATGCACTTCATGTACAAAACGGACAGTCTGTTTCGAAGTATCAAGGTTTCACACATAAACTCATCTCTTACAAAAAGGCATTTCATTTTCTTGAACTTATTTGAACTCCAGGCTTTTTGTGTGTTCAAAATGCACCATTCAAAGCCACATCATCAATTTTCAGCCCTTTATGACTTCATTTGTTATTTTTCATGCACTTATTGATTTTTTGAGCTAAATGACCCTGAAATTAAGAAGCCCTACAAATGAACTCTGAAAAGTTTGAAAGTTGGCATGGTATCATCATTTCACCCACATAGCATGTGCTAAAGAGTTGAGAGGGTTACGGCAAAATCTGGATGCACTTCGTGTACAAAACGGATAGTCTCTTTGGAAGTATTATGGTTTCGGCACATAAACTCATCTGTTACAAAAGGCATTTCATTTTCTTGAACTTATTTGAACTCCAAGCTTTTTGTGTCTTCAAAATGCACCATTCGAAGCCACATCATCAATTTTCAACCCCTTCTGACTTCATTTGGTATTTTTCATGCACTTACTAATTTTTTTGAGCTAAATGACCCTGAAATTGAAAAGCACTACAAACGAACTCTGAAAAGGTTGAAAGTTGGCATGGTATCATCATTTAACCCACATAGCATGTGCTAAAAAGTTGAGAGGGGTACGGCAAAAGCTGGATGAACTTGATGTACAAAACGGACAGTCTCTTTCGAAGTATCAAGGTTTCAGACATAAACTCATCTCTTACAAAAAGGCATTTGATTTTCTTGAACTTATTTGAACTCCAGGATTTTTGTGTGTTGAAAATGCACCATTCAAAGCCACGTCATCAATTTTCAGCCCTTTCTGACTTCATTTGTTATTTTTCATGCACTTATTGATATTTTTGAGCTAAATGACCCTGAAATTGAAAAGCCCTACAAATGAACTCTGAAAAGTTTGAAAGTTGGCATGGCATCATCATTTAACCCACATAGCATGTGCTAAAAAGTTGAGAGGGTGATGGCAAAAGCTGGATGCACTTCATGTACAAAACGGACAGTCTGTTTCGAAGTATCAAGGTTTCACACATAAACTCATCTCTTACAAAAAGGCATTTCATTTTCTTGAACTTATTTGAACTCCAGGCTTTTTGTGTGTTCAAAATGCACCATTCAAAGCCACATCATCAATTTTCAGCCCTTTATGACTTCATTTGTTATTTTTCATGCACTTATTGATTTTTTGAGCTAAATGACCCTGAAATTAAGAAGCCCTACAAATGAACTCTGAAAAGTTTGAAAGTTGGCATGGTATCATCATTTCACCCACATAGCATGTGCTAAAGAGTTGAGAGGGTTACGGCAAAATCTGGATGCACTTCGTGTACAAAACGGATAGTCTCTTTGGAAGTATTATGGTTTCGGCACATAAACTCATCTGTTACAAAAGGCATTTCATTTTCTTGAACTTATTTGAACTCCAAGCTTTTTGTGTCTTCAAAATGCACCATTCGAAGCCACATCATCAATTTTCAACCCCTTCTGACTTCATTTGGTATTTTTCATGCACTTACTAATTTTTTTGAGCTAAATGACCCTGAAATTGAAAAGCACTACAAACGAACTCTGAAAAGGTTGAAAGTTGGCATGGTATCATCATTTAACCCACATAGCATGTGCTAAAAAGTTGAGAGGGTTACGGCAAAAGCTGGATGCACTTGATGTACAAAACGGACAGTCTCTTTCGAAGTATCAAGGTTTCAGACATAAACTCATCTCTTACAAAAAGGCATTTCATTTTCTTGAACTTATTTGAACTCCAGGATTTTTGTGTGTTCAAAATGCACCATTCAAAGCCACGTCATCAATTTTCAGCCCTTTCTGACTTCATTTGTTATTTTTCATGCACTTATTGATATTTTTGAGCTAAATGACCCTGAAATTGAAAAGCCCTACAAATGAACTCTGAAAAGTTTGAAAGTTGGCATGGTATCATCATTTAACCCACATAGCATGTGCCAAAAAGTTGAGAGGGTTACGGCAAAAGCTGGATGCACTGCGTGTACAAAACAAACAGTCTCTTTCGAAGTATCATGGTTTCGGCACATAAACTCATCTGTTACAAAAGGCATTTCATTTTCTTGAACTTATTTGAACTCCAGGATTTTTGTGTGTTCAAAATGCACCATTCAAAGCCACGTCATCAATTTTCAGCCCTTTCTGACTTCATTTGTTATTTTTCATGCACTTATTGATAGTTTTGAGCTAAATGACCCTGAAATTGAAAAGCCCTACAAATGAACTCTGAAAAGTTTGAAAGTTGGCATGGTATCATCATTTAACCCACATAGCATGTGCAAAAAAGTTGAGAGGGTTACGGCAAAAGCTGGATGCACTTCATGTACAAAACGGACAGTCTCTTTCGAAGTATCAAGGTTTCAGACATAAACTCATCTCTTACAAAAAGGCATTTCATTTTGTTGAACTTATTTGAACTCCAGGCTTTTTGTGTGTTCAAAATGCACCATTCAAAGCCACATCATCAATTTTCAGCCCTTTCTGACTTCATTTGTTCTTTTTCATGCAGTTATTGATTTTTTTGAGCTAAATGACCCTGAAATTAAGAAGCCCTACAAATGAACTCTGAAAAGTTTGAAAGTTGGCATGGTATCATCATTTCACCCACATAGCATGTGCTAAAGTGTTGAGAGGGTTACGGCAAAATCTGGATGCACTTCGTGTACAAAACGGACAGTCTCTTTCGAAGTATCATGGTTTCGGCACATAAAGTCATCTGTTACAAAAGGCATTTCATTTTCTTGAACTTATTTGAACTCCAAGCTTTTTGTGTCTTCAAAATGCACCATTCGAAGCCACATCATCAATTTTCAACCCCTTCTGACTTCATTTGGTATTTTTCATGGACTTACTAATATTTTTTGAGCTAAATGACCCTGAAATTTAAAAGCACTACAAATGAACTCTGAAAAGGTTGAAAGTTGGCATGGTATCATCATTTAACCCACATAGCATGTGCTAAAAGTTGAGAGGGTTACGGCAAAAGCTGGATGCACTTCGTGTACAAAACGGACAGTCTCTTTCGAAGTATCAAGGTTTCAGACATAAACTCATCTCTTACAAAAAGGCATTTCATTTTCTTGAACTTATTTGAACTCCAGGCTTTTTGTGTGTTCAAAATGCACCATTCAAAGCCACATCATCAATTTTCAGCCCTTTCTGACTTCATTTGTTCTTTTTCATGCAGTTATTGATTTTTTTGAGCTAAATGACCCTGAAATTGAAAAGCACTACAAACGAACTCTGAAAAGGTTGAAAGTTGGCATGGTATCATCATTTAACCCACATAGCATGTGCTAAAAAGTTGAGAGGGTTACGGCAAAAGCTGGATGCACTTGATGTACAAAACGGACAGTCTCTTTCGAAGTATCAAGGTTTCAGACATAAACTCATCTCTTACAAAAAGGCATTTCATTTTCTTGAACTTATTTGAACTCCAGGATTTTTGTGTGTTCAAAATGCACCATTCAAAGCCACGTCATCAATTTTCAGCCCTTTCTGACTTCATTTGTTATTTTTCATGCACTTATTGATATTTTTGAGCTAAATGACCCTGAAATTGAAAAGCCCTACAAATGAACTCTGAAAAGTTTGAAAGTTGGCATGGTATCATCATTTAACCCCCATAGCATGTGCCAAAAAGTTGAGAGGGTTACGGCAAAAGCTGGATGCACTTCGTGTACAAAACGGACAGTCTCTTTCGAAGTATCAAGGTTTCAGACATAAACTCATCTCTTACAAAAAGGCATTTCATTTTCTTGAACTTATTTGAACTCCAGGCTTTTTGTGTGTTCAAAATGCACCATTCAAAGCCACATCATCAATTTTCAGCCCTTTCTGACTTCATTTGTTCTTTTTCATGCAGTTATTGATTTTTTTGAGCTAAATGACCCTGAAATTGAAAAGCACTACAAACGAACTCTGAAAAGGTTGAAAGTTGGCATGGTATCATCATTTAACCCACATAGCATGTGCTAAAAAGTTGAGAGGGTTACGGCAAAAGCTGGATGCACTTGATGTACAAAACGGACAGTCTCTTTCGAAGTATCAAGGTTTCAGACATAAACTCATCTCTTACAAAAAGGCATTTCATTTTCTTGAACTTATTTGAACTCCAGGATTTTTGTGTGTTCAAAATGCACCATTCAAAGCCACGTCATCAATTTTCAGCCCTTTCTGACTTCATTTGTTATTTTTCATGCACTTATTGATATTTTTGAGCTAAATGACCCTGAAATTGAAAAGCCCTACAAATGAACTCTGAAAAGTTTGAAAGTTGGCATGGTATCATCATTTAACCCACATAGCATGTGCCAAAAAGTTGAGAGGGTTACGGCAAAAGCTGGATGCACTGCGTGTACAAAACGAACAGTCTCTTTCGAAGTATCATGGTTTCGGCACATAAACTCATCTGTTACAAAAGGCATTTCATTTTCTTGAACTTATTTGAACTCCAGGATTTTTGTGTGTTCAAAATGCACCATTCAAAGCCACGTCATCAATTTTCAGCCCTTTCTGACTTCATTTGTTATTTTTCATGCACTTATTGATAGTTTTGAGCTAAATGACCCTGAAATTGAAAAGCCCTACAAATGAACTCTGAAAAGTTTGAAAGTTGGCATGGTATCATCATTTAACCCACATAGCATGTGCAAAAAAGTTGAGAGGGTTACGGCAAAAGCTGGATGCACTTCATGTACAAAACGGACAGTCTCTTTCGAAGTATCAAGGTTTCAGACATAAACTCATCTCTTACAAAAAGGCATTTCATTTTGTTGAACTTATTTGAACTCCAGGCTTTTTGTGTGTTCAAAATGCACCATTCAAAGCCACATCATCAATTTTCAGCCCTTTCTGACTTCATTTGTTCTTTTTCATGCAGTTATTGATTTTTTTGAGCTAAATGACCCTGAAATTAAGAAGCCCTACAAATGAACTCTGAAAAGTTTGAAAGTTGGCATGGTATCATCATTTCACCCACATAGCATGTGCTAAAGTGTTGAGAGGGTTACGGCAAAATCTGGATGCACTTCGTGTACAAAACGGACAGTCTCTTTCGAAGTATCATGGTTTCGGCACATAAAGTCATCTGTTACAAAAGGCATTTCATTTTCTTGAACTTATTTGAACTCCAAGCTTTTTGTGTCTTCAAAATGCACCATTCGAAGCCACATCATCAATTTTCAACCCCTTCTGACTTCATTTGGTATTTTTCATGGACTTACTAATATTTTTTGAGCTAAATGACCCTGAAATTTAAAAGCACTACAAATGAACTCTGAAAAGGTTGAAAGTTGGCATGGTATCATCATTTAACCCACATAGCATGTGCTAAAAGTTGAGAGGGTTACGGCAAAAGCTGGATGCACTTCGTGTACAAAACGGACAGTCTCTTTCGAAGTATCAAGGTTTCAGACATAAACTCATCTCTTACAAAAAGGCATTTCATTTTCTTGAACTTATTTGAACTCCAGGCTTTTTGTGTGTTCAAAATGCACCATTCAAAGCCACATCATCAATTTTCAGCCCTTTCTGACTTCATTTGTTCTTTTTCATGCAGTTATTGATTTTTTTGAGCTAAATGACCCTGAAATTGAAAAGCACTACAAACGAACTCTGAAAAGGTTGAAAGTTGGCATGGTATCATCATTTAACCCACATAGCATGTGCTAAAAAGTTGAGAGGGTTACGGCAAAAGCTGGATGCACTTGATGTACAAAACGGACAGTCTCTTTCGAAGTATCAAGGTTTCAGACATAAACTCATCTCTTACAAAAAGGCATTTCATTTTCTTGAACTTATTTGAACTCCAGGATTTTTGTGTGTTCAAAATGCACCATTCAAAGCCACGTCATCAATTTTCAGCCCTTTCTGACTTCATTTGTTATTTTTCATGCACTTATTGATATTTTTGAGCTAAATGACCCTGAAATTGAAAAGCCCTACAAATGAACTCTGAAAAGTTTGAAAGTTGGCATGGTATCATCATTTAACCCCCATAGCATGTGCCAAAAAGTTGAGAGGGTTACGGCAAAAGCTGGATGCACTTCGTGTACAAAACGGACAGTCTCTTTCGAAGTATCAAGGTTTCAGACATAAACTCATCTCTTACAAAAAGGCATTTCATTTTCTTGAACTTATTTGAACTCCAGGCTTTTTGTGTGTTCAAAATGCACCATTCAAAGCCACATCATCAATTTTCAGCCCTTTCTGACTTCATTTGTTCTTTTTCATGCAGTTATTGATTTTTTTGAGCTAAATGACCCTGAAATTGAAAAGCACTACAAACGAACTCTGAAAAGGTTGAAAGTTGGCATGGTATCATCATTTAACCCACATAGCATGTGCTAAAAAGTTGAGAGGGTTACGGCAAAAGCTGGATGCACTTGATGTACAAAACGGACAGTCTCTTTCGAAGTATCAAGGTTTCAGACATAAACTCATCTCTTACAAAAAGGCATTTCATTTTCTTGAACTTATTTGAACTCCAGGATTTTTGTGTGTTCAAAATGCACCATTCAAAGCCACGTCATCAATTTTCAGCCCTTTCTGACTTCATTTGTTATTTTTCATGCACTTATTGATATTTTTGAGCTAAATGACCCTGAAATTGAAAAGCCCTACAAATGAACTCTGAAAAGTTTGAAAGTTGGCATGGTATCATCATTTAACCCACATAGCATGTGCCAAAAAGTTGAGAGGGTTACGGCAAAAGCTGGATGCACTGCGTGTACAAAACGAACAGTCTCTTTCGAAGTATCATGGTTTCGGCACATAAACTCATCTGTTACAAAAGGCATTTCATTTTCTTGAACTTATTTGAACTCCAGGATTTTTGTGTGTTCAAAATGCACCATTCAAAGCCACGTCATCAATTTTCAGCCCTTTCTGACTTCATTTGTTATTTTTCATGCACTTATTGATAGTTTTGAGCTAAATGACCCTGAAATTGAAAAGCCCTACAAATGAACTCTGAAAAGTTTGAAAGTTGGCATGGTATCATCATTTAACCCACATAGCATGTGCAAAAAAGTTGAGAGGGTTACGGCAAAAGCTGGATGCACTTCATGTACAAAACGGACAGTCTCTTTCGAAGTATCAAGGTTTCAGACATAAACTCATCTCTTACAAAAAGGCATTTCATTTTGTTGAACTTATTTGAACTCCAGGCTTTTTGTGTGTTCAAAATGCACCATTCAAAGCCACATCATCAATTTTCAGCCCTTTCTGACTTCATTTGTTCTTTTTCATGCAGTTATTGATTTTTTTGAGCTAAATGACGCTGAAATTAAGAAGCCCTACAAATGAACTCTGAAAAGTTTGAAAGTTGGCATGGTATCATCATTTCACCCACATAGCATGTGCTAAAGTGTTGAGAGGGTTACGGCAAAATCTGGATGCACTTCGTGTACAAAACGGACAGTCTCTTTCGAAGTATCATGGTTTCGGCACATAAAGTCATCTGTTACAAAAGGCATTTCATTTTCTTGAACTTATTTGAACTCCAAGCTTTTTGTGTCTTCAAAATGCACCATTCGAAGCCACATCATCAATTTTCAACCCCTTCTGACTTCATTTGGTATTTTTCATGGACTTACTAATATTTTTTGAGCTAAATGACCCTGAAATTTAAAAGCACTACAAATGAACTCTGAAAAGGTTGAAAGTTGGCATGGTATCATCATTTAACCCACATATCATGTGCTAAAAGTTGAGAGGGTTACGGCAAAAGCTGGATGCACTTCGTGTACAAAACGGACAGTCTCTTTCGAAGTATCAAGGTTTCAGACATAAACTCATCTCTTACAAAAAGGCATTTCATTTTCTTGAACTTATTTGAACTCCAGGCTTTTTGTGTGTTCAAAATGCACCATTCAAAGCCACATCATCAATTTTCAGCCCTTTCTGACTTCATTTGTTCTTTTTCATGCAGTTATTGATTTTTTTGAGCTAAATGACCCTGAAATTAAGAAGCCCTACAAACGAACTCTGAAAAGGTTGAAAGTTGGCATGGTATCATCATTTAACCCACATAGCATGTGCTAAAAAGTTGAGAGGGTTACAACAAAAGCTGGATGCACTTGATGTACAAAACGGACAGTCTCTTTCGAAGTATCATGGTTTCGGCACATAAACTCATCTGTTACAAAAGGCATTTCATTTTCTTGAACTTATTTGAACTCCAAGCTTTTTGTGTGGTCAAAATGCACCATTCAAAGCCACGTCATCAATTTTCAGCCCTTTCTGACTTCATTTGTTATTTTTCATGCACTTATTGATATTTTTGAGCTAAATGACCCTGAAATTGAAAAGCCCTACAAATGAACTCTGAAAAGTTTGAAAGTTGGCATGGTATCATCATTTAACCCCCATAGCATGTGCCAAAAAGTTGAGAGGGTTACGGCAAAAGCTGGATGCACTTCGTGTACAAAACGGACAGTCTCTTTCGAAGTATCAAGGTTTCAGACATAAACTCATCTCTTACAAAAAGGCATTTCATTTTCTTGAACTTATTTGAACTCCAGGCTTTTTGTGTGTTCAAAATGCACCATTCAAAGCCACATCATCAATTTTCAGCCCTTTCTGACTTCATTTGTTCTTTTTCATGCAGTTATTGATTTTTTTGAGCTAAATGACCCTGAAATTGAAAAGCACTACAAACGAACTCTGAAAAGGTTGAAAGTTGGCATGGTATCATCATTTAACCCACATAGCATGTGCTAAAAAGTTGAGAGGGTTACGGCAAAAGCTGGATGCACTTGATGTACAAAACGGACAGTCTCTTTCGAAGTATCAAGGTTTCAGACATAAACTCATCTCTTACAAAAAGGCATTTCATTTTCTTGAACTTATTTGAACTCCAGGATTTTTGTGTGTTCAAAATGCACCATTCAAAGCCACGTCATCAATTTTCAGCCCTTTCTGACTTCATTTGTTATTTTTCATGCACTTATTGATATTTTTGAGCTAAATGACCCTGAAATTGAAAAGCCCTACAAATGAACTCTGAAAAGTTTGAAAGTTGGCATGGTATCATCATTTAACCCACATAGCATGTGCCAAAAAGTTGAGAGGGTTACGGCAAAAGCTGGATGCACTGCGTGTACAAAACGAACAGTCTCTTTCGAAGTATCATGGTTTCGGCACATAAACTCATCTGTTACAAAAGGCATTTCATTTTCTTGAACTTATTTGAACTCCAGGATTTTTGTGTGTTCAAAATGCACCATTCAAAGCCACGTCATCAATTTTCAGCCCTTTCTGACTTCATTTGTTATTTTTCATGCACTTATTGATAGTTTTGAGCTAAATGACCCTGAAATTGAAAAGCCCTACAAATGAACTCTGAAAAGTTTGAAAGTTGGCATGGTATCATCATTTAACCCACATAGCATGTGCAAAAAAGTTGAGAGGGTTACGGCAAAAGCTGGATGCACTTCATGTACAAAACGGACAGTCTCTTTCGAAGTATCAAGGTTTCAGACATAAACTCATCTCTTACAAAAAGGCATTTCATTTTGTTGAACTTATTTGAACTCCAGGCTTTTTGTGTGTTCAAAATGCACCATTCAAAGCCACATCATCAATTTTCAGCCCTTTCTGACTTCATTTGTTCTTTTTCATGCAGTTATTGATTTTTTTGAGCTAAATGACCCTGAAATTAAGAAGCCCTACAAATGAACTCTGAAAAGTTTGAAAGTTGGCATGGTATCATCATTTCACCCACATAGCATGTGCTAAAGTGTTGAGAGGGTTACGGCAAAATCTGGATGCACTTCGTGTACAAAACGGACAGTCTCTTTCGAAGTATCATGGTTTCGGCACATAAAGTCATCTGTTACAAAAGGCATTTCATTTTCTTGAACTTATTTGAACTCCAAGCTTTTTGTGTCTTCAAAATGCACCATTCGAAGCCACATCATCAATTTTCAACCCCTTCTGACTTCATTTGGTATTTTTCATGGACTTACTAATATTTTTTGAGCTAAATGACCCTGAAATTTAAAAGCACTACAAATGAACTCTGAAAAGGTTGAAAGTTGGCATGGTATCATCATTTAACCCACATATCATGTGCTAAAAGTTGAGAGGGTTACGGCAAAACCTGGATGCACTTCGTGTACAAAACGGACAGTCTCTTTCGAAGTATCAAGGTTTCAGACATAAACTCATCTCTTACAAAAAGGCATTTCATTTTCTTGAACTTATTTGAACTCCAGGCTTTTTGTGTGTTCAAAATGCACCATTCAAAGCCACATCATCAATTTTCAGCCCTTTCTGACTTCATTTGTTCTTTTTCATGCAGTTATTGATTTTTTTGAGCTAAATGACCCTGAAATTAAGAAGCCCTACAAATGAACTCTGCAAAGTTTGAAAGTTGGCATGGTATCATCATTTCACCCACATAGCATGTGCTAAAGAGTTGAGAGGGTTACAACAAAATCTGGATGCACTTCGTGTACAAAACGGACAGTCTCTTTCGAAGTATCATGGTTTCGGCACATAAACTCATCTGTTACAAAAGGCATTTCATTTTCTTGAACTTATTTGAACTCCAAGCTTTTTGTGTGGTCAAAATGCACCATTCAAAGCCACATCATCAATTTTCAACCCCTTCTGACTTCATTTGGTATTTTTCATGCACTTACCAATTTTTTTTAGCTAAATGACCCTGAAATTTTAAAGCACTACAAACAAACTCTGAAAAGGTTGAAAGTTGGCATGGTATCATCATTTAACCCACATAGCATCTGCTAAAAACTTGAGAGGGTTACGGCAAAAGATGGATGCACTTCGTGTACAAAACGGACAGTCTCTTCCGAAGTATCAAGGTTTCAGAGATAAACTCATCTGTTACAAAAGGCATTTCATTTTCTTGAACTTACTTGAACTCCAGGATTTTTGTGTGTTCAAAATGCACCATTCAAATTCACATCATGAATTTTCAACCCTTTCTGACTTCATTTGTTATTTTTCATGCAGTTATTGATTTTTTTGACCTAAATGACCCTGAAATTGAAAAGCCCTACAAATGAATTCTGAAAAGGTTGAAAGTTGGCATGGTATCATCATTTCACCCACATAGCATGTGCTAAAGAGTTGAGAGGGTTACGGCAAAATCTGGATGCACTTCGTGTACAAAATGGACAGTCTCTTTCGAACTATCATGGTTTCGGCACATAAACTCATCTGTTACAAAAGGCATTTCATTTTCTTGAACTTATTTGAACTCCAAGATTTTTGTGTGTTGAAAATGCACCATTCAAAGCCACATCATCAATTTTCATCCCCTTCTGACTTCATTTGGTATTTTTCATGCACTTACTATTTTTTTGAGCTAAATGACCCTGAAATTGAAAAGCACTAGAAACGAACTCTGAAAAGGTTGAAAGTTGGCATGGTATCATCATTTCAGCCACCTAGCATGTGCTAAAAAGTTGAGTGGGTTACGGCAAAAGCTTGATGCACTTCATGAACAAAACGGACAATATCTTTCGAAGTATCAAGGTTTTTGACATAAACTTATCTGTTACAAAAAGGCATTTCATTTTCTTGAACTTATTTGAACTCCAAGCTTTTTGTGTCTTCAAAATGCACCATTCAAAGCCACATCATCAATTTTCAACCCTTTCTGACTTCATTTGTTATTTTTCATGCACTTATTGATATTTTTGAGCTAAATGACCCTGAAATTGAAAAGCCCTACAAATGAACTCTGAAAAGTTTGAAAGTTGGCATGGTATCATCATTTAACCCACATAGCATGTGCTAAAAAGTTGAGAGGGTTACGGCAAAAGATGGATGCACTTCATGTACAAAACGGACAGTCTCTTTCGAAGTATCAAGGTTTCAGACATAAACTCATCTCTTACAAAAAGGCATTTCATTTTCTTGAACTTATTTGAACTCCAGGCTTTTTGTGTGTTCAAAATGCACCAATCAAAGCCACATCATCAATTTTCAGCCCTTTCTGACTTCATTTATTCTTTTTCATGCAGTTATTGATTTTTTTGAGCTAAATGACCCTGAAATTAAGAAGCCCTACAAATGAACTCTGAAAATTTTGAAAGTTGGCATGGTATCATCACTTCTTCCACATAGCATGTGCTAAAGAGTTGAGAGGGTTACGGCAAAATCTGGATGCACTTCGTGTACAAAACGGACAGTCTCTTTCGAAGTATCATGGTTTCGGCACATAAACTCATCTGTTACAAAAGGCATTTCATTTTCTTGAACTTATTTGAACTCCAAGCTTTTTGTGTGGTCAAAATGCACCATTCAAAGCCACATCATCAATTTTCAACCCCTTCTGACTTCATTTGGTATTTTTCATGCACTTACCAATTTTTTTTAGCTAAATGACCCTGAAATTTTAAAGCACTACAAACAAACTCTGAAAAGGTTGAAAGTTGGCATGGTATCATCATTTAACCCACATAGCATCTGCTAAAAACTTGAGAGGGTTACGGCAAAAGCTGGATGCACTTCGTGTACAAAACGGACAGTCTCTTCCGAAGTATCAAGGTTTCAGACATAAACTCATCTGTTACAAAAGGCATTTCATTTTGTTGAACTTACTTGAACTCCAGGATTTTTGTGTGTTCAAAATGCACCATTCAAAGCCACATCATCAATTTTCAACCCTTTCTGACTTCATTTGTTATTTTTCATGCAGTTATTGATTTTTTTGAGCTAAATGACCCTGAAATTGAAAAGCCCTACAAATGAATTCTGAAAAGGTTGAAAGTTGGCATGGTATCATCATTTCACCCACATAGCATGTGCTAAAGAGTTGAGAGGGTTACGGCAAAATCTGGATGCACTTCGTGTACAAAACGGACAGTCTCTTTCGAACTATCATGGTTTTGGCACATAAACTCATCTGTTACAAAAGGCATTTCATTTTCTTGAACTTATTTGAACTCCAAGCTTTTTGTGTGTTCAAAATGCACCATTCAAAGCCACATCATCAATTTTCAACCCCTTCTGACTTCATTTGGTAATTTTCATGCACTTACTATTTTTTTGAGCTAAATGACCCTGAAATTGAAAAGCACTACAAACGAACTCTGAAAAGGTTGAAAGTTGGCATGGTATCATCATTTCAGCCACCTAGCATGTGCTAAAAAGTTGAGAGGGTACGGCAAAAGCTTGATGCACTTCATGTACAAAACGGACAATATCTTTCGAAGTATCAGGGTTTCTGACATAAACTTATCTGTTACAAAAAGGCATTTCATTGTCTTGAACTTATTTGAACTGCAGGCTTTTTGTGTGTTCAAAATGCACCATTCAAAGCCACATCATCAATTTTCAACCCTTTCTGACTTCATTTGTTATTTTTCATGCAGTAATTGATTTTTTGAGCTAAATGACCCTGAAATTGGAAAGCCCTACAAATGAACTCTGAAAAAGTTGAGAGTAGGCATGGTATCATCATTTCACCCACATAGCATGTGCGAAAGAGTTGAGAGGGTTACGGAAAAATCTGGATGCAGTTCTTGTACAAAACGGACAGTCTCTTTCAAAGTATCATGGTTTCGGCACATAAACTCATCTGTTACAAAAGGCATTTCATTTTCTTGAACTTATTTGAACTCCAAGCTTTTTGTGTCTTCAAAATGCACCATTCGAAGCCACATCAGCAATTTTCGACCCCTTCTGACTTCATTTGGTATTTTTCATGCAGTTACCAATTTTTTTTAGCTAAATGACCCTGAAATTTTAAAACACTACAAACAAACCCTAAAAAGGTTGAAAGTTGGCATGGTATCATCATTTAACCCACATAGCATCTGCTAAAAACTTGAGAGGGTTACGGCAAAAGCTGGATGCACTTCGTGTACAAAACGGACAGTCTCTTTCGAAGTATCAAGGTTTCAGACATAAACTCATCTGTTACAAAAGGCATTTCATTTTCTTGAACTTACTTGAACTCCAGGATTTTTGTGTGTTCAAAATGCACCATTCAAAGCCACATCATCAATTTTCAACCCTTTTTGACTTCATTTGTTATTTTTCATGCAGTTATTGATTTTTTGAGCTAAATGACCCTGAAATTGAAAATCCCTACAAATGAACTCTGAAAAAGTTGAAGGTAAGCATGGTATCATCATTTCACCCACATAGCATCTGCTAAAGAGTGAGAGGGTTACGGCAAAATCTGGATGCACTTCTTGTACAAAACGGACAGTCTCTTTCGAAGTATCATAGTTTCGACACATAAACTCATATGTTAAAAAAGGCATTTCATTTTCTTGAACTTATTTGAACTCCAGGCTTTTTGTGTTTTCAAAAAGCACCATTCAAAGCCACATCATCAATTTTCAACCCTTTCTAACTTCATTTGTTATTTTTCATGCAGTTATTGATTTTTTTGAGCTAAATGACCTTGAAATTGAAAAGCCCTACAAATGAATTCTGAAAAGGTTGAAAGTTGGCATGGTATCATCATTTGACCCACATAGCATGTGCTAAAGAGTTGAGGGTTACGGCAAAATCTAGATGCACTTCGTGTACAAAACGGACAGTCTCTTCCGAAGTATCATAGTTTTGGCACATAAACTCATCTGTTACAAAATGCATTTCATTTTCTTTAACTTATTTGAACTCCAAGATTTTTGTGTGTTCAAAATGCACCATTCAAAGCCACATCATCAATTTTCAACCCCTTCTGACTTCATTTGGTATTTTTCATGCACTTACTATTTTTTTGAGCTAAATGACCCTGAAATTGAAAAGCACTACAAACGAACTCTGAAAAGGTTGAAAGTTGGCATGGTATCATCATTTCAGCCACCTAGCACATGCTAAAAAGTTGAGAGGGTTACGGCAAAAGCTTGATGCACTTCATGTACAAAACAGATAATCTCTTTCAAAGTATCAGGGTTTCTGACATAAACTTATCTGTTACAAAAAGGCATTTCATTTTCTTGAACTTATTTGAACTGCAGGCTTTTTGTGTGTTCAAAATGCACCATTCAAAGCCACATCATCAATTTTCAACCCTTTCTGACTTCATTTGTTATTTTTCATGCAGTTATTGATTTTTTGAGCTAAATGACCCTGAAATTGAAAAGCCCTACAAATGAACTCTGAAAAAGTTGAAAGTGGGCATGGTATCATCATTTAACCCACATAGCATATGCTAAAAACTTGAGAGGGTTACGGAAAAAGCTGGATGCACTTCGTGTACAAAACGGACAGTCTCTTCCGAAGTATCAAGGTTTCAGACATAAACTCATCTGTTACAAAAGGCATTTCATTTTCTTGAACTTATTTGAACTCCAGGATTTTTGTGTGTTCAAAATGCACCATTGGAAACCACATCATCAATTTTCAACCCCTTCTGACTTCATTTGGTATTTTTCATGCACTTACTAATTTTTTTGAGCTAAATGACCCTGAAATTGAAAAGCACTACAAACGAACTCTGAAAAGCTTGAAAGTTGGCATGGTATCATCATTTAACCCACATAGCATGTGCTAAAAAATTGAGACGGGTACGGCAAAAGCTGGATGCACTTCATGTACAAAACGGACAGTCTCTTTCGAAGTATCAAGGTTTCAGACATGAACTCATCTCTTACAAAAAGGCATTTCATTTTCTAGAACTTACTTGAACTCCAGTATTTTTGTGTGTTCAAAATGCACCATTCAAAGCCACATCATCAATTTTCAACCCTTTCTGACTTCATTTGTTATTTTTCATGCAGTTATTGATTTTTTTGAGCTAAATGACCCTGCAATTGAAAAACCCTACAAATGAACTCTGAAACGGTTGAAAGTTGGCATGGTATCATCATTTCACCCACATAGCATATGCTAAAAACTTGAGAGGGTTACGGCAAAAGCTGGATGCACTTCGTGTACAAAACAGACAGTCTCTTCCGAAGTATCAAGGTTTCAGACATAAACTCATCTGTTACAAAAGGCATTTCATTTTCTTGAACTTATTTGAACTCCAGGATTTTTGTGTGTTCAAAATGCACCATTCGAAACCACATCATCAATTTTCAACCCCTTCTGAGTTCATTTGGTATTTTTCATGCACTTACTAATTTTTTTGAGCTAAATGACCCTGAAATTGAAAAGCACTACAAACGAACTCTGAAAAGGTTGAAAGTTGGCATGGTATCATCATTTGACCCACATAGCATGTGCTAAAAAATTGAGATGGGTACGGCAAAAGCTGGATGCACTTCATGTACAAAACGGACAGTCTCTTTCGAAGTATCAAGGTTTCAGACATAAACTCATCTCTTACAAAAAGGCATTTCATTTTCTTGAACTTATTTGAACTCCAGGATTTTGGTGTGTTGAAAATGCACCATTCAAAGCCACATCATCTATTTTCAGCCCTTTCTGACTTCATTTGTTATTTTTCATGCAGTTATTGATATTTTTGAGCTAAATGACCCTGAAATTGAAAAGCCCTACAAATGAACTCTGAAAAGTTTGAAAGTTGGCATGGTATCATCATTTCACCCACATAGCATGTGCTAAAGAGTTGAGAGGGTTACGGCAAAATCTGGATGCACTTCGTGTACAAAACGGACAATCTCTTTCGAAGTATCATGGTTTCGGCACATGAACTCATCTGTTACAAAAACGCATTTCATTTTCTTGAACTTATTTGAACTCAAAGCTTTTTGTCTCTTCAAAATGCACCATTCAAAGCCACATCATCAATTTTCAACCCCTTCTGACTTGATTTGGTATTTTTCATGCACTTACTAATTTTTTTAGCTAAATGACCCTGAAATTGAAAATCACTACAAACGAACTCTGAAAAGGTTGAAAGTTGGCATGGTATCATCATTTAACCCGCATAGCATCTGCTAAAAACTTGAGAGGGTTACGGCAAAATCTGGATGCACTTCGTGTATAAAACAGACAGTCTCTTCCGAAGTATCAAGGTTTCAGACATAAACTCATCTGTTACAAAAGGCATTTCATTTTCTTGAACTTATTTGAACTCCAGGATTTTTTTGTGTTCAAAATGCACCATTCAAATCCACATCATCAATTTTCAACCCTTTCTGACTTCATTTGTTATTTTTCATGCAGTTATTGATTTTTTTGAGCTAAATGACCCTGAAATTGAAAAGCACTAAAACGAACTCTGAAAAGGTTGAAAGTTGGCATGGTATCATCATTTCAGGCACATAGCATGTGCTAAAAAGTTGAGAGGTTTACGACAAAAGCTGGATGCACTTCGTGTACAAAACAGACAGTCTCTTTCGAAGTTTCATAGTTTCGGCACATAAACTCATCTGTTACAAAATGCATTTCATTTTCTTGAACTTATTTGAACTCCAAGCATTTTGTGTGTTCAAAATGCACCATTCAAAGCCACATCATCAATTTTCAACCCCTTCTGACCTCATTTGGTATTTTTCATGCACTTACTATTGAGCTAAATGACCCTGAAATTGAAAAGCATTATAAACGAACTCTGAAAAGGTTGAAAGTTGGCATGGTATCATCATTTCAGCCACCTAGCATGTGCTAAAAGGTTGAGAGGGTTACGACAAAAGCTTGATGCACTTCATGTACAAAACAGATAATCTCTTTCAAAGTATCAGGGTTTCTGACATAAACTTATCTGTTACAAAAAGGCATTTCATTTTCTTGAACTTATTTGAACTGCAGGCTTTTTGTGTGTTCAAAATGCACCATTCAAAGCCACATCATCAATTTTCAACCCTTTCTGACTTCATTTGTTATTTTTCATGCAGTTATTGATTTTTTGAGCTAAATGACCCTGAAATTGAAAAGCCCTACAAATGAACTCTGAAAAAGTTGAAAGTAAGCATGTTATCATCATTTAACCCACATAGCACATGCTAAAAAGTTGAGAGGGTCACGGCAAAAGCTGGATGCACTTCGTGTACAAAACGGACAGTCTCTTGCGAAGTATCAAGGTTTCAGACATAAACTCATGTGTTACAAAAGGCATTTCATTTTCTTGAACTTATTTGAACTCCAGGATTTTTGTGTGTTCAAAATGCACCATTCGAAGCCACATCATCAATTTTCAACCCCTTCTGACTTCATTTGGTATTTTTCATGCACTTACTAATTTTTTTGAGCTAAATGACCCTGAAATTGGAAAGCACTACAAATGAACTCTGAAAAGGTTGAAAGTTGGCATGGTATCATCATTTAACCCACATAGCATGTGCTAAAAAGTTGAGACGGTTACGGCAAAAGCTGGATGCACTTCATGTACAAAACGGACAGTCTCTTTCGAAGTATCAAGGTTTCAGACATAAATTCATCTCTTACAAAAAGGCATTTCATTTTCTTGAACTTATTTGAACTCTAGGATTTTTGTGTGTTGAAAATGCACCATTCAAAGCCACATTATCAATTTTCAGCCCTTTCTGACTTCATTTGTTATTTTTCATGCAGTTATTGATATTTTTGAGCTAAATGACCCTGAAATTGAAAAGCCCTACAAATGAACTCTGAAAAGTTTGAAAGTTGGCATGGTATCATCATTTCACCCACATAGCATGTGCAAAAGAGTTGAGAGGGTTACGGCCAAATCTGGATGCACTTCGTGTACAAAACGGACAATCTCTTTCGAAGTATCATGGTTTCGGCACATAAACTCATCTGTTACAAAAGGCATTTCATTTTCTTGAACTTATTTGAACTCAAAGCTTTTTGTGTGTTCAAAATGCACCATTCAAAGCCACATCATCAATTTTCAACCCCTTCTGACTTGATTTGGTACTTTTCATGCACTTACTAATTTTTTTAGCTAAATGACCCTGAAATTCAAAATCACTACAAGCGAACTCTGAAAAGGTTGAAAGTTGGCATGGTATTATCATTTAACCCACATAGCATCTGCTAAAAACTTGAGAGGGTTACGGCAAAATCTGGATGCACTTCGTGTACAAAACGGACAGTCTCTTCCGAAGTATCAAGGTTTCAGACATAAACTCATCTGTTACAAAAGGCATTTCATTTTCTTGAACTTATTTGAACTCCAGGATTTTTTTGTGTTCAAAATGCACCATTAAAATCCAAATCATCAATTTTCAACCCTTTCTGACTTCATTTGTTATTTTTCATGCAGTTATTGATTTTTTTGAGCTAAATGACCCTGAAATTGAAAAATACTAAAACGAACTCTGAAAAGGTTGAAAGTTGGCATGGTATCATCATTTGAGCCACATAGCATGTGCTAAAAAGTTGAGAGGTTTACGACAAAAGCTGGATGCACTTCGTGTACAAAACAGACAGTCTCTTTCGAAGTATCATAGTTTCGGCACATAAACTCATCTGTTACAAAATGCATTTCATTTTCTTGAACTTATTTGAACTCCAAGCATTTTGTGTGTTCAAAATGCACCATTCAAAGCCACATCATCAAATTTCAACCCCTTCTGACTTCATTTGGTATTTTTCATGCACTTACTATTTTTTGAGCTAAATGACCCTGAAATTGAAAAGCACTACAAACGAACTCTGAAAAGGTTGAAAGTTGGCATGGTATCATCATTTCAGCCACCTAGCATGTGCTAAAAAGTTGAGAGGGTTACGGCAAAAGCTTGATGCACTTCATGTACAAAACAGATAATCTCTTTCAAAGTATCAGGGTTTCTGACATAAACTTATCTGTTACAAAAAGGCATTTCATTTTCTTGAACTTATTTGAACTGCAGGCTTTTTGTGTGTTCAAAATGCACCATTCAAAGCCACATCATCAATTTTCAACCCTTTCTGACTTCATTTGTTATTTTTCATGCAGTTATTGATTATTTGAGCTAAATGACCCTGAAATTGAAAAGCCCTACAAATGAACTCTGAAAAAGTTGAAAGTAAGCATGGTATCATCATTTAACCCACATAGCATATGCTAAAAACTTGAGAGGGTCACGGCAAAAGCTGGATGCACTTCGTGTACAAAACGGACAGTCTCTTCCGAAGTTTCAAGGTTTCAGACATAAACTCATCTGTTACAAAAGGCATTTTATTTTCTTGAACTTATTTGAACTCCAGGATTTTTGTGTGTTCAAAATGCACCATTCGAAGCCACATCATCAATTTTCATCCCCTTCTGACTTCATTTGGTATTTTTCATGCACTTACTAATTTTTTTGAGCTAAATGACCCTGAAATTGAAAAGCACTACAAACGAACTCTGAAAAGGTTGAAAGTTGGCATGGTATCATCATTTAACCCACATAGCATGTGCTAAAAAGTTGAGACGGTTACGGCAAAAGCTGGATGCACTTCATGTACAAAACGGATAGTCTCTTTCGAAGTATCAAGGTTTCAGACATAAACTCATCTCTTACAAAAGGCATTTCATTTTCTTGAACTTATTTGAACTCTAGGATTTTTGTGTGTTCAAAATGCACCATTCAAAGCCACATCCTCAATTTTCAGCCCTTTCTGACTTCATTTGTTATTTTTCATGCAGTTATTGATTTTTTTGAGCTAAATGACCCTGAAATTGAAAAGCCCTACAAATGAACTCTGAAAAGTTTGAAAGTTGGCATGGTATCATCATTTCACCCACATAGCATGTGCTAAAGAGTTGAGAGGGTTACGGCAAAATCTGGATGCACTTCGTGTACAAAACGGACAATCTCTTTCGAAGTATCAGGGTTTCAGACATAAACTCATCTGTTACAAAAAGGTATTTCATTTTCTTGAACTTATTTGAACTCCAGGCTTTTTGTGTGTTCAAAATGCACCATATAAAAGCCACAGCATCAACTTTCAACCCTTTGTGACTTCATTTGGTATTTTTCATGCGGTTATTGATTTTTTTGAGCTAAATGACCCTGAAATTGAAAAGCACTACAAACGAACTCTGAAAAGGTTGAAAGGTGGAATGGTATCATCATTTCACCCACATAGCATGTGCTAAAAAGTTGAGAGGGTTACGACAAAAGCTTGATGCACTTCATGTACAAAACGGACAGTCTCTTTCGAAGTATCAGGGTTTCGGACGGAAACTCATCTGTTACAAAAGGCATTTCACTTTATTGAACTTATTTGAACTCTAGGATTTTTGTGTGTTCAAAATGCACCATTCAAAGCCACATCATCAATTTTCAACCCTTTCTAACTTCTTTTATTATTTTTCATGCAGTTATTGATTTTTTTGAGCAAGATGACCCTGAAATTGAAAAGCCCTACCAATGAACTCTGAAAAGGTTGAAAGTTGGCATGGTGTCATCATTTCACCCACATAGCATGTGCTAAAAATTTGAGAGGGTTACAGCAAAAGCTGGATGCACTTCATGTACAAAACGGACAGTCTCTTTCGAAGTATCAGGGTTTCGGACATAAACTCATCTGTTACAAAAACGTATTTCATTTTCTTGAACTTATTTGAACTCCAGGCTTTTTGTGTGTTCAAAATGCACCATTCAAAGCCACAGCATCAACTTTCAACCCTTTGTGACTTCATTTGGTATTTTTCATGCGGTTATTGATTTTTTTTAGCTAAATGACCCTGAAATTGAAAAGCACTACAAACGAACTCAGAAAAGGTTGAAAGTTGGCATGGTATCATCATTTCACCCACATAGCATGTGCTAAAAAGTTGAGAGGGTTACGACAAAAGCTTGATGCACTTCGTGTACAAAACGGACAGTCTCTTTCGAAGTATCAGGGTTTCTGACAAAAACTGATCTGTTAGAAAAAGACATCTCATTTTCTTGAACTTATTTGAACTGCAGGCTTTTTGTGTGTTCAAAACGCACCGTTCAAAGCCACATCATCAATTTTCAACCCTTTCTAACTTCATTTGTTATTTTTCATGCAGTTATTGATTTTTTTGAGCTAAATGACCTTGAAATTGAAAAGCCCTACAAATGAACTCTGAAAAGGTTGAAAGTAGGCATGGTATCATCATTTCACCCAGATAGCATGTGCTAAAGAGTTGAGAGGGTTACGGAAACATCTGGATGCACTTCGTGTACAAAACGAACAGTCTCCTTCGAAGTATCATGGTTTCGGCACATAAACTCATCTGTTACAAAAGGCATTTCATTTTCTTGAACTTATTTGAACTCCAAGCTTTTTGTGTCTTCAAAATGCACCATTCAAAGCAACATCATCAATTGTCAACCCCTTCTGACTTCATTTGGTATTTTTCATGCACTTACTAATTTTTTTGAGCTAAATTACCCTAAAATTGAAAATCACTACAAACAAACTCTCAAAAGGTTGAAAGTTGGCATGGTATCATCATTTAACCCACGTAGCATGCGCTAAAAAGTTGAGAGGGTTACGGCAAAAGCTAGATGCACTTCGTGTACAAAACGGACAATCTCTTTCGAAGTATAAGGGTTTCGGACATAAACTCATCTGTTACAAAAAGGCGTTTAATTTTCTTGAACTTATTTGAACTCCAGGCTTTTTGTGTGTTCAAAATGCACCATTCAAACCCACATCATCAATTTTCAACCCTTTCTGACTTCATTTGTTATTTTTCATGCAGTTATTGATTTTTTGAACTAAATGACCCAGAAATTGAAAATCCCTACAAATGAACTCTGAAAAAGTTGAAAGTAGGCATGGTATCATCATTTAACCCACATAGCATATGCTAAAAACTTGAGAGGGTTACGGCAAAAGCTGGATGCACTTCGTGTACAAAACGGACAGTCTCTTCCGAAGTATCAAGGTTTCAGACATAAACTCATCTGTTACAAAAGGCATTTCATTTTCTTGAACATATTTGAACTCCAGGATTTTTGTGTGTTCAAAATGCACCATTCGAAGCCACATCATCAATTTTAAACCCCTTCTGACTTCATTTGGTATTTTTCATGCACTTACTAATTTTTTTGAGCTAAATGACCCTGAAATTGAAAAGCACTACAAACGAACTCTGAAAAGGTTCAAAGTTTGCATGGTATCATCATTTAACCCACATAGCATGTGCTAAAAAGTTGAGATGGTTACGGCAAAAGCTGGATGCACTTCATGTACAAAACAGACAGTCTCTTTCGAAGTATCAAGGTTTCAGACATAAACTCATCTCTTACAAAAAGGCATTTCATTTTCTTCAACTTATATGAACTCCAGGCTTTTGGTGTGTTCAAAATGCACCATTCAAAGCCAGATCATCAATTTTCAGCCCTTTCTGACTTCATTTGTTCTTTTTCATGCAGTTATTGATATTTTTGAGCTAAATGACCCTGAAATTGAAAAGCCCTACAAATGAACTCTGAAAAGTTTGAAAGTTGGCATGGTATCATCATTTCACCCACATAGCATGTGCTAAAGAGTTGAGAGGGTTACGGCAAAATCTGGATGCACTTCGTGTACAAAACGGACAATCTCTTTCGAAGTATCATGGTTTCGGCACATAAACTCATCTGTTACAAAAGGCATTTCATTTTCTTGAACTTATTTGAACTCAAAGCTTTTTGTGTGTTCAAAATGCATATTCAAAGCCACATCATCAATTTTCAACCACTTCTGACTTGATTTGGTGTTTTTCATGCACTTACTAATTTTTTTGAGCTAAATGACCCTGAAATTGAAAATCACTACAAACGAACTCTAAAAAGGTTGAAAGTTGGCATGGTATCATCATTTAACCCACCTAGCATCTGCTAAAAACTTGAGAGGGTTACAGCAAAATCTGGATGCACTTCGTGTACAAAACGGACAGTCTCTTCCGAAGTATCAAGGTTTCAGACATAAACTCATCTGTTACAAAAGGCATTTGATTTTCTTGAACTTATTTGAACTCCAGGATATTTGTGTGTTCAAAATGCACCATTCAAATCCACATCATCAATTTTCAACCCTTTCTGACTTCATTTGTTATTTTTCATGCAATTATTGATTTTTTTGAGCTAAGTGACCCTGAAATTGAAAAGCACTAAAAACAAACTCTGAAAAGGTTGAAAGTTGGCATGGTATCATCATTTCAGCCACATAGCATGTGCTAAAAAGTTGAGAGGGTTACGACAAAAGCTGGATGCACTTCGTGTACAAAACGGACAGTCTCTTTCGAAGTATCAAGGTTTAAGACATAAACTCATCTGTTACAAAAAGGCATTTCATTTTCTTGAACTTATTTGAACTCCAGGTTTTTTGTGTATTCAAAATGCACCATTCAAAGCCACATCATCAATTTTCAACCCCTTCTGACTTCATTTGTTATTTTCATGCAGTTATTGATTTTTTTGGTGCTAAATGACCCTGAAATTGAAAATCACTACAAACGAACTCTGAAAAGGTGGAAAGTTGGCATGGTATCATCATTTCACCCACATAGCATTTGCTAAAAAGTTGAGAGGGTTACGGCAAAAGCTGGATGCACTTCGTGTACAAAACGGACAGTCTCTTTCGAAGTATCAGGGTTTCGGACGGAAACTCATCTGTTACAAAAGGCATTTCACTTTATTGAACTTATTTGAACTCTAGGATTTTTGTGTGTTCAAAATGCACCATTCAAAGCCACATCATCAATTTTCAACCCTTTCTGACTTCATTTGTTATTTTTCATGCAGTTATTGATTTTTTTGAGCAAGATGACCCTAAAATTGAAAAGCCCTACAAATGAACTCTGAAAAGGTTGAAAGTTGGCACGGTGTCATCATTTCACCCACATAGCATGTGCTAAAAAGTTGAGAGGGTTATAGCAAAAGCTGGATGCACTTCATGTACAAAACGGACAGTTTCTTTCGAAGTATCAGGGTTTCGGACATAAACTTATCTGTTACAAAAAGGTATTTCATTTTCTTGAACTTATTTGAACTCCAGGCTTTTTGTGTGTTCAAAATGCACCATTCAAAGCCACAGCATCAACTTTCAACCCTTTGTGACTTCATTTGGTATTTTTCATGCGGTTACTAATTTTTTTTCCAGCTAAATGACCCTGAAATTGAAAAGCACTACAAACAAACTCTGAAAAGGTTGAAAGTTAGCATGGTATCATCATTTCACCCACATAGCATGTGCTAAAAAGTTCAGAGGGTTACGACAAAAGCTTGATGCACTTCGTGTACAAAACGGACAGTCTCTTCCGAAGTATCAAGGTTTCGGACATAAACTCATCTGTTACAAAAGGCATTTCATTTTCTTGAACATATTTGAACTCCAGGATTTTTGTGTGTTCAAAATGCACCATTCGAAGCCACATCATCAATTTTAAACCCCTTCTGACTTCATTTGGTATTTTTCATGCACTTACTAATTTTTTTGAGCTAAATGACCCTGAAATTGAAAAGCACTACAAACGGAATCTGAAAAGGTTCAAAGTTTGCATGGTATCATCATTTAACCCACATAGCATGTGCTAAAAAGTTGAGACGGTTACGGCAAAAGCTGGATGCACTTCATGTACAAAACAGACAGTCTCTTTCGAAGTATCAAGGTTTCAGACATAAACTCATCTCTTACAAACAGGCATTTCATTTTCTTCAACTTATTTGAACTCTAGGCTTTTGGTGTGTTCAAAATGCACCATTCAAAGCCACATCATCAATTTTTAGCCCCTTCTGACTTCATTTGTTATTTTTCATGCAGTTATTGATATTTTTGAGCTAAATGACCCTGAAATTGAAAAGCCCTACAAATGAACTCTGAAAAGTTTGAAAGTTGGCATGGTATCATCATTTCACCCACATAGCATGTGCTAAAGAGTTGAGAGGGTTACGGCAAAATCTGGCTGCACTTCGTGTACAAAACGGACAATCTCTTTCGAAGTATCATGGTTTCGGCACATAAACTCATCTGTTACAAAAGGCATTTCATTTTCTTGAACTTATTTGAACTCAAAGCTTTTTGTGTGTTCAAAATGCACCATTCAAAGCCACATCATCAATTTTCAACCCCTTCTGACTTGATTTGGTGTTTTTCATGCACTTACTAATTTTTTTTAGCTAAATGACCCTGAAATTGAAAATCACTACAAACGAACTCTGAAAAGGTTGAAAGTTGGCATGGTATCATCATTTAACCCACATAGCATCTGCTAAAAACTTGAGAGGGTTACAGCAAAATCTGGATGCACTTCGTGTACAAAACGGACAGTCTCTTCCGAAGTATCAAGGTTTCAGACATAAACTCATCTTTTACAAAAGGCATTTCATTTTCTTGAACTTATTTGAACTCCAGGATTTTTGTGTGTTCAAAATGCACCATTCAAATCCACATCATCAATTTTCAACCCTTTCTGACTTCATTTGTTATTTTTCATGCAATTATTGATTTTTTTGAGCTAAGTGACCCTGAAATTGAAAAGCACTAAAAACAAACTCTGAAAAGGTTGAAAGTTGGCATGGTATCATCATTTCAGCCACATAGCATGTGCTAAAAAGTTGAGAGGGTTACGACAAAAGCTGGATGCACTTCGTGTACAAAACGGACAGTCTCTTTCGAAGTATCAAGGTTTAAGACATAAACTCATCTGTTACAAAAGGCATTTCATTTTCTTGACCTTATTTGAACTCCAGGTTTTTTGTGTATTCAAAATGCACCATTCAAAGCCACATCATCAATTTTCAACCCCTTCTTACTTCATTTGTTATTTTCATGCAGTTATTGATTTTTTTGGTGCTAAATGACCCTGAAATTGAAAATCACTACAAACAAACTCTGAAAAGGTTGAAAGTTGGCATGGTATCATCATTGCACCCACATAGCATTTGCTAAAAAGTTGAGAGGGTTACGGCAAAAGCTGGATGCACTTCGTGTACAAAACGGACAGTCTCTTTCGAAGTATCAGGGTTTCGGACGGAAACTCATCTGTTACAAAAGGCATTTCACTTTATTGAACTTATTTGAACTCTAGGATTTTTGTGTGTTCAAAATGCACCATTCAAAGCCACATCATCAATTTTCAACCCTTTCTGACTTCATTTGTTATTTTTCATGCAGTTATTGATTTTTTTGAGCAAGATGACCCTAAAATTGAAAAGCCCTACAAATGAACTCTGAAAAGGTTGAAAGTTGGCACGGTGTCATCATTTCACCCACATAGCATGTGCTAAAAAGTTGAGAGGGTTATAGCAAAAGCTGGATGCACTTCATGTACAAAACGGACAGTTTCTTTCGAAGTATCAGGGTTTCGGACATAAGCTTATCTGTTACAAAAAGGTATTTCATTTTCTTGAACTTATTTGAACTCCAGGCTTTTTGTGTGTTCAAAATGCACCATTCAAAGCCACAGCATCAACTTTCAACCCTTTGTGACTTCATTTGGTATTTTTCATGCGGTTATTGATTTTTTTTTGAGCTAAATGACCCTGAAATTGAAAAGCACTACAAACAAACTCTGAAAAGGTTGAAAGTTGGCATGGTATCATCATTTCACCCACATAGCATGTGCTAAAAAGTTCAGAGGGTTACGACAAAAGCTTGATGCACTTCGTGTACAAAACGGACAGTCTCTTTCGAAGTATCAGGGTTTCTGACAAAAACTGATCTGTTAGAAAAAGACATTTCATTTTCTTGAACTTATTTGAACTGCAGGCTTTTTGTGTGTTCAAAACGCACCGTTCAAAGCCACATCATCAATTTTCAACCCTTTCTAACTTCATTTGTTATTTTTCATGCAGTTATTGATTTTTTTGAGCTAAATGACCTTGAAATTGAAAAGCCCTACAAATGAACTCTGAAAAGGTTGAAAGTAGGCATGGTATCATCATTTCACCCAGATAGCATGTGCTAAAGAGTTGAGAGGGTTACGGAAACATCTGGATGCACTTCGTGTACAAAACGGACAATCTCTTTCGAAGTATCATGGTTTCGGCACATAAACTCATCTGTTACAAAAGGCATTTCATTTTCTTGAACTTGTTTGAACTCAAAGCTTTTTGTGTGTTCAAAATGCACCATTCAAAGCCACATCATCAATTTTCAACCCCTTGTGACTTGATTTGGTGTTTTTCATGCACTTACTAATTTTTTTTAGCTAAATGCCCCTGAAATTGAAAATCACTACAAACGAACTCTGAAAAGGTTGAAAGTTGGCATGGTATCATCATTTAACCCACATAGCATCTGCTAAAAACTTGAGAGGGTTACAGCAAAATCTGGATGCACTTCGTGTACAAAACGGACAGTCTCTTCCGAAGTATCAAGGTTTCAGACATAAACTCATCTCTTACAAAAGGCATTTCATTTTCTTGAACTTATTTGAACTCCAGGATTTTTGTGTGTTCAATATGCACCATTCAAATCCACATCATCAATTTTCAACCCTTTCTGACTTCATTTGTTATTTTTCATGCAATTATTGATTTTTTTGAGCTAAGTGACCCTGAAATTGAAAAGCACTAAAAACAAACTCTGAAAAGGTTGAAAGTTGGCATGGTATCATCATTTCAGCCACATAGCATGTGCTAAAAAGTTGAGAGGGTTACGACAAAAGCTGGATGCACTTCGTGTACAAAACGGAAGTCTCTTTCGAAGTATCAAGGTTTAAGACATAAACTCATCTGTTACAAAAAGGCATTTCATTTTCTTGAACTTATTTGAACTCCAGGTTTTTTGTGTATTCAAAATGCACCATTCAAAGCCACATCATCAATTTTCAACCCCTTCTGACTTCATTTGTTATTTTCATGCAGTTATTGATTTTTTTGGTGCTAAATGACCCTGAAATTGAAAATCACTACAAACGAACTCTGAAAAGGTTGAAAGTTGGCATGGTATCATCATTTCACCCACATAGCATTTGCTAAAAAGTTGAGAGGGTTACGGCAAAAGCTGGATGCACTTCGTGTACAAAACGGACAGTCTCTTTCGAAGTATCAGGGTTTCGGACGGAAACTCATCTGTTCCAAAAGGCATTTCACTTTATTGAACTTATTTGAACTCTAGGATTTTTGTGTGTTCAAAATGCACCATTCAAAGCCACATCATCAATTTTCAACCCTTTCTGACTTCATTTGTTATTTTTCATGCAGTTATTGATTTTTTTGAGCAAGATGACCCTAAAATTGAAAAGCCCTACAAATGAACTCTGAAAAGGTTGAAAGTTGGCACGGTGTCATCATTTCACCCACATAGCATGTGCTAAAAAGTTGAGAGGGTTATAGCAAAAGCTGGATGCACTTCATGTACAAAACGGACAGTTTCTTTCGAAGTATCAGGGTTTCGGACATAAGCTTATCTGTTACAAAAAGGTATTTCATTTTCTTGAACTTATTTGAACTCCAGGCTTTTTGTGTGTTCAAAATGCACCATTCAAAGCCACAGCATCAACTTTCAACCCTTTGTGACTTCATTTGGTATTTTTCATGCGGTTATTGATTTTTTTTTGAGCTAAATGACCCTGAAATTGAAAAGCACTACAAACAAACTCTGAAAAGGTTGAAAGTTGGCATGGTATCATCATTTCACCCACATAGCATGTGCTAAAAAGTTCAGAGGGTTACGACAAAAGCTTGATGCACTTCGTGTACAAAACGGACAGTCTCTTTCGAAGTATCAGGGTTTCTGACAAAAACTGATCTGTTAGAAAAAGACATTTCATTTTCTTGAACTTATTTGAACTGCAGGCTTTTTGTGTGTTCAAAACGCACCGTTCAAAGCCACATCATCAATTTTCAACCCTTTCTAACTTCATTTGTTATTTTTCATGCAGTTATTGATTTTTTTGAGCTAAATGACCTTGAAATTGAAAAGCCCTACAAATGAACTCTGAAAAGGTTGAAAGTAGGCATGGTATCATCATTTCACCCAGATAGCATGTGCTAAAGAGTTGAGAGGGTTACGGAAACATCTGGATGCACTTCGTGTACAAAACGGACAATCTCTTTCGAAGTATCATGGTTTCGGCACATAAACTCATCTGTTACAAAAGGCATTTCATTTTCTTGAACTTGTTTGAACTCAAAGCTTTTTGTGTGTTCAAAATGCACCATTCAAAGCCACATCATCAATTTTCAACCCCTTGTGACTTGATTTGGTGTTTTTCATGCACTTACTAATTTTTTTTAGCTAAATGCCCCTGAAATTGAAAATCACTACAAACGAACTCTGAAAAGGTTGAAAGTTGGCATGGTATCATCATTTAACCCACATAGCATCTGCTAAAAACTTGAGAGGGTTACAGCAAAATCTGGATGCACTTCGTGTACAAAACGGACAGTCTCTTCCGAAGTATCAAGGTTTCAGACATAAACTCATCTCTTACAAAAGGCATTTCATTTTCTTGAACTTATTTGAACTCCAGGATTTTTGTGTGTTCAATATGCACCATTCAAATCCACATCATCAATTTTCAACCCTTTCTGACTTCATTTGTTATTTTTCATGCAATTATTGATTTTTTTGAGCTAAGTGACCCTGAAATTGAAAAGCACTAAAAACAAACTCTGAAAAGGTTGAAAGTTGGCATGGTATCATCATTTCAGCCACATAGCATGTGCTAAAAAGTTGAGAGGGTTACGACAAAAGCTGGATGCACTTCGTGTACAAAACGGAAGTCTCTTTCGAAGTATCAAGGTTTAAGACATAAACTCATCTGTTACAAAAAGGCATTTCATTTTCTTGAACTTATTTGAACTCCAGGTTTTTTGTGTATTCAAAATGCACCATTCAAAGCCACATCATCAATTTTCAACCCCTTCTGACTTCATTTGTTATTTTCATGCAGTTATTGATTTTTTTGGTGCTAAATGACCCTGAAATTGAAAATCACTACAAACGAACTCTGAAAAGGTTGAAAGTTGGCATGGTATCATCATTTCACCCACATAGCATTTGCTAAAAAGTTGAGAGGGTTACGGCAAAAGCTGGATGCACTTCGTGTACAAAACGGACAGTCTCTTTCGAAGTATCAGGGTTTCGGACGGAAACTCATCTGTTCCAAAAGGCATTTCACTTTATTGAACTTATTTGAACTCTAGGATTTTTGTGTGTTCAAAATGCACCATTCAAAGCCACATCATCAATTTTCAACCCTTTCTGACTTCATTTGTTATTTTTCATGCAGTTATTGATTTTTTTGAGCAAGATGACCCTAAAATTGAAAAGCCCTACAAATGAACTCTGAAAAGGTTGAAAGTTGGCACGGTGTCATCATTTCACCCACATAGCATGTGCTAAAAAGTTGAGAGGGTTATAGCAAAAGCTGGATGCACTTCATGTACAAAACGGACAGTTTCTTTCGAAGTATCAGGGTTTCGGACATAAGCTTATCTGTTACAAAAAGGTATTTCATTTTCTTGAACTTATTTGAACTCCAGGCTTTTTGTGTGTTCAAAATGCACCATTCAAAGCCACAGCATCAACTTTCAACCCTTTGTGACTTCATTTGGTATTTTTCATGCGGTTATTGATTTTTTTTTGAGCTAAATGACCCTGAAATTGAAAAGCACTACAAACAAACTCTGAAAAGGTTGAAAGTTGGCATGGTATCATCATTTCACCCACATAGCATGTGCTAAAAAGTTCAGAGGGTTACGACAAAAGCTTGATGCACTTCGTGTACAAAACGGACAGTCTCTTTCGAAGTATCAGGGTTTCTGACAAAAACTGATCTGTTAGAAAAAGACATTTCATTTTCTTGAACTTATTTGAACTGCAGGCTTTTTGTGTGTTCAAAACGCACCGTTCAAAGCCACATCATCAATTTTCAACCCTTTCTAACTTCATTTGTTATTTTTCATGCAGTTATTGATTTTTTTGAGCTAAATGACCTTGAAATTGAAAAGCCCTACAAATGAACTCTGAAAAGGTTGAAAGTAGGCATGGTATCATCATTTCACCCAGATAGCATGTGCTAAAGAGTTGAGAGGGTTACGGAAACATCTGGATGCACTTCGTGTACAAAACGGACAATCTCTTTCGAAGTATCATGGTTTCGGCACATAAACTCATCTGTTACAAAAGGCATTTCATTTTCTTGAACTTGTTTGAACTCAAAGCTTTTTGTGTGTTCAAAATGCACCATTCAAAGCCACATCATCAATTTTCAACCCCTTGTGACTTGATTTGGTGTTTTTCATGCACTTACTAATTTTTTTTAGCTAAATGCCCCTGAAATTGAAAATCACTACAAACGAACTCTGAAAAGGTTGAAAGTTGGCATGGTATCATCATTTAACCCACATAGCATCTGCTAAAAACTTGAGAGGGTTACAGCAAAATCTGGATGCACTTCGTGTACAAAACGGACAGTCTCTTCCGAAGTATCAAGGTTTCAGACATAAACTCATCTCTTACAAAAGGCATTTCATTTTCTTGAACTTATTTGAACTCCAGGATTTTTGTGTGTTCAATATGCACCATTCAAATCCACATCATCAATTTTCAACCCTTTCTGACTTCATTTGTTATTTTTCATGCAATTATTGATTTTTTTGAGCTAAGTGACCCTGAAATTGAAAAGCACTAAAAACAAACTCTGAAAAGGTTGAAAGTTGGCATGGTATCATCATTTCAGCCACATAGCATGTGCTAAAAAGTTGAGAGGGTTACGACAAAAGCTGGATGCACTTCGTGTACAAAACGGAAGTCTCTTTCGAAGTATCAAGGTTTAAGACATAAACTCATCTGTTACAAAAAGGCATTTCATTTTCTTGAACTTATTTGAACTCCAGGTTTTTTGTGTATTCAAAATGCACCATTCAAAGCCACATCATCAATTTTCAACCCCTTCTGACTTCATTTGTTATTTTCATGCAGTTATTGATTTTTTTGGTGCTAAATGACCCTGAAATTGAAAATCACTACAAACGAACTCTGAAAAGGTTGAAAGTTGGCATGGTATCATCATTTCACCCACATAGCATTTGCTAAAAAGTTGAGAGGGTTACGGCAAAAGCTGGATGCACTTCGTGTACAAAACGGACAGTCTCTTTCGAAGTATCAGGGTTTCGGACGGAAACTCATCTGTTCCAAAAGGCATTTCACTTTATTGAACTTATTTGAACTCTAGGATTTTTGTGTGTTCAAAATGCACCATTCAAAGCCACATCATCAATTTTCAACCCTTTCTGACTTCATTTGTTATTTTTCATGCAGTTATTGATTTTTTTGAGCAAGATGACCCTAAAATTGAAAAGCCCTACAAATGAACTCTGAAAAGGTTGAAAGTTGGCATGGTGTCATCATTTCACCCACATAGCATGTGCTAAAAAGTTGAGAGGGTTACAGCAAAAACTGGATGCACTTCATGTACAAAACGGACAGTCTCTTTCGAAGTATCAGGGTTTCGGACATAAACTTATCTGTTACAAAAAGGTATTTCATTTTCTTGAACTTATTTGAACTCCAGGCTTTTTGTGTGTTCAAAATGCACCATTCAAAGCCACAACATCAACTTTCAACCCTTTGTGACTAATTTTTTTGAGCTAAATGACCCTGAAATTGAAAAGCACTACAAACGAACTCTGAAAAGGTTGAAAGTTGGCATGGTATCATCATTTCACCCACATAGCATGTGCTAAAAAGTTCAGAGGGTTACGACAAAAGCTTGATGCACTTCGTGTACAAAACGGACAATCTCTTTTGAAGTATCATGGTTTCTGACAAAAACTGATCTGTTAGAAAAAGACATTTCATTTTCTTGAACTTATTTGAACTGCAGGCTTTTTGTGTGTTCAAAACGCACCGTTCAAAGCCACATCATCAATTTTCAACTCTTTCTAACTTCATTTGTTATTTTTCATGCAGTTATTGATTTTTTTGAGCTAAATGACCTTGAAATTGAAAAGCCCTACAAATGAACTCTGAAAAGGTTGAAAGTAGGCATGGTATCATCATTTCACCCAGATAGCATGTGCTAAAGAGTTGAGAGGGTTACGGAAACATCTGGATGCACTTCGTGTACAAAACAAACAGTCTCCTTCGAAGTATCATGGTTTCGGCACATAAACTCATCTGTTACAAAAGGCATTTCATTTTCTTGAACTTATTTGAACTCCAAGCTTTTTGTGTCTTCAAAATGCACCACTCAAAGCCACATCATCAATTGTCAACCCCTTCTGACTTCATTTGGTATTTTTCATGCACTTACTAATTTTTTTGAGCTAAATTACCCTAAAATTGAAAATCACTACAAACAAACTCTTAAAAGGTTGAAAGTTGGCATGGTATCATCATTTAACCCACGTAGCATGCGCTAAAAAGTTGAGAGGGTTACGGCAAAAGCTAGATGCACTTCGTGTACAAAACGGACAATCTCTTTCGAAGTATAAGGGTTTCGGACATAAACTCATCTGTTACAAAAAGGCATTTAATTTTCTTGAACTTATTTGAACTCCAGGCTTTTTGTGTGTTCAAAATGCACCATTCAAACCCACATCATCAATTTTCAACCCTTTCTGACTTCATTTGTTATTTTTCATGCAGTTATTGATTTTTTGAGCTAAATGACCCTGAAATTGAAAAGCCCTACAAATGAACTCTGAAAAAGTTGAAAGTAGGCATGGTATCATCATTTAACCCACATAGCATATGCTAAAAACTTGAGAGGGTTACGGCAAAAGCTGGATGCACTTCGTGTACAAAACGGACAGTCTCTTCCGGAGTATCAAGGTTTCAGACATAAACTCATCTGTTACAAAAGGCATTTCATTTTCTTGAACTTATTTGAACTCCAGGATTTTTGTGTGTTCAAAATGCACCATTCGAAGCCACATCATCAATTTTAAACCCCTTCTGACTTCATATGTTATTTTTAATGCAGTTATTGATTTTTTTGAGCTAAATGACCCTGAAATTGAAAACCACTACAAACAAACTCTGAAAAGGTTGAAAGTTGGCATGGTATCATCATTTCACCCACATAGCATGCGCTAAAAAGTTGAGAGGGTTACGACAAAAGCTGGATGCACTTCGTGTACAAAACGGACAGTCTCTTTCGAAGTATCAAGGTTTAAGACATAAACTCATCTGTTACAAAAAGGGATTTCATTTTCTTGAACTTATTTGAACTCCAGGTTTTTTGTGTATTCAAAATGCACCATTCAAAGCCACATCATCAATTTTCAACCCCTTCTGACTTCATTTGTTATTTTCATGCAGTTATTGATTTTTTTGGTGCTAAATGACCCTGAAATTGAAAATCACTACAAACGAACTCTGAAAAGGTTGAAAGTTGGCATGGTATCATCATTTCACCCACATAGCATTTGCTAAAAAGTTGAGAGGGTTACGGCAAAAGCTGGATGCACTTCGTGTACAAAACGGACAGTCACTTTCGAAGTATCAGGGTTTCGGACGGAAACTCATCTGTTCCAAAAGGCATTTCACTTTATTGAACTTATTTGAACTCTAGGATTTTTGTGTGTTCAAAATGCACCATTCAAAGCCACATCATCAATTTTCAACCCTTTCTGACTTCATTTGTTATTTTTCATGCAGTTATTGATTTTTTTGAGCAAGATGACCCTAAAATTGAAAAGCCCTACAAATGAACTCTGAAAAGGTTGAAAGTTGGCATGGTGTCATCATTTCACCCACATAGCATGTGCTAAAAAGTTGAGAGGGTTACAGCAAAAGCTGGATGCACTTCATGTACAAAACGGACAGTCTCTTTCGAAGTATCAGGGTTTCGGACATAAACTTATCTGTTACAAAAAGGTATTTCATTTTCTTGAACTTATTTGAACTCCAGGCTTTTTGTGTGTTCAAAATGCACCATTCAAAGCCACAACATCAACTTTCAACCCTTTGTGACTAATTTTTTTGAGCTAAATGACCCTGAAATTGAAAAGCACTACAAACGAACTCTGAAAAGGTTGAAAGTTGGCATGGTATCATCATTTCACCCACATAGCATGTGCTAAAAAGTTCAGAGGGTTACGACAAAAGCTTGATGCACTTCGTGTACAAAACGGACAGTCTCTTTTGAAGTATCAGGGTTTCTGACAAAAACTGATCTGTTAGAAAAAGACATTTCATTTTCTTGAACTTATTTGAACTGCAGGCTTTTTGTGTGTTCAAAACGCACCGTTCAAAGCCACATCATCAATTTTCAACTCTTTCTAACTTCATTTGTTATTTTTCATGCAGTTATTGATTTTTTTGAGCTAAATGACCTTGAAATTGAAAAGCCCTACAAATGAACTCTAAAAAGGTTGAAAGTAGGCATGGTATCATCATTTCACCCAGATAGCATGTGCTAAAGAGTTGAGAGGGTTACGGAAACATCTGGATGCACTTCGTGTACAAAACGAACAGTCTCCTTCGAAGTATCATGGTTTCGGCACATAAACTCATCTGTTACAAAAGGCATTTCATTTTCTTGAACTTATTTGAACTCCAAGCTTTTTGTGTCTTCAAAATGCACCACTCAAAGCCACATCATCAATTGTCAACCCCTTCTGACTTCATTTGGTATTTTTCATGCACTTACTAATTTTTTTGAGCTAAATTACCCTAAAATTGAAAATCACTACAAACAAACTCTTAAAAGGTTGAAAGTTGGCATGGTATCATCATTTAACCCACGTAGCATGCGCTAAAAAGTTGAGAGGGTTACGGCAAAAGCTAGATGCACTTCGTGTACAAAACGGACAATCTCTTTCGAAGTATAAGGGTTTCGGACATAAACTCATCTGTTACAAAAAGGCATTTAATTTTCTTGAACTTATTTGAACTCCAGGCTTTTTGTGAGTTCAAAATGCACCATTCAAACCCACATCATCAATTTTCAACCCTTTCTGACTTCATTTGTTATTTTTCATGCAGTTATTTATTTTTTGAGCTAAATGACCCTGAAATTGAAAAACCCTACAAATGAACTCTGAAAAAGTTGAAAGTAGGCATGGTATCATCATTTAACCCACATAGCATATGCTAAAAACTTGAGCGGGTTACGGCAAAAGCTGGATGCACTTCGTGTACAAAACGGACAGTCTCTTCCGGAGTATCAAGGTTTCAGACATAAACTCATCTGTTACAAAAGGCATTTCATTTTCTTGAACTTATTTGAACTCCAGGATTTTTGTGTGTTCAAAATGCACCATTCGAAGCCACATCATCAATTTTAAACCCCTTCTGACTTCATATGTTATTTTTAATGCAGTTATTGATTTTTTTGAGCTAAATGACCCTGAAATTGAAAACCACTACAAACAAACTCTGAAAAGGTTGAAAGTTGGCATGGTATCATCATTTCACCCACATAGCATGTGCTAAAAAGTTGAGAGGGTTACGACAAAAGTTGGATGCACTTCGTGTACAAAACGGACAGTCTCTTTCGAAGTATCAAGGTTTAAGACATAAACTCATCTGTTACAAAAAGGCATTTCATTTTCTTGAACTTATTTGAACTCCAGGTTTTTTGTGTATTCAAAATGCACCATTCAAAGCCACATCATCAATTTTCAACCCCTTCTAACTTCATTTGTTATTTTCATGCAGTTATTGATTTCTTTGGTGCTAAATGACCCTGAAATTGAAAAGCACTACAAACGAACTCTGAAAAGGTTGAAAGTTGGCATGGTATCATCATTTCACCCACATAGCATTTGCTAAAAAGTTGAGAGGGTTACGGCAAAAGCTGGATGCACTTCGTGTACAAAACGGACAGTCTCTTTCGAAGTATCAAGGTTTAAGACATAAACTCATCTGTTACAAAAAGGCATTTCATTTTCTTGAACTTATTTGAACTCCAGGTTTTTTGTGTATTCAAAATGCACCATTCAAAGCCACATCATCAATTTTCAACCCCTTCTGACTTCATTTGTTAGTTTCATGCAGTTATTGATTTTTTTGGTGTTAAATGACCCTGAAATTGAAAAGCACTAACAACGAACTCTGAAAAGGTTGAAAGTTGGCATGGTATCATCATTTCACCCACATAGCATTTGCTAAAAACTTGAGAAGGTTACGACAAAAGCTGGATGCACTTCGTGTACAAAACGGACAGTCTCTTTCGAAGTATGAGGGTTTCGGACGGAAACTCATCTGTTACAAAAGGCATTTCATTTTATTGAACTTATTTGAACTCTAGGATTTTTGTGTGTTCAAAATGCACCATTCAAAGCCACATCATAAATTTTCAACCCTTTCTGACTTCATTTGTTATTTTTCATGCAGTTATTGATTTTTTTGAGCAAGATGACCCTGAAATTGAAAAGCCCTACAAATGAACTCTGAAAAGGTTGAAAGTTCGCATGGTGTCATCATTTCACCCACATAGCATGTGCTAAAAAGTTGAGAGGGTTACAGCAAAAGCTGGATGCACTTCATGTACAAAACGGACAGTCTCTTTCGAAGTATCAGGGTTTCGGACATAAACTCATCTGTTACAAAAAGGTATTTCATTTTCTTGAACTTATTTGAACTCCAGGCTTTTTGTGTGTTCAAAATGCACCATTCAAAGCCACAGCATCAACTTTCAACCCTTTGTGACTTCATTTGGTATTTTTCATGCGGTTATTGATATTTTTTGAGCCAAATGACCCTGAAATTGAAAAGCACTACAAACGAACTCTGAAAAGGTTCAAAGTTGGCATGGTATCATCATTTCACCCACATAGCATGTGCTAAAAAGTTGAGAGGGTTACGACAAAAGCTGGATGCACTTCGTGTACAAAACGGACAGTCTCTTTCGAAGTATCAGGGTTTCGGACATAAACTCATCTATTACAAAAAGGCATTTCATTTTGTTGAACTTATTTGAACTCCAGGTTTTTGTGTGTTCAAAATGCACCATTCAAAGCCACATCATCAATTTTCAACCCCTTCTGACTTCATTTGTTATTTTTCATGCAGTTATTGATTTTTTTGAGCTAAATGGCCGGAAATTGAAAAGCACTACAAATGAACTCTGAAAAGGTTGAAAGTTGGCATGGTATCATCATTTCAGCCACCTAGCATGTGCTAAAAACTTGAGAGGGTTACGGCAAAAGCTGGATGCACTTCGTGTACAAAACGGACAGTCTCTTCCGGAGTATCAAGGTTTCAGACATAAACTCATCTGTTACAAAAGGCATTTCATTTTCTTGAACTTATTTGAACTCCAGGATTTTTGTGTGTTCAAAATGCACCATTCGAAGCCACATCATCAATTTTAAACCCCTTCAGACTTCATATGTTATTTTTAATGCAGTTATTGATTTTTTTGAGCTAAATGACCCTGAAATTGAAAACCACTACAAACAAACTCTGAAAAGGTTGAAAGTTCGCATGGTATCATCATTTCACCCACATAGCATGCGCTAAAAAGTTGAGAGGGTTACGACAAAAGCTGGATGCAGTTCGTGTACAAAACGGACAGTCTCTTTCGAAGTATCAAGGTTTAAGACATAAACTCATCTGTTACAAAAAGGCAGTTCATTTTCTTGAACTTATTTGAACTCCAGGTTTTTTGTGTATTCAAAATGCACCATTCAAAGCCACATCATCAATTTTCAACCCCTTCTGACTTCATTTGTTATTTTCATGCAGTTATTGATTTTTTTGGTGCTAAATGACCCTGAAATTGAAAATCACTACAAACGAACTCTGAAAAGGTTGAAATTTGGCATGGTATCATCATTTCACCCACATAGCATTTGCTAAAAAGTTGAGAGGGTTACGGCAAAAGCTGGATGCACTTCGTGTACAAAACGGACAGTCACTTTCGAAGTATCAGGGTTTCGGACGGAAACTCATCTGTTCCAAAAGGCATTTCACTTTATTGAACTTATTTGAACTCTAGGATTTTTGTTTGTTCAAAATGCACCATTCAAAGCCACATCATCAATTTTCAACCCTTTCTGACTTCATTTGTTATTTTTCATGCAGTTATTGATTTTTTTGAGCAAGATGACCCTAAAATTGAAAAGCCCTACAAATGAACTCTGAAAAGGTTGAAAGTTGGCATGGTGTCATCATTTCACCCACATAGCATGTGCTAAAAAGTTGAGAGGGTTACAGCAAAAGCTGGATGCACTTCATGTACAAAACGGACAGTCTCTTTCGAAGTATCAGGGTTTCGGACATAAACTTATCTGTTACAAAAAGGTATTTCATTTTCTTGAACTTATTTGAACTCCAGGCTTTTTGTGTGTTCAAAATGCACCATTCAAAGCCACAACATCAACTTTCAACCCTTTGTGACTAATTTTTTTGAGCTAAATGACCCTGAAATTGAAAAGCACTACCAACGAACTCTGAAAAGGTTGAAAGTTGGCATGGTATCATCGTTTCACCCACATAGCATGTGCTAAAAAGTTCAGAGGGTTACGACAAAAGCTTGATGCACTTCGTGTACAAAACGGACAGTCTCTTTTGAAGTATCAGGGTTTCTGACAAAAACTGATCTGTTAGAAAAAGACATTTCATTTTCTTGAACTTATTTGAACTGCAGGCTTTTCGTGTGTTCAAAACGCACCGTTCAAAGCCACATCATCAATTTTCAACTCTTTCTAACTTCATTTGTTATTTTTCATGCAGTTATTGATTTTTTTGAGCTAAATGACCTTGAAATTGAAAAGCCCTACAAATGAACTCTAAAAAGGTTGAAAGTAGGCATGGTATCATCATTTCACCCAGATAGCATGTGCTAAAGAGTTGAGAGGGTTACGGAAACATCTGGATGCACTTCGTGTACAAAACGAACAGTCTCCTTCGAAGTATCATGGTTTCGGCACATAAACTCATCTGTTACAAAAGGCATTTCATTTTCTTGAACTTATTTGAACTCCAAGCTTTTTGTGTCTTCAAAATGCACCACTCAAAGCCACATCATCAATTGTCAACCCCTTCTGACTTCATTTGGTATTTTTCATGCACTTACTAATTTTTTTGAGCTAAATTACCCTAAAATTGAAAATCACTACAAACAAACTCTTAAAAGGTTGAAAGTTGGCATGGTATCATCATTTAACCCACGTAGCATGCGCTAAAAAGTTGAGAGGGTTACGGCAAAAGCTAGATGCACTTCGTGTACAAAACGGACAATCTCTTTCGAAGTATAAGGGTTTCGGACATAAACTCATCTGTTACAAAAAGGCATTTAATTTTCTTGAACTTATTTGAACTCCAGGCTTTTTGTGTGTTCAAAATGCACCATTCAAACCCACATCATCAATTTTCAACCCTTTCTGACTTCATTTGTTATTTTTCATGCAGTTATTGATTTTTTGAGCTAAATGACCCTGAAATTGAAAAGCCCTACAAATGAACTCTGAAAAAGTTGAAAGTAGGCATGGTATCATCATTTAACCCACATAGCATATGCTAAAAACTTGAGCGGGTTACGGCAAAAGCTGGATGCACTTCGTGTACAAAACGGACAGTCTCTTCCGGAGTATCAAGGTTTCAGACATAAACTCATCTGTTACAAAAGGCATTTCATTTTCTTGAACTTATTTGAACTCCAGGATTTTTGTGTGTTCAAAATGCACCATTCGAAGCCACATCATCAATTTTAAACCCCTTCTGACTTCATATGTTATTTTTAATGCAGTTATTGATTTTTTTGAGCTAAATGACCCTGAAATTGAAAACCACTACAAACAAACTCTGAAAAGGTTGAAAGTTGGCATGGTATCATCATTTCACCCACATAGCATGTGCTAAAAAGTTGAGAGGGTTACGACAAAAGTTGGATGCACTTCGTGTACAAAACGGACAGTCTCTTTCGAAGTATCAAGGTTTAAGACATAAACTCATCTGTTACAAAAAGGCATTTCATTTTCTTGAACTTATTTGAACTCCAGGTTTTTTGTGTATTCAAAATGCACCATTCAAAGCCACATCATCAATTTTCAACCCCTTCTAACTTCATTTGTTATTTTCATGCAGTTATTGATTTCTTTGGTGCTAAATGACCCTGAAATTGAAAAGCACTACAAACGAACTCTGAAAAGGTTGAAAGTTGGCATGGTATCATCATTTCACCCACATAGCATTTGCTAAAAAGTTGAGAGGGTTACGGCAAAAGCTGGATGCACTTCGTGTACAAAACGGACAGTCTCTTTCGAAGTATCAAGGTTTAAGACATAAACTCATCTGTTACAAAAAGGCATTTCATTTTCTTGAACTTATTTGAACTCCAGGTTTTTTGTGTATTCAAAATGCACCATTCAAAGCCACATCATCAATTTTCAACCCCTTCTGACTTCATTTGTTAGTTTCATGCAGTTATTGATTTTTTTGGTGTTAAATGACCCTGAAATTGAAAAGCACTAACAACGAACTCTGAAAAGGTTGAAAGTTGGCATGGTATCATCATTTCACCCACATAGCATTTGCTAAAAACTTGAGAAGGTTACGGCAAAAGCTGGATGCACTTCGTGTACAAAACGGACAGTCTCTTTCAAAGTATGAGGGTTTCGGACGGAAACTCATCTGTTACAAAAGGCATTTCATTTTATTGAACTTATTTGAACTCTAGGATTTTTGTGTGTTCAAAATGCACCATTCAAAGACACATCATAAATTTTCAACCCTTTCTGACTTCATTTGTTATTTTTCATGCAGTTATTGATTTTTTTGAGCAAGATGACCCTGAAATTGAAAAGCCCTACAAATGAACTCTGAAAAGGTTGAAAGTTCGCATGGTGTCATCATTTCACCCACATAGCATGTGCTAAAAAGTTGAGAGGGTTACAGCAAAAGCTGGATGCACTTCATGTACAAAACGGACAGTCTCTTTCGAAGTATCAGGGTTTCGGACATAAACTCATCTGTTACAAAAAGGTATTTCATTTTCTTGAACTTATTTGAACTCCAGGCTTTTTGTGTGTTCAAAATGCACCATTCAAAGCCACAGCATCAACTTTCAACCCTTTGTGACTTCATTTGGTATTTTTCATGCGGTTATTGATATTTTTTGAGCCAAATGACCCTGAAATTGAAAAGCACTACAAACGAACTCTGAAAAGGTTGAAAGTTGGCATGGTATCATCATTTCACCCACATAGCATGTGCTAAAAAGTTGAGAGGGTTACGACAAAAGCTTGATGCACTTCGTGTACAAAACGGACAGTCTCTTTCGAAGTATCAGGGTTTCGGACATAAACTCATCTATTACAAAAAGGCATTTCATTTTGTTGAACTTATTTGAACTCCAGGTTTTTGTGTGTTCAAAATGCACCATTCAAAGCCACATCATCAATTTTCAACCCCTTCTGACTTCATTTGTTATTTTTCATGCAGTTATTGATTTTTTTGAGCTAAATGGCCGGAAATTGAAAAGCACTACAAATGAACTCTGAAAAGGTTGAAAGTTGGCATGGTATTATCATTTCACCCACATAGCATGTGAGAAAAAGTTGATAGGGTTACGACAAAAGATGGATGCACTTCGAGTACAAAACGGACAGTCTCTTTCGAAGTATCAGGGTTTCGGACATAAACTCATCTGTTACAAAAAGGCATTTCATTTTCTTGAACTTATTTGAACTCCATGCTTTTTGTGTGTTCATAATTTACCATTCAAAGCCACATCATCAATTTGTAACCCTTTCTGACTTCATTTGTTAGTTTTCATGCAGTTATTGATTTTTTGAGCTAAATGACCCTGAAATTGAAAAGCCCTACAAATGAACTCTGAAAAGGTTGAAAGTTGGCATGGTATCATCATTTCACCCACATAGAATGTGCTAAAGAGTTGAGATGGTTATGGCAAAAGCTGGATGCACTTCGTGTACAAAACGGACAGTCTCTTTGGAAGTATCAGGGCTCCGGCACATAAACTCATTTGTTACAAAAGGCATTTCATTTTCTTGAACTTATTTGAACTCCAAGCTTTTTGTGTGTTCAGAATGCACCATTCAAAGCCACATCATCAATTTTCAACCTCTTCCGACTTAATTTGGTATTTTGCATGTAGTTACTAATTGTTTTCAGCTAAATGACCCTGAAATTGAAAAGCACTACAAAAAAACACTCAAAAGGTTGAAAGTTGGCATCGTATCATCATTTCACCCACATAGCATGTGCTAAAAAGTTGAGAGGGTTATGACAAACGCTGGATGCACTTCGTGTACAAAACGGATAGTCTCTTTCGAAGTATTATGGTTTCAGACATAAACGCATTTAATTTTCTTGAACTTATTTGAACTCCAGGCTTTTTGTGTGTTCAAAATGCACTTTTCAAAGCCACATAATCAATTTTCAACCCTTTCTGACTTTAGTTGTAATTTTTCATGCAGTTATTGATTTTTTTGAGCTAAATGGCCTGAAATTGAAAAGCACTACAAATGAACTCTGAAAAGGTTGAAAGTTGGCATGGTATCATAATTTCACCCACATAGTATTTGCTAAAAAGTTGAGAGGGTTACGACAAAACGGACAGTCTCTTTCGAAGTATCATGGTTTCGGACGGAAACTCATCGGTTACAAAAGACATTTCATTTTCTTGAATTTATTTGAACTCCAGGTTTTGTGTGTGTCCAAAATGCACCATTCAAAGCCACATCATCGATTTTCAACCCCTTCTGACTTCATTTGTTATTTTTCATGCAGTTATTCATTTTTTCCAGCTATATGACCCTGAAATTGAAAAGCACTACGAACGAACTCTGAAAAGGTTGAAAGTTAGCATGGTATCATCATTTCACCCACATAGCATGTGCTATAAAGTTGAGAGGGTTACGGCAAAAGCTGGATGCACTTCGTGTACAAAACGGATAGTCTCTTTCGAAGTATCAGGGTTTCGGACATAAACTCATCTGTTACAAAAAGGCATTTCATTTTGTTGAACTTGTTTGAACTCCAGGCTTTTTGTCTTTTCAAAATGCACCATTCAAAGCCACATCATCAATTTTCAACCCTTTTTAACTTCATTTGTTATTTTTCATGCAGTTATTGATTTTTTTGAGCTAAATGACCCTGAAAGTGAAAAGCACTACAAATGAACTCTGAAAAGGTTGAAAGTTGGCATGGTATCATCATTTCACCCACATCGCATGTGCTAAAAAGTTGAGAGGGTTACGGCAAAAGATGGATCCACTTCGTGTACAAAACGGACACTCTCTTTCGAAGTATCAGAATTTCGGACATAAACTTATCTGTTATAAAAAGGCATTTCATTTTCTTGAACTTATTTGAACTCCAGGCTTTTTGTGTGTTCAAAATGCGCCATTCAAAGCCACATCATCAATTTTCAACCCTTTCTGACTTCATATGTTAGTTTTCATGCTGTTATTGATTTTTTTGAGCTAAATGACCGTGAAATTGAAAAGCCCTACAAATGAACTCTAGAAAGGTTGAAAGTTGGCATGGTATCATCATTTCACCCACATAGAATGTGCTAAAGAGTTGAGAGGGTTATGGCAAAAGCTGGCTGCACTTCGTGTACAAAACGGACAGTCTCTTTGGAAGTATCAGGGTTCCGGCACATAAACTCGTTTGTTACAAAAGGCATTTCATTTTCTTGAACCTATTTGAACTCCAAGCTTTTTGTGTGTTCAGAATGCACCATTCAAAGCCACATCATCAATTTTCAACCCCTTTTGACTTCATTTGGTATTTTTCATGCACTTACTAATATTTTTTAGCTAAATGACCCTGAAATTGAAAAGCACTACAAACAAACTCTGAAAATGTTGAAAGTTGGCATGGTATCCTCATTTCATCCACATAGCATGTGCTAAAAAGTTGAGAGGGTTACGACAAGTGCTGGATGCACTTCGTGTACAAAACGGACAGTCTCTTTCGAAGTATCAGTGTTTCGAACATAAACTAATCTGTTACAAAAAGGCATTTCATTTTCTTGAACTTATTTGAACTCCAAGATTTTTTTGTGTTCAAAATGCACCATTCAAAGCCACATCATCAATTTTCAACCCCTTCTGACTTCATTTGGTATTTTTCATGCAGTTACTAATTTTTTTGAGCTAAATGACCCTGAAATTGAAAAGCACTACAAACAAACTCTGAAAAGGTTGAAAGTTGGTATGGTATCATCATTTCATCCACATAGCATGTGCTAAAAAGTTGAGAGGGTTACGACAAATGCTGGATGCACTTCGTGTACAAAAGGGACAGTCTCTTTCGAAGTACCAGTGTTTCGGACATAAACTAATCTGTTACAAAAAGGCATTTCATTTTCTTGAACTTATTTGAACTCCAGGCTTTTTGTGTGTTCAAAATGCACCATTCAAAGCTACATCATCAATTTTCAACCCTTTCTGACTTCATTTGTAATTTTTCATGCAGTTATTGATTTTTTTGAGCTAAATGGCCTGAAATTGAAAAGCACTACGAATGAATTCTGAAAAGGTTGAAAGTTGGCATGGTATCATCATTTCACCCACATAGTATTTGCTAAAAAGTTGAGAGGGTTACGGCAAAAGTTGGATGCACTCGTGTACAAAACGGACAGTCTCTTTCGAAGTATCATGGTTTCGGACGGAAACTCATCGGTTACAAACGACATTTCATTTTCTTGAATTTATTTGAACTCCAGGTTTTGTGTGTGTTCAAAATGCACCATTCAAAGCCACATCATCGATTTTCAGCCCCTTCTAACTTCATTTGTTATTTTTCATGCACTTATTGGTTTTTTTTGAGCTATATGACCCTGAAATTGAAAAGCAGTACAAACGAACTCTAAAAAGGTTGAAACTTAGCATGGTATCATCATTTCACCCACATAGCATGTGCTAAAAAGTTGAGAGGGTAACGGCAAAAGCTGGATGCACTTCGTGTACAAAACGGACAGTCTCTTTCGAAGTATCAGGGTTTCAGACATAAACTCATCTGTTACAAAAAGGCATTTTATTTTCTTGAACTTATTTGAACTCCAGGATTTTTGTGTTTTCAAAATGCACCATTCAAAGCCACGTCGTCAATTTTCAACCCTTTCTGACTTCATTTGTTATTTTTCATGCAGTTACTAATTTTTTTTGTGCTAAATGACCCTGAAATAGAAAAGCACTACAAACGAACTCTGAAAAGGTTGAAATTTGGGATGGTATCATCATTTCACTCACTTAGCATTTGCTAAAATGTTGAGAGGGTTACGGCAAAAGCTGGATGCACTTCGTGTACAAAACGGACAGTCTCTTTCGAAGTATCAGGGTTTCGGACGGAAACTCATCGGTTACAAAAGACATTTCATTTTCTTGAATTTATTTGAACTCCAGGCTTTTTGTGTGTTCAAACTTCACCATTTAAAGCCACAACATCAATTTTCAACCCCTTCTGACTTCATTTGTTATTTTTCATGTAGTTGTTGATTTTTTTAGCTAAATGACCCTGAAATTGAAAAGCACTACAAACAAACTCTAAAAAGGTTGAAAGTTGGCATGGTATCATCATTTCACCAACATAGCATGTGCTAAAAAGTTGCGAGGGTTACGGCAAAAGCTGGATGCACTTCGTGTAGAAAACGGACAGTCTCTTTCGAAGTACCAGGGTTTCGGACATAAACTCATGTGTTACAAAAAGGCATTTCATTTTCTTTAAATTATTTGAACTCCAGGCTTTTTGTGTGTTCAAAATGCACCATTCAAGGCCACATCATCAATTTTCAACCCTTTCTGACTTCTTTTGATATTTTTCATGCAGTTATTGATTTTTTTGAGCAAGATGACCCTAAAATTGAAAAGCCCTACAAATGAACTCTGAAAAGGTTGAAAGTTGGCACGGTGTCATCATTTCACCCACATAGCATGTGCTAAAGAGTTGAGAGGGTTACGGCCAAATCTGGATGCACTTCGTGTACAAAACGGACAATCTCTTTCGAAGTATCAAGGTTTCAGACATAAACTCATATGTTACAAAAGGCATTTCATTTTCTTGAACTTACTTGAACTCCAAGATTTTTGTGTGTTCAAAATGCACCATTCAAAGCCACATCATCAATTTTCAACCCTTTCTGACTTCATTTGTTATTTTTCATGCAGTGATTGATTTTTTTGAGCTAAATGACCCTGAAATTGAAAAGCCCTACAAATGAAGTCTGAAAAGGTTGAAAGTTGGCAAGGTATCATCATTTAACCCACATGGAGTGTGCTAAAAAGTTGAGAGGGTTACGTCAAAAGCTGGATGCACTTCGTATACAAAACGGACAAACTCTTTCGAAGTATCAGGGTTTCGGCACATAAACGCATTTGTTACAAAAGGCATTTCATTTTCTTGAACTTTTTTGAACTCCAAGCTTTTTGTGTGCTCAGAATGCACCATTCAAAGCCACATCATCAATTTTCAACCCTTGCTGACTTCATTTGTTAGTTTTCATGCAGTTATTGATTTTTTTGAGCTAAATGACCCTGAAATTGAAAAGCCCTACAAATGAACTCTGAAAAGGTTGAAACTTGGCATGGTATCATAATTTCACCCACATAGCATGTGCTAAAAAGTTGAGAGGGTTACGACAAAAGTTGGATGCAGTTCGTGTACAAAACGGACAGTCTCTTTCGAAGTATCAGGGTTTCGAACATAAACTCATCCGTTACAAAAAGGCATTTCATTTTCTTGAACTTATTTGAACTCCAGGCTTTTTGTGTGTTCAAAATGCTAGATTCAAAGCAACATCATCAATTTTTAACCCTTTCTGACTTCATTTGTTATTTTTCATGCAGTTACTGATTTTTTTGAGCTAAATGACCCTGAAATAGAAAAGCACTACAAACGAACTCTAAAAAGGTTGAAAGTTGGGATGGTATCATCATTTCACCCTCATAGCATGTGCTAAAAAGTTGAGAGGGTTACGGCAAAAGCCGGATGCACTTCGTGTACAAAACGGACAATCTCTTTCGAAGTATCAGGGTTTCGGACATAAACTCATCTCTTACAACAAGGCATTTCCTTTTCTTGAACTTATTTGAACTCCAGGATTTTTGTGTCTTCAAAATGCACCATTCAAAGCCACATCATCAATTTTCAACCCTTTCTGACTTCATATGTTAGTTTTCATTCAGTTAATGATTTTTTTGAGCTAAATGACCCTGAAATTGAAAAGCCCTACAAAGGAACTTTGAAAAGTTTGAAAGTTGGCATGGTATCATCATTTCACCCACATAGTATTTGCTAAAAAGTTGAGAGGGTTACAACAAAAGCTGGATGCACTTCATGTACAAAACGGATAGTCTCTTTCGAAGTATCAGGGTTTCGGACGGAAACTCATCGGTTACAAAAGACATTTCATTTTCTTGAACTTATTTGAATTCCAGGTTTTTTGTGTGTTCAAAATGCACCATTCAAAGCCACATCATCAATTTTCAACCCCTTCTAACTTCATTTGGTATTTTTCATGCACTTACTAATTGTTTTTAGCTAAATGACCCTGAAATTGAAAAGCACTACAAACAAACTCTAAAAAGGTGTAAAGTTGGCATGGTATCATCATTTGACCCACATAGCATGTGCTAAAAAGTTGCGAGGGTTACGGCAAAAGCTGGATGCACTTCGTGTAGAAAACGGACATTCTCTTTCGAAGTATCTGGGTTTCGGACATAAACTCATGTGTTACAAAAAGGCATTTCGTTTTCTTGAACTTATTTGAACTCCAAGCTTTTTGTGTGTTCAGAATGCACCATTCAAAGCCACATCATCAATTTTCAACCCCTTCTGACTTCATTTGGTATTTTTTACGCACTTACTAATTTTTTTGGGCTAAATGACCCTGAAATTGAAAAGCACTACAAACAAAATGTGATAAGGTTGAAAGTTGGCATGGTGTCATCATTTCACGCACATAGCATGTGCTAAAAAGTTGAGAGGGTCACGACAAAAGCTGGATGCGCTTCGTGTACAAAACAGACAGTCTCTTTCGAAGTATTAGGGTTTCGAACATAAACTCATCTCTTACAAAAAGGCATTTTATATTCTTGATCATATTTGAACTCCAGGCTTTTTGTGCGTTCAAAATGCAACATTGAAAGCCACATCGTCAATTTTCAACCCTTTCTGACTTCATTTGTTATTTTTCATGCAGTTACGGATTTTTTTGTGCTAAATGACCCTGAAATAGAAAAGCACTACAAACGAACTCTGAAAAGGTTGAAAGTTGGGATGGTATCATCATTTCACTCACATAGCATTTGCTAAAAAGTTCAGAGGGTTACGACAAAAGCTGGATGCACTTCGTGTACAAAACGGACAGTCTCTTTCGAAGTATCAGGGTTTCGGACGGAAACTCATCGGTTACAAAAGACATTTCATTTTCTTGAATTTATGTGAACTGCAGGCTTTTTGTGTGTTCAAACTTCACCATTCAAAACCACAACATCAATTTTTAACCCCTTCTGACTTCATTTGTTATTTTTCATGCAGTTGTTGATTTTTTTAGCTAAATGACCCTGAAATTGAAAAGCACTACAAGTGAACTCTGAAAAGGTTGAAAGTTGGCAAGGTATCATCATTTAACCCACATGGAGTGTGCTAAAAAGTTGAGAGGGTTACGTCAAAAGCTGGATGCACTTCGTATACAAAACGGACAATCTCTTTCGAAGTATCAGGGTTTCGGCACATAAACTCATTTGTTACAAAAGGCATTTCATTTTCTTGAACTTTTTTGAACTCCAAGCTTTTTGTGTGTTCAGAATGCACCATTCAAAGCCACATCATCAATTTTCAACCCTTTCTGACTTCATTTGTTAGTTTTCATGCAGTTATTTATTTTTTGAGCTAAATGACCCTGAAATTGAAAAGCCCTACAAATGAACTCTGATAAGGTTGAAAGTTGGCATGGTATCATCATTTCACCCACATAGCATGTGCTAAAAAGTTGAGAGGGTTACGACAAAAGCTGGATGCAGTTGGTGTACAAAACGGACAGTCTCTTTCGAAGTATCAGGGTTTCGGACATAAACTCATCCGTTACAAAAAGGCATTTCATTTTCTTGAACTTATTTGAACTCCAGGCTTTTTGTGTGTTCAAAATGCTACATTCAAAGCCACATCATCAATTTTTAACCCTTTCTGACTTCATTTGTTATTTTTCATGCAGTTACAGATTTTTTTGAGGTAAATGACCCTGAAATAGAAAAGCACTACAAACGAACTATAAAAAGGTTGAAAGTTGGGATGGTATCATCATTTCACCCACATAGCATTTGCTAAAAAGTTGAGAGGGTTGCGGCAAAAGCTGGATGCACTTCGTGTACAAAACGGACAATCTCTTTCGAAGTATCAGGGTTTCGGACATAAACTCATCTGTTACAAAAAGGCATTTCCTTTTCTTGAACTTATTTGAACTCGAGGATTTTTTTGAGCTAAATGACCCTGAAATTGAAAAGCACTACAAACAAACTCTGAAAAGGTTGAAAGTTGGTATGGTATCATCATTTCATCCACATAGCATGTGCTAAAAAGTTGAGAGGGTTACGACAAATGCTGGATGCACTTCGTGTACAAAAGGGACAGTCTCTTTCGAAGTACCAGTGTTTCGGACATAAACTAATCTGTTACAAAAAGGCATTTCATTTTCTTGAACTTATTTGAACTCCAGGCTTTTTGTGTGTTGAAAATGCACCATTCAAAGCCACATCATCAATTTTCAACCCTTTCTGACTTCATTTGTTAGTTTTCATGCAGTTATTTATTTTTTGAGCTAAATGACCCTGAAATTGAAAAGCCCTACAAATGAACTCTGATAAGGTTGAAAGTTGGCATGGTATCATCATTTCACCCACATAGCATGTGCTAAAAAGTTGAGAGGGTTACGACAAAAGCTGGATGCAGTTGGTGTACAAAACGGACAGTCTCTTTCGAAGTATCAGGGTTTCGGACATAAACTCATCCGTTACAAAAAGGCATTTCATTTTCTTGAACTTATTTGAACTCCAGGATTTTTGTGTGTTCAAAATGCTACATTCAAAGCCACATCATCAATTTTTAACCCTTTCTGACTTCATTTGTTATTTTTCATGCAGTTACAGATTTTTTTGAGGTAAATGACCCTGAAATAGAAAAGCACTACAAACGAACTATAAAAAGGTTGAAAGTTGGGATGGTATCATCATTTCACCCACATAGCATTTGCTAAAAAGTTGAGAGGGTTGCGGCAAAAGCTGGATGCACTTCGTGTACAAAACGGACAATCTCTTTCGAAGTATCAGGGTTTCGGACATAAACTCATCTGTTACAAAAAGGCATTTCCTTTTCTTGAACTTATTTGAACTCGAGGATTTTTTTGAGCTAAATGACCCTGAAATTGAAAAGCACTACAAACAAACTCTGAAAAGGTTGAAAGTTGGTATGGTATCATCATTTCATCCACATAGCATGTGCTAAAAAGTTGAGAGGGTTACGACAAATGCTGGATGCACTTCGTGTACAAAAGGGACAGTCTCTTTCGAAGTACCAGTGTTTCGGACATAAACTAATCTGTTACAAAAAGGCATTTCATTTTCTTGAACTTATTTGAACTCCAGGCTTTTTGTGTGTTGAAAATGCACCATTCAAAGCCACATCATCAATTTTCAACCCTTTCTTTCATGCAGTTATTGATTTTTTTGAGCTAAATGGCCTGAAATTGAAAAGCACTACAAATGAACTCTGAAAAGGTTGAAAGTTGGCATGGTATCATCATTTCACCCACATTGTATTTGCTAAAAAGTTGACAGGGTTACGGCAAAAGTTGGATGCACTTGTGTACAAAACGGACAGTCTCTTTCGAAGTATCATGGTTTCGGACGGAAACTCATCGGTTACAAAAGACAGTTCATTTTCTTGAATTTATTTGAACTCCAGGTTTTGTGTGTGTTCAAAATGCACCATTCAAAGCCACATCATCGATTTTCAACCCCTTCTAACTTCATTTGTTATTTTTCATGCACTTATTGATTTTTTTGAGCTATATGACCTGAAATTGAAAAGCAGTACAAACGAACTCTAAAAAGGTTGAAAGTTAGCATGGTATCATCATTTCACCCACGTAGCATGTGCTAAAAAGTTGAGAGGGTAACGGCAAGAGCTGGATGCACTTCGTGTACAAAACGGACAGTCTCTTTCGAAGTATCAAGGCTTCGGACATAAACTCATCTGTTACAAAAAGGCATTTTATTTTCTTGAACTTATTTGAACTCCAGGCTTTTTGTGTTTTCAAAATGCACCATTCAAAGCCACATCGTCAATTTTCAACCCTTTCTGACTTCAGTTGTTATTTTTCATGCAGTTACTGATTTTTGTGTGCTAAATGACCCTGAAATAGAAAAGCACTACAAACGAACTCTGAAAAGGTTGAAAGTTGGGATGGTATCATCATTTCACTCACATAGCATTTGCTAAAAAGTTGAGAGGGTTACGACAAAAGCTGGATGCACTTCGTGTACAAAACGGACAGTCTCTTTCGAAGTATCAGGGTTTCGGACGGAAACTCATCGGTTACAAAAGACATTTCATTTTCTTGCATTTATTTAAACTCCAGGATTTTTGTGTGTTCAAACTTCACCATTCAAAGCCACAACATCAATTTTCAACCCCTTCTGACTTCATTTGTTATTTTTCATGTACTTATTGATTTTTTTAGCTAAATGACCCTGAAATTGAAAAGCACTACAAATGAACTCTGAAAAGGTGGAAAGTTGGCATGGTATCATCATTTAAACCACATAGTATTTGCTAAAAAGTTGAGAGGGTTACGGCAAAAGCTGGATGCACGTAGTGTACAAAACGGACAGTCTCTTTTGAAGTATTAGGGTTTCGGACGAAAACTCATCGGTTACAAAAGACATTTCATTTTCTTGAACTTACTTGAACTCCAGGATTTTTGTGTGTTCAAAATGCACCATTCAAAGCCACATCATCAATTTTCAACACCTTCTAACTTCATTTGTATTTTTCATGCACTTACTAATTGTTTTTAGCTAAATGACCCTCAAATTGAAAAGCACTACAAACAAACTCTGAAAAGGTTGAAAGTTGGCATGGTATCATCATTTCACCCACATAGCATGTGCTAAAAAGTTGCGAGGGTTACGGCAAAAGGTGGATGCACTTCGTGTAGAAAACGGACAGTCTCTTTCGAAGTATCAGGGTTTCGGACATAAACTCATGTGTTACAAAAAGGCATTTCATTTTCTTGAACTTATTCGAACTCCAGGCTTTTTGTGTGTTCAAAATGCACCATTCAAAGCCACATCATAAATTTTCAACCCTTTCTGACTTCTTTTGATATTTTTCATGCAATTATTGATTTTTTTGAGCTAAATGATCCTGAAATTGAAAAGCCCTACAAATGAAGTCTGAAAAGGTTGAAAGTTGGCAAGGTATCATCATTTAACCCACATGGCGTGTGCTAAAAAGTGGAGAGGGTTACGTCAAAAGCTGGATGCACTTCGTATACAAAATGGATAATCTCTTTCGAAGTATGAGGGTTTCGGCACATAAACTCATTTGTTACAAAAGGCATTTCATTTTCTTGAACTTTTTTGAACTCCAAGCTTTTTGTGTGTTCAGAATGCACCATTCAAAGCCACATCATCAATTTTCAACCCTTTCGGAGTTCATTTCATATTTTTCCTGCTCTTACTATGTTTTTCGACCTAAATAAACCTGAAATTGAAAAGCACTACAAACGAACTCTGAAAGGTTGAAAGTTGGCATGGTATCATCGTTTCACCCACATAGCATGTGCTAAAAATTTGAGAGGGTTACGACAAAAGCTGGATGCAGTTCGTGTACCAAACGGATAGTCTCTTTCGAAGTATGAGGGTTTCGGACATAAACTCCTCTGTTACAAAAAGGCATTTCATTTTCTTGAACTTATTTGAACTCCAGGCTTTTTGCTTGTTCAAAATGCACCATTCAAAGCCACATCATCAATTTTCAACCCTTTCTGGATTCATTTGTTATTTTTCATGCAGTTATTGATTTTTTTTGAGCTAAATGACCCTGAAATAGAAAAGCACTACAAACGAACTCTGAAAAGGTTGAAAGTTGGGATGGTATCATCATTTCACTCACATAGCATTTGCTAAAAAGTTGAGAGGGTTACGACAAAAGCTGGATGCACTTCGTGTACAAAACGGACAGTCTCTTTCGAAGTATCAGGGTTTCGGACGTAAACTCATCGGTTACAAAAGACATTTCATTTTCTTGCATTTATTTGAACTCCAGGCTTTTTGTGTGTTCAAACTTCACCATTCAAAGCCACAACATCAATTTTCAACCCCTTCTGACTTCATTTGTTATTTTTCATGCAGTTATTGATTTTTTTAGCTAAATGACCCTGAAATTGAAAAGCACTACAAATGAACTCTGAAAAGGTTGAAAGTTGGCATGGTATCATCATTTAAACCAGATAGTATTTGCTAAAAAGTTGAGAGGGTTACGGCAAAAGCTGGATGCACGTAGTGTACAAAACGGACAGTCTCTTTTGAAGTATTAGGGTTTCGGACGGAAACTCATCGGTTACAAAAGGCATTTCATTTTCTTGAACTTACTTGAACTCCAGGATTTTTGTGTGTTCAAAATGCACCATTCAAAGCCACAACATCAATTTTCAACCCCTTCTGACTTCATTTGTTATTTTTCATGTAGTTATTGATTTTTTTAGCTAAATGACCCTGAAATTGAAAAGCACTACAAATGAACTCTGAAAAGGTTGAAAGTTGGCATGGTATCATCATTTAAACCACATAGTATTTGCTAAAAAGTTGAGAGGGTTACGGCAAAAGCTGGATGCACGTAGTGTACAAAACGGACAGTCTCTTTTGAAGTATTAGGGTTTCGGACGGAAACTCATCGGTTACAAAAGGCATTTCATTTTCTTGAACTTACTTGAACTCCAGGATTTTTGTGTGTTCAAAATGCACCATTCAAAGCCACATCATAAATTTTCAACACCTTCTAACTTCATTTGGTATTTTTCATGCACTTACTAATTGTTTTTAGCTAAATGACCCTCAAATTGAAAAGCACTACAAACAAACTCTGAAAAGGTTGAAAGTTGGCATGGTATCATCATTTCACCCACATAGCATGTGCTAAAAAGTTGCGAGGGTTACGGCAAAAGGTGGATGCACTTCGTGTAGAAAACGGACAGTCTCTTTCGAAGTATCAGGGTTTCGAACATAAACTCATGTGTTACAAAAAGGCATTTCATTTTCTTGAACTTATTCGAACTCCAGGCTTTTTGTGTGTTCAAAATGCACCATTCAAAGCCACATCATAAATTTTCAACCCTTTCTGACTTCTTTTGATATTTTTCATGCAATTATTGATTTTTTTGAGCTAAATGACCCTGAAATTGAAAAGCCCTACAAATGAAGTCTGAAAAGGTTGAAAGTTGGCAAGGTATCATCATTTAACCCACATGGCGTGTGCTAAAAAGTTGAGAGGGTTACGTCAAAAGCTGGATGCACTTCGTATACAAAATGGATAATCTCTTTCGAAGTATGAGGGTTTCGGCACATAAACTCATTTGTTACAAAAGGCATTTCATTTTCTTGAACTTTTTTGAACTCCAAGCTTTTTGTGTGTTCAGAATGCACCATTCAAAGCCACATCATCAATTTTCAACCCTTTCGGAGTTCATTTGGTATTTTTCCTGCTCTTACTATGTTTTTCGAGCTAAATAAACCTGAAATTGAAAAGCACTACAAACGAACTCTGAAAGGTTGAAAGTTGGCATGGTATCATCGTTTCACCCACATAGCATGTGCTAAAAATTTGAGAGGGTTACGACAAAAGCTGGATGCAGTTCGTGTACCAAACGGATAGTCTCTTTCGAAGTATGAGGGTTTCGGACATAAACTCATCTGTTACAAAAAGGCATTTCATTTTCTTGAACTTATTTGAACTCCAGGATTTTTGCTTGTTCAAAATGCACCATTCAAAGCCACATCATCAATTTTCAACCCTTTCTGGATTCATTTGTTATTTTTCATGCAGTTATTGATTTTTTTTGAGCTAAATGACCCTGAAATAGAAAAGCACTACAAACGAACTCTGAAAAGGTTGAAAGTTGGGATGGTATCATCATTTCACTCACATAGCATTTGCTAAAAAGTTGAGAGGGTTACGACAAAAGCTGGATGTACTTCGTGTACAAAACGGACAGTCTCTTTCGAAGTATCAGGGTTTCGGACGTAAACTCATCGGTTACAAAAGACATTTCATTTTCTTGCATTTATTTGAACTCCAGGCTTTTTGTGTGTTCAAACTTCACCATTCAAAGCCACAACATCAATTTTCAACCCCTTCTGACTTCATTTGTTATTTTTCATGCAGTTATTGATTTTTTTAGCTAAATGACCCTGAAATTGAAAAGCACTACAAATGAACTCTGAAAAGGTTGAAAGTTGGCATGGTATCATCATTTAAACCACATAGTATTTGCTAAAAAGTTGAGAGGGTTACGGCAAAAGCTGGATGCACGTAGTGTACAAAACGGACAGTCTCTTTTGAAGTATCAGGGTTTCGGACGGAAACTCATCGGTTACAAAAGACATTTCATTTTCTTGAACTTATTTGAATTCCATGTTTTTTGTGTGTTCAAAATGCACCATTCAAAGCCACATCATCAATTTTCAACCCCTTCTAACTTCATTTGGTATTTTTCATGCACTCACTAATTGTTTTTATCTAAATGACCCTCAAATTGAAAAGCACTACAAACAAACTCTGAAAAGGTTGAAAGTTGGCATGGTATCATCATTTCACCCACATAGCATGTGCTAAAAAGTTGCGAGGGTTACGGCAAAAGGTGGATGCACTTCGTGTAGAAAACGGACAGTCTCTTTCGAAGTATCAGGGTTTCGGACATAAACTCATGTGTTACAAAAAGGCATTTCATTTTCTAGAACTTATTTGAACTCCAGGCTTTTTGTGTGTTCAAAATGCACCATTCAAAGCCACATCATAAATTTTCAACCCTTTCTGACTTCTTTTGATATTTTTCATGCAATTATTGATTTTTTGAGCTAAATGACCCTGAAATTGAAAAGCCCTACAAATGAAGTCTGAAAAGGTTGAAAGTTGGCAAGGTATCATCATTTAACCCACATGGCGTGTGCAAAAAAGTTGAGAGGGTTACGTCAAAAGCTGGATGCACTTCGTATACAAAACGGACAATCTCTTTCGAAGTATCAGGGTTTTGGCACATAAACTCATTTGTTACAAAAGGCATTTCATTTTCTTGAACTTTTTTGAACTCCAAGCTTTTTGTGTGTTCAGAATGCACCATTCAAAGCCACATCATCAATTTTAAACCCTTTCGGACTTCATTTGGTATTTTTCCTGCTCTTACTATTTTTTTCGAGCTAAATAAACCTGAAATTGAAAAGCACTACAAACGAACTCTGAGAAGGTTGAAAGTTGGCTTGGTATCATCATTTCACCCACATAGCATGTGCTAAAAACTTGAGAGGGTTACGACAAAAGCTGGATGCAGTTCGTGTACCAAACGGACAGTCTCTTTCGGAGTATGAGGGTTTCGGACATAAACTCATCTGTTACAAAAAGGCATTTCATTTTCTTGAACTTATTTGAACTCCAGGCTTTTTGTGTGTTCAAAATGCTACATTCAAAGCCACATCATCAATTTTTAACCCTTTCTGACTTCATTTGTTATTTTTCATGCAGTTACCGATTTTTTTGAGCTAAATGACCCTGAAATAGAAAAACACTACAAACGAACTATAAAAAGGTTGAAAGTTGGGATGGTATCATCATTTCACCCACATAGCATTTGATAAAAAGTTGAGAGGGTTAAGGCAAAAGCTGGATGCACTTCATGTACAAAACGGACAGTCTCTTTCAAAGTACCAGGGTTTCGGACGGAAAAACATCGTTTACAAAGGACATTTCATTTTCTTGAATTTATTTAAACTCCAGGTTTTTTATGTGTTCAAAATGCACCATTCAAAGCCACATCATCAATTTTCAACCCCTTCTGACTTCATTTGTTATTTTTCATGCAGTTATTGATTTTTTTGAGCGAAATGACCCTGAAATTGAAAAGCACTACAAACGAACTCTGAAAAGGTTGAAAGTTGGCATGGTATCATCATTTCACCCACATGGCATGTGCTAAAAAGTTGAGAGGGTTACGGCAAAAGCTGGATGTACTTCATGTACAAAACGGACAGTCTCTTTCGAAGTATCAGGGTTTCACACAAAAACTTATCTGTTACAAAAAGGCATTTCATTTTCTTGAACTTATTTGAACTCCAGGCTTTTTGTGTGTTCAAAATACACCATTGAAAGCCACATCATCAATTTTCAACCCTTTCTGACATCATTTGTTATTTTTCATGCAGTTATTGATTTTTTTGAGCTAAATGACCCTGAAATTGAAAATCCCCACAAATGAACTCTGAAAAGGTTGAAAGTTGGCATGGTATCATCATTTCACCCACATAGCATGTGCTAAAAAGTTGAGAGGGTTATTGCAAAAGCTGGATGCACTTCGTGTACAAAACGGACAATTTCTTTCGAAGTATCTGGGTTTCGGACATAAACTCATCTGTTAAAAAAGGCATTTCATTTTCTTGAAATTATTTGAACTCCAGGCTTTTTGTGTGTTCAAAATGCACCATTCAATGCCACATCATCAATTTTCAACCCTTTCTGACTTCATTTGTTATTGTTCATTCAGTTATTGATTTTTTGAGCTAAATGGCCTGAAAATGAAAAGCACTACAAATGAACTCTGAAAAGGTTGAAAGTTGGCATGGTATCATCATTTCACCCACATAGCATGTGCTAAAAAGTTGAGAGGGTTAAGGCAAAAGCTGGATGCATTTCGTGTACAAAACGGACAGTCTCTTTCGAAGTATCAGGTTTTCGGACATAAACTCATCAGTTACAAAAAGGCATTTCATTTTGTTGAACTTATTTGAACTCCAGGCTTTTTGTGTGTTCAAAATGCACCATTCAAAGCCACATCATCAATTTTCAACCCTTTCTGACTTCATTTGTTATTGTTCATGCAGTTATTGATTTTTTGAGCTAAATGGCCTGAAAATGAAAAGCACTACAAATGAACTCTGAAAAGGTTGAAAGTTGGCATGGTATCATCATTTCACCCACATAGCATGTGCTAAAAAGTTGAGAGGGTTAAGGCAAAAGCTGGTGCATTTCGTGTACAAAAGGGACAGTCTCTTTCGAAGTATCAGGGTTTCGGACATAAACTCATCAGTTACAAAAAGGCATTTCATTTTGTTGAACTCATTTGAACTCCAGGCTTTTTGTGTGGTCAAAATGCAACATACGAAGCCACATCATCAATTTTCAACCCTTTCTCACTTCATTTGTTATTGTTCATGCAGTTATTCATTTTTTGAACTAAATGGCCTGAAAATGAATAGCACTACAAATGAACTCTGAAAAGGTAGAAAGTTCGCATGGTATCATCATTTCACCCACATAGCATGTGCCAAAAAGTTGAGAGGGTTAAGGCAAAAGCTGGATGCATTTCGTGTACAAAACGGACAGTCTCTTTCGAAGTATCAGGGTTTCGGACATAAACTCATCAGTTACAAAAAGCCATTTCATTTTGTTGAACTCATTTGAACTCCAGGCTTTTTGTGTGGTCAAAATGCAACATACGAAGCCACATCATCAATTTTCAACCCTTTCTGACTTCATTTGTTATTGTTCATGCAGTTATTCATTTTTTGAGCTAAATGGCCTGAAAATGAATAGCACTACAAATGAACTCTGAAAAGGTAGAAAGTTCGCATGGTATCATCATTTCACGCACATAGCATTTGCTAAAAAGTTGAGAGGGTTACGGAAAAAGCTGGATGCACTTCGTGTACAAAACGGACAGCCTCTTTCGAAGTATCAGGGTTTCAGACAGAAACTCATCGGTTACAAAAGACATTTCATTTTCTTGAATTTATTTGAACTCCAGGTTTTTTGTGTGTTCAAAATGCACCATTCAAAGCCACATCATCAATTTTCAACCCCTTCTGACTTCATTTGTTATTTTTCATGCAGTTTTTGATTTTTTAGCTAAATGACCCTGAAATTGAAAAGCACTACAAACGAACTCTGAAAAGGTTGAAAGTTTGCATGGTATCATCATTTCACCCACATAGCATGTGCTAAAAAGTTGAGAGGGTTACGGAAAAAGCTGGATGCACTTCGTGTACTAAACGGACAGTCTCTTTCGAAGTCTCAGGGTTTCGGACAGAAACTCATCGGTTACAAAAGACATTTCATTTTCTTGAATTTATTTGAACTCTAGGTTTTTGTGAGTTCAAAATGCACCATTCAAAGCCACATCATCAATTTACAACCCTTCCGACTTCATTTGTTATTTTTCACGCATTTTTTTATTTTTTTGAGCTAAATGACCCTGAAATTGAAAAGCACTACAAATGAACTCTGAAAAGGTTGAAAGTTGGCATGGTATCATCATTTCACCCACATAGCATGTGCTAACAAGTTGAGAGGGTTAAGGCAAAAGCTGGATGCACTTCGTGTACAAAACAGACAGTCTCTTTCGAAGTATCAGGGTTTCGGACATAAACTCATCTGTTACAAAAAGGCATTTCATTTTCTTGAACTTATTTGAACTCCAGGCTTTTTGTGTGTTCAAAATGTACCATTCAAAGCGACATCATCAATTTTCAACCCTTTCTAACTTCGTTTGTTATTTTTCATGCAGTTATTGATTTTTTGAGCTAAATGACCCTGAAATTGAAAAGCCCTACAAATGAACTCTGAAAAGGTTGAAAGTTGGCATGGTATCATCATTTCACCCACATAGCATGTGCTAAAAAGCTGAGAGGGTTACGGCAAAAGCTGGATGCACTTCGTGTACAAAACGGACAATCTCTTTCGAAGTATCAGGGTTTCGGACAGAAACTCATCGGTTACAAAAGACATTTCATTTTCTTGAATTTATTTGAACTCCAGGTTTTTTGTGTGTTCAAAATGCACCATTCAAAGCCACATCATCAATTTTCAACCCCTTCTGACTTCATTTGTTATTTTTCATGCAGTAATTGGTTTTTTAGCTAAATGACCCTAAAATTGAAAAGCACTACAAACGAACTCTGAAAAGGTTGAAAGTTTGCATGGTATCATCATTTCACCCACATAGCATGTGCTAAAAAGTTGAGAGGGTTACGGAAAAAGCTGGATGCACTTCGTGTACTAAACGGACAGTCTCTTTCGAAGTATCAGTGTTTCGGACAGAAACTCATCGGTTACAAAAGACATTTCATTTTCTAGAATTTATTTGAACTCCAGGTTTTTGTGAGTTCAAAATGCACCATTCAAAGCCACATCATCAATTTTCAACCCTTCCAACTTCATTTGTTACTTTTCACGCATTTTTTTATTTTTTTGAGCTAAATGACCCTGAAATTGAAAAGCACTACAAATGAACTCTGAAAAGGTTGAAAGTTGGCATGGTATCATCATTTCACCCACATAGCATGTGCTAAAAAGTTGAGAGGGTTACGGCAAAAGCTGGATGCACTTCGTGTACAAAACGGACAATCTCTTTCGAAGTATCAGGGTTTTGGACATAAACTCATCTGTTACTAAAAGGCATTTCATTTTCTTGAAGTTATTTGAACTCCAGGCTTTTTCTGTGTTCAAAATGCACCATTCAAAGCCACATCATCAATTTTCAACCCTTTCTGACTTCATTTGTTATTTTTCATGCAGTTATTGATTTTTAGAGCTAAATGACCCTGAAATTGAAAAGCCCTACAAATGAACTCTGAAAAGGTTGAAAGTTGGCATGGTATCATCATTTCACCCACATAGCATGTGCTAAAAAGCTGAGAGGGTTACGGCAAAAGCTGAATGCACTTCGTGTACAAAACGGACAATCTCTTTCGAAGTATCAGGGTTTCGGACATAATCTCATCTGTTACAAAAAGGCATTTCATTTTCTTGAACTTAGTTGAACTCCAGGCTTTTTGTGTGTTCAAAATGCACCATTCAAAGCCACATCATCAATTTTGAACCCTTTCTGACTTCATTTGTTATTTTTCATGGAGTTATTGATTTTTTTGAGCTAAATGGCCTGAAATTGAAAAGCACTACAAATGAACTCTGAAAAGGTCGAAAGTTGGCATGGTATCATCATTTCACCCACATAGTATTTGCTGAAAAGTTGAGAGGGTTATGGCAAAAGCTGGATGCACTTTGTGTACAAAACGGACTGTCTCTTTCGAAGTATCACTGTTTCGGACATTAACTCATCTGTTATAAAAAGGCATTTCATTTTCTTGAACTTATTTGAAATCCAGGGTTTTTGTGTTTTTAAAATGCACCATTCAAAGCCACATCATCACTTTTCAACCCTTTCGGACTTCATTTGTTATTTTTCATGCAGTTATTGATTTTTTTGAGCTAAATGACCCTGGATGTGAAAAGCACTACAAATGAATTCTGAAAAGGTTGAAGGTTGGCATGGTATCATCATTTCACCCACATAGAATGCGCTAAAAAGTTGAGAGGGTTAAGGCAAAAGCTCGATGCACTTCGTGTACAAAACGGACAGTCTCTTTCGAAGTATCAGGGTTTCACACAAAAACTTATCTGTTACAAAAAGGCATTTCATTTTCTTGAACTTATTTGAACTCCAGGCTTTTTGTGTGTTCAAAATACACCATTGAAAGCCACATCATCAATTTTCAACCCTTTCTGACATCATTTGTTATTTTTCATGCAGTTATTGATTTTTTTGAGCTAAATGACATTGAAATTGAAAAGCCCTACAAATGAACACTGAAAAGGTTGAAAGTTGGCATGGTATCATCATTTCACCCACACAGCATGTGCTAAAAAGTTGAGAGGGTTACGACAAAAGCTGGATGCACTTCGTGTACAAAACGGAAAATTTCTTTCGAAGTATCTGGGTTTCGGACATAAACTCATCTGTTAAAAAAGGCATTTCATTTTCTTGAAATTATTTGAACTCCAGGCTTTTTGTGTGTTCAAAATGCACCATTCAATGCCACATCATCAATTTTCAACCCTTTCTGACTTCATTTGTTATTGTTCATGCAGTTATTGATTTTTTGAGCTAAATGGCCTGAAAATGAAAAGCACTACAAATGAACTCTGAAAAGGTTGAAAGTTGGCATGGTATCATCATTTCACCCACATAGCATGTGCTAAAAAGTTGAGAGGGTTAAGGCAAAAGTTGGTGCATTTCGTGTACAAAACGGACAGTCTCTTTCGAAGTATCAGGGTTTCGGACATAAACTCATCAGTTACAAAAAGGCATTTCATTTTGTTGAACTCATTTGAACTCCAGGCTTTTTGTGTGGTCAAAATGCAACATACGAAGCCACATCATCAATTTTCAACCCTTTCTGACTTCATTTGTTATTGTTCATGCAGTTATTCATTTTTTGAGCTCAATGGCCTGAAAATGAATAGCACTACAAATGAACTCTCAAAAGGTAGAAAGTTCGCATGGTATCATCATTTCACCCACATAGCATGTGCCAAAAAGTTGAGAGGGTTAAGGCAAAAGCTGGATGCATTTCGTGTACAAAACGGACAGTCTCTTTCGAAGTATCAGGGTTTCGGACATAAACTCATCTGTTACAAAAAGGCATTTCATTTTGTTGTACTTATTTGAACTCCAGGCTTTTTGTGTGTTCAAAATGCAATATTCGAAGCCACATCATCAATTTTCAACCCTTTCTAACTTCATTTGTTATTTTTAATGGAGTTATTGATTTTTTTGAGCTAAATGACCCTGAAATAGAAAAGCACTACAAACGAACTCTGAAAAGGTTGAAAGTTGGGATGGTATCATCATTTCACCCACATAGCATTTGCTAAAAAGTTGAGAGGGTTACGGAAAAAGCTGGATGCATTTCGTGTACAAAACGGACAGCCTCTTTCGAAGTATCAGGGTTTCGGACAGAAACTCATCGGTTACAAAAGACATTTCATTTTCTTGAATTTATTTGAACTCCAGGTTTTTTGTGTGTTCAAAATGCACCATTCAAAGCCACATCATCAATTTTCAACCCCTTCTGACTTCATTTGTTATTTTTCATGCAGTTTTTGATTTTTTAGCTAAATTACCCTGAAATTGAAAAGCACTACAAACGAACTCTGAAAAGGTTGAAAGTTGGCATGGTATCATCATTTCACCCACATAGCATGTGCTAAAAAGTTGAGAGGGTTACGGAAAAAGCTGGATGCACTTCGTGTACTAAACGGACAGTCTCTTTCGAAGTCTCAGGGTTTCGGACAGAAACTCATCGGTTACAAAAGACATTTCATTTTCTTGAATTTATTTGAACTCCAGGTTTTTTGTGTGTTCAACATGCACCATTCAAAGCCACATCATCAATTTTCAACCCTTCCGACTTCATTTGTTATTTTTCATGCATTTATTGATTTTTTTGAGCTAAATGACCCTGAAATTGAAAAGCACTACAAATGAACTCTGAAAAGGTTGAAAGTTGGCATGGTATCATCATTTCACCCACATAGCATGTGCTAACAAGTTGAGAGGGTTAAGGCAAAAGCTGGATGCACTTCGTGTACAAAACAGACAGTCTCTTTCGAAGTATCAGGGTTTCGGACATAAACTCATCTGTTACAAAAAGGCATTTCATTTTCTTCAACTTATTTGAACTCCGGGCTTTTTGTGTGTTCAAAATGTACCATTCAAAGCGACATCATCAATTTTCAACCCTTTCTAACTTCATTTGTTATTTTTCATGCAGTTATTGATTTTTTGAGCTAAATGACCCTGAAATTGAAAAGCCCTACAAATGAACTCTGAAAAGGTTGAAAGTTGGCATGGTATCATCATTTCACCCACATAGCATGTGCTAAAAAGCTGAGAGGGTTACGGCAAAAGCTGGATGCACTTCGTGTACAAAACGGACAATCTCTTTCGAAGTATCAGGGTTTCGGACATAAACTCATCTGTTACAAAAAGGCATTTCATTTTCTTGAACTTAGTTGAACTCCAGGCTTTTTGTGTGTTCAAAATGCACCATTCAAAGCCACATCATCAATTTTGAACCCTTTCTGACTTCATTTGTTATTTTTCATGGAGTTATTGATTTTTTTGAGCTAAATGGCCTGAAATTGAAAAGCACTACAAATGAACTCTGAAAAGGTTGAAAGTTGGCATGGTATCATCATTTCACCCACATAGTATTTGCTGAAAAGTTGAGAGGGTTATGGCAAAAGCTGGATGCACTTCGTGCACAAAACGGACTGTCTCTTTCGAAGTATCACTGTTTCGGACATAAACTCATCTGTTATAAAAAGGCATTTCATTTTCTTGAACTTATTTGAAATCCAGGGTTTTTGTGTTTTTAAAATGCACCATTCAAAGCCACATCATCACTTTTCAACCCTTTCGGACTTCATTTGTTATTTTTCATGCAGTTATTGATTTTTTTGAGCTAAATGACCCTGGATGTGAAAAGCACTACAAATGAGCTCTGAAAAGGTTGAAGGTTGGCATGGTATCATCATTTCACCCACATAGAATGCGCTAAAAAGTTGAGAGGGTTAAGGCAAAAGCTGGATGCACTTCGTGTACAAAACGGATAGTCTCTTTCGAAGTATCAGGGTTTCGGACATAAACTCATCTGTTACAAAAAGGCATTTCATTTTCTTGAACTTATTTGAACTCCAGGCTTTTTGTGTGTTCAAAATGCACCATTCAAAGCCACATCATCAATTTGCAACCCTTTCTGAATTCATTTGTTATTTTTCATGCAGTTCTTGATTTTTTTGAGCTAAATGACCCTGCAATTGAAAAACCCTACAAATGAACTCTAAAACGGTTGAAAGCTGGCATGGTATCATCATTTCACCCACATAGCATGTGCTAAAGAGTTGAGAGGGTTAGGGCAAAAGCTGGATGCACTTCGTGTACAAAACGGACAGTCTCTTTCGAAGCATCAGGGTTTCGACACATAAACTCATTTGTTACAAAAGGCATTTCATTTTCTTGAACTTCTTTGAACTCCAAGCTTTTGTGTGTTTAGAATGCACCATTCAAATCCACATCATCAAGTTTCAACCCCTTCTGACTTCATTTGTTATTTTTCATGCAGTTATTGATTTTTTTTAGCTAAATGACCCTGAAAGTAAAAAGCACTACAAACGAACTCTGAAAAGGTTGAAGTTGGCATGGTATCATCATTTCACCCAAATAGCATGTGGTAAAAAGTTGAGAGGGTTACGGCAAAAGCTGGATGCACTTCGTGTACAAAACGGACAGTCTCTTTCGAAGGATCCGGTTTTCGGACAGAAACTCATCGGTTACAAAAGACATTTCATTTTCTTGAATTTATTTGAACTCTAGGTTTTTTGTGTGTTCAAAATGCACCATTCAAAGCCACATCATCAATTTTCAACCCCTTCTGACTTCATTTGTTATCCATGCAGTAATTGATTTTTTACCTAAATGACCCTAAAATTGAAAAGCACTACAAACGAACTCTGAAAAGGCTGAAAGTTTGCATGGTATCATCATTTCACCCACATAGCATGTGCTAAAAAGTTGAGAGGGTTACGGAAAAAGCTGGATGCACTTCGTGTACTAAACGGACAGTCTCTTTCGAGGTATCAGTGTTTCGGACAGAAACTCATCGGTTACAAAAGACATTTCATTTTCTTGAATTTATTTGAACTCCAGGTTTTTGTGAGTTCAAAATGCACCATTCAAAGCCACATCATCAATTTTCAACCCTTCCGACTTCATTTGTTATTTTTCACGCATTTTTTTTATTTTTTTGAGCTAAAGACCCTGAAATTGAAAAGCACTACAAATGAACTCTGAAAAGGTTGAAAGTTGGCATGGTATCATCATTTCACCCACATAGCATGTGCTAAAAATTTGAGAGGGTTACGGCAAAAGCTGGATGCACTTCATGTACAAAACGGACAATCTCTTTCGAAGTATCAGGGTTTTGGACATAAACTCATCTGTTACTAAAAGGCATTTCATTTTCTTGAAGTTATTTGAACTCGAGGTTTTTCTGTGTTCAAAATGCACCATTCAAAGCCACATCATCAATTTTCAACCCTTTCTGACTTCATTTGTTATTTTTCATGAAGTTATTTATTTTTTTGAGCTAAATGGCCTGAAATTGAAAAGCACTACAAATGAGCTTTGAAAAGGTTGAAAGTTGGCATGGTATCATCATTTCACCCACATAGTATTTGCCGAAAAGTTGAGAGGGTTACGGCAAAAGCTGGATGCACTTCGTGTACAAAACGGACAGTCTCTCTCGAAGTATCATGGTTTCGGACGGAAGCTCATCGGTTACAAAAGGCATTTCATTTCCTTGAATTTATTTGAACTCCAGGTTTTTTGTGTGTTCAAAATACACCATTCAAAACCACATCAGCAATTTTCAACCCCTTCTGACTTCATTTGGTATTTTTCATGTAGTTATTGAATTTTTTTTGAGCTAAATGACCATGAAAGTAAAAAGCACTGCAAACTAACTCTGAAAAGGTTGAAAGTTGGCATGGTATCATCATTTCACCCACATAGTATTTGCCGAAAAGTTGAGAGGGTTACGGCAAAAGCTGGATGCACTTCGTGTACAAAACGGACAGTCTCTTTCGAAGGATCCGGTTTTCGGACAGACACTCATCGGTTACAAAAGACATTTCATTTTCTTGAATTTATTTGAACTCTAGGTTTTTTGTGTGTTCAAAATGCACCATTCAAAGCCACATCATCAATTTTCAACCCCTTCTGACTTCATTTGTTATTTTTCATGCAGTTATTGATTGTTTAGCTAAATGACCCTGAAATTAAAAAGCACTACAAACGAACTCTGAAAAGGCTGAAAGTTTGCATGGTATCATCATTTCACCCACATAGCATGTGCTAAAAAGTTGAGAGGGTTACGGAAAAAGCTGGATGCACTTCGTGTACTAAACGGACAATCTCTTTCGAAGTATCAGTGTTTCGGTCAGAAACTCATCGGTTACAAAAGACATTTCATTTTCTTGAATTTATTTGAACTCCAGGTTTTTGTGTGTTCAAAATGCACCATTCAAAGCCACATCATCAATTTTCAACCCTTCCGACTTCATTTGTTATTTTTCACGCATTTTTTGATTTTTTTGAGCTAAATGACCCTGAAATTGAAAAGCACTACAAATGAACTCTGAAAAGGTTGAAAGTTGGCATGGTATCATCATTTCACCCAAATAGCATGTGCTAAAAAGTTGAGAGGGTTACGGCAAAAGCTGGATGCACTTCGTGTACAAAACGGACAATCTCTTTCGAAGTATCAGGGTTCCGGACATAAACTCATCTGTTGCAAACAGGCATTTCATTTTCTTGAAGTTATTTGAACTCCAGGCTTTTTGTGTGTTCAAAATGCACCATTCAAAGCCACATCATCAATTTTCAACCCTTTCTGACTTCATTTGTTATTTTTCATGCAGTTATTTATTTTTTTGAGCTAAATGGCCTGAAATTGAAAAGCACTACAAATGAGCTATGAAAAGATTGAAAGTTGGCATGGTATTATCATTTCACCCACATAGTATTTGCTGAAAAGTTGAGAGGGTTACGGCAAAAGCTGGATGCACTTCGTGTACAAAACGGACAGTCTCTCTCGAAGTATCATGGTTTCGGACGGAAACTCATCGGTTACAAAAGGCATTTCATTTCCTTGAATTTATTTGAACTCCAGGTGTTTTGTGTGTTCAAAATACACCATTCAAAGCCACATCAGCAATTTTTAACCCCTTCTGACTTCATTTGTTATTTTTCATGCAGTTATTGATTTTTTTGAGCTAAATGACCCTGAAAGTAAAAAGCACTACAAACTAACTATGAAAAGGTTGAAAGTTGGCATGGTATCATCATTTCACCCACATAGCATGTGGTAAAAAGTTGAGAGGGTTACGGCAAAAGCAGGATGCACTTCGTGTACAAAACGGACAGTCTCTTTCGAAGTATCAGGGTTTTGGACATAAACTCATCGGTTACAAAAAGACATTTCATTTTCTTGAACTTATTTGAACTCTAGGCTTTTTGTGTGTTCAAAATGCACCATTCAAAGCCACACCATCAATTTTAAACCCTTTGTGACTTCATTTGTTATTTTTCATGAAGTTATTAATTTTTTAAGCTAAATGACCCTGAAAATGAAAAGCACCACAAATGAACTCTGAAAAGGTTGAAAGTTGGCATGGTATCATCATTTCACCCACATAGCATGTGCTAAAAAGTTGGGAGGGTTACGGCAAAAGCTGGATGCACTTCGTGTACAAAACGGACAGTCTCTTTCGAAGTATCAGGGTTTCGACACATAAACTCATTTGTTACAAAAGGCATTTCATTTTCTTGAACTTATTTGAACTCCAGGCTTTTTGTGTGTTCAAAATGCACCATTCAAAGCCACATCATCAATTTTCAACCCTTTCTGACTTCATTTGTTATTTTTCTTGCAGTTATTGATTTTTTTGAGCTAAATGACCCTGAAATTGAAAAGCCCAACAAATGACCTCTGAAAAGGTTCAAAGTTGGCATGGTATCATCATTTCACCCACATAGAATGTGCTAAAAAGTTGAGAGGGTTAAGGGCAAAAGCTGGATGCACTTCGTGTACAAAACGGACAGTCTCTTTCGAAGTATCAGGGTTTCGGACATAAACTCATCGGTTAGAAAAGACATTTCATTTCCTTAAATTTATTTGAACTCAAGGTTTTTTGTGTGTTCAAAATGCACCATTCAAAGCCACATCAGCAATTTTCAACCCCTTCTCACTTCATTTCTTATTTTTCATGCAGTTATTGAACTTTTTTGAGATAAATGACCCTGAAAGTAAAAAGCACTACAAACGAACTCTGAAAAGGTTGAAAGTAGGCATGGTATCATCATTTCACCCACATAGCATGTGGTAAAAAGTTGAGAGGGTTACGGCAAAAGCTGGATGCACTTCGTTTACAAAACGGACAGTCTCTTCCAAAGTATCAGGGTTTCGGACATAAACTCATCTGTTACAAAAAGGCATTTCATTTTCTTGAACTTATTTGAACTCCAGGCTTTTTGTGTGTTCAAAATGCACCATTCAAAGCCACATCATCAATTTTCAACCCTTTCGGACTTCATTTGTTATTTTTCATGCCGTTTTTGATTTTTTTTGAGCTAAATGACCCTAAAATTGAAAAGCCCTACAAATGAACTCTGATACAGTTGAAAGTTGGCATGGTATCATCATTTCACCCACATAGCATGTGCTAAAGAGTTGAGAGGGTTACGGCAAAAGCTCGATGTACTTCGTGTACAAAACGGACAGTCTCTTTCGAAGTATCAGGGTTTCGGCACATAAACTCATTTGTTACAAAAGGCATTTCATTTTCTTGAACTTATTTGAACTCCAAGCTTTTTGTGTGTTCAGAATGCACCATTCAAAGCCACATCATCAATTTTCAACCCCTTCTGACTTCATTTGGTATTTTTCATGCACTTACTAATTTTTTTGAGCTAAATGACCCTGAAATTGAAAAGCACTACAAATTAACTTTGAAAAGGTTGACAGTTGGCATGGTATCATCATTTCACCCACATAGAATGTGCTAAAAAGTTGAGAGGGTTAAGGGCAAAAGCTGGATGCACTTCGTGTACAAAACGGACAGTCTCTTTCGAAGTATCAGGGTTTCGGACATAAACTCATCGGTTAGAAAAGACATTTCATTTCCTTCAATTTATTTGAACTCAAGGTTTTTTGTGTGTTCAAAATGCACCATTCAAAGCCACATCAGCAATTCTCAACCCCTTCTCACTTCATTTGTTATTTTTCATGCAGTTATTGAATTTTTTTTGAGCTAAATGACCCTAAAAGTAAAAAGCACTACAAACGAACTCTGAAAAGGTTGAAAGTAGGCATGGTATCATCATTTCACCCACATAGCATGTGGTAAAAAGTTGAGAGGGTTACGGGAAAAGCTGGATGCACTTCGTTTACAAAACGGACTGTCTCTTTCGAAGTATGAGGGTTTCGGACATAAACTCATCTGTTACAAAAAGGCATTTCATTTTTCTTGAACTTATTTGAACTCCAGGCTTTTTATGTTTTCAAAATGCACCATTCAAAGCCACATCATCCATTTTCAACCCTTTCGGACTTCATTTGTTATTTTTCATGCTGTTATTGATTTTTTTGAGCTAAATGACCCTGGATGTGAAAAGCACTACAAATGAACTCTGAAAAGGTTGAAAGTTGGCATGCTATCATCATTTCACCCACATAGCACGCGCTAAAAAGTTGAGAGGGTTAAGGCAAAAGCTGGATGCACTTTGTGTACGAAACGGATGGTCTCTTTCGAAGTATCAGGGTTTCGGACATAAACTCATCTGTTACAAAAAGGCATTTCATTTTCTTGAACTTATTTGAACTCCAGGATTTTTGTGTGTTCAAAATGCACCATTCAAAGCCACATCATCAATTTTCAACCCTTTCTGACTTCATTTGTTATTTTTCATGCCGTTTTTGATTTTTTTGAGCTAAATGACCCTAAAATTGAAAAGCACTACAAATGAACTCTGATACAGTTGAAAGTTGGCATGGTATCATCATTTCACCCACATAGCATGTGCTAAAGAGTTGAGAGGGTTACGGCAAAAGCTCGATGCACTTCGTGTACAAAACGGACAGTCTCTTTCGAAGTATCAGGGTTTCGGCACATAAACTCATTTGTTACAAAAGGCATTTCGTTTTCTTGAACTTATTTGAACTCCAAGCTTTTGTGTGATCAGAATGCACCATTCAAATCCACATCATCAAGTTTCAACCCCTTCTGACTTCATTTGGTATTTTTCATGCACTTACTAATTTTTTTGAGCTAAATGACCCTGAAATTGAAAATCACTACAAACAAACTCTGAAAAGGATGAAAGTTGGCATGGTATCATTATTTCACCCACATAGAATGTGCTAAAAAGTTGAGAGGGTTACGGCAAAAGTTCGATGCACTTCATGTACAAAACGGACAGTCTCTTTCGAAGTATCAGGGTTTTGGACATAAACTCATCTATTACAAAACGAAATTTCATTTTCTTGAACTTATTTGAACTCCAGGCTATTTGCGTGTTCAAAATGCACCATTCAAAGCCACACCATCAACTTTAAACCCTTTCTGACTTCATTTGTTATTTTTCATGAAGTTATTGATTTTTTAAGCTAAATGACCCTGAAAGTGAAAAGCACTACAAATGAACTCTGAAAATGTTGAAAGTTGGCATGGTATCATCATTTCACCCACATAGCATGTGCTAAAAAGTTGAGAGGGTTACGGCAAAAGCTAGATGCACTTCATGTACAACACGGACAGTCTTTTTCGAAGTATCAGGGTTTCGGCACATAAACTCATCTGTTACAAAACAAAATTTCATTTTCATGAACTCATTTGAACTCCAGGCTTTTTGTGTGTTCAAAATGCACCATTCAAAGCCACATCATCAATTTTCAACCCTTTCTGACTTCATTTGTTTATTTTTCATGTAGTTATTGATTTTTTTGAGCTAAATGACCCTGAAATTGAAAAGCCCTACAAATGACCTCTGAAAAGGTTGAAAGTTGGCTTGGTATCGTAAGTTCACCCACATAGCATGTGCTAAAGAGTTGAGAGGGTTACGGCGAAAGCTGGATGCACTTCGTTTACAAAACGGACAGTCTCTTTCGAAGTATCAGGGTTTCGGCACATCACCTCATTTGTTACAAAAGGCATTTCATTTTCTTGAACTTATTTGAACTCCAAGATTTTTGTGTGTTCAGAATGCACCATTCAAAGCCACATCTTCAAGTTTCAAGCCCTTCTGACTTCATTTGGTATTTTCATGCACTTACTAATTTTTTTGACCTAAATGACCCTGAAATTTAAAAGCACTACAAATAAACTCTGAAAAGGTTGAAAGTTGGCATGGTATCATCATTTCACACCCACATAGCATGTGCTAAAAAGTTGAGAGGGTTAAGGCAAAAGCGGGATGTACTTCGTGTACAAAACAGACAGTCTCTTTCGAAGTATCAGGGTTTCGGACATAAACTCATCTGTTACAAAAAGGCATTTCATTTTCTTGAACTTATTTGAACTCCAGGCTTTTTGTGTGTTCAAAATGCACCATTCAAAGCCACATCATCAATTTTCAACCCTTTCTGACTTCATTTGTTATTTTTCATGCAGTTATTGATTTTTTTGAGCTAAATGGCCTGAAATTGAAAAGCACTACAAATGAACTCTGAAAAGGTTGAAAGTTTGCATGGTATCATCATTTCACCCACATAGTATTTGCTGAAAAGTTGAGAGGGTTACGGCAAAAGCTGGATGCACTTCGTGTACAAAACGGACAGTCTCTTTCGAAGTATCATGGTTCCGGAGGGAAACTCATCGGTTACAAAAGACATTTCATTTCCTTGAATTTATTTGAACTCCCGGTTTTTTGTGTGTTCAAAATGCACCATTCAAAGCCACATCAGCAATTTTGAACCCCTTCTGACTTCATTTGTTATTTTTCATGCAGTTATTGATTTTTTTGAGCTAAATGACCCTGAAAGTAAAAAGCACTACAAACGAACTCTGAAAAGGTTGAAAGTTGGCATGGTGTCATCATTTCACCCACATAGCATGTGGTAAAAAGTTGAGAGGGTTACGGCAAAAGCTGGATGCACTTCGCGTACAAAACGGACAGTCTCTTTCGAAGTATCAGGGTTTCGCACATAAACTCATCTGTTAGAAAAAGGCATTTCATTTTCTTGGACTTATTTGAACTCCAGGCTTTTTGTGTTTTCAAAATGCACCATTCAAAGCCACACCATCAACTTTAAACCCTTTCTGACTTCATTTGTTATTTTTCATGAAGTTATTGATTTTTTAAGCTAAATGACCCTGAAAGTGAAAGCACTACAAATGAACTCTGAAAAGGTTGAAAGTTGGCATGGTATCATCATTTCACCCGCATAGCATGTGCTAAGAAGTTGAGAGGGTTACGGCAAAAGCTGGATGCACTTCATGTACAAAACGGACAGTCTTTTTCGAAGTATCAGGGTTTCGGCACATAAACTCATCTGTTACAAAACAAAATTTCATTTTCTTGAACTCATTTGAACTCCAGGCTTTTTGTGTGTTCAAAATGCACCATTCAAAGCCACATCATCAATTTTCAACCCTTTCTGACTTCATTTCTTTATTTTTCATGTAGTTATTGATTTTTTTGAGCTAAATGACCCTGAAATTGAAAAGCCCTACAAATGACCTCTGAAAAGGTTGAAAGTTGGCTTGGTATCGTCAGTTCACCCACATAGCATGTGCTAAAGAGTTGAGAGGGTTACGGCGAAAGCTGGATGCACTTCGTTTACAAAACGGACAGTCTCTTTCGAAGTATCAGGGTTTCGGCACATCACCTCATTTGTTACAAAAGGCATTTCATTTTCTTGAACTTATTTGAACTCCAAGATTTTTGTGTGTTCAGAATGCACCATTCAAAGCCACATCTTCAAGTTTCAAGCCCTTCTGACTTCATTTGGTATTTTTCATGCACTTACTAATTTTTTTGACCTAAATGACCCTGAAATTTAAAAGCACTACAAATAAACTCTGAAAAGGTTGAAAGTTGGCATGGTATCATCATTTCACCCACATAGCATGTGCTAAAAAGTTGAGAGGGTTAAGGCAAAAGCGGGATGTACTTCGTGTACAAAACAGACAGTCTCTTTCGAAGTATCAGGGTTTCGGACATAAACTCATCTGTTACAAAAAGGCATTTCATTTTCTTGAACTTATTTGAACTCCAGGCTTTTTGTGTGTTCAAAATGCACCATTCAAAGCCACATCATCAATTTTCAACCCTTTCTGACTTCATTTGTTATTTTTCATGCAGTTATTGATTTTTTTGAGCTAAATGGCCTGAAATTGAAAAGCACTACAAATGAACTCTGAAAAGGTTGAAAGTTTGCATGGTATCATCATTTCACCCACATAGTATTTGCTGAAAAGTTGAGAGGGTTACGGCAAAAGCTGGATGCACTTCGTGTACAAAACGGACAGTCTCTTTCGAAGTATCATGGTTCCGGAGGGAAACTCATCGGTTACAAAAGACATTTCATTTCCTTGAATTTATTTGAACTCCCGGTTTTTTGTGTGTTCAAAATGCACCATTCAAAGCCACATCAGCAATTTTGAACCCCTTCTGACTTCATTTGTTATTTTTCATGCAGTTATTGATTTTTTTGAGCTAAATGACCCTGAAAGTAAAAAGCACTACAAACGAACTCTGAAAAGGTTGAAAGTTGGCATGGTGTCATCATTTCACCCACATAGCATGTGGTAAAAAGTTGAGAGGGTTACGGCAAAAGCTGGATGCACTTCGCGTACAAAACGGACAGTCTCTTTCGAAGTATCAGGGTTTCGCACATAAACTCATCTGTTAGAAAAAGGCATTTCATTTTCTTGGACTTATTTGAACTCCAGGCTTTTTGTGTTTTCAAAATGCACCATTCAAAGCCACACCATCAACTTTAAACCCTTTCTGACTTCATTTGTTATTTTTCATGAAGTTATTGATTTTTTAAGCTAAATGACCCTGAAAGTGAAAGCACTACAAATGAACTCTGAAAAGGTTGAAAGTTGGCATGGTATCATCATTTCACCCGCATAGCATGTGCTAAGAAGTTGAGAGGGTTACGGCAAAAGCTGGATGCACTTCATGTACAAAACGGACAGTCTTTTTCGAAGTATCAGGGTTTCGGCACATAAACTCATCTGTTACAAAACAAAATTTCATTTTCTTGAACTCATTTGAACTCCAGGCTTTTTGTGTGTTCAAAATGCACCATTCAAAGCCACATCATCAATTTTCAACCCTTTCTGACTTCATTTCTTTATTTTTCATGTAGTTATTGATTTTTTTGAGCTAAATGACCCTGAAATTGAAAAGCCCTACAAATGACCTCTGAAAAGGTTGAAAGTTGGCTTGGTATCGTCAGTTCACCCACATAGCATGTGCTAAAGAGTTGAGAGGGTTACGGCGAAAGCTGGATGCACTTCGTTTACAAAACGGACAGTCTCTTTCGAAGTATCAGGGTTTCGGCACATCACCTCATTTGTTACAAAAGGCATTTCATTTTCTTGAACTTATTTGAACTCCAAGATTTTTGTGTGTTCAGAATGCACCATTCAAAGCCACATCTTCAAGTTTCAAGCCCTTCTGACTTCATTTGGTATTTTTCATGCACTTACTAATTTTTTTGACCTAAATGACCCTGAAATTTAAAAGCACTACAAATAAACTCTGAAAAGGTTGAAAGTTGGCATGGTATCATCATTTCACCCACATAGCATGTGCTAAAAAGTTGAGAGGGTTAAGGCAAAAGCGGGATGTACTTCGTGTACAAAACGGACAGTCTCTTTCGAAGTATCAGGGTTTCGGACATAAACTCATCTGTTACAAAAAGGCATTTCATTTTCTTGAACTTATTTGAACTCCAGGCTTTTTGTGTGTTCAAAATGCACCATTCAAAGCCACATCATCAATTTTCAACCCTTTCTGACTTCATTTGTTATTTTTCATGCAGTTATTGATTTTTTTTGAGCTAAATGGCCTGAAATTGAAAAGCACTACAAATGAACTCTGAAAAGGTTGAAAGTTTGCATGGTATCATCATTTCACCCACATAGTATTTGCTGAAAAGTTGAGAGGGTTACGGCAAAAGCTGGATGCACTTCGTGTACAAAACGGACAGTCTCTTTCGAAGTATCATGGTTCCGGAGGGAAACTCATCGGTTACAAAAGACATTTCATTTCCTTGAATTTATTTGAACTCCCGGTTTTTTGTGTGTTCAAAATGCACCATTCAAAGCCACATCAGCAATTTTGAACCCCTTCTGACTTCATTTGTTATTTTTCATGCAGTTATTGATTTTTTTGAGCTAAATGACCCTGAAAGTAAAAAGCACTACAAACGAACTCTGAAAAGGTTGAAAGTTGGCATGGTGTCATCATTTCACCCACATAGCATGTGGTAAAAAGTTGAGAGGGTTACGGCAAAAGCTGGATGCACTTCGCGTACAAAACGGACAGTCTCTTTCGAAGTATCAGGGTTTCGCACATAAACTCATCTGTTAGAAAAAGGCATTTCATTTTCTTGGACTTATTTGAACTCCAGGCTTTTTGTGTTTCAAAATGCACCATTCAAAAGCCACACCATCAACTTTAAACCCTTTCTGACTTCATTTGTTATTTTTCATGAAGTTATTGATTTTTTAAGCTAAATGACCCTGAAAGTGAAAGCACTACAAATGAACTCTGAAAAGGTTGAAAGTTGGCATGGTATCACATCATTTCACCCGCATAGCATGTGCTAAGAAGTTGAGAGGGTTACGGCAAAAGCTGGATGCACTTCATGTACAAAACGGACAGTCTTTTTCGAAGTATCAGGGTTTCGGCACATAAACTCATCTGTTACAAAACAAAATTTCATTTTCTTGAACTCATTTGAACTCCAGGCTTTTTGTGTGTTCAAAATGCACCATTCAAAGCCACATCATCAATTTTCAACCCTTTCTGACTTCATTTCTTTATTTTTCATGTAGTTATTGATTTTTTTGAGCTAAATGACCCTGAAATTGAAAAGCCCTACAAATGACCTCTGAAAAGGTTGAAAGTTGGCTTGGTATCGTCAGTTCACCCACATAGCATGTGCTAAAGAGTTGAGAGGGTTACGGCGAAAGCTGGATGCACTTCGTTTACAAAACGGACAGTCTCTTTCGAAGTATCAGGGTTTCGGCACATAACCTCATTTGTTACAAAAGGCATTTCATTTTCTGGAACTTATTTGAACTCCAAGATTTTTGTGTGTTCAGAATGCACCATTCAAAGCCACATCTTCAAGTTTCAACCCATTCTGACTTCATTTGGTATTTTTCATGCACTTACTAATTTTTTTGACCTAAATGACCCTGAAATTTAAAAGCACTACAAATAAACTCTGAAAAGGTTGAAAGTTGGCATGGTATCATCATTTCACCCACATAGCATGTGCTAAAAAGTTGAGAGGGTTAAGGCAAAAGCGGGATGTACTTCGTGTACAAAACGGACAGTCTCTTTCGAAGTATCAGGGTTTCGGACATAAACTCATCTGTTACAAAAAGGCATTTCATTTTCTTGAACTTATTTGAACTCCAGGCTTTTTGTGTGTTCAAAATGCACCATTCAAAGCCACATCATCAATTTTCAACCCTTTCTAACTTCATTTGTTATTTTTCATGCAGTTATAGATTTTTTTGAGCTAAATGGCCTGAAATTGAAAACCACTACAAATGAACTCTGAAAAGGTTGAAAGTTTGCATGGTATCATCATTTCACCCACATAGTATTTGCTGAAAAGTTGAGAGGGTTACTGCAAAAGCTGGATGCACTTCGTGTACAAAACGGACAGTCTCTTTCGAAGTATCATGGTTCCGGAGGGAAACTCATCGGTTACAAAAGACATTTCATTTCCTTGAATTTATTTGAACTCCAGGTTTTTTGTGTGTTCAAAATGCACCATTCAAAGCCACATCAGCAATTTTGAACCCCTTCTGACTTCATTTGTTATTTTTCATGCAGTTATTGATTTTTTTGAGCTAAATGACCCTGAAAGTAAAAAGCACTACAAACGAACTCTGAAAAGGTTGAAAGTTGGCATGGTGTCATCATTTCACCCACATAGCATGTGGTAAAAAGTTGAGAGGGTTACGGCAAAAGCTGGATGCACTTCGGGTACAAAACGGACAGTCTCTTTCGAAGTATCAGGGTTTCGCACATAAACTCATCTGTTAGAAAAAGGCATTTCATTTTCTTGGACTTATTTGAACTCCAGGCTTTTTGTGTTTTCAAAATGCACCATTCAAAGCCACACCATCAACTTTAAACCCTTTCTGACTTCATTTGTTATTTTTCATGAAGTTATTGATTTTTTAAGCTAAATGACCCTGAAAGTGAAAAGCACTACAAATGAACTCTGAAAAGGTTGAAAGTTGGCATGGTATCATCATTTCACCCACATAGCATGTGCTAAAAAGTTGAGAGGGTTACGGCAAAAGCTGGATGCACTTCATGTACAAAACGGACAGTCTTTTCGATGTATCAGGGTTTCGGCACATAAACTCATCTGTTACAAAACAAAATTTCATTTTCTTGAACTCATTTGAACTCCAGGCTTTTTGTGTGTTCAAAATGCACCATTCAAAGCCACATCATCAATTTTCAACCCTTTCTGACTTCATTTGTTTATTTTTCATGTAGTTATTGATTTTTTTGAGCTAAATGACCCTGAAATTGAAAAGCCCTACAAATGACCTCTGAAAAGGTTGAAAGTTGGCTTGGTATCGTCAGTTCACCCACATAGCATGTGCTAAAGAGTTGAGAGGGTTACGGCGAAAGCTGGATGCACTTCGTTTACAAAACGGACAGTCTCTTTCGAAGTATCAGGGTTTCGGCACATAACCTCATTTGTTACAAAAGGCATTTCATTTTCTTGAACTTATTTGAACTCCAAGATTTTGTGTGTTCAGAATGCACCATTCAAAGCCACATCTTCAAGTTTCAACCCCTTCTGACTTCATTTGGTATTTTTCATGCACTTACTAATTTTTTTGACCTAAATGACCCTGAAATTTAAAAGCACTACAAATAAAACTCTGAAAAGGTTGAAAGTTGGCATGGTATCATCATTTCATTCACCCACATAGCATGTGCTAAAAAGTTGAGAGGGTTAAGGCAAAAGTGGGATGTACTTCGTGTACAAAACGGACAGTCTCTTTCGAAGTATCAGGGTTTCGGACATAAACTCATCTGTTACAAAAGGCATTTCATTTTCTTGAACTTACTTGAACTCCAGGCTTTTTGTGTGTTCAAAATGCCACCATTCAAAGCCACATCATCAATTTTCAACCCTTTCTGACTTCATTTGTTATTTTTCATGCAGTTATTGATTTTTTTGAGCTAAATGGCCTGAAATTGAAAAGCACTACAAATGAACTCTGAAAAGGTTGAAAGTTTGCATGGTATCATCATTTCACCCACATAGTATTTGCTGAAAAGTTGAGAGGGTTACGGCAAAAGCTGGATGCACTTCGTGTACAAAACGGACAGTCTCTTTCGAAGTATCATGGTTCCGGAGGGAAACTCATCGGTTACAAAAGACATTTCATTTCCTTGAATTTATTTGAACTCCAGGTTTTTTGTGTGTTCAAAATGCACCATTCAAAGCCACATCAGCAATTTTGAACCCCTTCTGACTTCATTTGTTATTTCTCATGCAGTTATTGATTTTTTTGAGCTAAATGACCCTGAAAGTAAAAAGCACTACAAACGAACTCTGAAAAGGTTGAAAGTTGGCATGGTGTCATCATTTCACCCACATAGCATGTGGTAAAAAAGTTGAGAGCGTTACGGCAAAAGCTGGATGCACTTCGGGTACAAAACGGACAGTCTCTTTCGAAGTATCAGGGTTTCGCACATAAACTCATCTGTTAGAAAAAGGCATTTCATTTTCTTGGACTTATTTGAACTCCAGGCTTTTTGTGTTTTCAAAATGCACCATTCAAAGCCACACCATCAACTTTAAACCCTTTCTGACTTCATTTGTTATTTTTCATGAAGTTATTGATTTTTTAAGCTAAATGACCCTGAAAGTGAAAAGCACTACAAATGAACTCTGAAAAGGTTGAAAGTTGGCATGGTATCATCATTTCACCCACATAGCATGTGCTAAAAAGTTGAGAGGGTTACGGCAAAAGCTGGATGCACTTCATGTACAAAACGGACAGTCTTTTTCGAAGTATCAGGGTTTCGGCACATAAACTCATCTGTTACAAAACAAAATTTCATTTTCTTGAACTCATTTGAACTCCAGGCTTTTTGTGTGTTCAAAATGCACCATTCAAAGCCACATCATCAATTTTCAACCCTTTCTGACTTCATTTGTTTATTTTTCATGTAGTTATTGATTTTTTTGAGCTAAATGACCCTGAAATTGAAAAGCCCTACAAATGACCTCTGAAAAGGTTGAAAGTTGGCTTGGTATCGTCAGTTCACCCACATAGCATGTGCTAAAGAGTTGAGAGGGTTACGGCGAAAGCTGGATGCACTTCGTTTACAAAACGGACAGTCTCTTTCGAAGTATCAGGGTTTCGGCACATAACCTCATTTGTTACAAAAGGCATTTCATTTTCTTGAACTTATTTGAACTCCAAGATTTTGTGTGTTCAGAATGCACCATTCAAAGCCACATCTTCAAGTTTCAACCCCTTCTGACTTCATTTGGTATTTTTCATGCACTTACTAATTTTTTTGACCTAAATGACCCTGAAATTTAAAAGCACTACAAATAAACTCTGAAAAGGTTGAAAGTTGGCATGGTATCATCATTTCACCCACATAGCATGTGCTAAAAAGTTGAGAGGGTTAAGGCAAAAGTGGGATGTACTTCGTGTACAAAACGGACAGTCTCTTTCGAAGTATCAGGGTTTCGGCATAAACTCATCTGTTACAAAAAAGGCATTTCATTTTCTTGAACTTATTTGAACTCCAGGCTTTTGTGTGTTCAAAATGCACCATTCAAAGCCACATCATCAATTTTCAACCCTTTCTGACTTCATTTGTTATTTTTCATGCAGTTATTGATTTTTTTGAGCTAAATGGCCTGAAATTGAAAAGCACTACAAATGAACTCTGAAAAGGTTGAAAGTTTGCATGGTATCATCATTTCACCCACATAGTATTTGCTGAAAAGTTGAGAGGGTTACGGCAAAAGCTGGATGCACTTCGTGTACAAAACGGACAGTCTCTTTCGAAGTATCATGGTTCCGGAGGGAAACTCATCGGTTACAAAAGACATTTCATTTCCTTGAATTTATTTGAACTCCAGGTTTTTGTGTGTTCAAAATGCACCATTCAAAGCCACATCAGCAATTTTGAACCCCTTCTGACTTCATTTGTTATTTCTCATGCAGTTATTGATTTTTTTGAGCTAAATGACCCTGAAAGTAAAAAGCACTACAAACGAACTCTGAAAAGGTTGAAAGTTGGCATGGTGTCATCATTTCACCCACATAGCATGTGGTAAAAAGTTGAGAGGGTTACGGCAAAAGCTAGATGCACTTCGGGTACAAAACGGACAGTCTCTTTCGAAGTATCAGGGTTTCGCACATAAACTCATCTGTTAGAAAAAGGCATTTCGTTTTCTTGGACTTATTTGAACTCCAGCTTTTTGTGTTTTCAAAATGCACCATTCAAAGCCACACCATCAACTTAAACCCTTTCTGATTTCATTTGTTATTTTTCATGAAGTTATTGATTTTTTAATCTAAATGACCCTGAAAGTGAAAAGCACTACAAATGAACTCTGATAAGGTTGAAAGTTGGCATGGTATCATCATTTCACCCACATAGCATGTGCTAAAAAGTTGAGCGGGTTACGGCAAAAGCTGGATGCACTTCATGTACAAAACGGACAGTCTTTTTCGAAGTATCAGGGTTTCGGCACATAAACTCATCTGTTACAAAACAAAATTTCATTTTCTTGAACTCATTTGAACTCCAGGCTTTTGTGTGTTCAAAAATGCACCATTCAAAGCCACATCATCAATTTTCAACCCTTTCTGACTTCATTTGTTTATTTTTCATGTAGTTATTGATTTTTTTGAGCTAAATGACCCTGAAATTGGAAAGCCCTACAAATGACCTCTGAAAAGGTTGAAAGTTGGCTTGGTATCGTCAGTTCACCCACATAGCATGTGCTAAAAAGTTGAGAGGGTTACGGCAAAAGCTGGATGCACTTCGTGTACAAAACGGACAGTCTCTTTCGAAGTATCATGGTTCCGGAGGGAAACTCATCGGTTACAAAAGACATTTCATTTCCTTGAATTTATTTGAACTCCAGGTTTTTGTGTGTTCAAAATGCACCATTCAAAGCCACATCAGCAATTTTGAACCCCTTCTGACTTCATTTGTTATTTCTCATGCAGTTATTGATTTTTTGAGCTAAATGACCCTGAAAGTAAAAAAGCACTACAAACGAACTCTGAAAAGGTTGAAAGTTGGCATGGTGTCATCATTTCACCCACATAGCATGTGGTAAAAAAGTTGAGAGCGTTACGGCAAAAGCTGGATGCACTTCGGTACAAAACGGACAGTCTCTTTCGAAGTATCAGGGTTTCGCACATAAACTCATCTGTTAGAAAAAGGCATTTCATTTTCTTGGACTTATTTGAACTCCAGGCTTTTTGTGTTTTCAAAATGCACCATTCAAAGCCACACCATCAACTTTAAACCCTTTTGACTTCATTTGTTATTTTTCATGAAGTTATTGATTTTTTAAGCTAAATGACCCTGAAAGTGAAAGCACTACAAATGAACTCTGAAAAGGTTGAAAGTTGGCATGGTATCATCATTTCACCCAGCATAGCATGTGCTAAAAAGTTGAGAGGGTTACGGCAAAAGCTGGATGCACTTCATGTACAAAACGGACAGTCTTTTTCGAAGTATCAGGGTTCGGCACATAAACTCATCTGTTACAAAACAAAATTTCATTTTCTTGAACTCATTTGAACTCCAGGCTTTTTGTGTGTTCAAAATGCACCATTCAAAGCCACATCATCAATTTTCAACCCTTTCTGACTTCATTTCTTTATTTTTCATGTAGTTATTGATTTTTTTGAGCTAAATGACCCTGAAATTGAAAAGCCCTACAAATGACCTCTGAAAAGGTTGAAAGTTGGCTTGGTATCGTCAGTTCACCCACATAGCATGTGCTAAAGAGTTGAGAGGGTTACGGCGAAAGCTGGATGCACTTCGTTTACAAAACGGACAGTCTCTTTCGAAGTATCAGGGTTTCGGCACATAACCTCATTTGTTACAAAAGGCATTTCATTTTCTTGAACTTATTTGAACTCCAAGATTTTTGTGTGTTCAGAATGCACCATTCAAAGCCAATCTTCAAGTTTCAAGCCCCTTCTGACTTCATTTGGTATTTTTCATGCACTTACTAATTTTTTTGACCTAAATGACCCTGAAATTTAAAAGCACTACAAATAAACTCTGAAAAGGTTGAAAGTTGGCATGGTATCATCATTTCACCCACATAGCATGTGCTAAAAAGTTGAGAGGGTTAAGGCAAAAGTGGGATGTACTTCGTGTACAAAACGGACAGTCTCTTTCGAAGTATCAGGGTTTCGGACATAAACTCATCTGTTACAAAAAGGCATTTCATTTTCTTGAACTTATTTGAACTCCAGGCTTTTTGTGTGTTCAAAATGCACCATTCAAAGCCACATCATCAATTTTCAACCCTTTCTGACTTCATTTGTTATTTTCATGCAGTTATTGATTTTTTGAGCTAAATGGCCTGAAATTGAAAAGCACTACAAATGAACTCTGAAAAGGTTGAAAGTTTGCATGGTATCATCATTTCACCCACATAGTATTTGCTGAAAAGTTGAGAGGGTTACGGCAAAAGCTGGATGCACTTCGTGTACAAAACGGACAGTCTCTTTCGAAGTATCATGGTTCCGGAGGGAAACTCATCGGTTACAAAAGACATTTCATTTCCTTGAATTTATTTGAACTCCAGGTTTTTGTGTGTTCAAAATGCACCATTCAAAGCCACATCAGCAATTTTGAACCCCTTCTGACTTCATTTGTTATTTCTCATGCAGTTATTGATTTTTTTGAGCTAAATGACCCTGAAAGTAAAAAGCACTACAAACGAACTCTGAAAAGGTTGAAAGTTGGCATGGTGTCATCATTTCACCCACATAGCATGTGGTAAAAAGTTGAGAGGGTTACGGCAAAAGCTGGATGCACTTCGGGTACAAAACGGACAGTCTCTTTCGAAGTATCAGGGTTTCGCACATAAACTCATCTGTTAGAAAAAGGCATTTCATTTTCTTGGACTTATTTGAACTCCAGGCTTTTTGTGTTTTCAAAATGCACCATTCAAAGCCACACCATCAACTTTAAACCCTTTCTGACTTCATTTGTTATTTTTCATGAAGTTATTGATTTTTTAAGCTAAATGACCCTGAAAGTGAAAAGCACTACAAATGAACTCTGAAAAGGTTGAAAGTTGGCATGGTATCATCATTTCACCCACATAGCATGTGCTAAAAAGTTGAGAGGGTTACGGCAAAAGCTGGATGCACTTCATGTACAAAACGGACAGTCTTTTTCGAAGTATCAGGGTTTCGGCACATAAACTCATCTGTTACAAAACAAAATTTCATTTTCTTGAACTCATTTGAACTCCAGGCTTTTTGTGTGTTCAAAATGCACCATTCAAAGCCACATCATCAATTTTCAACCCTTTCTGACTTCATTTGTTTATTTTTCATGTAGTTATTGATTTTTTTGAGCTAAATGACCCTGAAATTGAAAAGCCCTACAAATGACCTCTGAAAAGGTTGAAAGTTGGCTTGGTATCGTCAGTTCACCCACATAGCATGTGCTAAAGAGTTGAGAGGGTTACGGCGAAAGCTGGATGCACTTCGTTTACAAAACGGACAGTCTCTTTCGAAGTATCAGGGTTTCGGCACATAACCTCATTTGTTACAAAAGGCATTTCATTTTCTTGAACTTATTTGAACTCCAAGATTTTGTGTGTTCAGAATGCACCATTCAAAGCCACATCTTCAAGTTTCAACCCCTTCTGACTTCATTTGGTATTTTTCATGCACTTACTAATTTTTTTGACCTAAATGACCCTGAAATTTAAAAGCACTACAAATAAACTCTGAAAAGGTTGAAAGTTGGCATGGTATCATCATTTCACCCACATAGCATGTGCTAAAAAGTTGAGAGGGTTAAGGCAAAAGCGGGATGTACTTCGTGTACAAAACGGACAGTCTCTTTCGAAGTATCAGGGTTTCGGACATAAACTCATCTGTTACAAAAAGGCATTTCATTTTCTTGAACTTATTTGAACTCCAGGCTTTTTGTGTGTTCAAAATGCACCATTCAAAGCCACATCATCAATTTTCAACCCTTTCTGACTTCATTTGTTATTTTTCATGCAGTTATTGATTTTTTTGAGCTAAATGGCCTGAAATTGAAAAGCACTACAAATGAACTCTGAAAAGGTTGAAAGTTTGCATGGTATCATCATTTCACCCACATAGTATTTGCTGAAAAGTTGAGAGGGTTACGGCAAAAGCTGGATGCACTTCGTGTACAAAACGGACAGTCTCTTTCGAAGTATCATGGTTCCGGAGGGAAACTCATCGGTTACAAAAGACATTTCATTTCCTTGAATTTATTTGAACTCCAGGTTTTTTGTGTGTTCAAAATGCACCATTCAAAGCCACATCAGCAATTTTGAACCCCTTCTGACTTCATTTGTTATTTCTCATGCAGTTATTGATTTTTTGAGCTAAATGACCCTGAAAGTAAAAAGCACTACAAACGAACTCTGAAAAGGTTGAAAGTTGGCATGGTGTCATCATTTCACCCACATAGCATGTGGTAAAAAGTTGAGAGAGGTTACGGCAAAAGCTGGATGCACTTCGGGTACAAAACGGACAGTCTCTTTCGAAGTATCAGGGTTTCGCACATAAACTCATCTGTTAGAAAAAGGCATTTCATTTTCTTGGACTTATTTGAACTCCAGGCTTTTTGTGTTTTCAAAATGCACCATTCAAAGCCACACCATCAACTTTAAACCCTTTCTGACTTCATTTGTTATTTTTCATGAAGTTATTGATTTTTTAAGCTAAATGACCCTGAAAGTGAAAAGCACTACAAATGAACTCTGAAAAGGTTGAAAGTTGGCATGGTATCATCATTTCACCCACATAGCATGTGCTAAAAAGTTGAGAGGGTTACGGCAAAAGCTGGATGCACTTCATGTACAAAACGGACAGTCTTTTTCGAAGTATCAGGGTTTCGGCACATAAACTCATCTGTTACAAAACAAAATTTCATTTTCTTGAACTCATTTGAACTCCAGGCTTTTTGTGTGTTCAAAATGCACCATTCAAAGCCACATCATCAATTTTCAACCCTTTCTGACTTCATTTGTTTATTTTTCATGTAGTTATTGATTTTTTGAGCTAAATGACCCTGAAATTGAAAAGCCCTACAAATGACCTCTGAAAAGGTTGAAAGTTGGCTTGGTATCGTCAGTTCACCCACATAGCATGTGCTAAAGAGTTGAGAGGGTTACGGCGAAAGCTGGATGCACTTCGTTTACAAAACGGACAGTCTCTTTCGAAGTATCAGGGTTTCGGCACATAACCTCATTTGTTACAAAAGGCATTTCATTTTCTTGAACTTATTTGAACTCCAAGATTTTTGTGTGTTCAGAATGCACCATTCAAAGCCACATCTTCAAGTTTCAACCCCTTCTGACTTCATTTGGTATTTTTCATGCACTTACTAATTTTTTTGACCTAAATGACCCTGAAATTTAAAAGCACTACAAATAAACTCTGAAAAGGTTGAAAGTTGGCATGGTATCATCATTTCACCCACATAGCATGTGCTAAAAAGTTGAGAGGGTTAAGGCAAAAGCGGGATGTACTTCGTGTACAAAACGGACAGTCTCTTTCGAAGTATCAGGGTTTCGGACATAAACTCATCTGTTACAAAAAGGCATTTCATTTTCTTGAACTTATTTGAACTCCAGGCTTTTTGTGTGTTCAAAATGCACCATTCAAAGCCACATCATCAATTTTCAACCCTTTCTGACTTCATTTGTTATTTTTCATGCAGTTATTGATTTTTTTGAGCTAAATGGCCTGAAATTGAAAAGCACTACAAATGAACTCTGAAAAGGTTGAAAGTTTGCATGGTATCATCATTTCACCCACATAGTATTTGCTGAAAAGTTGAGAGGGTTACGGCAAAAGCTGGATGCACTTCGTGTACAAAACGGACAGTCTCTTTCGAAGTATCATGGTTCCGGAGGGAAACTCATCGGTTACAAAAGACATTTCATTTCCTTGAATTTATTTGAACTCCAGGTTTTTTGTGTGTTCAAAATGCACCATTCAAAGCCACATCAGCAATTTTGAACCCCTTCTGACTTCATTTGTTATTTCTCATGCAGTTATTGATTTTTTTGAGCTAAATGACCCTGAAAGTAAAAAGCACTACAAACGAACTCTGAAAAGGTTGAAAGTTGGCATGGTGTCATCATTTCACCCACATAGCATGTGGTAAAAAGTTGAGAGGGTTACGGCAAAAGCTGGATGCACTTCGGGTACAAAACGGACAGTCTCTTTCGAAGTATCAGGGTTTCGCACATAAACTCATCTGTTAGAAAAAGGCATTTCATTTTCTTGGACTTATTTGAACTCCAGGCTTTTTGTGTTTTCAAAATGCACCATTCAAAGCCACACCATCAACTTTAAACCCTTTCTGACTTCATTTGTTATTTTTCATGAAGTTATTGATTTTTTAAGCTAAATGACCCTGAAAGTGAAAGCACTACAAATGAACTCTGAAAAGGTTGAAAGTTGGCATGGTATCATCATTTCACCCACATAGCATGTGCTAAAAAGTTGAGAGGGTTACGGCAAAAGCTGGATGCACTTCATGTACAAAACGGACAGTCTTTTTCGAAGTATCAGGGTTTCGGCACATAAACTCATCTGTTACAAAACAAAATTTCATTTTCTTGAACTCATTTGAACTCCAGGCTTTTTGTGTGTTCAAAATGCACCATTCAAAGCCACATCATCAATTTTCAACCCTTTCTGACTTCATTTGTTTATTTTTCATGTAGTTATTGATTTTTTGAGCTAAATGACCCTGAAATTGAAAAGCCCTACAAATGACCTCTGAAAAGGTTGAAAGTTGGCTTGGTATCGTCAGTTCACCCACATAGCATGTGCTAAAGAGTTGAGAGGGTTACGGCGAAAGCTGGATGCACTTCGTTTACAAAACGGACAGTCTCTTTCGAAGTATCAGGGTTTCGGCACATAACCTCATTTGTTACAAAAGGCATTTCATTTTCTTGAACTTATTTGAACTCCAAGATTTTTGTGTGTTCAGAATGCACCATTCAAAGCCACATCTTCAAGTTTCAACCCTTCTGACTTCATTTGGTATTTTTCATGCACTTACTAATTTTTTTGACCTAAATGACCCTGAAATTTAAAAGCACTACAAATAAACTCTGAAAAGGTTGAAAGTTGGCATGGTATCATCATTTCACCCACATAGCATGTGCTAAAAAGTTGAGAGGGTTAAGGCAAAAGCGGGATGTACTTCGTGTACAAAACGGACAGTCTCTTTCGAAGTATCAGGGTTTCGGACATAAACTCATCTGTTACAAAAAGGCATTTCATTTTCTTGAACTTATTTGAACTCCAGGCTTTTTGTGTGTTCAAAATGCACCATTCAAAGCCACATCATCAATTTTCAAACCCTTTCTGACTTCATTTGTTATTTTTCATGCAGTTATTGATTTTTTTGAGCTAAATGGCCTGAAATTGAAAAGCACTACAAATGAACTCTGAAAAGGTTGAAAGTTTGCATGGTATCATCATTTCACCCACATAGTATTTGCTGAAAAGTTGAGAGGGTTACGGCAAAAGCTGGATGCACTTCGTGTACAAAACGGACAGTCTCTTTCGAAGTATCATGGTTCCGGAGGGAAACTCATCGGTTACAAAAGACATTTCATTTCCTTGAATTTATTTGAACTCCAGGTTTTTTGTGTGTTCAAAATGCACCATTCAAAGCCACATCAGCAATTTTGAACCCCTTCTGACTTCATTTGTTATTTTCATGCAGTTATTGATTTTTTTGAGCTAAATGACCCTGAAAGTAAAAAGCACTACAAACGAACTCTGAAAAGGTTGAAAGTTGGCATGGTGTCATCATTTCACCCACATAGCATGTGGTAAAAAGTTGAGAGGGTTACGGCAAAAGCTGGATGCACTTCGGGTACAAAACGGACAGTCTCTTTCGAAGTATCAGGGTTTCGCACATAAACTCATCTGTTAGAAAAAGGCATTTCATTTTCTTGGACTTATTTGAACTCCAGGCTTTTTGTGTTTTCAAAATGCACCATTCAAAGCCACACCATCAACTTTAAACCCTTTCTGACTTCATTTGTTATTTTTCATGAAGTTATTGATTTTTTAAGCTAAATGACCCTGAAAGTGAAAAGCACTACAAATGAACTCTGAAAAGGTTGAAAGTTGGCATGGTATCATCATTTCACCCACATAGCATGTGCTAAAAAGTTGAGAGGGTTACGGCAAAAGCTGGATGCACTTCATGTACAAAACGGACAGTCTTTTTCGAAGTATCAGGGTTTCGGCACATAAACTCATCTGTTACAAAACAAAATTTCATTTTCTTGAACTCATTTGAACTCCAGGCTTTTTGTGTGTTCAAAATGCACCATTCAAAGCCACATCATCAATTTTCAACCCTTTCTGACTTCATTTGTTTATTTTTCATGTAGTTATTGATTTTTTTGAGCTAAATGACCCTGAAATTGAAAAGCCCTACAAATGACCTCTGAAAAGGTTGAAAGTTGGCTTGGTATCGTCAGTTCACCCACATAGCATGTGCTAAAGAGTTGAGAGGGTTACGGCGAAAGCTGGATGCACTTCGTTTACAAAACGGACAGTCTCTTTCGAAGTATCAGGGTTTCGGCACATAACCTCATTTGTTACAAAAGGCATTTCATTTTCTTGAACTTATTTGAACTCCAAGATTTTTGTGTGTTCAGAATGCACCATTCAAAGCCACATCTTCAAGTTTCAACCCCTTCTGACTTCATTTGGTATTTTTCATGCACTTACTAATTTTTTTGACCTAAATGACCCTGAAATTTAAAAGCACTACAAATAAACTCTGAAAAGGTTGAAAGTTGGCATGGTATCATCATTTCACCCACATAGCATGTGCTAAAAAGTTGAGAGGGTTAAGGCAAAAGCGGGATGTACTTCGTGTACAAAACGGACAGTCTCTTTCGAAGTATCAGGGTTTCGGACATAAACTCATCTGTTACAAAAAGGCATTTCATTTTCTTGAACTTATTTGAACTCCAGGCTTTTTGTGTGTTCAAAATGCACCATTCAAAGCCACATCATCAATTTTCAACCCTTTCTGACTTCATTTGTTATTTTTCATGCAGTTATTGATTTTTTTGAGCTAAATGGCCTGAAATTGAAAAGCACTACAAATGAACTCTGAAAAGGTTGAAAGTTTGCATGGTATCATCATTTCACCCACATAGTATTTGCTGAAAAGTTGAGAGGGTTACGGCAAAAGCTGGATGCACTTCGTGTACAAAACGGACAGTCTCTTTCGAAGTATCATGGTTCCGGAGGGAAACTCATCGGTTACAAAAGACATTTCATTTCCTTGAATTTATTTGAACTCCAGGTTTTTTGTGTGTTCAAAATGCACCATTCAAAGCCACATCAGCAATTTTGAACCCCTTCTGACTTCATTTGTTATTTTTCATGCAGTTATTGATTTTTTTGAGCTAAATGACCCTGAAAGTAAAAAGCACTACAAACGAACTCTGAAAAGGTTGAAAGTTGGCATGGTGTCATCATTTCACCCACATAGCATGTGGTAAAAAGTTGAGAGGGTTACGGCAAAAGCTGGATGCACTTCGGGTACAAAACGGACAGTCTCTTTCGAAGTATCAGGGTTTCGCACATAAACTCATCTGTTAGAAAAAGGCATTTCATTTTCTTGGACTTATTTGAACTCCAGGCTTTTTGTGTTTTCAAAATGCACCATTCAAAGCCACACCATCAACTTTAAACCCTTTCTGACTTCATTTGTTATTTTTCATGAAGTTATTGATTTTTTAAGCTAAATGACCCTGAAAGTGAAAAGCACTACAAATGAACTCTGAAAAGGTTGAAAGTTGGCATGGTATCATCATTTCACCCACATAGCATGTGCTAAAAAGTTGAGAGGGTTACGGCAAAAGCTGGATGCACTTCATGTACAAAACGGACAGTCTTTTTCGAAGTATCAGGGTTTCGGCACATAAACTCATCTGTTACAAAACAAAATTTCATTTTCTTGAACTCATTTGAACTCCAGGCTTTTTGTGTGTTCAAAATGCACCATTCAAAGCCACATCATCAATTTTCAACCCTTTCTGACTTCATTTGTTTATTTTTCATGTAGTTATTGATTTTTTTGAGCTAAATGACCCTGAAATTGAAAAGCCCTACAAATGACCTCTGAAAAGGTTGAAAGTTGGCTTGGTATCGTCAGTTCACCCACATAGCATGTGCTAAAGAGTTGAGAGGGTTACGGCGAAAGCTGGATGCACTTCGTTTACAAAACGGACAGTCTCTTTCGAAGTATCAGGGTTTCGGCACATAACCTCATTTGTTACAAAAGGCATTTCATTTTCTTGAACTTATTTGAACTCCAAGATTTTTGTGTGTTCAGAATGCACCATTCAAAGCCACATCTTCAAGTTTCAACCCCTTCTGACTTCATTTGGTATTTTTCATGCACTTACTAATTTTTTTGACCTAAATGACCCTGAAATTTAAAAGCACTACAAATAAACTCTGAAAAGGTTGAAAGTTGGCATGGTATCATCATTTCACCCACATAGCATGTGCTAAAAAGTTGAGAGGGTTAAGGCAAAAGCGGGATGTACTTCGTGTACAAAACGGACAGTCTCTTTCGAAGTATCAGGGTTTCGGACATAAACTCATCTGTTACAAAAAGGCATTTCATTTTCTTGAACTTATTTGAACTCCAGGCTTTTTGTGTGTTCAAAATGCACCATTCAAAGCCACATCATCAATTTTCAACCCTTTCTGACTTCATTTGTTATTTTTCATGCAGTTATTGATTTTTTTGAGCTAAATGGCCTGAAATTGAAAAGCACTACAAATGAACTCTGAAAAGGTTGAAAGTTTGCATGGTATCATCATTTCACCCACATAGTATTTGCTGAAAAGTTGAGAGGGTTACGGCAAAAGCTGGATGCACTTCGTGTACAAAACGGACAGTCTCTTTCGAAGTATCATGGTTCCGGAGGGAAACTCATCGGTTACAAAAGACATTTCATTTCCTTGAATTTATTTGAACTCCAGGTTTTTTGTGTGTTCAAAATGCACCATTCAAAGCCACATCAGCAATTTTGAACCCCTTCTGACTTCATTTGTTATTTTTCATGCAGTTATTGATTTTTTTGAGCTAAATGACCCTGAAAGTAAAAAGCACTACAAACGAACTCTGAAAAGGTTGAAAGTTGGCATGGTGTCATCATTTCACCCACATAGCATGTGGTAAAAAGTTGAGAGGGTTACGGCAAAAGCTGGATGCACTTCGGGTACAAAACGGACAGTCTCTTTCGAAGTATCAGGGTTTCGCACATAAACTCATCTGTTAGAAAAAGGCATTTCATTTTCTTGGACTTATTTGAACTCCAGGCTTTTTGTGTTTTCAAAATGCACCATTCAAAGCCACACCATCAACTTTAAACCCTTTCTGACTTCATTTGTTATTTTTCATGAAGTTATTGATTTTTTAAGCTAAATGACCCTGAAAGTGAAAAGCACTACAAATGAACTCTGAAAAGGTTGAAAGTTGGCATGGTATCATCATTTCACCCACATAGCATGTGCTAAAAAGTTGAGAGGGTTACGGCAAAAGCTGGATGCACTTCATGTACAAAACGGACAGTCTTTTTCGAAGTATCAGGGTTTCGGCACATAAACTCATCTGTTACAAAACAAAATTTCATTTTCTTGAACTCATTTGAACTCCAGGCTTTTTGTGTGTTCAAAATGCACCATTCAAAGCCACATCATCAATTTTCAACCCTTTCTGACTTCATTTGTTTATTTTTCATGTAGTTATTGATTTTTTTGAGCTAAATGACCCTGAAATTGAAAAGCCCTACAAATGACCTCTGAAAAGGTTGAAAGTTGGCTTGGTATCGTCAGTTCACCCACATAGCATGTGCTAAAGAGTTGAGAGGGTTACGGCGAAAGCTGGATGCACTTCGTTTACAAAACGGACAGTCTCTTTCGAAGTATCAGGGTTTCGGCACATAACCTCATTTGTTACAAAAGGCATTTCATTTTCTTGAACTTATTTGAACTCCAAGATTTTTGTGTGTTCAGAATGCACCATTCAAAGCCACATCTTCAAGTTTCAACCCCTTCTGACTTCATTTGGTATTTTTCATGCACTTACTAATTTTTTTGACCTAAATGACCCTGAAATTTAAAAGCACTACAAATAAACTCTGAAAAGGTTGAAAGTTGGCATGGTATCATCATTTCACCCACATAGCATGTGCTAAAAAGTTGAGAGGGTTAAGGCAAAAGCGGGATGTACTTCGTGTACAAAACGGACAGTCTCTTTCGAAGTATCAGGGTTTCGGACATAAACTCATCTGTTACAAAAAGGCATTTCATTTTCTTGAACTTATTTGAACTCCAGGCTTTTTGTGTGTTCAAAATGCACCATTCAAAGCCACATCATCAATTTTCAACCCTTTCTGACTTCATTTGTTATTTTTCATGCAGTTATTGATTTTTTTGAGCTAAATGGCCTGAAATTGAAAAGCACTACAAATGAACTCTGAAAAGGTTGAAAGTTTGCATGGTATCATCATTTCACCCACATAGTATTTGCTGAAAAGTTGAGAGGGTTACGGCAAAAGCTGGATGCACTTCGTGTACAAAACGGACAGTCTCTTTCGAAGTATCATGGTTCCGGAGGGAAACTCATCGGTTACAAAAGACATTTCATTTCCTTGAATTTATTTGAACTCCAGGTTTTTTGTGTGTTCAAAATGCACCATTCAAAGCCACATCAGCAATTTTGAACCCCTTCTGACTTCATTTGTTATTTCTCATGCAGTTATTGATTTTTTTGAGCTAAATGACCCTGAAAGTAAAAAGCACTACAAACGAACTCTGAAAAGGTTGAAAGTTGGCATGGTGTCATCATTTCACCCACATAGCATGTGGTAAAAAGTTGAGAGGGTTACGGCAAAAGCTGGATGCACTTCGGGTACAAAACGGACAGTCTCTTTCGAAGTATCAGGGTTTCGCACATAAACTCATCTGTTAGAAAAAGGCATTTCATTTTCTTGGACTTATTTGAACTCCAGGCTTTTTGTGTTTTCAAAATGCACCATTCAAAGCCACACCATCAACTTTAAACCCTTTCTGACTTCATTTGTTATTTTTCATGAAGTTATTGATTTTTTAAGCTAAATGACCCTGAAAGTGAAAAGCACTACAAATGAACTCTGAAAAGGTTGAAAGTTGGCATGGTATCATCATTTCACCCACATAGCATGTGCTAAAAAGTTGAGAGGGTTACGGCAAAAGCTGGATGCACTTCATGTACAAAACGGACAGTCTTTTTCGAAGTATCAGGGTTTCGGCACATAAACTCATCTGTTACAAAACAAAATTTCATTTTCTTGAACTCATTTGAACTCCAGGCTTTTTGTGTGTTCAAAATGCACCATTCAAAGCCACATCATCAATTTTCAACCCTTTCTGACTTCATTTGTTTATTTTTCATGTAGTTATTGATTTTTTTGAGCTAAATGACCCTGAAATTGAAAAGCCCTACAAATGACCTCTGAAAAGGTTGAAAGTTGGCTTGGTATCGTCAGTTCACCCACATAGCATGTGCTAAAGAGTTGAGAGGGTTACGGCGAAAGCTGGATGCACTTCGTTTACAAAACGGACAGTCTCTTTCGAAGTATCAGGGTTTCGGCACATAACCTCATTTGTTACAAAAGGCATTTCATTTTCTTGAACTTATTTGAACTCCAAGATTTTTGTGTGTTCAGAATGCACCATTCAAAGCCACATCTTCAAGTTTCAACCCCTTCTGACTTCATTTGGTATTTTTCATGCACTTACTAATTTTTTTGACCTAAATGACCCTGAAATTTAAAAGCACTACAAATAAACTCTGAAAAGGTTGAAAGTTGGCATGGTATCATCATTTCACCCACATAGCATGTGCTAAAAAGTTGAGAGGGTTAAGGCAAAAGCTGGGATGTACTTCGTGTACAAAACGGACAGTCTCTTTCGAAGTATCAGGGTTTCGGACATAAACTCATCTGTTACAAAAAGGCATTTCATTTTCTTGAACTTATTTGAACTCCAGGCTTTTTGTGTGTTCAAAATGCACCATTCAAAGCCACATCATCAATTTTCAACCCTTTCTGACTTCATTTGTTATTTTTCATGCAGTTATTGATTTTTTGAGCTAAATGGCCTGAAATTGAAAAGCACTACAAATGAACTCTGAAAAGGTTGAAAGTTTGCATGGTATCATCATTTCACCCACATAGTATTTGCTGAAAAGTTGAGAGGGTTACGGCAAAAGCTGGATGCACTTCGTGTACAAAACGGACAGTCTCTTTCGAAGTATCATGGTTCCGGAGGGAAACTCATCGGTTACAAAAGACATTTCATTTCCTTGAATTTATTTGAACTCCAGGTTTTTTGTGTGTTCAAAATGCACCATTCAAAGCCACATCAGCAATTTTGAACCCCTTCTGACTTCATTTGTTATTTCTCATGCAGTTATTGATTTTTTTGAGCTAAATGACCCTGAAAGTAAAAAGCACTACAAACGAACTCTGAAAAGGTTGAAAGTTGGCATGGTGTCATCATTTCACCCACATAGCATGTGGTAAAAAGTTGAGAGGGTTACGGCAAAAGCTGGATGCACTTCGGGTACAAAACGGACAGTCTCTTTCGAAGTATCAGGGTTTCGCACATAAACTCATCTGTTAGAAAAAGGCATTTCATTTTCTTGGACTTATTTGAACTCCAGGCTTTTTGTGTTTTCAAAATGCACCATTCAAAGCCACACCATCAACTTTAAACCCTTTCTGACTTCATTTGTTATTTTTCATGAAGTTATTGATTTTTTAATCTAAATGACCCTGAAAGTGAAAAGCACTACAAATGAACTCTGATAAAGGTTGAAAGTTGGCATGGTATCATCATTTCACCCACATAGCATGTGCTAAAAAGTTGAGAGGGTTACGGCAAAAGCTGGATGCACTTCATGTACAAAACGGACAGTCTTTTTCGAAGTATCAGGGTTTCGGCACATAAACTCATCTGTTACAAAACAAAATTTCATTTTCTTGAACTCATTTGAACTCCAGGCTTTTTGTGTGTTCAAAATGCACCATTCAAAGCCACATCATCAATTTTCAACCCTTTCTGACTTCATTTGTTTATTTTTCATGTAGTTATTGATTTTTTTGAGCTAAATGACCCTGAAATTGGAAAGCCCTACAAATGACCTCTGAAAAGGTTGAAAGTTGGCTTGGTATCGTCAGTTCACCCACATAGCATGTGCTAAAAAGTTGAGAGGGTTACGGCAAAAGCTGGATGCACTTCGTGTACAAAACGGACAGTCTCTTTCGAAGTATCATGGTTCCGGAGGGAAACTCATCGGTTACAAAAGACATTTCATTTCCTTGAATTTATTTGAACTCCAGGTTTTTTGTGTGTTCAAAATGCACCATTCAAAGCCACATCAGCAATTTTGAACCCCTTCTGACTTCATTTGTTATTTCTCATGCAGTTATTGATTTTTTTGAGCTAAATGACCCTGAAAGTAAAAAGCACTACAAACGAACTCTGAAAAGGTTGAAAGTTGGCATGGTGTCATCATTTCACCCACATAGCATGTGGTAAAAAGTTGAGAGCGTTACGGCAAAAGCTGGATGCACTTCGGGTACAAAACGGACAGTCTCTTTCGAAGTATCAGGGTTTCGCACATAAACTCATCTGTTAGAAAAAGGCATTTCATTTTCTTGGACTTATTTGAACTCCAGGCTTTTTGTGTTTTCAAAATGCACCATTCAAAGCCACACCATCAACTTTAAACCCTTTGTGACTTCATTTGTTATTTTTCATGAAGTATTGATTTTTTAAGCTAAATGACCCTGAAAGTGAAAAGCACTACAAATGAACTCTGAAAAGGTTGAAAGTTGGCATGGTATCATCATTTCACCCACATAGCATGTGCTAAAAAGTTGAGAGGGTTACGGCAAAAGCTGGATGCACTTCATGTACAAAACGGACAGTCTTTTTCGAAGTATCAGGGTTTCGGCACATAAACTCATCTGTTACAAAACAAAATTTCATTTTCTTGAACTCATTTGAACTCCAGGCTTTTTGTGTGTTCAAAAATGCACCATTCAAAGCCACATCATCAATTTTCAACCCTTTCTGACTTCATTTGTTTATTTTTCATGTAGTTATTGATTTTTTTGAGCTAAATGACCCTGAAATTGAAAAGCCCTACAAATGACCTCTGAAAAGGTTGAAAGTTGGCTTGGTATCGTCAGTTCACCCACATAGCATGTGCTAAAGAGTTGAGAGGGTTACGGCGAAAGCTGGATGCACTTCGTTTACAAAACGGACAGTCTCTTTCGAAGTATCAGGGTTTCGGCACATAACCTCATTTGTTACAGAAAGGCATTTCATTTTCTTGAACTTATTTGAACTCCAAGATTATTTGTGTGTTCAGAATGCACCATTCAAAGCCACTATCTTCAAGTTTCAACCCCTTCTGACTTCATTTGGTATTTTTCATGCACTTACTAATTTTTTGACCTAAATGACCCTGAAATTTAAAAGCACTACAAATAAACTCTGAAAAGGTTGAAAGTTGGCATGGTATCATCATTTCACCCACATAGCATGTGCTAAAAAGTTGAGAGGGTTAAGGCAAAAGCTGGGATGTACTTCGTGTACAAAACGGACAGTCTCTTTCGAAGTATCAGGGTTTCGGACATAAACTCATCTGTTACAAAAAGGCATTTCATTTTCTTGAACTTATTTGAACTCCAGGCTTTTTGTGTGTTCAAAATGCACCATTCAAAGCCACATCATCAATTTTCAACCCTTTCTGACTTCATTTGTTATTTTTCATGCAGTTATTGATTTTTTTGAGCTAAATGGCCTGAAATTGAAAAGCACTACAAATGAACTCTGAAAAGGTTGAAAGTTTGCATGGTATCATCATTTCACCCACATAGTATTTGCTGAAAAGTTGAGAGGGTTACGGGCAAAAGCTGGATGCACTTCGTGTACAAAACGGACAGTCTCTTTCGAAGTATCATGGTTCCGGAGGGAAACTCATCGGTTACAAAAGACATTTCATTTCCTTGAATTTATTTGAACTCCAGGTTTTTTGTGTGTTCAAAATGCACCATTCAAAGCCACATCAGCAATTTTGAACCCCTTCTGACTTCATTTGTTATTTCTCATGCAGTTATTGATATTTTTTGAGCTAAATGACCCTGAAAGTAAAAAGCACTACAAACGAACTCTGAAAAGGTTGAAAGTTGGCATGGTGTCATCATTTCACCCACATAGCATGTGGTAAAAAGTTGAGAGGGTTACGGCAAAAGCTGGATGCACTTCGGGTACAAAACGGACAGTCTCTTTCGAAGTATCAGGGTTTCGCACATAAACTCATCTGTTAGAAAAAGGCATTTCATTTTCTTGGACTTATTTGAACTCCAAGGCTTTTTGTGTTTTCAAAATGCACCATTCAAAGCCACACCATCAACTTTAAACCCTTTCTGACTTCATTTGTTATTTTTCATGAAGTTATTGATTTTTTAAGCTAAATGACCCTGAAAGTGAAAAGCACTACAAATGAACTCTGAAAAGGTTGAAAGTTGGCATGGTATCATCATTTCACCCACATAGCATGTGCTAAAAAGTTGAGAGGGTTACGGCAAAAGCTGGATGCACTTCATGTACAAAACGGACAGTCTTTTTCGAAGTATCAGGGTTTCGGCACATAAACTCATCTGTTACAAAACAAAATTTCATTTTCTTGAACTCATTTGAACTCCAGGCTTTTTGTGTGTTCAAAATGCACCATTCAAAGCCACATCATCAATTTTCAACCCTTTCTGACTTCATTTGTTTATTTTTCATGTAGTTATTGATTTTTTTGAGCTAAATGACCCTGAAATTGAAAAGCCCTACAAATGACCTCTGAAAAGGTTGAAAGTTGGCTTGGTATCGTCAGTTCACCCACATAGCATGTGCTAAAGAGTTGAGAGGGTTACGGCGAAAGCTGGATGCACTTCGTTTACAAAACGGACAGTCTCTTTCGAAGTATCAGGGTTTCGGCACATAACCTCATTTGTTACAAAAGGCATTTCATTTTCTTGAACTTATTTGAACTCCAAGATTTTTGTGTGTTCAGAATGCACAATTCAAAGCCACATCTTCAAGTTTCAACCCCTTCTGACTTCATTTGGTATTTTTCATGCACTTACTAATTTTTTTGACCTAAATGACCCTGAAATTTAAAAGCACTACAAATAAACTCTGAAAAGGTTGAAAGTTGGCATGGTATCATCATTTCACCCACATAGCATGTGCTAAAAAGTTGAGAGGGTTAAGGCAAAAGTGGGATGTACTTCGTGTACAAAACGGACAGTCTCTTTCGAAGTATCAGGGTTTCGGACATAAACTCATCTGTTACAAAAAGGCATTTCATTTTCTTGAACTTATTTGAACTCCAGGCTTTTTGTGTGTTCAAAATGCACCATTCAAAGCCACATCATCAATTTTCAACCCTTTCTGACTTCATTTGTTATTTTTCATGCAGTTATTGATTTTTTTTAGCTAAATGGCCTGAAATTGAAAAGCGCTACAAATGAACTCTGAAAAGGTTGAAAGTTTGCATGGTATCATCATTTCACCCACATAGTATTTGCTGAAAAGTTGAGAGGGTTACGGCAAAAGCTGGATGCACTTCGTGTACAAAACGGACAGTCTCTTTCGAAGTATCATGGTTCCGGAGGGAAACTCATCGGTTACAAAAGACATTTCATTTCCTTGAATTTATTTGAACTCCAGGTTTTTTGTGTGTTCAAAATGCACCATTCAAAGCCACATCAGCAATTTTGAACCCCTTCTGACTTCATTTGTTATTTCTCATGCAGTTATTGATTTTTTGAGCTCAATGACCCTGAAAGTAAAAAGCACTACAAACGAACTCTGAAAAGGTTGAAAGTTGGCATGGTGTCATCATTTCACCCACATAGCATGTGGTAAAAAGTTGAGAGGGTTACGGCAAAAGCTGGATGCACTTCGGGTACAAAACGGACAGTCTCTTTCGAAGTATCAGGGTTTCGCACATAAACTCATCTGTTAGAAAAAGGCATTTCGTTTTCTTGGACTTATTTGAACTCCAGGCTTTTTGTGTTTTCAAAATGCACCATTCAAAGCCACACCATCAACTTTAAACCCTTTCTGACTTCATTTGTTATTTTTCATGAAGTTATTGATTTTTTAAGCTAAATGACCCTGAAAGTGAAAAGCACTACAAATGAACTCTGAAAAGGTTGAAAGTTGGCATGGTATCATCATTTCACCCACATAACATGTGCTAAAAAGTTGAGCGGGTTACGGCAAAAGCTGGATGCACTTCATGTACAAAACGGATAGTCTTTTTCGAAGTATCAGGGTTTCGGCACATAAACTCATCTGTTACAAAACAAAATTTCATTTTCTTGAACTCATTTGAACTTCAGGCTTTTTGTGTGTTCAAAATGCACCATTCAAAGCCACATCATCAATTTTCAACCCTTTCTGACTTCATTTGTTTATTTTTCATGTAGTTATTGATTTTTTTGAGCTAAATGACCCTGAAATTGAAAAGCCCTACAAATGACCTCTGAAAAGGTTGAAAGTTGGCTTGGTATCGTCAGTTCACCCACATAGCATGTGCTAAAGAGTTGAGAGGGTTACGGCGAAAGCTGGATGCACTTCGTTTACAAAACGGACAGTCTCTTTCGAAGTATCAGGGTTTCGGCACATAACCTCATTTGTTATAGAAGGCATTTCATTTTCTTGAACTTATTTGAACTCCAAGATTTTTGTGTGTTCAGAATGCACCATTCAAAGCCACATCTTCAAGTTTCAACCCCTTCTGACTTCATTTGGTATTTTTCATGCACTTACTAATTTTTTTGACCTAAATGACCCTGAAATTTAAAAGCACTACAAATAAACTCTGAAAAGGTTGAAAGTTGGCATGGTATCATCATTTCACCCACATAGCATGTGCTAAAAAGTTGAGAGGGTTAAGGCAAAAGCGGGATGTACTTCATGTACAAAACGGACAGTCTCTTTCGAAGTATCAGGGTTTCGCACATAAACTCATCTGTTACAAAAAGGCATTTCATTTTCTTGAACTTATTTGAACTCCAGGCTTTTTGTGTGTTCAAAATGCACCATTCAAAGCCACATCATCAATTTTCAAACCTTTCTGACTTCATTTGTTATTTTTCATGCAGTTATTGATTTTTTTGAGCTAAATGGCCTGAAATTGAAAAGCACTACAAATGAACTATGAAAAGGTTGAAAGTTTGCATGGTATCATCATTTCACCCACATAGTATTTGCTGAAAAGTTGAGAGGGTTACGGCAAAAGCTGGATGCACTTCGTGTACAAAACGGACAGTCTCTTTCGAAGTATCATGGTTCCGGAGGGAAACTCATCGGTTACAAAAGACATTTCATTTCCTTGAATTTATTTGAACTGCAGGTTTTTTGTGTGTTCGAAATGCACCATTCAAAGCCACATCAGCAATTTTGAACCCCTTCTGACTTCATTTGTTATTTTTCATGCAGTTATTGATTTTTTTGAGCTAAATGACCCTGAAAGTAAAAAGCACTACAAACGAACTCTGAAAAGGTTGAAAGTTGGCATGGTGTCATCATTTCACCCACATAGCATGTGGTAAAAAGTTGAGAGGGTTATGGCAAAAGCTGGATGCACTTCGGGTACAAAACGGACAGTCTCTTTCGAAGTATCAGGGTTTCGCACATAAACTCATCTGTTAGAAAAAGGCATTTCATTTGCTTGGACTTATTTGAACTCCAGGCTTTTTGTGTTTTCAAAATGCACCATTCAAAGCCACACCATCAACTTTAAACCCTTTCTGACTTCATTTGTTATTTTTCATGAAGTTATTGATTTTTTAAGCTAAATGACCCTGAAAGTGAAAACCACTACAAATGAACTCTGAAAAGGTTGACAGTTGGCATGGTATCATCATTTCACCCACATAGCATGTGCTAAAAAGTTGAGAGGGTTACGGCAAAAGCTGGATGCACTTCATGTACAAAACGGACAGTCTTTTTCGAAGTATCAGGGTTTCGGCACATAAACTCATCTGTTACAAAACAAAATTTCATTTTCTTGAACTCATTTGAACTCCAGGCTTTTTGTGTGTTCAAAATGCACCATTCAAAGCCACATCATCAATTTTCAACCCTTTCTGACTTCATTTGTTTATTTTTCATGTAGTTATTGATTTTTTTGAGCTAAATGACCCTGAAATTGAAAAGCCCTACAAATGACCTCTGAAAAGGTTGAAAGTTGGCTTGGTATCGTCAATTCACCCACATAGCATGTGCTAAAGAGTTGAGAGGGTTACGGCGAAAGCTGGATGCACTTCGTTTACAAAACGGACAGTCTCTTTCGAAGTATCAGGGTTTCGGCACATAACCTCATTTGTTACAAAAGGCATTTCATTTTCTTGGACTTATTTGAACTCCAAGATTTTTGTGTGTTCAGAATGCACCATTCAAAGCCACATCTTCAAGTTTCAACCCCTTCTGACTTCATTTGGTATTTTTCATGCACTTACTAATTTTTTTGACCTAAATGACCCTGAAATTTAAAAGCACTACAAATAAACTCTGAAAAGGTTGAAAGTTGGCATGGTATCATCATTTCACCCACATAGCATGTGCTAAAAAGTTGAGAGGGTTAAGGCAAAAGCGGGATGTACTTCGTGTACAAAACGGACAGTCTCTTTCGAAGTATCAGGGTTTCGGACATAAACTCATCTGTTACAAAAAGGCATTTCATTTTCTTGAACTTATTTGAACTCCAGGCTTTTTGTGTGTTCAAAATGCACCATTCAAAGCCACATCATCAATTTTCAACCCTTTCTGACTTCATTTGTTATTTTTCATGCAGTTATTGATTTTTTTGAGCTAAATGGCCTGAAATTGAAAAGCACTACAAATGAACTCTGAAAAGGTTGAAAGTTTGCATGGTATCATCATTTCACCCACATAGTATTTGCTGAAAAGTTGAGAGGGTTACGGCAAAAGCTGGATGCACTTCGTGTACAAAACGGACAGTCTCTTTCGAAGTATCATGGTTCCGGAGGGAAACTCATCGGTTACAAAAGACATTTCATTTCCTTGAATTTATTTGAACTCCAGGTTTTTTGTGTGTTCAAAATGCACCATTCAAAGCCACATCAGCAATTTTGAACCCCTTCTGACTTCATTTGTTATTTTTCATGCAGTTATTGATTTTTTTGAGCTAAATGACCCTGAAAGTAAAAAGCACTACAAACGAACTCTGAATAGGTTGAAAGTTGGCATGGTGTCATCATTTCACCCACATAGCATGTGGTAAAAAGTTGAGAGGGTTACGGCAAAAGCTGGATGCACTTCGGGTACAAAACGGACAGTCTCTTTCGAAGTATCAGGGTTTCGCACATAAACTCATCTGTTAGAAAAAGGCATTTCATTTTCTTGGACTTATTTGCACTCCGGGCTTTTTGTGTTTTCAAAATGCACCATTCAAAGCCACACCATCAACTTTAAACCCTTTCTAACTTCATTTGTTATTTTTCATGAAGTTATTGATTTTTTAAGCTAAATGACCGTGAAAGTGAAAAGCACTACAAATGAACTCTGAAAAGGTTGAAAGTTGGCATGGTATCATAATTTCACCCACATAGCATGTGCTAAAAAGTTGAGAGGGTTACGGCAAAAGCTGGATGCACTTCATGTACAAAATGGACAGTCTTTTTTGAAGTATCAGGGTTTCGGCACATAAACTCATCTGTTACAAAACAAAATTTCATTTTCTTGAACTCATTTGAACTCCAGACTTTTTGTGTGTTCAAAATGCACCATTCAAAGCCACATCATCAATTTTCAACCCTTTCTGACTTCATTTGTTTATTTTTCATGTAGTTATTGATTTTTTTGAGCTAAATGACCCTGAAATTGAAAAGCCCTACAAATGACCTCTGAAAAGGTTGAAAGTTGGCTTGGTATCGTCAGTTCACCCACATAGCATGTGCTAAAGAGTTGAGAGGGTTACGGCGAAAGCTGGATGCACTTCGTTTACAAAACGGACAGTCTCTTTCGAAGTATCAGGGTTTCGGCACATAACCTCATTTGTTACAAAAGGCATTTCATTTTCTTGAACTTATTTGAACTCCAAGATTTTTGTGTGTTCAGAATGCACCATTCAAAGCCACATCTTCAAGTTTCAACCCCTTCTGACTTCATTTGGTATTTTTCATGCACTTACTAATTTTTTTGACCTAAATGACCCTGAAATTTAAAAGCACTACAAATAAACTCTAAAAAGGTTGAAAGTTGGCATGGTATCATCATTTCACCCACATAGCATGTGCTAAAAAGTTGAGAGGGTTAAGGCAAAAGCGGGATGTACTTCGTGTACAAAACGGACAGTCTCTTTCGAAGTATCAGGGTTTCGGACATAAACTCATCTGTTACAAAAAGGCATTTCATTTTCTTGAACTTATTTGAACTCCAGGCTTTTTGTGTGTTCAAAATGCACCATTCAAAGCCACATCATCAATTTTCAACCCTTTCTGACTTCATTTGTTATTTTTCATGCAGTTATTGATTTTTTTGAGCTAAATGGCCTGAAATTGAAAAGCACTACAAATGAACTCTGAAAAGGTTGAAAGTTTGCATGGTATCATCATTTCACCCATATAGTATTTGCTGAAAAGTTGAGAGGGTTACGGCAAAAGCTGGATGCACTTCGTGTACAAAACGGACAGTCTCTTTCGAAGTATCATGGTTCCGGAGGGAAACTCATCGGTTACAAAAGACATTTCATTTCCTTGAATTTATTTGAACTCCAGGTTTTTTGTGTGTTCAAAATGCACCATTCAAAGCCACATCAGCAATTTTGAACCCCTTCTGACTTCATTTGTTATTTCTCATGCAGTTATTGATTTTTTTGAGCTAAATGACCCTGAAAGTAAAAAGCACTACAAACGAACTCTGAAAAGGTTGAAAGTTGGCATGGTGTCATCATTTCACCCACATAGCATGTGGTAAAAAGTTGAGAGCGTTACGGCAAAAGCTGGATGCACTTCGGGTACAAAACGGACAGTCTCTTTCGAAGTATCAGGGTTTCACACATAAACTCATCTGTTAGAAAAAGGCATTTCATTTTCTTGGACTTATTTGAACTCCAGGCTTTTTGTGTTTTCAAAATGCACCATTCAAAGCCACACCATCAACTTTAAACCCTTTCTGACTTCATTTGTTATTTTTCATGAAGTTATTGATTTTTTAAGCTAAATGACCCTGAAAGTGAAAAGCACTACAAATGAACTCTGAAAAGGTTGAAAGTTGGCATGGTATCATCATTTCACCCACATAGCATGTGCTAAAAAGTTGAGAGGGTTACGGCAAAAGCTGGATGCACTTCATGTACAAAATGGACAGTCTTTTTTGAAGTATCAGGGTTTCGGCACATAAACTCATCTGTTACAAAACAAAATTTCATTTTCTTGAACTCATTTGAACTCCAGACTTTTTGTGTGTTCAAAATGCACCATTCAAAGCCACATCATCAATTTTCAACCCTTTCTGACTTCATTTGTTTATTTTTCATGTAGTTATTGATTTTTTTGAGCTAAATGACCCTGAAATTGAAAAGCCCTACAAATGACCTCTGAAAAGGTTGAAAGTTGGCTTGGTATCGTCAGTTCACCCACATAGCATGTGCTAAAGAGTTGAGAGGGTTACGGCGAAAGCTGGATGCACTTCGTTTACAAAACGGACAGTCTCTTTCGAAGTATCAAGGTTTCGGCACATAACCTCATTTGTTACAAAAGGCATTTCATTTTCTTGAACTTATTTGAACTCCAAGATTTTTGTGTGTTCAGAATGCACCATTCAAAGCCACATCTTCAAGTTTCAACCCCTTCTGACTTCATTTGGTATTTTTCATGCACTTACTAATTTTTTTGACCTAAATGACCCTGAAATTTAAAAGCACTACAAATAAACTCTAAAAAGGTTGAAAGTTGGCATGGTATCATCATTTCACCCACATAGCATGTGCTAAAAAGTTGAGAGGGTTAAGGCAAAAGCGGGATGTACTTCGTGTACAAAACGGACAGTCTCTTTCGAAGTATCAGGGTTTCGGACATAAACTCATCTGTTACAAAAAGGCATTTCATTTTCTTGAACTTATTTGAACTCCAGGCTTTTTGTGTGTTCAAAATGCACCATTCAAAGCCACATCATCAATTTTCAACCCTTTCTGACTTCATTTGTTATTTTTCATGCAGTTATTGATTTTTTTGAGCTAAATGGCCTGAAATTGAAAAGCACTACAAATGAACTCTGAAAAGGTTGAAAGTTTGCATGGTATCCTCATTTCACCCATATAGTATTTGCTGAAAAGTTGAGAGGGTTACGGCAAAAGCTGGATGCACTTCGTGTACAAAACGGACAGTCTCTTTCGAAGTATCATGGTTCCGGAGGGAAACTCATCGGTTACAAAAGACATTTCATTTCCTTGAATTTATTTGAACTCCAGGTTTTTTGTGTGTTCAAAATGCACCATTCAAAGCCACATCAGCAATTTTGAACCCCTTCTGACTTCATTTGTTATTTCTCATGCAGTTATTGATTTTTTTGAGCTAAATGACCCTGAAAGTAAAAAGCACTACAAACGAACTATGAAAAGGTTGAAAGTTGGCATGGTGTCATCATTTCACCCACATAGCATGTGGTAAAAAGTTGAGAGCGTTACGGCAAAAGCTGGATGCACTTCGGGTACAAAACGGACAGTCTCTTTCGAAGTATCAGGGTTTCACACATAAACTCATCTGTTAGAAAAAGGCATTTCATTTTCTTGGACTTATTTGAACTCCAGGCTTTTTGTGTTTTCAAAATGCACCATTCAAAGCCACACCATCAACTTTAAACCCTTTCTGACTTCATTTGTTATTTTTCATGAAGTTATTGATTTTTTAAGCTAAATGACCCTGAAAGTGAAAAGCACTACAAATGAACTCTGAAAAGGTTGAAAGTTGGCATGGTATCATCATTTCACCCACATAGCATGTGCTAAAAAGTTGAGAGGGTTACGGCAAAAGCTGGATGCACTTCATGTACAAAATGGACAGTCTTTTTTGAAGTATCAGGGTTTCGGCACATAAACTCATCTGTTACAAAACAAAATTTCATTTTCTTGAACTCATTTGAACTCCAGACTTTTTGTGTGTTCAAAATGCACCATTCAAAGCCACATCATCAATTTTCAACCCTTTCTGACTTCATTTGTTTATTTTTCATGTAGTTATTGATTTTTTTGAGCTAAATGACCCTGAAATTGAAAAGCCCTACAAATGACCTCTGAAAAGGTTGAAAGTTGGCTTGGTATCGTCAGTTCACCCACATAGCATGTGCTAAAGAGTTGAGAGGGTTACGGCGAAAGCTGGATGCACTTCGTTTACAAAACGGACAGTCTCTTTCGAAGTATCAAGGTTTCGGCACATAACCTCATTTGTTACAAAAGGCATTTCATTTTCTTGAACTTATTTGAACTCCAAGATTTTTGTGTGTTCAGAATGCACCATTCAAAGCCACATCTTCAAGTTTCAACCCCTTCTGACTTCATTTGGTATTTTTCATGCACTTACTAATTTTTTTGACCTAAATGACCCTGAAATTTAAAAGCACTACAAATAAACTCTAAAAAGGTTGAAAGTTGGCATGGTATCATCATTTCACCCACATAGCATGTGCTAAAAAGTTGAGAGGGTTAAGGCAAAAGCGGGATGTACTTCGTGTACAAAACGGACAGTCTCTTTCGAAGTATCAGGGTTTCGGACATAAACTCATCTGTTACAAAAAGGCATTTCATTTTCTTGAACTTATTTGAACTCCAGGCTTTTTGTGTGTTCAAAATGCACCATTCAAAGCCACATCATCAATTTTCAACCCTTTCTGACTTCATTTGTTATTATTCATGCAGTTATTGATTTTTTTGAGCTAAATGGCCTGAAATTGAAAAGCACTACAAATGAACTCTGAAAAGGTTGAAAGTTTGCATGGTATCATCATTTCACCCACATAGTATTTGCTGAAAAGTTGAGAGGGTTACGGCAAAAGCTGGATGCACTTCGTGTACAAAACAGACAGTCTCTTTCGAAGTATCATGGTTCCGGAGGGAAACTCATCGGTTACAAAAGACATTTCATTTCCTTGAATTTATTTGAACTCCAGGTTTTTTGTGTGTTCAAAATGCACCATTCAAAGCCACATCAGCAATTTTGAACCCCTTCTGACTTCATTTGTTATTTTTCATGCAGTTATTGATTTTTTTGAGCTAAATGACCCTGAAAGTAAAAAGCACTACAAACGAACTCTGAAAAGGTTGAAAGTTGGCATGGTGTCATCATTTCACCCACATAGCATGTGGTAAAAAATTGAGAGGGTTACGGCAAAAGCTGGATGCACTTCGGGTACAAAACGGACAGTCTCTTTCGAAGTATCAGGGTTTCGCACATAAACTCATCTGTTAGAAAAAGGCATTTCATTTTCTTGAACTTATTTGAACTCCAGGCTTTTTGTGTTTTCAAAATGCACCATTCAAAGCCACATCATCAATTTTCAACCCTTTCGGACTTCATTTGTTATTTTTCATGCCGTTTTTGATTTTTTTGAGCTAAATGACCCTAAAATTGAAAAGCCCTACAAATGAACTCTGAAAAGGTTGAAAGTTGGCATGGTATCATCATTTCACCCACATAGCATGTGCTAAAGAGTTGAGAGGGTTACGGCAAAAGCTCGATGTACTTCGTGTACAAAACGGACAGTCTCTTTCGAAGTATCAGGGTTTCGGACATAAACTCATCGGTTAGAAAAGACATTTCATTTCCTTCAATTTATTTGAACTCAAGGTTTTTTGTGTGTTCAAAATGCACCATTCAAAGCCACATCCGCAATTTTCAACCCCTTCTCACTTCATTTGTTATTTTTCATGCAGTTATTGAATTTTTTTTGAGCTAAATGACCCTGAAAGTAAAAAGCACTACAAACGAACTCTGAAAAGGTTGAAAGTTGGCATGGTGTCATCATTTCACCCACATAGCATGTGGTAAAAAGTTGACAGGGTTACGGCAAAAGCTGGAAGCACTTCGGGTACAAAACGGACAGTCTCTTTCGAAGTATGAGGGTTTCGCACATAAACTCATCTGTTAGAAAAAGGCATTTCATTTTCTTGGACTTATTTGAACTCCAGGCTTTTTGTGTTTTCAAAATGCACCATTCAAAGCCACACCATCAACTTTAAACCCTTTCTGACTTCATTTGTTATTTTTCATGAAGTTATTGATTTTTCAAGCTCAATGACCCTGAAAGTGAAAAGCACTACAAATGAACTCTGAAAAGGTTGAGAGTTGGCATGGTATCATCATTTCACCCACATAGCATGTGCTAAAAAGTTGAGAGGGTTACGGCAAAAGCTGGATGCACTTCATGTACAAAACGGACAGTCTTTTTCGAAGTATCAGGGTTTCGGCACATAAACTCATCTGTTACAAAACAAAATTTCATTTTCTTGAATTCATTTGAACTCCAGGCTTTTTGTGTTTTCAAAATGCACCATTCAAAGCCACATCATCAATTTTCAACCCTTTCTGACTTCATTTGTTTATTTTTCATGTAGTTATTGATTTTTTGAGCTAAATGACCCTGAAATTGAAAAGCCCTACAAATGAACTCTGAAAAGGTTGAAAGTTGGCATGGTATCATCATTTCACCCACATAGCATGTGCTAAAGAGTTGAGAGGGTTACGGCAAAAGCTCGATGTACTTCGTGTACAAAACGGACAGTCTCTTTCGAAGTATCAGGGTTTCGGACATAAACTCATCGGTTAGAAAAGACATTTCATTTCCTTCAATTTATTTGAACTCAAGGTTTTTTGTGTGTTCAAAATGCACCATTCAAAGCCACATCAGCAATTTTCAACCCCTTCTCACTTCATTTGTTATTTTTCATGCAGTTATTGAATTTTTTTTGAGCTAAATGACCCTGAAAGTAAAAAGCACTACAAACGAACTCTGAAAAGGTTGAAAGTTGGCATGGTGTCATCATTTCACCCACATAGCATGTGGTAAAAAGTTGAGAGGGTTACGGCAAAAGCTGGATGCACTTCGGGTACAAAACGGACAGTCTCTTTCGAAGTATGAGGGTTTCGCACATAAACTCATCTGTTAGAAAAAGGCATTTCATTTTCTTGGACTTATTTGAACTCCAGGCTTTTTGTGTTTTCAAAATGCACCATTCAAAGCCACACCATCAATTTCAACCCTTTCTGACTTCATTTGTTATTTTTCATGCAGTTATTGATTTTTTTGAGCTAAATGGCCTGAAATTGAAAAGCACTACAAATGAACTATGAAAAGGTTGAAAGTTTGCATGGTATCATCATTTCACCCACATAGTATTTGCTGAAAAGTTGAGAGGGTTACGGCAAAAGCTGGATGCACTTCGTGTACAAAACGGACAGTCTCTTTCGAAGTATCATGGTTCCGGAGGGAAACTCATCGGTTACAAAAGACATTTCATTTCCTTGAATTTATTTGAACTCCAGGTTTTTTGTGTGTTCAAAATGCACCATTCAAAGCCACATCAGCAATTTTGAACCCCTTCTGACTTCATTTGTTATTTTTCATGCAGTTATTGATTTTTTTGAGCTAAATGACCCTGAAAGTAAAAAGCACTACAAACGAACTCTGAAAAGGTTGAAAGTTGGCATGGTGTCATCATTTCACCCACATAGCATGTGGTAAAAAGTTGAGAGGGTTACGGCAAAAGCTGGATGCACTTCGGGTACAAAACGGACAGTCTCTTTCGAAGTATCAGGGTTTCGCACATAAACTCATCTGTTAGAAAAAGGCATTTCATTTTCTTGAACTTATTTGAACTCCAGGCTTTTTGTGTTTTCAAAATGCACCATTCAAAGCCACATCATCAATTTTCAACCCTTTCGGACTTCATTTGTTATTTTTCATGCCGTTTTTGATTTTTTTGAGCTAAATGACCCTAAAATTGAAAAGCCCTACAAATGAACTCTGAAATGGTTGAAAGTTGGCATGGTATCATCATTTCACCCACATAGCATGTGATAAAGAGTTGAGAGGGTTACGGCAAAAGCTCGATATACTTCGTGTACAAAACGGACAGTCTCTTTCGAAGTATCAGGGTTTCGGACATAAACTCATCGGTTAGAAAAGACATTTCATTTCCTTCAATTTATTTGAACTCAAGGTTTTTTGTGTGTTCAAAATGCACCATTCAAAGCCACATCAGCAATTTTCAACCCCTTCTCACTTCATTTGTTATTTTTCATGCAGTTATTGAATTTTTTTTGAGCTAAATGACCCTGAAAGTAAAAAGCACTACAAACGAACTCTGAAAAGGTTGAAAGTTGGCATGGTGTCATCATTTCACCCACATAGCATGTGGTAAAAAGTTGAGAGGGTTACGGCAAAAGCTGGATGCACTTCGGGTACAAAACGGACAGTCTCTTTCGAAGTATGAGGGTTTCGCACATAAACTCATCTGTTAGAAAAAGGCATTTCATTTTCTTGGACTTATTTGAACTCCAGGCTTTTTGTGTTTTCAAAATGCACCATTCAAAGCCACACCATCAATTTCAACCCTTTCTGACTTCATTTGTTATTTTTCATGCAGTTATTGATTTTTTTGAGCTAAATGGCCTGAAATTGAAAAGCACTACAAATGAACTATGAAAAGGTTGAAAGTTTGCATGGTATCATCATTTCACCCACATAGTATTTGCTGAAAAGTTGAGAGGGTTACGGCAAAAGCTGGATGCACTTCGTGTACAAAACGGACAGTCTCTTTCGAAGTATCATGGTTCCGGAGGGAAACTCATCGGTTACAAAAGACATTTCATTTCCTTGAATTTATTTGAACTCCAGGTTTTTTGTGTGTTCAAAATGCACCATTCAAAGCCACATCAGCAATTTTGAACCCCTTCTGACTTCATTTGTTATTTTTCATGCAGTTATTGATTTTTTTGAGCTAAATGACCCTGAAAGTAAAAAGCACTACAAACGAACTCTGAAAAGGTTGAAAGTTGGCATGGTGTCATCATTTCACCCACATAGCATGTGGTAAAAAGTTGAGAGGGTTACGGCAAAAGCTGGATGCACTTCGGGTACAAAACGGACAGTCTCTTTCGAAGTATCAGGGTTTCGCACATAAACTCATCTGTTAGAAAAAGGCATTTCATTTTCTTGAACTTATTTGAACTCCAGGCTTTTTGTGTTTTCAAAATGCACCATTCAAAGCCACATCATCAATTTTCAACCCTTTCGGACTTCATTTGTTATTTTTCATGCCGTTTTTGATTTTTTTGAGCTAAATGACCCTAAAATTGAAAAGCCCTACAAATGAACTCTGAAATGGTTGAAAGTTGGCATGGTATCATCATTTCACCCACATAGCATGTGATAAAGAGTTGAGAGGGTTACGGCAAAAGCTCGATATACTTCGTGTACAAAACGGACAGTCTCTTTCGAAGTATCAGGGTTTCGGACATAAACTCATCGGTTAGAAAAGACATTTCATTTCCTTCAATTTATTTGAACTCAAGGTTTTTTGTGTGTTCAAAATGCACCATTCAAAGCCACATCAGCAATTTTCAACCCCTTCTCACTTCATTTGTTATTTTTCATGCAGTTATTGAATTTTTTTTGAGCTAAATGACCCTGAAAGTAAAAAGCACTACAAACGAACTCTGAAAAGGTTGAAAGTTGGCATGGTGTCATCATTTCACCCACATAGCATGTGGTAAAAAGTTGAGAGGGTTACGGCAAAAGCTGGATGCACTTCGGGTACAAAACGGACAGTCTCTTTCGAAGTATGAGGGTTTCGCACATAAACTCATCTGTTAGAAAAAGGCATTTCATTTTCTTGGACTTATTTGAACTCTAGGCTTTTTGTGTTTTCAAAATGCACCATTCAAAGCCACACCATCAACTTTAAACCCTTTCTGACTTCATTTGTTATTTTTCATGAAGTTATTGATTTTTTAAGCTCAATGACCCTGAAAGTGAAAAGCACTACAAATGAACTCTGAAAAGGTTGAAAGTTGGCATGGTATCATCATTTCACCCACATAGCATGTGCTAAAAAGTTGAGAGGGTTACGGCAAAAGCTGGATGCACTTCATGTACAAAACGGACAGTCTTTTTCGAAGTATCAGGGTTTCGGCACATAAACTCATCTGTTACAAAACAAAATTTCATTTTCTTGAACTCATTTGAACTCCAGGCTTTTTGTGTGTTCAAAATGCACCATTCAAAGCCACATCATCAATTTTCAACCCTTTCTGACTTCATTTGTTATTTTTCATGCAGTTATTGATTTTTTTGAGCTAAATGGCCTGAAATTGAAAAGCACTACAAATGAACTCTGAAAAGGTTGAAAGTTTGCATGGTATCATCATTTCACCCACATAGTATTTGCTGAAAAGTTGAGAGGGTTACGGCAAAAGCTGGATGCACTTCGTGTACAAAACGGACAGTCTCTTTCGAAGTATCATGGTTCCGGAGGGAAACTCATCGGTTACAAAAGACATTTCATTTCCTTGAATTTATTTGAACTCCAGGTTTTTTGTGTGTTCAAAATGCACCATTCAAAGCCACATCAGCAATTTTGAACCCCTTCTGATTTCATTTGTTATTTTTCATGCAGTTATTGATTTTTTTGAGCTAAATGACCCTGAAAGTAAAAAGCACTACAAACGAACTCTGAAAAGGTTGAAAGTTGGCATGGTGTCATCATTTCACCCACATAGCATGTGGTAAAAATTTGAGAGGGTTACGGCAAAAGATGGATGCACTTCGGGTACAAAACGGACAGTCTCTTTCGAAGTATCAGGGTTTCGCACATAAACTCATCTGTTAGAAAAAGGCATTTCATTTTCTTGAACTTATTTGAACTCCAAGCTTTTTGTGTTTTCAAAATGCACCATTCAAAGCCACATCATCAATTTTCAACCCTTTCGGACTTCATTTGTCATTTTTCATGCCGTTTTTGATTTTTTTGAGCTAAATGACCCTAAAATTGAAAAGCCCTACAAATGAACTCTGAAAAGGTTGAAAGTTGGCATGGTATCATCATTTCACCCACATAGCATGTGCTAAAGAGTTGAGAGGGTTACGGCAAAAGCTCGATATACTTCGTGTACAAAACGGACAGTCTCTTTCGAAGTATCAGGGTTTCGGACATAAACTCATCGGTTAGAAAAGACATTTCATTTCCTTCAATTTATTTGAACTCAAGGTTTTTTGTGTGTTCAAAATGCACCATTCAAAGCCACATCAGCAATTTTCAACCCCTTCTCACTTCATTTGTTATTTTCATGCAGTTATTGAATTTTTTTTGAGCTAAATGACCCTGAAAGTAAAAAGCACTACAAACGAACTCTGAATAGGTTGAAAGTTGGCATGGTGTCATCATTTCACCCACATAGCATGTGGTAAAAAGTTGAGAGGGTTACGGCAAAAGCTGGATGCACTTCGGGTACAAAACGGACAGTCTCTTTCGAAGTATGAGGGTTTCGCACATAAACTCATCTGTTAGAAAAAGGCATTTCATTTTCTTGGACTTATTTGAACTCCAGGCTTTTTGTGTTTTCAAAATGCACCATTCAAAGCCACACCATCAACTTTAAAACCTTTCTGACTTCATTTGTTATTTTTCATGAAGTTATTGATTTTTTAAGCTCAATGACCCTGAAAGTGAAAAGCACTACAAATGAACTCTGAAAAGGTTGAAAGTTGGCATGGTATCATCATTTCACCCACATAGCATGTGCTAAAAAGTTGAGAGGGTTACGTCAAAAGCTGGATGCACTTCATGTACAAAACGGACAGTCTTTTTCGAAGTATCAGGGTTTCGGCACATAAACTCATCTGTTACAAAACAAAATTTCATTTTCTTGAACTCATTTGAACTCCAGGCTTTTTGTGTGTTCAAAATGCACCATTCAAAGCCACATCATCAATTTTCAACCCTTTCTGACTTCATTTGTTTATTTTTCATGTAGTTATTGATTTTTTTGAGCTAAATGACCCTGAAATTGAAAAGCCCTACAAATGACCTCTGAAAAGGTTGAAAGTTGGCTTGGTATCGTCAGTTCACCCACATAGCATGTGCTAAAGAGTTGAGAGGGTTACGGCGAAAGCTGGATGCACTTCGTTTACAAAACGGACCGTCTCTTTCGAAGTATCAGGGTTTCGGCACATAACCTCATTTGTTACAAAAGGCATTTCATTTTCTTGAACTTATTTGAACTCCAAGATTTTTGTGTGTTCAGAATGCACCATTCAAAGCCACATCTTCAAGTTTCAACCCCTTCTGACTTCATTTGGTATTTTTCATGCACTTACTAATTTTTTTGACCTAAATGACCCTGAAATTTAAAAGCACTACAAATAAACTCTGAAAAGGTTGAAAGTTGGCATGGTATCATCATTTCACCCACATAGCATGTGCTAAAAGTTGAGAGGGTTAAGGCAAAAGCGGGATGTACTTCGTGTACAAAACGGACAGTCTCTTTCGAAGTATCAGGGTTTCGGACATAAACTCATCTGTTACAAAAAGGCATTTCATTTTCTTGAACTTATTTGAACTCCAGGCTTTTTGTGTGTTCAAAATGCACCATTCAAAGCCACATCATCAATTTTCAATCCTTTCTGAGTTCATTTGTTATTTTTCATGCAGTTATTGATTTTTTTGAGCTAAATGGCCTGAAATTGAAAAGCACTACAAATGAACTCTGAAAAGGTTGAAAGTTTGCATGGTATCATCATTTCACCCACATAGTATTTGCTGAAAAGTTGAGAGGGTTACGGCAAAAGCTGGATGCACTTCGTGTACAAAACGGACAGTATCTTTCGAAGTATCATGGTTCCGGAGGGAAACTCATCGGTTACAAAAGACATTTCATTTCCTTGAATTTATTTGAACTCCAGGTTTTTTGTGTGTTCAAAATGCACCATTCAAAGCCACATCAGCAATTTTGAACTCCTTCTGACTTCATTTGTTATTTTTCATGCAGTTATTGATTTTTTTGAGCTAAATGACCCTGAAAGTAAAAAGCACTACAAACGAACTCTGAAAAGGTTGAAAGTTGGCATGGTGTCATCATTTCACCCACATAGCATGTGGTAAAAAGTTGAGAGGGTTACGGCAAAAGCTGGATGCACTTCGGGTACAAAACGGACAGTCTCTTTCGAAGTATCAGGGTTTCGCACATAAACTCATCTATTAGAAAAAGGCATTTCATTTTCTTGAACTTATTTGAACTCCAGGCTTTTTGTGTTTTCAAAATGCACCATTCAAAGCCACATCCTCAATTTTCAACCCTTTCGGACTTCATTTGTTATTTTTCATGATGTTTTTGATTTTTTTGAGCTAAATGACCCTAAAATTGAAAAGCCCTACAAATGAACTCTGAAAAGGTTGAAAGTTGGCATGGTATCATCATTTCACCCACATAGCATGTGCTAAAGAGTTGAGAGGGTTACGGCAAAAGCTCGATGTACTTCGTGTACAAAACGGACAGTCTCTTTCGAAGTATCAGGGTTTCGGACATAAACTCATCGGTTAGAAAAGACATTTCATTTCCTTCAATTTATTTGAACTCAAGGTTTTTTGTGTGTTCAAAATGCACCATTCAAAGCCACATCAGCAATTTTCAACCCCTTCTCACTTCATTTGTTATTTTTCATGCAGTTATTGAATTTTTTTTGAGCTAAATGACCCTGAAAGTAAAAAGCACTACAAACGAACTCTGAAAAGGTTGAAAGTAGGCATGGTATCATCATTTCACCCACATAGCATGTGGTAAAAAGTTGAGAGGGTTACGGGAAAAGCTGGATGCACTTCGTTTACAAAACGGACAGTCTCTTTCGAAGTATCAGGGTTTCGGACATAAACTCATCTGTTACAAAAAGGCATTTCATTTTTCTTGAACTTATTTGAACTCCAGGCTTTTTATGTTTTCAAAATGCACCATTCAAAGCCACATCATCCATTTTCAACCCTTTCGGACTTCATTTGTTATTTTTCATGCTGTTATTGATTTTTTTGAGCTAAATGACCCTGGATGTGAAAAGCACTACAAATGAACTCTGAAAAGGTTGAAAGTTGGCATGGTATCATCATTTCACCCACATAGCATGCGCTAAAAAGTTGAGAGGGTTAAGGCAAAAGCTGGATGCACTTTGTGTACAAAACGGATGGTCTCTTTCGAAGTATCAGGGTTTCGGACATAAACTCATCTGTTACAAAAAGGCATTTCATTTTCTTGAACTTATTTGAACTCCAGGCTTTTTGTGTGTTCAAAATGCACCATTCAAAGCCACATCATCAATTTTCAACCCTTTCTGACTTCATTTGTTATTTTTCATGCCGTTTTTGATTTTTTTGAGCTAAATGACCCTAAAATTGAAAAGCCCTACAAATGAACTCTGATACAGTTGAAAGTTGGCATGGTATCATCATTTCACCCACATAGCATGTGCTAAAGAGTTGAGAGGGTTACGGCAAAAGCTCGATGCACTTCGTGTACAAAACGGACAGTCTCTTTCGAAGTATCAGGGTTTCGGCACATAAACTCATTTGTTACAAAAGGCATTTCGTTTTCTTGAACTTATTTGAACTCCAAGCTTTTGTGTGATCAGAATGCACCATTCAAATCCACATCATCAAGTTTCAACCCCTTCTGACTTCATTTGGTATTTTTCATGCACTTACTAATTTTTTTGAGCTAAATGACCCTGAAATTGAAAATCACTACAAACAAACTCTGAAAAGGATGAAAGTTGGCATGGTATCATTATTTCACCCACATAGCATGTGCTAAAAAGTTGAGAGGGTTACGGCAAAAGTTCGATGCACTTCATGTACAAAACGGACAGTCTCTTTCGAAGTATCAGGGTTTTGGACATAAACTCATCTGTTACAAAACGAAATTTCATTTTCTTGAACTTATTTGAACTCCAGGCTATTTGTGTGTTCAAAATGCACCATTCAAAGCCACACCATCAACTTTAAACCCTTTCTTACTTCATTTGTTATTTTTCATGAAGTTATTGATTTTTTAAGCTAAATGACCCTGAAAGTGAAAAGCACTACAAAAGAACTCTGAAAAGGTTGAAAGTTGGCATGGTATCATCATTTCACCCACATAGAATGTGCTAAAAAGTTGAGAGGGTTACAGCAAAAGCTGGATGCACTTCATGTACAAAACGGAGAGTCTTTTTCGAAGTATTAGGGTTTCGGCACATAAACTCATCTGTTACAAAACAAAATTTGATTTTCTTGAACTCATTTGAACTCCAGGCTTTTTGTGTGTTCAAAATGCACCATTCAAAGCCACATCATCAATTTTCAACCCTTTCTGACTTCATTTGTTTATTTTTCATGTAGTTATTGATTTTTTTGAGCTAAATGACCCTGAAATTGAAAAGCCCTACAAATGACCTCTGAAAAGGTTGAAAGTTGGCTTGGTATCGTCAGTTCACCCACATAGCATGTGCTAAAGAGTTGAGAGGGTTACGGCGAAAGCTGGATGCACTTCGTTTACAAAACGGACAGTCTCTTTCGAAGTATCAGGGTTTCGGCACATAACCTCATTTGTTACAAAAGGCATTTCATTTTCTTGAACTTATTTGAACTCCAAGATTTTTGTGTGTTCAGAATGCACCATTCAAAGCCACATCTTCAAGTTTCAACCCCTTCTGACTTCATTTGGTATTTTTCATGCACTTACTAATTTTTTTGACCTAAATGACCCTGAAATTTAAAAGCACTACAAATAAACTCTGAAAAGATTGAAAGTTGGCATGGTATCATCATTTCACCCACATAGCATGTGCTAAAAAGTTGAGAGGGTTAAGGCAAAAGCGGGATGTACTTCGTGTACAAAACGGACAGTCTCTTTCGAAGTATCAGGGTTTCGGACATAAACTCATCTGTTACAAAAAGGCATTTCATTTTCTTGAACTTATTTGAACTCCAGGCTTTTTGTGTGTTCAAAATGCACCATTCAAAGCCACATCATCAATTTTCAACCCTTTCTGACTTCATTTGTTATTTTTCATGCAGTTATTGATTTTTTTGAGCTAAATGGCCTGAAATTGAAAAGCACTACAAATGAACTCTGAAAAGGTTGAAAGTTTGCATGGTATCATCATTTCACCCACATAGTATTTGCTGAAAAGTTGAGAGGGTTACGGCAAAAGCTGGATGCACTTCGTGTACAAAACGGACAGTCTCTTTCGAAGTATCATGGTTCCGGAGGGAAACTCATCGGTTACAAAAGACATTTCATTTCCTTGAATTTATTTGAACTCCAGGTTTTTTGTGTGTTCAAAATGCACCATTCAAAGCCACATCAGCAATTTTGAACCCCTTCTGACTTCATTTGTTATTTTTCATGCAATTATTGATTTTTTTGAGCTAAATGACCCTGAAAGTAAAAAGCACTACAAACGAACTCTGAAAAGGTTGAAAGTTGGCATGGTGTCATCATTTCACCCACATAGCATGTGGTAAAAAGTTGAGCGGGTTACGGCAAAAGCTGGATGCACTTCGGGTACAAAACGGACAGTCTCTTTCGAAGTATCAGGGTTTCGCACATAAACTCATCTGTTAGAAAAAGGCATTTCATTTTCTTGGACTTATTTGAACTCCAGGCTTTTTGTGTTTTCAAAATGCACCATTCAAAGCCACATCATCAATTTTCAACCCCTTCGGACTTCATTTGTTATTTTTCATGTAGTTATTGATTTTTTTGAGCTAAATGACCCTGAAAGTGAACAGCACTACAAATGAACTCTGAAAAGGTTGAAAGTTGGCATGGTATCATCATTTCACCCACTTAGCATGTGCTAAAAAGTTGAGAGGGTTACGGCAAAAGCTGGATGCACTTCATGTACAAAACGGACAGTCTTTTTCGAAGTATCAGGGTTTCGGCACATAAACTCATCTGTTACAAAACAAAATTTCATTTTCTTGAACTCATTTGAACTCCAGGCTTTTTGTGTGTTCAAAATGCACCATTCAAAGCCACATCATCAATTTTCAACCCTTTCTGACTTCATTTGTTTATTTTTCATGTAGTTATTGATTTTTTTGAGCTAAATGACCCTGAAATTGAAAAGCCCTACAAATGACCTCTGAAAAGGTTGAAAGTTGGCTTGGTATCGTCAGTTCACCCACATAGCATGTGCTAAAGAGTTGAGAGGGTTACGGCGAAAGCTGGATGCACTTCGTTTACAAAACGAACAGTCTCTTTCGAAGTATCAGGGTTTCGGCACATAACCTCATTTGTTACAAAAGGCATTTCATTTTCTTGAACTTATTTGAACTCCAAGATTTTTGTGTGTTCAGAATGCACCATTCAAAGCCACATCTTCAAGTTTCAACCCCTTCTGACTTCATTTGGTATTTTTCATGCACTTACTAATTTTTTTGACCTAAATGACCCTGAAATTTAAAAGCACTACAAATAAACTCTGAAAAGGTTGAAAGTTGGCATGGTATCATCATTTCACCCACATAGCATGTGCTAAAAAGTTGAGAGGGTTAAGGCAAAAGTGGGATGTACTTCGTGTACAAAACGGACAGTCTCTTTCGAAGTATCAGGGTTTCGGACATAAACTCATCTGTTACAAAAAGGCATTTCATTTTCTTGAATTTATTTGAACTCCAGGCTTTTTGTGTGTTCAAAATGCACCATTCAAAGCCACATCATCAATTTTCAACCCTTTCTGACTTCATTTGTTATTTTTCATGCAGTTATTGATTTTTTTGAGCTAAATGGCCTGAAATTGAAAAGCACTACAAATGAACTCTGAAAAGGTTGAAAGTTTGCATGGTATCATCATTTCACCCACATAGTATTTGCTGAAAAGTTGAGAGGGTTACGGCAAAAGCTGGATGCACTTCGTGTACAAAACGGACAGTCTCTTTCGAAGTATCATGGTTCCGGAGGGAAACTCATCGGTTACAAAAGACATTTCATTTCCTTGAATTTATTTGAACTCCAGGTTTTTTGTGTGTTCAAAATGCACCATTCAAAGCCACATCAGCAATTTTGAACCCCTTCTGACTTCATTTGTTATTTTTCATGCAATTATTGATTTTTTTGAGCTAAATGACCCTGAAAGTAAAAAGCACTACAAACGAACTCTGAAAAGGTTGAAAGTTGGCATGGTGTCATCATTTCACCCACATAGCATGTGGTAAAAAGTTGAGCGGGTTACGGCAAAAGCTGGATGCACTTCGGGTACAAAACGGACAGTCTCTTTCGAAGTATCAGGGTTTCGCACATAAACTCATCTGTTAGAAAAAGGCATTTCATTTTCTTGGACTTATTTGAACTCCAGGCTTTTTGTTATTTCAAAATGCACCATTCAAAGCCACATCATCAATTTTCAACCCTTTCGGACTTCATTTGTTATTTTTCATGTAGTTATTGATTTTTTTGAGCTAAATGACCCTGAAAGTGAACAGCACTACAAATGAACTCTGAAAAGGTTGAAAGTTGGCATGGTATCATCATTTCACCCACTTAGCATGTGCTAAAAAGTTGAGAGGGTTACGGCAAAAGCTGGATGCACTTCATGTACAAAACGGACAGTCTTTTTCGAAGTATCAGGGTTTCGGCACACAAACTCATTTGTCACAAAAGGCATTTCATTTTCTTGAACTCATTTGAACTCCAGGCTTTTTGTGTGTTCAAAATGCACCATTCAAAGCCACATCATCAATTTTCAACCCTTTCCGACTTCATTTGTTTATTTTTGATGCAGTTATTGATTTTTTTGAGCTAAATGTCCCTGAAATTGAAAAGCCCTACAAATGACCTCTGAAAAGGTTGAAAGTTGGCTTGGTATCATCAGTTCACCCACATAGCATGTGCTAAAGAGTTGAGAGGGTTACGGCGAAAGCTGGATGCACTTCGTTTACAAAACCGACAGTCTCTTTCGAAGTATCAGGGTTTCGGCACATAACCTCATTTGTTACAAAAGGCATTTCATTTTCTTGAACTTATTTGAACTCCAAGATTTTTGTGTGTTCAGAATGCACCATTCAAAGCCACATCTTCAAGTTTCAACCCCTTCTGACTTCATTTGGTATTTTTCATGCACTTACTAATTTATTTGACCTAAATGACCCTGAAATTTAAAAGCACTACAAATAAACTCTGAAAAGGTTGAAAGTTGGCATGGTATCATCATTTCACCCACATAGCATGTGCTAAAAAGTTGAGAGGGTTAAGGCAAAAGCGGGATGTACTTCGTGTACAAAACGGACAGTCTCTTTCGAAGTATCAGGGTTTTGGACATAAACTCATCTGTTAGAAAAAGGCATTTCATTTTCTTGAACTTATTTGAACTCCAGGCTTTTTGTGTGTTCAAAATGCACCATTCGAAGCCACATCATCAATTTTCAACCCTTTCTGACTTCATTTGTTATTTTTCATGCAGTTATTGATTTTTTTGAGCTAAATGGCCTGGAATTGAAAAGCACTACAAATGAACTCTGAAAAGGTTGAAAGTTTGCATGGTATCATCATTTCACCCACATAGTATTTGCTGAAAAGTTGAGAGGGTTACGGCAAAAGCTGGATGCACTTTGTGTACAAAACGGACAGTCTCTTTCGAAGTATCATGGTTCCGGACGGAAACTCATCGGTTACAAAAGACATTTCATTTCCTTGAATTTATTTGAACTCCAGGTTTTTTGTGTGTTCAAAATGCACCATTCAAAGCCACATCAGCAATTTTCAACCCCTTCTGACTTCATTTGTTATTTTTCATGCAGTTATTGATTTTTTTTGAGCTAAATGAACCTGAAAGTAAAAAGCACTACAAACGAACTCTGAAAAGGTTGAAAGTTGGCATGGTGTCATCATTTCACCCACATAGCATGTGGTAAAAAGTTGAGAGGGTTACGGCAAAAGCTGGATGCACTTCGTGTACAAAACGGACAGTCTCTTTCGAAGTATCAGGGTTTCGCACATAAACTCATCTATCAGAAAAAGGCATTTCATTTTCTTGAACTTATTTGAACACCAGGATTTTTGTGTTTTCAAAATGCACCATTCAAAGCCGCATCATCAATTTTCAACCCTTTCGGACTTCATTTGTTATTTTTCATGCAGTTATTGATTTTTTTGAGCTAAATGACCCTGGATGTGAAAAGCACTACAAATGAACTCTGAAAAGGTTGAAAGTTGGCATGGTACCATCATTTCACCCACATAGCATGCGCTAAAAAGTTGAGAGGGTTAAGGAAAAAGGTGGATGCACTTCGTGTACAAAACGGACAGTCTCTTTCGAGGTATGAGGGTTTCGGACATAAACTCATCTGTTACAAAAAAGGCATTTCATTTTCTTGAACTTATTTGAACTCCAGGCTTTTTGTGTGTTCAAGATGCACCATTCAAAGCCACATCTTCAATTTTCAACCCCTTCTGACTTAATTTGGTATTTTTCATGCACTTACTAATTTTTTTGACCTAAATGACCCTGAAATTGAAAAGCACTACAAATGAACTTTGAAAAGGTTGAAAGTTGGCATGGTATCATCATTTCACCCACATAGCATGTGCTAAAGAGTTGAGAGGGTTGTGGCAAAAGCTGGATGCACTTCGTGTACAAAACGGATAGTCTCTTTCGTAGTATTAGGGTTTCGACACATAAACTCGTCTGTTACAAAAGGCATTTCATTTTGTTGAATTTATTTGAACACCAAGCTTTTTGTGTGTTGAGAATGCACCATTCAAAGCCAGATCATCAATTTTCAACCCCTTCGGACTTCATTTGTTATTTTTCATGCAGTTATTGAGTTTTTTGAGCTAAATGACCCTGGATGTGAAAAGCACTACAAATGAACTCTGAAAAGGTTGAAAGTTGGCATGGTACCATCATTTCACCGACATAGCATGCGCTAAAAAGTTGAGAGGGTTAAGGAAAAAGTTGGATGCACTTCGTGTACAAAACGGACAGTCTCTTTCGAGGTATCAGGGTTTCGGACATAAACTCGTCTGTTACAACAGGCATTTCATTTTGTTGAATTTATTTGAACACCAAGCTTTTTGTGTGTTGAGAATGCACCATTCAAAGCCACATCATCAATTTTCAACCCCTTCTGACTTCATTTGTTATTTTTCATTCAGATATTGATTTTTTTGAGCTAAATGGCCTGAAATTGAAAAGCACTACAAATGAACTCTGAAAAGGTTGAAAGTTGGCATGGTATCATAATTTCACCCACATAGCATGTGCTAAAAAGTTGAGAGGGTTAAGGCAAAAGCGGGATGTACTTCGTGTACAAAACGGACAGTCTCTTTCGAAGTATCAGGGTTTTGGACATAAACTCATCTGTTACAAAAAGGCATTTCATTTTCTTGAACTTATTTGAACTCCAGGCTTTTTGTGTGTTCAAAATGCACCATTCAAAGCCACATCATCAATTTTCAACCCTTTCTGACTTCATTTGTTATTTTTCATGCAGTTATTGATTTTTTTGAGCTAAATGGCCTGGAATTGAAAATCACTACAAATGAACTCTGAAAAGGTTGAAAGTTTGCATGGTGTCATCATTTCACCCACATAGTATTTGTTGAAAAGTTGAGAGGGTTACGGCAAAAGCTGGATGCACTTCGTGTACAAAACGGACAGTCTCTTCCGAAGTATCATGGTTTCGGACGGAAACTCATCGGTTACAAAAGACATTTCATTTCCTTGAATTTATTTGAACTCCAGGTTTTTTGTGTGTTCAAAATGCACCATTCAAAGCCACATCAGCAATTTTCAGCCCCTTCTGACTTCATTTGTTATTTTTCATGCAGTTATTGATTTTTTTTGAGCTAAATGACCCTGAAAGTAAAAAGCACTACAAACGAACTCTGAAAAGGTTGAAAGTTGGGATGGTATCATCATTTCACCCACATAGCATGTTGTAAAAAGTTGAGAGGGTTACGGCAAAAGCTGGATGCACTTCGTGTACAAAACAGACAGTCTCTTTCGAAGTATCAGGGTTTCGGACATGAACTCATCTGTTAGAAAAAGGCATTTCATTTTCTTGAACTTATTTGAACTCCAGGCTTTTTGAGTTTTCAAAATGCACCATTCAAAGCCACATCATCAATTTTCAACCCTTTCGGATTTCATTTGTTATTTTTCATGCAGTTATTGATTTTTTTTGAGCTAAATGACCCTGAAAGTAAAAAGCACTACAAACGAACTCTGAAAAGGTTGAAAGTTGGCATGGTATCATCATTTCACCCACATAGCATGTGGTAAAAAGTTGAGAGGGTTACGGCAAAAGCTGGATGCACTTCGTGTACAAAACGGACAGTCTCTTTCGAAGTATCAGAGTTTCGGACATGAACTCATCTGTTAGAAAAAGGCATTTCATTTTCTTGAACTTATTTGAACTCCAGGCTTTTTGAGTTTTCAAAATGCACCATTCAAAGCCACATCATCAATTTTCAACCCTTTCGGACTTCATTTGTTATTTTTCATGCAGTTATTGATTTTTTTGAGCTAAATGACCATGGATGTGAAAAGCACTACAAATGAACTCTGAAAAGGTTGAAACTTGGCATGGTACCATCATTTCAGCCACATAGCATGCGCTAAAAAGTTGAGAGGGTTAAGGCAAAAGCTGGATGCACTTCGTGTACAAAACGGACGGTCTCTTTCGAAGTATCAGGGTTTCGGACATAAACTCATCTGTTACAAAAAGGCATTTCATTTTCTTGAACTTATTTGAACTCCAGGCTTTTTGTGTGTTCAAAATGCACCATTCAAAGCCACATCATCAATTTTCAACCCTTTCTGACTTCATTTGTTATTTTTCATGCAGTTATTGATTTTTTTGAGCTAAATGACCCTAAAATTGAAAAGCCATACAAATGAACTCTGAAACGGTTGAAAGTTGGCATGGTATCATCATTTCACCCACATAGCATGTGCTAAAGAGTTGAGAGAGTTACAGAAAAGCTGGATGCACTTCGTGTACAAAACGGACTGTCTCTTTCGAAGTATTAGGGTTTCGGCACATAAACTCATTTGTTACAACAGGCATTTCATTTTATTGAACTAATTTGAACTCCAATATTTTGTGTGTTCAGAATGCACCATTCAGATCCACATCATCAAGTTGCAACCCCTTCTGACTTCATTTGGTATTTTTCATGCACTTACTAATTTTTTTGAGCTAAATGACCCTGAAATTGAAAAGCACTACAAACAAACTCTAAAAAGGGTGAAAGTTGGCATGGTATCATTATTTCACCCACATAGCATGTGCTAAAAAGTTGAGAGGGTTACGGCAAAAGCTGGATGCACTTCGTGTACAAAACGGACAGTCTCTTTCGAAGTATCAGGGTTTTGGACATAAACTCATCCGTTACAAAAAGACATTTCATTTTCTTGAACTTATTTGAACTCTAGGCTTTTTTGTGTTCAAAATGCACCATTCAAAGCCACACCATCAATTTTAAACCCTTTCTGACTTCATTTGTTATTTTTCATGAAGTTATTGATTTTTTAAGCTAAATGACCCTGAAAGTGAAAAGCACTAAAAATGAACTCTGAAAAGGTTGAAAGTTGGCATCGTATCATCATTTCACCCACATAGCATGTGCTAAAAAGTTGAGAGGGTTACGGCAAAAGTTGGATGCACTTCGTGTACAAAACGGACAATCTCTTTCGAAGTATCAGGGTTTCGGCACATAAACTCATTTGTTACAAAAGGCATTTCATTTTCTTGAACTTATTTGAACTCCAGGCTTTTTGTGTGTTCAAAATGCACCATTCAAAGCCACATCATCAATTTTCAACCCTTTCTGACTTCATTTGTTATTTTTCATACAGTTATTGATTTTTTTGAGCTAAATGACCCTAAAATTGAAAAGCCCTACAGATGACTCTGAAAAGGTTGAAAGTTGGCATGGTATCATCAGTTCACCCACATAGCATGTGCTAAAGAGTTGAGAGGGTTACGGCAAAAGCTGGATGCATTTCGTGTACAAAACGGACAGTCTCTTTCGAAGTATCAGGGTTTCGCCACATAAACTCATTTGTTACAAAAGGCATTTCATTTTCTTGAACTTATTTGAACTCCAGCTTTTTGTGTGTTCAGAATGCACCATTCAAAGCCACATCATCAATTTTCAACCCCTTCTGACTTCATTTGGTATTTTTCATGCACTTACTAATTTTTTTGAGCAAAATGACCCTGAAATTGAAAAGCACTACAAATGAACTTTGAAATGGTTGAAAGTTGGCATGGAATCATCATTTCACCCACATAGAATGTGCTAAAAAGTTGAGAGGGTTAAGGATAAAGCTGGATGCACTTCGTGTACAAAACGGACAGTCTCTTTCGAAGTATCAGGGTTTCGGACATAAACTCATCTGTTACAAAAAGGTATTTCATTTTCTTGAACTTATTTGAACTCCAGGCTTTTTGTGTGTTCAAAATGCACCATTCAAAGCAACATCATCAATTTTCAACCCTTCCTTACTTCATTTGTTATTTTTCATGCAGTTATTGATTTTGTTGAGCTAAATGGCCTAAAATTGAAAAGCACTACAAATGAACTGTGAGAAGGTTGAAAGTTGGCATGGTATCATCATTTCACCCACATAGTATTTGCTGAAAAGTTGAGAGGGTTACGGCTAGGCTGGATGCACTTCGTGTACAAAACAGACAGTCTCTTTCGAAGTATCATGGTTTCGGACGGAAACTCATAGGTTACAAAAGACATTTCATTTTCTGGAATTTATTTGAACTCCAGGTTTTTTGGGTGGTCAAAATGCACCATTCAAAGCCACATCATCAATTTTCAACCCCTTCTGACTTCATTTGTTATTTTTCATGCAGTTATTGATTTTTTTGATCTAAATGACCCTGAAAGTGAAAAGCACTACAAACGAACTCTGAAGAGGTTGAAAGTTGGCATGGTATCATCATTTCACCCACATAGCGTGTGATAAAAAGTTGAGAGGGTTACGGCAAAAGCTGGATGCACTTCGTGTACAAAACGGACAGTCTCTTTCGAAGTATCAGTGTTTCAGACATAAACTCATCGGTTACAAAAAGGCATTTCAATTTCAGGAACTTATGTGAACTCCAGGCTTTTTGTGTTTTCAAAATGCACCATTGAAAGCCACATCATCAATTTTCAACCCTTTCTGACTTCATTTATTATTTTTCATGCAGTTATTGATTTTTTTGAGCTAAACGACCCTGAAAGTGAAAATCACTACAAATTAACTCTCAATAGGTTGAAAGTTGGCATGGTATCATCATTTCACCCACATAGCATGTACTAAAAAGTTGAGAGGGTTAAGGAAAAAGCTGGATGTATTTTGTGTACAAAACACACAGTGTCTTTCGAACAATGAGGGATTGAGACATAAACTCATCTGTTACAAAAAGACATTACATTTTCTTGAACTTATTTGAACTCTAGGCTTTTTGTGTGTTCAAAATGCACCATTCAAAGCCACATCATCAATTTTCAACCCCTTCTGACTTCATTTGGTATTTTTCATGCACTTACTAATTTTTTTGAGCAAAATGACCCTGAAATTGAAAAGCACTACAAATGAACATTGAAATGGTTGAAAGTTGGCATGGTATCATCATTTCACCCACATAGAATGTGCTAAAAAGTTGAGAGGGTTAAGGATAAAGCTGGATGCACTTCGTGTACAAAACGGACAATCTCTTTCGAAGTATCAGGGTTTCGGACATAAATTCATCTGTTACAAAAAGGTATTTCATTTTCTTGAACTTATTTGAACTCCAGGCTTTTTGTGTGTTCAAAATGCACCATTCAAAGCAACATCATCAATTTTCAACCCTTTCTTACTTCATTTGTTATTTTTCATGCAGTTATTGATTTTTTTGAGCTAAATGGCCTAAAATTGAAAAGCACTACAAATGAACTGTGAGAAGGTTGAAAGTTGGCATGGTATCATCATTTCACCCACATAGTATTTGCTGAAAAGTTGAGAGGGTTACGGCTAGGCTGGATGCACTTCGTGTACAAAACAGACAGTCTCTTTCGAAGTATCATGGTTTCGGACGGAAACTCATAGGTTACAAATGACATTTCATTTTCTGGAATTTATTTGAACTCCAGGTTTTTTGGGTGGTCAAAATGCACCATTCAAAGCCACATCATCAATTTTCAACCCCTTCTGACTTCATTTGTTATTTTTCATGCAGTTATTGATTTTTTTGAGCTAAATGACCCTGAAAGTGAAAAGCACTACAAACGAACTCTGAAGAGGTTGAAAGTTGGCATGGTATCATCATTTCACCCACATAGCGTGTGATAAAAAGTTGAGCGGGTTACGGCAAAAGCTGGATGCACTACGTGTACAAAACGGACAGTCTCTTTCGAAGTATCAGTGTTTCAGACATAAACTCATCGGTTACAAAAAGGCATTTCAATTTCATGAACTTATTTGAACTCCAGGCTTTTTGTGTTTTCAAAATGCACCATTGAAGGCCACATCATCAATTTTCAACCCTTTCTGACTTCATTTATTATTTTTCATGCAGTTATTGATTTTTTTGAGCTAAACGACCCTGAAAGTGAAAATCACTACAAATGAACTCTCAATAGGTTGAAAGTTGGCATGGTATCATCATTTCACCCACATAGCATGTACTAAAAAGTTGAGAGGGTTAAGGAAAAAGCTGGATGTATTTCGTGTACAAAACACACAGTGTCTTTCGAACAATGAGGGATTCAGACATAAACTCATCTGTTACAAAAAGACATTACATTTTCTTGAACTTATTTGAACTCTAGGCTTTTTGTGTGTTCAAAATGCACCATTCAAAGCCACATCATCAATTTCAACCCCTTCTGACTTCATTTGGTATTTTTCATGCACTTACTAATTTTTTTGAGCAAAATGACCCTGAAATTGAAAAGCACTACAAATGAACATTGAAATGGTTGAAAGTTGGCATGGTATCATCATTTCACCCACATAGAATGTGCTAAAAAGTTGAGAGGGTTAAGGATAAAGCTGGATGCACTTCGTGTACAAAACGGACAATCTCTTTCGAAGTATCAGGGTTTCGGACATAAATTCATCTGTTACAAAAAGGTATTTCATTTTCTTGAACTTATTTGAACTCCAGGCTTTTTGTGTGTTCAAAATGCACCATTCAAAGCAACATCATCAATTTTCAACCCTTTCTTACTTCATTTGTTATTTTTCATGCAGTTATTGATTTTTTTGAGCTAAATGGCCTAAAATTGAAAAGCACTACAAATGAACTGTGAGAAGGTTGAAAGTTGGCATGGTATCATCATTTCACCCACATAGTATTTGCTGAAAAGTTGAGAGGGTTACGGCTAGGCTGGATGCACTTCGTGTACAAAACAGACAGTCTCTTTCGAAGTATCATGGTTTCGGACGGAAACTCATAGGTTACAAATGACATTTCATTTTCTGGAATTTATTTGAACTCCAGGTTTTTTGGGTGGTCAAAATGCACCATTCAAAGCCACATCATCAATTTTCAACCCCTTCTGACTTCATTTGTTATTTTTCATGCAGTTATTGATTTTTTTGAGCTAAATGACCCTGAAAGTGAAAAGCACTACAAACGAACTCTGAAGAGGTTGAAAGTTGGCATGGTATCATCATTTCACCCACATAGCGTGTGATAAAAAGTTGAGCGGGTTACGGCAAAAGCTGGATGCACTACGTGTACAAAACGGACAGTCTCTTTCGAAGTATCAGTGTTTCAGACATAAACTCATCGGTTACAAAAAGGCATTTCAATTTCATGAACTTATTTGAACTCCAGGCTTTTTGTGTTTTCAAAATGCACCATTGAAGGCCACATCATCAATTTTCAACCCTTTCTGACTTCATTTATTATTTTTCATGCAGTTATTGATTTTTTTGAGCTAAACGACCCTGAAAGTGAAAATCACTACAAATGAACTCTCAATAGGTTGAAAGTTGGCATGGTATCATCATTTCACCCACATAGCATGTACTAAAAAGTTGAGAGGGTTAAGGAAAAAGCTGGATGTATTTCGTGTACAAAACACACAGTGTCTTTCGAACAATGAGGGATTCAGACATAAACTCATCTGTTACAAAAAGACATTACATTTTCTTGAACTTATTTGAACTCTAGGCTTTTTGTGTGTTCAAAATGCACAATTCAAAGCCACATCATCAATTTTCAACCCCTTCTGACTTCATTTGGTATTTTTCATGCACTTACTAATTTTTTTGAGCAAAATGACCCTGAAATTGAAAAGCACTACAAATGAACATTGAAATGGTTGAAAGTTGGCATGGTATCATCATTTCACCCACATAGAATGTGCTAAAAAGTTGAGAGGGTTAAGGATAAAGCTGGATGCACTTCGTGTACAAAACGGACAATCTCTTTCGAAGTATCAGGGTTTCGGACATAAACTCATCTGTTACAAAAAGGTATTTCATTTTCTTGAACTTATTTGAACTCCAGGCTTTTTGTGTGTTCAAAATGCACCATTCAAAGCAACATCATCAATTTTCAACCCTTTCTTACTTCATTTGTTATTTTTCATGCAGTTATTGATTTTTTTGAGCTAAATGGCCTAAAATTGAAAAGCACTACAAATGAACTGTGAGAAGGTTGAAAGTTGGCATGGTATCATCATTTCACCCACATAGTATTTGCTGAAAAGTTGAGAGGGTTACGACTAGGCTGGATGCACTTCGTGTACAAAACAGACAGTCTCTTTCGAAGTATCATGGTTTCGGACGGAAACTCATAGGTTACAAATGACATTTCATTTTCTGGAATTTATTTGAACTCCAGGTTTTTTGGGTGGTCAAAATGCACCATTCAAAGCCACATCATCAGTTTTCAACCCCTTCTGACTTCATTTGTTATTTTTCATGCAGTTATTGATTTTTTTGAGCTAAATGACCCTGAAAGTGAAAAGCACTACAAACGAACTCTGAAGAGGTTGAAAGTTGGCATGGTATCATCATTTCACCCACATAGCGTGTGATAAAAAGTTGAGAGGGTTACGGCAAAAGCTGGATGCACTTCGTGTACAAAACGGACAGTCTCTTTCGAAGTATCAGTGTTTCAGACATAAACTCATCGGTTACAAAAAGGCATTTCAATTTCATGAACTTATTTGAACTCCAGGCTTTTTGTGTTTTCAAAATGCACCATTGAAAGCCACATCATCAATTTTCAACCCTTTCTGACTTCATTTATTATTTTTCATCCAGTTATTGATTTTTTTGAGCTAAACGACCCTGAAAGTGAAAATCACTACAAATGAACTCTCAATAGGTTGAAAGTTGGCATGGTATCATCATTTCACCCACATAGCATGTACTAAAAAGTTGAGAGTGTTAAGGAAAAAGCTGGATGTATTTCGTGTACAAAACACACAGTGTCTTTCGAACAATGAGGGATTGAGACATAAACTCATCTGTTACAAAAAGACATTACATTTTCTTGAACTTATTTGAACTCTAGGCTTTTTGTGTGTTCAAAATGCACCATTCAAAGCCACACCATCAATTTTAAACCCTTTCTGACTTCATTTGTTATTTGTCATGAAGTTATTGATTTTTAAGCTAAATGACCCTGAAAGTGAAAAGCACTACAAATGAACTCTGAAAAGGTTGAAAGTTGGCATGGTATCATCATTTCACCCACATAGCATGTGCTAAAAAGTTGAGAGGGTTACGGCAAAAGCTGGATGCACTTCGTGTACAAAAGTGACAATCTCTTTCGAAGTATCAGGGTTTCGGCACATAAACTCATTTGTTACAAAAGGCATTTCATTTTCTTGAACTTATTTGAACTCCAGGCTTTTTGTGTGTTCAAAATGCACCATTCAAAGCCACATCATCAATTTTCAACCCTTTCTGACTTCATTTGTTATTTTTCATACAGTTATTGATTTTTTTGAGCTAAATGACCCTAAAATTGAAAAGCCCTATAGATGACCTCTGAAAAGGTTGAAAGTTGGCATGGTATCATCAGTTCACCCACATAGCATGTGCTAAAGAGTTGAGAGGGTTACGGCAAAAGCTGGATGCATTTCGTGTACAAAACGGACAGTCTCTTTCGAAGTATCAGGGTTTCGCCACATAAACTCATTTGTTACAAAAGGCATTTCATTTTCTTCAGCTTATTTGAACTCCAAGCTTTTTTTGTGTTCAGAATGCACCATTCAAAGCCACATCATCAATTTTCAACCCCTTCTGACTTCATTTGGTATTTTTCATGCACTGACTAATTTTTTTGAGCTAAATGACCCTGAAATTGAAAAGCACTACAAATGAACTTTGAAATGGTTGAAAGTTGGCATGGTATCATCATTTCACCCACATAGAATGTGCTAAAAAGTTGAGAGGGTTAAGGCAAAAGCTGGATGCACTTCGTGTACAAAACGGACAATCTCTTTCGAAGTATCAGGGTTTCGGACATAAACTCATCTGTTACAAAAAGGCATTTCATTTTCTTGAACTTATTTGAACTCCAGGCTTTTTGTGTGTTCAAAATGCACCATTCAAAGTAACATCATCAATTTTCAACCCTTTCTTACTTCATTTGTTATTTTCATGCAGTTATTGATTTTTTTGAGCTAAATGGCCTAAAATTGAAAAGCACTACAAATGAACTGTGAGAAGGTTGAAAGTTGGCATGGTATCATCATTTCACCCACATAGTATTTGCTGAAAAGTTGAGAGGGTTACGGCTAGGCTGGATGCACTTCGTGTACAAAACAGACAGTCTCTTTCGAAGTATCATGGTTTCGGACGGAAACTCATAGGTTACAAAAGACATTTCATTTTCTGGAATTTATTTGAACTCCAGGTTTTTTGGGTGGTCAAAATGCACCATTCAAAGCCACATCATCAATTTTCAACCCCTTCTGACTTCATTTGTTATTTTTCATGCAGTTATTGATTTTTTTGAGCTAAATGACCCTGAAAGTGAAAAGCACTACAAACGAACTCTGAAGAGGTTGAAAGTTGGCATGGTATCATCATTTCACCCACATAGCATGTGCTAAAAAGTTGAGAGGGTTACGGCAAAAGCTGGATGCACTTCGTGTACAAAACGGACAGTCTCTTTCGAAGTATCAGTGTTTCAGACATAAACTCATCGGTTACAAAAAGGCATTTCAATTTCATGAACTTATTTGAACTCCAGGCTTTTTGTGTTTTCAAAATGCACCATTGAAAGCCACATCATCAATTTTCAACCCTTTCTGACTTCATTTATTATTTTTCATCCAGTTATTGATTTTTTTGAGCTAAACGACCCTGAAAGTGAAAATCACTACAAATGAACTCTCAATAGGTTGAAAGTTGGCATGGTATCATCATTTCACCCACATAGCATGTACTAAAAAGTTGAGAGGGTTAAGGAAAAAGCTGGATGTATTTCGTGTACAAAACACACAGTGTCTTTCGAACAATGAGGGATTGAGACATAAACTCATCTGTTACAAAAAGACATTACATTTTCTTGAACTTATTTGAACTCTAGGCTTTTTGTGTGTTCAAAATGCACCATTCAAAGCCACACCATCAATTTTAAACCCTTTCTGACTTCATTTGTTATTTGTCATGAAGTTATTGATTTTTAAGCTAAATGACCCTGAAAGTGAAAAGCACTACAAATGAACTCTGAAAAGGTTGAAAGTTGGCATGGTATCATCATTTCACCCACATAGCATGTGCTAAAAAGTTGAGAGGGTTACGGCAAAAGCTGGATGCACTTCGTGTACAAAAGTGACAATCTCTTTCGAAGTATCATGGTTTCGGCACATAAACTCATTTGTTACAAAAGGCATTTCATTTTCTTGAACTTATTTGAACTCCAGGCTTTTTGTGTGTTCAAAATGCACCATTCAAAGCCACATCATCAATTTTCAACCCTTTCTGACTTCATTTGTTATTTTTCATACAGTTATTGATTTTTTTGAGCTAAATGACCCTAAAATTGAAAAGCCCTATAGATGACCTCTGAAAAGGTTGAAAGTTGGCATGGTATCATCAGTTCACCCACATAGCATGTGCTAAAGAGTTGAGAGGGTTACGGCAAAAGCTGGATGCATTTCGTGTACAAAACGGACAGTCTCTTTCGAAGTATCAGGGTTTCGCCACATAAACTCATTTGTTACAAAAGGCATTTCATTTTCTTCAGCTTATTTGAACTCCAAGCTTTTTTTGTGTTCAGAATGCACCATTCAAAGCCACATCATCAATTTTCAACCCCTTCTGACTTCATTTGGTATTTTTCATGCACTGACTAATTTTTTTGAGCTAAATGACCCTGAAATTGAAAAGCACTACAAATGAACTTTGAAATGGTTGAAAGTTGGCATGGTATCATCATTTCACCCACATAGAATGTGCTAAAAAGTTGAGAGGGTTAAGGCAAAAGCTGGATGCACTTCGTGTACAAAACGGACAATCTCTTTCGAAGTATCAGGGTTTCGGACATAAACTCATCTGTTACAAAAAGGCATTTCATTTTCTTGAACTTATTTGAACTCCAGGCTTTTTGTGTGTTCAAAATGCACCATTCAAAGTAACATCATCAATTTTCAACCCTTTCTTACTTCATTTGTTATTTTTCATGCAGTTATTGATTTTTTTGAGCTAAATGGCCTAAAATTGAAAAGCACTACAAATGAACTGTGAGAAGGTTGAAAGTTGGCATGGTATCATCATTTCACCCACATAGTATTTGCTGAAAAGTTGAGAGGGTTACGGCTAGGCTGGATGCACTTCGTGTACAAAACAGACAGTCTCTTTCGAAGTATCATGGTTTCGGACGGAAACTCATAGGTTACAAAAGACATTTCATTTTCTGGAATTTATTTGAACTCCAGGTTTTTTGGGTGGTCAAAATGCACCATTCAAAGCCACATCATCAATTTTCAACCCCTTCTGACTTCATTTGTTATTTTTCATGCAGTTATTGATTTTTTTGAGCTAAATGACCCTGAAAGTGAAAAGCACTACAAACGAACTCTGAAGAGGTTGAAAGTTGGCATGGTATCATCATTTCACCCACATAGCATGTGCTAAAAAGTTGAGAGGGTTACGGCAAAAGCTGGATGCACTTCGTGTACAAAACGGACAGTCTCTTTCGAAGTATCAGTGTTTCAGACATAAACTCATCGGTTACAAAAAGGCATTTCAATTTCATGAACTTATTTGAACTCCAGGCTTTTTGTGTTGTCAAAATGCACCCTTGAAAGCCACATCATCAATTTTCAACCCTTTCTGACTTCATTTATTATTTTTCATGTAGTTATTGATTTTTTTGAGCTAAACGACCCTGAAAGTGAAAATCACTACAAATGAACTCTCAATAGGTTGAAAGTTGGCATGGTATCATCATTTCACCCACATAGCATGTACTAAAAAGTTGAGAGGGTTAAGGAAAAAGCTGGATGTATTTCGTGTACAAAACACACAGTGTCTTTCGAACAATGAGGGATTCAGACATAAACTCATCTGTTACAAAAAGACATTACATTTTCTTGAACTTATTTGAACTCTAGGCTTTTTGTGTGTTCAAAATGCACCATTCAAAGCCACATCATCAATTTTCATCCCCTTCTGACTTCATTTGGTATTTTTCATGCACTTACTAATTTTTTTGAGCAAAATGACCCTGAAATTGAAAAGCACTACAAATGAACATTGAAATGGTTGAAAGTTGGCATGGTATCATCATTTCACCCACATAGAATGTGCTAAAAAGTTGAGAGGGTTAAGGATAAAGCTGGATGCACTTCGTGTACAAAACGGACAATCTCTTTCGAAGTATCAGGGTTTCGGACATAAACTCATCTGTTACAAAAAGGTATTTCATTTTCTTGAACTTATTTGAACTCCAGGCTTTTTGTGTGTTCAAAATGCACCATTCAAAGCAACATCATCAATTTTCAACCCTTTCTTACTTCATTTGTTATTTTTCATGCAGTTATTGATTTTTTTGAGCTAAATGGCCTAAAATTGAAAAGCACTACAAATGAACTGTGAGAAGGTTGAAAGTTGGCATGGTATCATCATTTCACCCACATAGTATTTGCTGAAAAGTTGAGAGGGTTACGGCTAGGCTGGATGCACTTCGTGTACAAAACAGACAGTCTCTTTCGAAGTATCATGGTTTCGGACGGAAACTCATAGGTTACAAAAGACATTTCATTTTCTGGAATTTATTTGAACTCCAGGTTTTTTGGGTGGTCAAAATGCACCATTCAAAGCCACATCATCAATTTTCAACCCCTTCTGACTTCATTTGTTATTTTTCATGCAGTTATTGATTTTTTTGAGCTAAATGACCCTGAAAGTGAGAAGCACTACAAACGAACTCTGAAGAGGTTGAAAGTTGGCATGGTATCATCATTTCACCCACATAGCGTGTGATAAAAAGTTGAGAGGGTTACCGCAAAAGCTGGATGCACTTCGTGTACAAAACGGACAGTCTCTTTCGAAGTATCAGTGTTTCAGACATAAACTCATCGGTTACAAAAAGGCATTTCAATTTCATGAACTTATTTGAACTCCAGGCTTTTTGTGTTTTCAAAATGCACCATTGAAAGCCACATCATCAATTTTCAACCCTTTCTGACTTCATTTATTATTTTTCATGCAGTTATTGATTTTTTTGAGCTAAACGACCCTGAAAGTGAAAATCACTACAAATGAACTCTCAATAGGTTGAAAGTTGGCATGGTATCATCATTTCACCCACATAGCATGTACTAAAAAGTTGAGAGGGTTAAGGAAAAAGCTGGATGTATTTCGTCTACAAAACACACAGTGTCTTTCGAACAATGAGGGATTCAGACATAAACTCATCTGTTACAAAAAGACATTACATTTTCTTGAACTTATTTGAACTCTAGGCTTTTTGTGTGTTCAAAATGCACCATTCAAAGCCACACCATCAATTTTAAACCCTTTCTGACTTCATTTGTTATTTTTCATGAAGTTATTGATTTTTTTGAGCTAAATGACCCTAAAATTGAAAAGCCCTATAGATGACCTCTGAAAAGGTTGAAAGTTGGCATGGTATCATCAGTTCACCCACATAGCATGTGCTAAAGAGTTGAGAGGGTTACGGCAAAAGCTGGATGCATTTCGTGTACAAAACGGACAGTCTCTTTCGAAGTATCAGGGTTTCGCCACATAAACTCATTTGTTACAAAAGGCATTTCATTTTCTTGAACTTATTTGAACTCCAGGCTTTTTGTGTGTTCAAAATGCACCATTCAAAGCCACATCATCAATTTTCAACCCCTTCTGACTTCATTTGGTATTTTTCATGCACTGACTAATTTTTTTGAGCTAAATGACCCTGAAATTGAAAAGCACTACAAATGAACTTTGAAATGGTTGAAAGTTGGCATGGTATCATCATTTCACCCACATAGAATGTGCTAAAAAGTTGAGAGGGTTAAGGCAAAAGCTGGATGCACTTCGTGTACAAAACGGACAATCTCTTTCGAAGTATCAGGGTTTCGGACATAAACTCATCTGTTACAAAAAGGCATTTCATTTTCTTGAACTTATTTGAACTCCAGGCTTTTTGTGTGTTCAAAATGCACCATTCAAAGCAACATCATCAATTTTCAACCCTTTCTTACTTCATTTGTTATTTTTCATGCAGTTATTGATTTTTTTGAGCTAAATGGCCTAAAATTGAAAAGCACTACAAATGAACTGTGAGAAGGTTGAAAGTTGGCATGGTACCATCATTTCACCCACATAGTATTTGCTGAAAAGTTGAGAGGGTTACGGCTAGGCTGGATGCACTTCGTGTACAAAACAGACAGTCTCTTTCGAAGTATCATGGTTTCGGACGGAAACTCATAGTTTACAAAAGACATTTCATTTTCTGGAATTTATTTGAACTCCACGTTTTTTGGGTGTTCAAAATGCACCATTCAAAGCCACATCATCAATTTTCAACCCCGTCTGACTTCATTTGTTATTTTTAATGCAGTTATTGATTTTTTGAGCTAAATGACCCTAAAATTGAAAAGCCCTACAACTGAACTCTGAAAAGGTTGAAAGTTGGCATGGTATCATCATTTCACCCACATAGCATGTGCTCAAAAGTTGAGAGGGTTATGGCAAAAGCTGGATGCACTGCATGTAGAAAACGGACAATCTCTTTCGAAGTATGAGGGTTTCGGACATAAAGTCATCTGTTACAAAAAGGCATTTCATTTTCTTGAACTTATTTGAAGTCCAGGATTTTTGTGTGTTCAAAATGCACCATTCAAAGCCACATCATCAATTTTCAACCCTTTCTGACTTCATTTGTTATTTTTCATGCAGTTATTGACTTTTTTGAGCTAAATGGCCTGAAATTGAAAAGCACTACAAATGAACTCTGAAAAGGTTGATAGTTGGCATGGTATCATCATTTCACCCACATAGTATTTGCTGAAAAGTTGAGAGGGTTACGGGAAAAGCTGGATGCACGTCGTGTTCAAAACGGACAGTCTCTTTCGAAGTATCATGGTTTGGGACGGAAACTCATCGGTTACAAAAGACATTTCATTTTCTTGAATTTATTTGAACTCCAGGTTTGTTGTGTGTTCAAAATGAACTATTCAAAGCCACATCATCAATTTTCAACCCCTTCTGACTTCATTTGTTATTTTTCGTGCAGTTATTGATTTTTTTTGAGCTAAATGACCCTGAAAGTGAAAAGCACTACAAACGAACTCTGAAAAGGTTGAAACTTGGCATGGTATCACCATTTCACCCACATAGCATCTGATAAAAAGTTGAAAGGATTATGACAAAAGCTGGATGCACTTCGTGTAGAAAACGGACAGTCTCTTTCGAAGTATCAGGGTTTCAGACATAAACTCATCTGTTACAAAAAGGCATTTCATTTTCTTGAACTTATTTGAACTCCAGGCTTTTTGTGTTTTCAAAATGCACCATTCAAAGCCACATCACCAATTTTCAACCCTTTCTGACTTCATTTGTTATTTATCATGTAGTTATTGATTTTTTTTGAGCTAAATGACCCTGAAAGTGAAAAGCACTACAAATGAACTCTGAAAAGGTTGAAAGTTGGCATGGTATCATCATTTGACCCACATAGCATGTGCTAAAAAGTTGAGAGGGTGACGGCAAAAGCTGGATGCACTTCGTGTACAAAACGGACAGTCTCTTTCGAAGTCTCAGGGTTTCGGACATAAACTCATCTGTTACAAAAAGGCATTTCATTTTCATGAACTTATTTGAACTCCAGGATTTTGTGTGTTCAAAATGCACCATTCGAAGCCACATCATCAATTTTCATCCCTTTCCGACTCATTTGTTATTTTTCATGCAGTTATTGATTTTTTTTGAGCTAAATGATCCTGAAATTGAAAACCCTACAAATGAACTCTGAAAAGGTTGAAACTTGGCATGGTATCATCATTTCACCCACATAGCATGTGCTAAAGAGTTGAGAGGGTTAAGGCAAAAGCTGGATGTACTTCGTGTACAAAACGGACAGTCTCTTTCGAAGTCTGACGGTTTCGCACATAAACTCATCTGTTACAAAAAGGCATTTCATTTTCATGAACTTATTTGAACTCCATGATTTTGTGTGTTCAAAATGCACCATTCGAAGCCACATCATCAATTTTCATCCATTTCTGACTCATTTGTTATTTTTCATGCAGTTATTGATTTTTTTGAGCTAAATGATCCTGAAATTGAAAACCCTACAAATGAACTCTGAAAAGGTTGAAACTTGGCATGGTATCATCATTTCACCCACATAGCATGTGCTAAAGAGTTGAGAGGGTTAAGGCAAAAGCTGGATGTACTTCGTGTACAAAACGGACAGTCTCTTTCGAAGTATCAGGGTTTCGGACATAAACTCGTCTGTTACAAAAAGGCATTTCATTTTCATGAACTTATTTGAACTCCAGGCTTTTTGTATTTTCAAAATGCACCATTCAAAGCCACAACATCAATTTTCAACCCTTTCTGACTTCATTTGTTCTTTTTCATGCAGTTATTGTTTTTTTGAGCTAAATGACCCTGAAAGTGAAAAGAACTACAAATGAACTCTAAAAAGGTTGAAAGTTGGCATGGTATCATCATTCCACCCACATAGCATGTGCTAAAAAGTTGAGAGGGTTAAGGCAAAAGCTGGATGCATTTCGTGTACAAAACGGATAGTGTCTTTCGAAGTATCAGGGTTTCGGACATAAACTCGTCTGTTACAAAAAGGCATTTCATTTTCTTGAACTTATTTGAACTCCAGGCTTTTTGTGTGTTCAAAATGCACCATTCAAGGCCACATCATCAATTTTCAACCCTTTCTGACTTCATTTGTTATTTTTCATGCAGTTATTGATTTTTTTAGCTAAATGACCCTGAAATTGAAAATCCCTACAAATGAACTCTAAAAAGGTTGAAAGTTGGCATGGTATCATCATTTCACCCACATAGCATGTGCTAAAAAGTTGAGAGGGTTACGGCAAAAGATGGATGCACTTCGTGTACAAAACGGACAGTCTCTTTCGAAGTATCAGGGTTTCGGACATAAACTCATCTGTTACAAAAAGGCATTTCATTTTCTTGAACTTATTTGAACTCCAGCCTTTTTGTGTGTTCAAAATGCACCATTCAAAGCCACATCATCAATTTTCAACCCTTTCTGACTTCATTTGTTATTTTTCATGCAGTTATTGACTTTCTTGAGCTAAATGGCCTGAAACTGAAAAGCACTACAAATGAACTCTGAAAAGGTTGAAAGTTGGCATGGTATCATCATTTCACCCACATAGTATTTGCTGAAAAGTTGAGAGGGTTACGGCTAGGCTGGATGCACTTCGTGTACAAAACGGTCAGTCTCTTTCGAAGTATCATGGTTTCGGACGAAAACTCATAGGTTACAAAAGACATTTCATTTTCTGGAATTTATTTGAACTCCAGGTTTTTTGGGTGTTCAAAATGCACCATTCAAACCCACATCATCAATTTTCAACCCCTTCTGACTTCATTTGTTATTTTTCATGCAGTTATTGATTTTTTTTGAGCTAAATGACCCTGAAAGTGAAAAGCACTACAAACGAACTCTGAAAAGGTTGAAAGTTGGCATGGTATCATCATTTCACCCAAATAGCATGTGATAAAAAGTTGAAAGGGTTACGACAAATGCTGGATGCATTTCGTGTACAAAACGGACAATCTCTTTCGAAGTATCAGGGTTTCGGACATAAACTCATCTGTTACAAAAAGGCATTTCATTTTCGTGAACTTATTTGAACTCCAGGCTTTTTGTGTTTTCAAAAAGCACCATTCAAAGCCACATCATGAATTTTCAACCGTTTCTGAGTTCATTTGTTATTTTTCATGTAGTTATTGATTTTTTTGAGCTAAATGACCCTTAAAGTGAAAAGCACTACAAATGAACTCTGAAAAGGTTGAAAGTTGGCATGGTATCATCATTTGACCCACATAGCTTGTGCTAAAAAGTTGAGAGGTTTATGGCAAAAGCTGGATGCACTTCGTGTACAAAACGGACAGTCTCTTTCGAAGTATCAGGGTTTCGGACATAAACTCATCTGTTACAAAAAGGCATTTCATTTTCTTGAACTTATTTGAACACCAGGCTTTTTGTGTGTTCAAAATGCACCATTCAAAGCCACATCATCAATTTTCAACCCTTTCTGATTTAATTTGTTATTTTTCATGCAGTTATTGATTTTTTTAGCTAAATGACCCTGAAATTGAAAATCCCTACAAATGAACTCTAAAAAGGTTGAAAGTTGGAATGGTATCATCATTTCACCCACATAGCATGTGCTAAAAAGTAGAGAGGGTTACGGCAAAAGATGGATGCACTTCGTGTACAAAACGGACAATCTCTTTCTAACTATCAGGGTTTCGGACATAAACTCATCCGTTACAAAAAGGCATTTCATTTTCTTGAACTTATTTGAACTCCAGGCTTTTTGTGTGTTCAAAATGCACCATTCAAAGCCACATCATCAATTTTCAACCCTTTCTGACTTCATTTGTTATTTTTCATGCAGTTATTGATTTTTTTAGCTAAATGACCCTGAAATTGAAAAGCCCTACAAATGAACTCTGAAAAGGTTAAAAGTTGGCATGATATCATCATTTCACCCACATAGCATGTGCTAAAAAGTTGAGAGGGTTACGGCAAAAGATGGATGCACTTCGTGTACAAAACGGACAATCTCTTTCGAAGTATCAGGGTTTCGGATATAAACTCATTTGTTACAAAAAGGCATTTCATTTTCTTCAACTTATTTGAACTCCAGGCTTTTTGTGTGTTCAAAATGCACCATTCAAAGCCACATCATCAATTTTTAACCCTTTCTGACTTCATTTGTTATTTTTCATGCAGTTATTGACTTTTTTGAGCTAAATGGCCTGAAATTGAAAAGAACTACAAATGAACTCTGAAAAGGTTGAAAGTTGGCATGGTATCATCATTTCTCCCACATAGTATTTGCTGAAAAGTTTAGAGGGTTATGGCTAGGCTGGATGCACTTCGTGTACAAAACGGACAGTCTCTTTCGAAGTATCATGGTTTCGGACGAAAACTCATAGGTTACAAAAGACATTTCATTTTCTGGAATTTATTTGAACTCCAGGTTTTTTGGGTATTCAAAATGCACCATTCAAAGCCACATCATCAATTTTCAACCCCTTCTAACTTCATTTGTTATTTGTCATGCAGTTATTGATTTTTGAAGCTAAATGACCCTGAAAGTGAAAAGCACTACAAACGAACTCGGAAGTGGTTGAAAGTTGGCATTGTATCATCATTTCACCCACATAGCATGTGATAAAAAGTTGAGAGGGTTACGGCAAAATCTAGATGCACTTCGTGTACAAAACGGACGGTCTCTTTCGAAGTATCAGGGTTTCAGACATAAACTCATCGGTTACAAAAAGGCATTTCATTTTCATGAACTTATTTGAACTCCAGGCTTTTTGTGATTTCAAAATGCACCATTCGAAGCCACATCATCAATTTTCAACCCTTTCTGACTTCATTTGTTATTTCTCATGCAGTTATTGATTTTTTTGAGCTAAATGACCCTGAAAGTGAAAAGCACTACAAATGAACTCTCAAAAGGTTGAAAGTTGGCATGGTATCATCATTTCACCCACATAGCATGTGCTAAAAAGTTGAGAGGGTTAAGGCAAAAGCAAGATGCATTTCGTGTACAAAACGGACAGTGTCTTTCGAAGTATCAGGGTTTCGGACATAAACCCGTCTGTTACAAAAAGGCATTTCATTTTCTGGAACTTATTTGAACTCCAGGCTTTTTGTGTGTTCAAAATGCACCATTCAAAGCCACATCATCAATTTTCAACCCCTTCTGACTTCATTTCTTATTTTTCATGCAGTTATTGATTTTTTGAGCTAAATGACCCTGAAATTGAAAAGCCCTACAAATGAACTCTGTAAAGGTTGAAAGTTGGCATGGTATCATCATTTCACCCACATAGAATGTGCTAAAAAGTTGAGAGGGTTATGGCAAAAGCTGGATGCACTTCATGTACAAAACGGACAATCTCTTTCGAAGTATTAGGGTTTCGGACATAAAGTCATCTGTTACAAAAAGGCATTTCATTTTCTTGAACTTATTTGAGCTCCACGATTTTTGTGTGTTCAAAATGCACCATTCAAAGCCACATCATCAATTTTCAACCCTTTCTGACTTCATTTGTTATTTTTCATGCAGTTATTGATTTTTTTGAGGTAAATGGCCTGAAATTTAAAAGCACTACAAATGAATTCTGAAAAGGTTGAAAGTTGGCATGGTATCATCATTTCACCCACATAGTATTTGCTGAAAAGTTGAGAGGGTTACGGCAAAAGCTAGATGCACTTCGTGTACAAAACGGACAGTCTCTTTCGAAGTATCATGGTTTGGGACGGAAACTCATCGGTTACAAAAGACATTTCATTTTCTTCAATTTATTTGAACTCCAGGTTTGTTGTGTGTTCAAAATGAACCATTCAAACCCACATCATCAATTTTCAACCCCTTCTGACTTCATTTGTTATTTTTCATGTAGTTATTGATTTTTTTTGAGCTAAATGACCCTGAAAGTGAAAAGCACTACAAACGAACTCTGAAAAGGTTGAAAGTTGGCATGGTATCATCATTTCACCCAAATAGCATGTGATAAAAAGTTGAAAGGGTTACGACAAATGCTGGATGCACTTCGTGTACAAAACGGACAATCTCTTTCGAAGTATCAGGGTTTCGGACATAAACTCATCTGTTACAAAAAGGCATTTCATTTTCGTGAACTTATTTGAACTCCAGGCTTTTTGTGTTTTCAAAATGCACCATTCAAAGCCACATCATGAATTTTCAACCGTTTCTGAGTTCATTTGTTATTTTTCATGTAGTTATTGATTTTTTTGAGCTAAATGACCCTTAAAGTGAAAAGCACTACAAATGAACTCTGAAAAGGTTGAAAGTTGGCATGGTATCATCATTTGACCCACATAGCTTGTGCTAAAAAGTTGAGAGGTTTATGGCAAAAGCTGGATGCACTTCGTGTACAAAACGGACAGTCTCTTTCGAAGTATCAGGGTTTCGGACATAAACTCATCTGTTACAAAAAGGCATTTCATTTTCTTGAACTTATTTGAACACCAGGCTTTTTGTGTGTTCAAAATGCACCATTCAAAGCCACATCATCAATTTTCAACCCTTTCTGATTTAATTTGTTATTTTTCATGCAGTTATTGATTTTTTTAGCTAAATGACCCTGAAAGTGAAAAGCACTACAAATGAACTCTATAAAGGTTGAAAGTTGGCATGGTATCATCATTTCACCCACATAGCATGTACTAAAAAGTTGAGAGGGTTAAGGCAAAAGCAGGATGCATTTCGTGTACAAAACGGACAGTGTCTTTCGAAGTATCAGGGTTTTGGACATAAACTCGTCTGTTACAAAAAGGCATTTCATTTTCTAGAACTTATTTGAACTCCATGCTTTTTGTGTGTTCAAAATGCACCATTCAAAGCCACATCATCAATTTTCAACCCTTTCTGACTTCATTTGTTATTTTTCATGTAGTTATTGATTTTTTTGAGCTAAATGGCCTGAAATTGAAAAGCACTACAAATGAACTCTGAAAAGGTTGAAAGTTGGCATGGTATCATCATTTCACCCACATAGCGTGTGATAAAAAGTTGAGAGGGTTACGACAAAAGCTGGATGCACTTCGTGTACAAAACGGACAGTCTCTTTCGAAGTATCAGGGTTTCGGACATAAACTCGTCTGTTACGAAAAGGCATTTCATTTTCTTTAACTTATTTGAACTCCAGGATTTTTGTGTGTTCAAAATGCACCATTCAAGGCCACATCATCAATTTTCAACCCTTTCTGACTTCATTTGCTATTTTTCATGCAGTTATTGATTTTTTTGGCTAAATGACCCTGAAATTGAAAAGCCCTACAAATGAACTCTGAAAAGGTTGAAAGTTGGCATGGTATCATCATTTCACCCACATAGCATGTGCTAAAAAGTTGAGAGGGTTATGGCAAAAGATGGATGCACTTCGTGTACAAAACGGACAATCTCTTTCGAAGTATCAGGGTTTCGGACATAAACTCATCCGTTACAAAAAGGCATTTCATTTTGTTGAACTGATTTGAACTCCAGGCTTTTTGTGTGTTCAAAATGCACCATTAAAAGAAACATCATCAATTTTCAACCCTTTCTGACTTCATTTGTTATTTTTCATGCAGTTATTGATTTTTTTAGCTAAATGACCCTTAAATTGAAAAGCCCTACAAATGAACTCTGAAAAGGTTGAAAGTTGGCATGGTATCATCATTTCACCCACATAGCGTGTGATAAAAAGTTGAGAGGGTTACGACAAAAGCTGGATGCACTTCGTGTACAAAACGGACAGTCTCTTTCGAAGTATCAGGGTTTCGGACATAAACTCGTCTGTTACGAAAAGGCATTTCATTTTCTTTAACTTATTTGAACTCCAGGATTTTTGTGTGTTCAAAATGCACCATTCAAGGCCACATCATCAATTTTCAACCCTTTCTGACTTCATTTGCTATTTTTCATGCAGTTATTGATTTTTTTGGCTAAATGACCCTGAAATTGAAAAGCCCTACAAATGAACTCTGAAAAGGTTGAAAGTTGGCATGGTATCATCATTTCACCCACATAGCGTGTGATAAAAAGTTGAGAGGGTTACGACAAAAGCTGGATGCACTTCGTGTACAAAACGGACAGTCTCTTTCGAAGTATCAGGGTTTCGGACATAAACTCGTCTGTTACGAAAAGGCATTTCATTTTCTTTAACTTATTTGAACTCCAGGATTTTTGTGTGTTCAAAATGCACCATTCAAGGCCACATCATCAATTTTCAACCCTTTCTGACTTCATTTGCTATTTTTCATGCAGTTATTGATTTTTTTGGCTAAATGACCCTGAAATTGAAAAGCCCTACAAATGAACTCTGAAAAGGTTGAAAGTTGGCATGGTATCATCATTTCACCCACATAGCATGTGCTAAAAAGTTGAGAGGGTTATGGCAAAAGATGGATGCACTTCGTGTACAAAACGGACAATCTCTTTCGAAGTATCAGGGTTTCGGACATAAACTCATCCGTTACAAAAAGGCATTTCATTTTGTTGAACTGATTTGAACTCCAGGCTTTTTGTGTGTTCAAAATGCACCATTAAAAGAAACATCATCAATTTTCAACCCTTTCTGACTTCATTTGTTATTTTTCATGCAGTTATTGATTTTTTTAGCTAAATGACCCTTAAATTGAAAAGCCCTACAAATGAACTCTGAAAAGGTTGAAAGTTGGCATGGTATCATCATTTCACCCACATAGCATGTGCTAAAAAGTTGAGAGGGTTACGGCAAAAGATAGATGCACTTCGTGTACAAAACGGACAATCTCTTTCGAAGTATCAGGGTTCCGGATATAAACTCATTTATTACAAAAAGGCATTTCATTTTCTTGAACTTATTTGAACTCCAGGCTTTTTGTGTGTTCAAAATGCACCATTCAAAGCCACATCATCAATTTTCAACCCTTTCTGACTTCATTTGTTATTTTTCATGTAGTTATTGACTTTTTTGAGCTAAATGGCCTGAAATTGAAAAGAACTACAAATGAACTCTGAAAAGGTTGAAAGTTGGCATGGTATCATCATTTCACCCACATAGTATTTGCTGAAAAGTTGAGATGGTTACGGCTAGGCTGGATGCACTTCGTGTACAAAACGGACAGTCTCTTTCGAAGTATCATGGTTCCGGACGAAAATTCATAGGTTACAAAACACATTTCATTTTCTGGAATTTATTTGAACTCCAGGTTTTTTGGGTGTTCAAAATGCACCATTCAAAGCCACATCATCAATTTTCAACCCCTTCTGACTTCATTTTTTATTTGTCATGCAGTTATTGATTTTTTAAGCTAAATGACCCTGAAAGTGAAAAGCACTACAAACGAACTCGGAAGAGGTTGAAAGTTGGCATGGTATCATCATTTCACCCACATAGCGTGTGATAAAAAGTTGAGAGGGTTACGGCAAAAGCTGGACGCACTTCGTGTACAAAACGGACGGTCTCTTTCGAAGTATCAGGGTTTCAAACATAAACTCATCGGTTACAAAAAGGCATTTCATTTTCTTGAACTTATTTGAACTCCAGGCTTTTTGTGTTTTCAAAATGCACCATTCAAAGCCACATCATCAATTTTCAACCCTTTCTGATTTCATTTGTTATTTTTCATGCAGTTATTGATTTTTTTGAGCTAAATGACCCTGAAAGTGAAAAGCACTACAAATGAACTCTAAAAAGGTTGAAAGTTGGCATGGTATCATCATTTCACCCACATAGCATGTGCTAAAAAGTTGAGAGGGTTAAGGCAAAAGCAGGATGCATTTCGTGTACAAAACGGACAGTGTCTTTCGAAGTATCATGGTTTCGGACATAAACTCGTCTGTTACAAAAAGGCATTTCATTTTCTGGAACTTATTTGAACTCCAGGCTTTTTGTGTGTTCAAAATGCACCATTCAAAGCCACATCATCAATTTTCAACCCCTTCTGACTTCATTTGTTATTTTTCATGCAGTTATTAATTTTTTGAGCTAAATGACCCTGAAATTGAAAAGCCCTACAAATGAACTCTGTAAAGATTGAAAGTTGGCATGGTATCATCATTTCACCCACATAGAATGTGCTAAAAAGTTGAGAGGGTTATGGCAAAAGCTGGATGCACTTCATGTACAAAACGGACAATCTCTTTCGAAGTATTAGGGTTTCGGAAATAAAGTCATTTGTTACAAAAAGGCATTTCATTTTCTTGAACTTATTTGAGCTCCAGGATTTTTGTGTGTTCAAAATGCACCATTCAAAGCCACATCATCAATTTTCAACCCTTTCTGACTTCATTTGTTATTTTTCATGCATTATTGATTTTTTTGAGCTAAATAGCCTGAAATTGAAAAGCACTAAAATGAACTCTGAAAAGGTTGAAAGTTGGCATGGTATCATCATTTCACCCACAAAGTATTTGCTGAAAACTTGAGAGGGTTACGGCAAAATCTGGATGCACTTCGTGTACAAAACGGACAGTCTCTTTCGAAGTATCATGGTTTGGGACGGAAACTCATCGGTTACAAAAGACATTTAATTTTCTTGAATTTATTTGAACTCCAGGTTTGTTGTGTGTTCAAAATGAATCATTCAAAGCCACATCATCAATTTTCAACCCCTTCTGACTTCATTTGTTATTTTTCATGCAGTTATTAATTTATTTTGAGCTAAATGACCCTGAAAGTGAAAAGCACTACAAACAAACTCTGAAAAGGTTGAAAGTTGGCATGGTATCATCATTTCACCGAAATAGCATGTGATAAAAAGTTGAAAGGGTTACGACAAAAGCTGGATGCACTTCGTGTACAAAACGGACAGTCTCTTTCGAAGTATCAGGGTTTCGGACATAAACTCATCTGTTACAAAAAGGCATTTCATTTTCTTGAACTTATTTGAACTCCAGGATTTTTGTGTTTCAAAATGCACCATTCAAAGCCACATCATGAATTTTCAACCCTTTCTGACTTTATTTGTTATTTTTCATGTAGTTATTGATTTTTTTGAGCTAAATGACCCTGAAAGTGAAAAGGACTACAAATGAACTCTGAAAAGGTTGAAAGTTGGCATGGTATCATCATTTGACCCACATAGCATGTGCTAAAAAGTTGAGAGGGTTATGGAAAAAGCTGGATGCACTTCGTGTACAAAACGGACAGTCTCTTTCGAAGTGTCAGGGTTTCGGACATAAACTCATCTATTACAAAAAGGCATTTCATTTTCTTGAACTTATTTGAACACCAGGATTTTTGTGTGTTCAAAATGCACCATTCAAAGCCACATCATCGATTTTCAAACCTTTCTGACTTCATTTTTTATTTTTCATGCAGTTATTGATTTTTTTGAGCTAAATGACCCTGAAAGTGAAAAGCACTACAAATGAACTCTAAAAAGGTTGAAAGTTGGCATGGTATCATCATTTCACCCACATAGCATGTGCTAAGAAGTTGAGAGGGTTAAGGCAAAAGCTGGATGCATTTCGTGTACAAAACGGACAGTGTCTTTCGAAGTATCAGGGTTTCGGACATAAACTCGTTTGTTACAAAAAGGCATTTCATTTTCTGGAACTTATTTGAACTCCAGGCTTTTTGTGTGTTCAAAATGCACCATTCAAAGCCACATCATCAATTTTCAACCCCTTCTGTCTTCATTTGTTATTTTTCATGCAGTTATTGATTTTTTGAGCTAAATGACCCTCAAATTGAAAAGCCCTACAAATGAACTCCGAAAAGGTTGAAAGTTGGCATGGTATCATCATTTGACCCACATAGCATGTGCTAAAAAGTTGAGAGGGTTACGGCAAAAGATGGATGCACTTCGTGTACAAAACGGACAGTCTCTTTCGAAGTATCAAGGTTTCAGACATAAACTCATTTATTACAAAAAGGCATTTCATTTTCTTGAACTTATTTGAACACCAGGCTTTTTGTGTGTTCAAAATGCACCATTCATAGCCACATCATCAATTTTCAAACCTTTCTGACTTCATTTGTTATTTTTCATGCAGTTATTGATTTTTTTGAGCTAAATGACCCTGAAAGTGAAAAGCACTACAAATGAACTCTAAAAAGGTTGAAAGTTGGCATGGTATCATCATTTCACCCACATAGCATGTGCTAAGAAGTTGAGATGGTTAAGGCAAAAGCTGGATGCATTTCGTGTACAAAACGGACAGTGTCTTTCGAAGTATCAGGGTTTCGGACATAAACTCGTCTGTTACAAAAAGGCATTTCATTTTCTGGAACTTATTTGAACTCCAGGCTTTTTGTGTGTTCAAAATGCACCATTCAAAGCCACATCATCAATTTTCAACCCCTTCTGTCTTCATTTGTTATTTTTCATGCAGTTATTGATTTTTTGAGCTAAATGACCCTCAAATTGAAAAGCCCTACAAATGAACTCTGAAAAGGTTGAAAGTTGGCATGGTATCATCATTTGACCCACATAGCATGTGCTAAAAAGTTGAGAGGGTTATGGAAAAAGCTGGATGCACTTCGTGTACAAAACGGACAGTCTCTTTCGAAGTGTCAGGGTTTCGGACATAAACTCATCTATTACAGAAAGGCATTTCATTTTCTTGAACTTATTTGAACACCAGGCTTTTTGTGTGTTCAAAATGCACCATTCAAAGCCACATCATCAATTTTCAAACCTTTCTGACTTCATTTTTTATTTTTCATGCAGTTATTGATTTTTTTGAGCTAAATGACCCTGAAAGTGAAAAGCACTACAAATGAACTCTAAAAAGGTTGAAAGTTGGCATGGTATCATCATTTCACCCACATAGCATGTGCTAAGAAGTTGAGAGGGTTAAGGCAAAAGCTGGACGCATTTCGTGTACAAAACGGACAGTGTCTTTCGAAGTATCATGGTTTCGGACATAAACTCGTCTGTTACAAAAAGGCATTTCATTTTCTGGAACTTATTTGAACTCCAGGCTTTTTGTGTGTTCAAAATGCACCATTCAAAGCCACATCATCAATTTTCAACCCCTTCTGTGTTCATTTGTTATTTTTCATGCAGTTATTGATTTTTTGAGCTAAATGACCCTCAAATTGAAAAGCCCTACAAATGAACTCTGAAAAGGTTGAAAGTTGGCATGGTATCATCATTTGACCCACATAGCATGTGCTAAAAAGTTGAGAGCGTTACGGCAAAAGATGGATGCACTTCGTGTACAAAACGGACAGTCTCTTTCGAAGTATCAAGGTTTCGGACATAAACTCATCTATTACAAAAAGGCATTTCATTTTCTTGAACTTATTTGAACACCAGGCTTTTTGTGTGTTCAAAATGCACCATTCATAGCCACATCATCAATTTTCAAACCTTTCTGACTTCATTTGTTATTTTTCATGCAGTTATTGATTTTTTTGAGCTAAATGACCCTGAAAGTGAAAAGCACTACAAATGAACTCTAAAAAGGTTGAAAGTTGGCATGGTATCATCATTTCACCCACATAGCATGTGCTAAGAAGTTGATAGGGTTAAGGCAAAAGCTGGATGCATTTCGTGTACAAAACGGACAGTGTCTTTCGAAGTATCAGGGTTTCGGACATAAACTCGTCTGTTACAAAAAGGCATTTCATTTTCTGGAACTTATTTGAACTCCAGGCTTTTTGTGTGTTCAAAATGCACCATTCAAAGCCACATCATCAATTTTCAACCCCTTCTGTCTTCATTTGTTATTTTTCATGTAGTTATTGATTTTTTGAGCTAAATGACCCTCAAATTGAAAAGCCCTACAAATGAACTCTGAAAAGGTTGATAGTTGGCATGGTATCATCATTTGACCCACATAGCATGTGCTAAAAAGTTGAGAGGGTTACGGCAAAAGCTGGATGCACTTTGTTTAAAAAAGGACAGTCTCTTTCGAAGTATTAGGGTTTCGGACATAAACTCATCTATTACAAAAAGGCATTTCATTTTCTTGAACTTATTTGAACACCAGGCTTTTTGTGTGTTCAAAATGCACCATTCAAAGCCACATCATCAATTTTCAAACCTTTCTGACTTCATTTGTTATTTTTCATGCAGTTATTGATTTTTTTGAGCTAAATGACCCTGAAAGTGAAAAGCACTACAAATGAACTCTAAAAAGGTTGAAAGTTGGCATGGTATCATCATTTCACCCACATAGCATGTGCTAAGAAGTTGAGAGGGTTAAGGCAAAAGCTGGATGCATTTCGTGTACAAAACGGACAGTGTCTTTCGAAGTATCAGGGTTTCGGACATATACTCGTCTGTTACAAAAAGGCATTTCATTTTCTGGAACTTATTTGAACTCCAGGCTTTTTGTGTGTTCAAAATGCACCATTCAAAGCCACATCATCAATTTTCAACCCCTTCTGTCTTCATTTGTTATTTTTCATGCAGTTATTGATTTTTTGAGCTAAATGACCCTCAAATTGAAAAGCCCTACAAATGAACTCTGAAAAGGTTGATAGTTGGCATGGTATCATCATTTGACCCACATAGCATGTGCTAAAAAGTTGAGAGGGTTACGGCAAAAGCTGGATGCACTTTGTGTACAAAAAGGACAGTCTCTTTCGAAGTATCAGGGTTTCGGACATAAACTCATCTGTTACAAAAAGGCATTTCATTTTCTTGAACTTATTTGAACACCAGGCTTTTTGTGTGTTCAAAATGCACCATTCAAAGCCACATCATCAATTTTCAAACCTTTCTGACTTCATTTGTTATTTTTCATGCAGTTATTGATTTTTTTGAGCTAAATGACCCTGAAAGTGAAAAGCACTACAAATGAACTCTAAAAAGGTTGAAAGTTGGCATGGTATCATCATTTCACCCACATAGCATGTGCTAAGAAGTTGAGAGGGTTAAGGCAAAAGCTGGATGCAATTCGTGTACAAAACGGACAGTGTCTTTCGAAGTATCTGGGTTTCGGACATAAACTCGTCTGTTACAAAAAGGCATTTCATTTTCTGGAACTTATTTGAACTCCAGGCTTTTTGTGTGTTCAAAATGCACCATTCAAAGCCACATCATCAATTTTCAACCCCTTCTGACTTCATTTGTTATTTTTCATGCAGTTATTGATTTTTTGAGCTAAATGACCCTGAAATTCAAAAGCCCTACAAATGAACTCTGTAAAGGTTGAAAGTTGGCATGGTATAATCATTTCACCCACATAGAATGTGCTAAAAAGTTGAGAGGGTTATGGCAAAAGCTGGATGCACTTCATGTACAAAACGGACAATCTCTTTCGAAGTATTAGGGTTTCGGACATAAAGTCATCTGTTACAAAAAGGCATTTCATTTTCTTGAACTTATTTGAGCTCCAGGATTTTTGTCTGTTCAAAATGAACCATTCAAAGCCACATCATCAATTTTCAACCCCTTCTGACTTCATTTGTTATTTTTCATGCAGTTATTGATTTTTTTTGAGCTAAATGACCCTGAAAGTGAAAAGCACTACAAACAAACTCTGAAAAGGTTGAAAGTTGGCATGGTATCATTATTTCACCCAAATAGCATGTGATAAAAAGTTGAAAGGGTTATGACAAAAGCTGGATGCACTTCGTGTACAAAACGGACAGTCTCTTTCGAAGTATCAGGGTTTCGGACATAGACTCATCTGTTACAAAAAGGCATTTCATTTTCTTGAACTTATTTGAACTCCAGGCTTTTTGTGTTTTCAAAATGCACCATTCAAAGCCACATCATGCATTTTCAACCCTTTCTGACTTCATTTGTTATTTTTCTTGTAGTTATTGATTTTTTTGAGCTAAATGACCCTAAAAGTTAAAAGCAGTACAAATGAACTCTGAAAAGGTTGAAAGTTGGCATGGTATCATCATTTGACCCACATAGCTTGTGCTAAATAGTTGAGAGGGTTATGGCAAAAGCTGGATGCACTTCGTGTACAAAACGGACAGTCTCTTTCGAAGTATCTGGGTTTCGGACATAAACTCGTCTGTTACAAAAAGGCATTTCATTTTCTTGAACTTATTTGAACACCAGGCTTTTTGTGTGTTCAAAATGCACCAGTCAAAGCCACATCATCAATTTTCAACCCTTTCTGACTTCATTTGTTATTTTTCATGCAGTTATTGATTTTTTTGAGCTAAATGACCCTGAAAGTGAAAAGCACTACAAATGAACTCTAAAAAGGTTGAAAGTTGGCATGGTATCATCATTTCACCCACATAGCATGTGCTAAGAAGTTGAGAGGGTTAAGGAAAAAGCTGGATGCATTTCGTGTACAAAACGGACAGTGTCTTTCGAAGTATCAGGGTTTCGGACATAAACTCGTCTGTTACAAAAAGGCATTTCATTTTCTGGAACTTATTTGAACTCCAGGCTTTTTGTGTGTTCAAAATGCACCATTCAAAGCCACATCATCAATTTTCAACCCCTTCTGTCTTCATTTGTTATTTTTCATGTAGTTATTGATTTTTTCAGCTAAATGACCCTCAAATTGAAAAGCCCTACAAATGAACTCTAAAAAGGTTGAAAGTTGGCATGGTATCATCATTTGACCCACATAGCATGTGCTAAAAAGTTGAGAGGGTTATGGAAAAAGCTGGATGCACTTCGTGTACAAAACGGACAGTCTCTTTCGAAGTATCAAGGTTTCGGACATAAACTCATCTATTACAAAAAGGCATTTCATTTTCTTGAACTTATTTGAACACCAGGATTTTTGTGTGTTCAAAATGCACCATTCAAAGCCACATCATCAATTTTCAAACCTTTCTGACTTCATTTGTTATTTTTCATGCAGTTATTGATTTTTTGAGCTAAATGACCCTGAAAGTGAAAAGCACTACAAATGAACTCTAAAAAGGTTGAAAGTTGGCATGGTATCATCATTTCACCCACATAGCATGTGCTAAGAAGTTGAGAGGGTTAAGGAAAAAGCTGGATGCATTTCGTGTACAAAACGGACAGTGTCTTTCGAAGTATCTGGGTTTCGGACATAAACTCGTCTGTTACAAAAAGGCATTTCATTTTCTGGAACTTATTTGAACTCCAGGCTTTTTGTGTGTTCAAAATGCACCATTCAAAGCCACATCATCAATTTTCAACCCCTTCTGTCTTCATTTGTTATTTTTCATGCAGTTATTGATTTTTTGAGCTAAATGACCCTCAAATTGAAAAGCCCTACAAATGAACTCTGAAAAGGTTGAAAGTTGGCATGGTATCATCATTTGACCCACATAGCATGTGCTAAAAAGTTGAGAGGGTTATGGAAAAAGCTGGATGCACTTCGTGTACAAAACGGACAGTCTCTTTCGAAGTATCTGGGTTTCGGACATAAACTCGTCTGTTACAAAAAGGCATTTCATTTTCTGGAACTTATTTGAACTCCAGGCTTTTTGTGTGTTCAAAATGCACCATTCAAAGCCACATCATCAATTTTCAACCCCTTCTGTCTTCATTTGTTATTTTTCATGCAGTTATTGATTTTTTGAGCTAAATGACCCTCAAATTGAAAAGCCCTACAAATGAACTCTGAAAAGGTTGAAAGTTGGCATGGTATCATCATTTGACCCACATAGCATGTGCTAAAAAGTTGAGAGGGTTATGGAAAAAGCTGGATGCACTTCGTGTACAAAACGGACAGTCTCTTTCGAAGTGTCAGGGTTTCGGACATAAACTTATCTATTACAGAAAGGCATTTCATTTTCTTGAACTTATTTGAACACCAGGCTTTTTGTGTGTTCAAAATGCACCATTCAAAGCCACATCATCAATTTTCAAACCTTTCTGACTTCATTTTTTATTTTTCATGCAGTTATTGATTTTTTTGAGCTAAATGACCCTGAAAGTGAAAAGCACTACAAATGAACTCTAAAAAGGTTGAAAGTTGGCATGGTATCATCATTTCACCCACATAGCATGTGCTAAGAAGTTGAGAGGGTTAAGGCAAAAGCTGGATGCATTTCGTGTACAAAACGGACAGTGTCTTTCGAAGTATCATAGTTTCGGACATAAACTCGTCTGTTACAAAAAGGCATTTCATTTTCTGGAACTTATTTGAACTCCAGGCTTTTTGTGTGTTCAAAATGCACCATTCAAAGCCACATCATCAATTTTCAACCCCTTCTGTGTTCATTTGTTATTTTTCATGCAGTTATTGATTTTTTGAGCTAAATGACCCTCAAATTGAAAAGCCCTACAAATTAACTCTGAAAAGGTTGAAAGTTGGCATGGTATCATCATTTGACCCACATAGCATGTGCTAAAAAGTTGAGAGCGTTACGGCAAAAGATGGATGCACTTCGTGTACAAAACGGACAGTCTCTTTCGAAGTATCAAGGTTTCGGACATAAACTCATCTATTACAAAAAGGCATTTCATTTTCTTGAACTTATTTGAACACCAGGCTTTTTGTGTGTTCAAAATGCACCATTCATAGCCACATCATCAATTTTCAAACCTTTCTGACTTCATTTGTTATTTTTCATGCAGTTATTGATTTTTTTGAGCTAAATGACCCTGAAAGTGAAAAGCACTACAAATGAACTCTAAAAAGGTTGAAAGTTGGCATGGTATCATCATTTCACCCACATAGCATGTGCTAAGAAGTTGAGAGGGTTAAGGCAAAAGCTGGATGCATTTCGTGTACAAAACGGACAGTGTCTTTCGAAGTATCAGGGTTTCGGACATAAACTCGTCTGTTACAAAAAGGCATTTCATTTTCTGGAACTTATTTGAACTCCAGGCTTTTTGTGTGTTCAAAATGCACCATTCAAAGCCACATCATCAATTTTCAACCCCTTCTGTCTTCATTTGTTATTTTTCATGTAGTTATTGATTTTTTGAGCTAAATGACCCTCAAATTGAAAAGCCCTACAAATGAACTCTGAAAAGGTTGATAGTTGGCATGGTATCATCATTTGACCCACATAGCATGTGCTAAAAAGTTGAGAGGGTTACGGCAAAAGCTGGATGCACTTTGTTTACAAAAAGGACAGTCTCTTTCGAAGTATCAGGGTTTCGGACATAAACTCATCTGTTACAAAAAGGCATTTCATTTTCTTGAACTTATTTGAACACCAGGCTTTTTGTGTGTTCAAAATGCACCATTCAAAGCCACATCATCAATTTTCAAACCTTTCTGACTTCATTTGTTATTTTTCATGCAGTTATTGATTTTTTTGAGCTAAATGACCCTGAAAGTGAAAAGCACTACAAATGAACTCTAAAAAGGTTGAAAGTTGGCATGGTATCATCATTTCACCCACATAGCATGTGCTAAGAAGTTGAGAGGGTTAAGGCAAAAGCTGGATGCAATTCGTGTACAAAACGGACAGTGTCTTTCGAAGTATGTGGGTTTCGGACATAAACTCGTCTGTTACAAAAAGGCATTTCATTTTCTGGAACTTATTTGAACTCCAGGCTTTTTGTGTGTTCAAAATGCACCATTCAAAGCCACATCATCAATTTTCAACGCCTTCTGACTTCATTTGTTATTTTTCATGCAGTTATTGATTTTTTGAGCTAAATGACCCTGAAATTGAAAAGCCCTACAAATGAACTCTGTAAAGGTTGAAAGTTGGCATGGTATAATCATTTCACCCACATAGAATGTGCTAAAAAGTTGAGAGGGTTATGGCAAAAGCTGGATGCACTTCATGTACAAAACGGACAATCTCTTTCGAAGTATTAGGGTTTCGGACATAAAGTCATCTGTTACAAAAAGGCATTTCATTTTCTTGAACTTATTTGAGCTCCAGGATTTTTGTGTGTTCAAAATGAACCATTCAAAGCCACATCATCAATTTTCAACCCCTTCTGACTTCATTTGTTATTTTTCATGCAGTTATTGATTTTTTTTGAGCTAAATGACCCTGAAAGTGAAAAGCACTACAAACAAACTCTGAAAAGGTTGAAAGTTGGCATGGTATCATTATTTCACCCAAATAGCATGTGATAAAAAGTTGAAAGGGTTATGACAAAAGCTGGATGCACTTCGTGTACAAAACGGACAGTCTCTTTCGAAGTATCAGGGTTTCGGACATAGACTCATCTGTTACAAAAAGGCATTTCATTTTCTTGAACTTATTTGAACTCCAGGCTTTTTGTGTTTTCAAAATGCACCATTCAAAGCCACATCATGCATTTTCAACCCTTTCTGACTTCATTTGTTATTTTTCTTGTAGTTACTGATTTTTTTGAGCTAAATGACCCTGAAAGTTAAAAGCAGTACAAATGAACTCTGAAAAGGTTGAAAGTTGGCATGGTATCATCATTTGACCCACATAGCTTGTGCTAAAAAGTTGAGAGGGTTATGGCAAAAGCTGGATGCACTTCGTGTACAAAACGGACAGTCTCTTTCGAAGTATCTGGGTTTCGGACATAAACTCGTCTGTTACAAAAAGGCATTTCATTTTCTTGAACTTATTTGAACACCAGGCTTTTTGTGTGTTCAAAATGCACCAGTCAAAGCCACATCATCAATTTTCAACCCTTTCTGACTTCATTTGTTATTTTTCATGCAGTTATTGATTTTTTTGAGCTAAATGACCCTGAAAGTGAAAAGCACTACAAATGAACTCTAAAAAGGTTGAAAGTTGGCATGGTATCATCATTTCACCCACATAGCATGTGCTAAGAAGTTGAGAGGGTTAAGGAAAAAGCTGGATGCATTTCGTGTACAAAACGGATAGTGTCTTCCGAAGTATCAGGGTTTCGGACATAAACTCGTCTGTTACAAAAAGGCATTTCATTTTCTGGAACTTATTTGAACTCCAGGCTTTTTGTGTGTTCAAAATGCACCATTCAAAGCCACATCATCAATTTTCAACCCCTTCTGTCTTCATTTGTTATTTTTCATGTAGTTATTGATTTTTTGAGCTAAATGACCCTCAAATTGAAAAGCCCTACAAATGAACTCTGAAAAGGTTGAAAGTTGGCATGGTATCATCATTTGACCCACATAGCATGTGCTAAAAAGTTGAGAGGGTTATGGCAAAAGCTGGATGCACTTCGTGTACAAAACGGACAGTCTCTTTCGAAGTATCAGGGTTTCGGACATAAACTCATCTATTACAAAAAGGCATTTCATTTTCTTGAACTTATTTGAACACCAGGCTTTTTGTGTGTTCAAAATGCACCATTCAAAGCCACATCATCAATTTTCAAACCTTTCTGACTTCATTTGTTTTTTTTCATGCAGTTATTGATTTTTTTGAGCTAAATGACCCTCAAAGTGAAAAGCACTACAAATGAACTCTAAAAAGGTTGAAAGTTGGCATGGTATCATCATTTCACCCACATAGCATGTGCTAAGAAGTTGAGAGGGTTAAGGAAAAAGCTGGATGCATTTCGTGTACAAAACGGACAGTGTCTTTCGAAGTATCAGGGTTTCGGACATAAACTCGTCTGTTACAAAAAGGCATTTCATTTTCTGGAACTTATTTGAACTCCAGGCTTTTTGTTTGTTCAAAATGCACCATTCAAAGCCACATCATCAATTTTCAACCCCTTCTGTCTTCATTTGTTATTTTTCATGCAGTTATTGATTTTTTGAGCTAAATGACCCTCAAGTTGAAAAGCCCTACAAATGAACTCTAAAAAGGTCGAAAGTTGGTATGGTATCATCATTTGACCCACATAGCATGTGCTAAAAAGTTGAGAGGGTTACGGCAAAAGATGGATGCACTTCGTGTACAAAACGGACAGTCTCTTTCGAAGTATCAAGGTTTCGGACATAAACTCATCTATTACAAAAAGGCATTTCATTTTCTTGAACTTATTTGAACACCAGGCCTTTTGTGTGTTCAAAATGCACCATTCATAGCCACATCATCAATTTTCAAACCTTTCTGACTTCATTTGTTATTTTTCATGCAGTTATTGATTTTTTTGAGCTAAATGACCCTGAAAGTGAAAAGCACTACAAATGAACTCTAAAAAGGTTGAAAGTTGGCATGGTATCATCATTTCACCCACATAGCATGTGCTAAGAAGTTGAGAGGGTTAAGGCAAAAGCTGGATGCATTTCGTGTACAAAACGGACAGTGTCTTTCGAAGTATCAGGGTTTCGGACATAAACTCGTCTGTTACAAAAAGGCATTTCATTTTCTGGAACTTATTTGAACTCCAGGCTTTTTGTGTGTTCAAAATGCACCATTCAAAGCCACATCATCAATTTTCAACCCCTTCTGTCTTCATTTCTTATTTTTCATGCAGTTATTGATTTTTTGAGCTAAATGACCCTCAAATTGAAAAGCCCTACAAATGAACTCTGAAAAGGTTGATAGTTGGCATGGTATCATCATTTGACCCACATAGCATGTGCTAAAAAGTTGAGAGGGTTATGGAAAAAGCTGGATGCACTTCGTGTACAAAACGGACAGTCTCTTTCGAAGTGTCAGGGTTTCGGACATAAACTCATCTATTACAGAAAGGCATTTCATTTTCTTGAACTTATTTGAACACCAGGCTTTTTGTGTGTTCAAAATGCACCATTCAAAGCCACATCATCAATTTTCAAACCTTTCTGACTTCATTTTTTATTTTTCATGCAGTTATTGATTTTTTTGAGCTAAATGACCCTGAAAGTGAAAAGCACTACAAATGAACTCTAAAAAGGTTGAAAGTTGGCATGGTATCATCATTTCACCCACATAGCATGTGCTAAGAAGTTGAGAGGGTTAAGGCAAAAGCTGGATGCATTTCGTGTACAAAACGGACAGTGTCTTTCGAAGTATCAGGGTTTCGGACATAAACTCGTCTGTTACAAAAAGGCATTTCATTTTCTGGAACTTATTTGAACTCCAGGCTTTTTGTGTGTTCAAAATGCACCATTCAAAGCCACATCATCAATTTTCAACCCCTTCTGTCTTCATTTCTTATTTTTCATGCAGTTATTGATTTTTTGAGCTAAATGACCCTCAAATTGAAAAGCCCTACAAATGAACTCTGAAAAGGTTGATAGTTGGCATGGTATCATCATTTGACCCACATAGCATGTGCTAAAAAGTTGAGAGGGTTATGGAAAAAGCTGGATGCACTTCGTGTACAAAACGGACAGTCTCTTTCGAAGTGTCAGGGTTTCGGACATAAACTCATCTATTACAGAAAGGCATTTCATTTTCTTGAACTTATTTGAACACCAGGCTTTTTGTGTGTTCAAAATGCACCATTCAAAGCCACATCATCAATTTTCAAACCTTTCTGACTTCATTTTTTATTTTTCATGCAGTTATTGATTTTTTTGAGCTAAATGACCCTGAAAGTGAAAAGCACTACAAATGAACTCTAAAAAGGTTGAAAGTTGGCATGGTATCATCATTTCACCCACATAGCATGTGCTAAGAAGTTGAGAGGGTTAAGGCAAAAGCTGGATGCATTTCGTGTACAAAACGGACAGTGTCTTTCGAAGTATCAGGGTTTCGGACATAAACTCGTCTGTTACAAAAAGGCATTTCATTTTCTGGAACTTATTTGAACACCAGGCTTTTTGTGTGTTCAAAATGCACCAGTCAAAGCCACATCATCAATTTTCAACCCTTTCTGACTTCATTTGTTATTTTTCATGCAGTTATTGATTTTTTTGAGCTAAATGACCCTGAAAGTGAAAAGCACTACAAATGAACTCTAAAAAGGTTGAAAGTTGGCATGGTATCATCATTTCACCCACATAGCATGTGCTAAGAAGTTGAGAGGGTTAAGGCAAAAGATGGATGCACTTCGTGTACAAAACGGACAGTCTCTTTCGAAGTATCAAGGTTTCGGACATAAACTCGTCTGTTACAAAAAGGCATTTCATTTTCTGGAACTTATTTGAACTCCAGGCTTTTTGTGTGTTCAAAATGCACCATTCAAAGCCACATCATCAATTTTCAACCCCTTCTGTCTTCATTTGTTATTTTTCATGTAGTTATTGATTTTTTGAGCTAAATGACCCTCAAATTGAAAAGCCCTACAAATGAACTCTGAAAAGGTTGATAGTTGGCATGGTATCATCATTTGACCCACATAGCATGTGCTAAAAAGTTGAGAGGGTTACGGCAAAAGCTGGATGCACTTTGTTTACAAAAAGGACAGTCTCTTTCGAAGTATCAGGGTTTCGGACATAAACTCATCTGTTACAAAAAGGCATTTCATTTTCTTGAACTTATTTGAACACCAGGCTTTTTGTGTGTTCAAAATGCACCATTCAAAGCCACATCATCAATGTTCAAACCTTTCTGACTTCATTTGTTATTTTTCATGCAGTTATTGATTTTTTTGAGCTAAATGACCCTGAAAGTGAAAAGCACTACAAATGAACTCTAAAAAGGTTGAAAGTTGGCATGGTATAATCATTTCACCCACATAGAATGTGCTAAAAAGTTGAGAGGGTTATGGCAAAAGCTGGATGCACTTCATGTACAAAACGGACAATCTCTTTCGAAGTATTAGGGTTTCGGACATAAAGTCATCTGTTACAAAAAGGCATTTCATTTTCTTGAACTTATTTGAGCTCCAGGATTTTTGTGTGTTCAAAATGAACCATTCAAAGCCACATCATCAATTTTCAACCCCTTCTGACTTCATTTGTTATTTTTCATGCAGTTATTGATTTTTTTTGAGCTAAATGACCCTGAAAGTGAAAAGCACTACAAATAAACTCTGAAAAGGTTGAAAGTTGGCATGGTATCATTATTTCACCCAAATAGCATGTGATAAAAAGTTGAAAGGGTTATGACAAAAGCTGGATGCACTTCGTGTACAAAACGGACAGTCTCTTTCGAAGTATCAGGGTTTCGGACATAGACTCATCTGTTACAAAAAGGCATTTCATTTTCTTGAACTTATTTGAACTCCAGGCTTTTTGTGTTTTCAAAATGCACCATTCAAAGCCACATCATGCATTTTCAACCCTTTCTGACTTCATTTGTTATTTTTCTTGTAGTTATTGATTTTTTTGAGCTAAATGACCCTGAAAGTTAAAAGCAGTACAAATGAACTCTGAAAAGGTTGAAAGTTAGCATGGTATCATCATTTGACCCACATAGCTTGTGCTAAAAAGTTGAGAGGGTTATGGCAAAAGCTGGATGCACTTCGTGTACAAAACGGACAGTCTCTTTCGAAGTATCTGGGTTTCGGACATAAACTCGTCTGTTACAAAAAGGCATTTCATTTTCTTGAACTTATTTGAACACCAGGCTTTTTGTGTGTTCAAAATGCACCAGTCAAAGCCACATCATCAATTTTCAACCCTTTCTGACTTCATTTGTTATTTTTCATGCAGTTATTGATTTTTTTGAGCTAAATGACCCTGAAAGTGAAAAGCACTACAAATGAACTCTAAAAAGGTTGAAAGTTGGCATGGTATCATCATTTCACCCACATAGCATGTGCTAAGAAGTTGAGAGGGTTAAGGAAAAAGCTGGATGCATTTCGTGTACAAAACGGATAGTGTCTTTCGAAGTATCAGGGTTTCGGACATAAACTCGTCTGTTACAAAAAGGCATTTCATTTTCTGGAACTTATTTGAACTCCAGGCTTTTTGTGTGTTCAAAATGCACCATTCAAAGCCACATCATCAATTTTCAACCCCTTCTGTCTTCATTTGTTATTTTTCATGTAGTTATTGATTTTTTGAGCTAAATGACCCTCAAATTGAAAAGCCCTACAAATGAACTCTGAAAAGGTTGAAAGTTGGCATGGTATCATCATTTGACCCACATAGCATGTGCTAAAAAGTTGAGAGGGTTATGGCAAAAGCTGGATGCACTTCGTGTACAAAACGGACAGTCTCTTTCGAAGTATCAGGGTTTCGGACATAAACTCATCTATTACAAAAAGGCATTTCATTTTCTTGAACTTATTTGAACACCAGGCTTTTTGTGTGTTCAAAATGCACCATTCAAAGCCACATCATCAATTTTCAAACCTTTCTGACTTCATTTGTTATTTTTCATGCAGTTATTGATTTTTTTGAGCTAAATGACCCTGAAAGTGAAAAGCACTACAAATGAACTCTAAAAAGGTTGAAAGTTGGCATGGTATCATCATTTCACCCACATAGCATGTGCTAAGAAGTTGAGAGGGTTAAGGAAAAAGCTGGATGCAATTCGTGTACAAAACGGACAGTGTCTTTCGAAGTATCTGGGTTTCGGACATAAACTCGTCTGTTACAAAAAGGCATTTCATTTTCTGGAACTTATTTGAACTCCAGGCTTTTTGTGTGTTCAAAATGCACCATTCAAAGCCACATCATCAATTTTCAACCCCTTCTGTCTTCATTTATTATTTTTCATGCAGTTATTGATTTTTTGAGCTAAATGACCCTCAAATTGAAAAGCCCTACAAATGAACTCTGAAAAGGTTGATAGTTGGCATGGTATCATCATTTGACCCACATAGCATGTGCTAAAAGGTTGAGAGGGTTACGGCAAAAGCTGGATGCACTTTGTGTACAAAAAGGACAGTCTCTTTCGAAGTATCAGGGTTTCGGACATAAACTCATCTGTTACAAAAAGGCATTTCATTTTCTTGAACTTATTTGAACACCAGGCTTTTTGTGTGTTCAAAATGAACCATTCAAAGCCACATCATCAATTTTCAAACCTTTCTGACTTCATTTGTTATTTTTCATGCAGTTATTGATTTTTTTGAGCTAAATGACCCTGAAAGTGAAAAGCACTACAAATGAACTCTAAAAAGGTTGAAAGTTGGCATGGTATCATCATTTCACCCACATAGCATGTGCTAAGAAGTTGAGAGGGTTAAGGCAAAAGCTGGATGCAATTCGTGTACAAAACGGACAGTGTCTTTCGAAGTATCTGGGTTTCGGACATAAACTCGTCTGTTACAAAAAGGCATTTCATTTTCTGGAACTTATTTGAACTCCAGGCTTTTTGTGTGTTCAAAATGCACCATTCAAAGCCACATCATCAATTTTCAACCCCTTCTCTCTTGATTTGTTATTTTTCATGCAGTTATTGATTTTTTGAGCTAAATGACCCTCAAATTGAAAAGCCCTACAAATGAACATTGAAAAGGTTGAAAGTTGGCATGGTATCATCATTTGACCCACATAGCATGTGCTAAAAAGTTGAGAGGGTTACGGCAAAAGCTGGATGCACTTCGTGTACAAAACAGACAGTCTCTTTCGAAGTATCACGATTTCGGACATAAACTCATCTGTTACAAAAAGGCATTTTAGTTTCTTGAACTTATTTGAACACCAGGCTTTTTTTGTGTTCAAAATGCACCATTCAAAGCCACATCATCAATTTTCAAACCTTTCTGACTTCATTTGTTATTTTTCATGCAGTTATTTATTTTTTTGAGCTAAATGACCCTGAAAGTGAAAAGCACTACAAATGAACTCTAAAAAGGTTGAAAGTTGGCATGGTATCATCATTTCACCCACATAGCATGTGCTAAGAAGTTGAGAGGGTTAAGGCAAAAGATGGTTGCATTTCGTGTACAAAACGGACAATGTCTTTCGAAGTATCAGGGTTTCGGACATAAACTCGTCTGTTACAAAAAGGCATTTCATTTTTTGGAACTTATTTGAACTCCAGGATTTTTGTGTGTTCAAAATGCACCATTCAAAGCCACATCATCAATTTTCAACCCCTTCTAACTTCATTTGTTATTTTTCATGTAGTTATTGATTTTTTGAGCTAAATGACCCTCAAATTGAAAAGCCCTACAAATGAACTCCGTAAAGGTTGAAAGTTGGCATGGTATCATCATTTCACCCACATAGCATGTGCTAAAAAGTTGAGAGGGTTATGGCAAAAGCTGGATGCACTACATGTACAAAACGGACAATCTCTTTCGAAGTATCAGGGTTTCGGATATAAACTCATCTGTTACAAACAGGCATTTCATTTTCTTGAACTTATTTGAACTCCAGGATTTTTGTGTGTTCAAAATGCACCATTCAAAGCCACATCATCAATTTTCAACCCTTTCTAACTTCATTTGTTATTTTTCATGCAGTTATTGATTTTTTTCACCTAAATGGCCTGAAATTGAAAAGCACTACAAATGAACTCTGAAAAGGTTGAAAGTTGGCATGGTATCATCATTTCACCCACATAGTATTTGCTGAAAAGTTGAGAGGGTTACGGCAAACGCTGGATGCACTTCGTGTACAAAACGGACAGTCTCTTTCGAAGTATCATGGTTTGGGACGGAAACTCATTGGTTACCAAAGACATTTCATTTTCTTGAATTTATTTGAACTCCACGTTTGTTGTGTGTTCAGAATGAACCATTCAAAGCCACATCATAAATTTTCAACCCCTTCTGACTTCATTTGTTATTTTTCATGCAGTTATTGATTTTTTTTAGCTAAATGACCCTGAAAGTGAAAAGCACTACAAACGAACTCTGAAAAGGTTGAAAGTTGGCATGGTATCATCATTTCACCCAAATAGCATGTGATAAAAAGTTGAAAGGGTTACGACAAAAGCTGGATGCACTTCGTGTACAAAACGGACAGTCTCTTTCGAAGTATCAGGGTTTCGGACATAAACTCATCTGTTACAAAAAGGCATTTCATTTTCTTGAACTTATTTGAACACCAGGCTTTTTGTGTGTTCAAAATGAACCATTCAAAGCCACATCATCAATTTTCAAACCTTTCTGACTTCATTTGTTATTTTTCATGCAGTTATTGATTTTTTTGAGCTAAATGACCCTGAAAGTGAAAAGCACTACAAATGAACTCTAAAAAGGTTGAAAGTTGGCATGGTATCATCATTTCACCCACATAGCATGTGCTAAGAAGTTGAGAGGGTTAAGGCAAAAGCTGGATGCAATTCGTGTACAAAACGGACAGTGTCTTTCGAAGTATCTGGGTTTCGGACATAAACTCGTCTGTTACAAAAAGGCATTTCATTTTCTGGAACTTATTTGAACTCCAGGCTTTTTGTGTGTTCAAAATGCACCATTCAAAGCCACATCATCAATTTTCAACCCCTTCTCTCTTGATTTGTTATTTTTCATGCAGTTATTGATTTTTTGAGCTAAATGACCCTCAAATTGAAAAGCCCTACAAATGAACATTGAAAAGGTTGAAAGTTGGCATGGTATCATCATTTGACCCACATAGCATGTGCTAAAAAGTTGAGAGGGTTACGGCAAAAGCTGGATGCACTTCGTGTACAAAACAGACAGTCTCTTTCGAAGTATCACGATTTCGGACATAAACTCATCTGTTACAAAAAGGCATTTTAGTTTCTTGAACTTATTTGAACACCAGGCTTTTTTTTGTGTTCAAAATGCACCATTCAAAGCCACATCATCAATTTTCAAACCTTTCTGACTTCATTTGTTATTTTTCATGCAGTTATTTATTTTTTTGAGCTAAATGACCCTGAAAGTGAAAAGCACTACAAATGAACTCTAAAAAGGTTGAAAGTTGGCATGGTATCATCATTTCACCCACATAGCATGTGCTAAGAAGTTGAGAGGGTTAAGGCAAAAGATGGTTGCATTTCGTGTACAAAACGGACAATGTCTTTCGAAGTATCAGGGTTTCGGACATAAACTCGTCTGTTACAAAAGGCATTTCATTTTTTGGAACTTATTTGAACTCCAGGATTTTTGTGTGTTCAAAATGCACCATTCAAAGCCACATCATCAATTTTCAACCCCTTCTAACTTCATTTGTTATTTTTCATGTAGTTATTGATTTTTTGAGCTAAATGACCCTCAAATTGAAAAGCCCTACAAATGAACTCTGTAAAGGTTGAAAGTTGGCATGGTATCATCATTTCACCCACATAGCATGTGCTAAAAAGTTGAGAGGGTTATGGCAAAAGCTGGATGCACTACATGTACAAAACGGACAATCTCTTTCGAAGTATCAGGGTTTCGGATATAAACTCATCTGTTACAAACAGGCATTTCATTTTCTTGAACTTATTTGAACTCCAGGATTTTTGTGTGTTCAAAATGCACCATTCAAAGCCACATCATCAATTTTCAACCCTTTCTAACTTCATTTGTTATTTTTCATGCAGTTATTGATTTTTTTCACCTAAATGGCCTGAAATTGAAAAGCACTACAAATGAACTCTGAAAAGGTTGAAAGTTGGCATGGTATCATCATTTCACCCACATAGTATTTGCTGAAAAGTTGAGAGGGTTACGGCAAACGCTGGATGCACTTCGTGTACAAAACGGACAGTCTCTTTCGAAGTATCATGGTTTGGGACGGAAACTCATCGGTTACCAAAGACATTTCATTTTCTTGAATTTATTTGAACTCCACGTTTGTTGTGTGTTCAGAATGAACCATTCAAAGCCACATCATAAATTTTCAACCCCTTCTGACTTCATTTGTTATTTTTCATGCAGTTATTGATTTTTTTTAGCTAAATGACCCTGAAAGTGAAAAGCACTACAAACGAACTCTGAAAAGGTTGAAAGTTGGCATGGTATCATCATTTCACCCAAATAGCATGTGATAAAAAGTTGAAAGGGTTACGACAAAAGCTGGATGCACTTCGTGTACAAAACGGACAGTCTCTTTCGAAGTATCAGGGTTTCGGACATAAACTCATCTGTTACAAAAAGGCATTTCATTTTCTTGAACTTATTTGAACACCAGGCTTTTTGTGTTTTCAAAATGCACCATTCAAAGCCACATCATCAATTTTCAACCCTTTCTGACTTCATTTGTTATTTTTCATGTAGTTATTGATTTTTTTGAGCTAAATGACCCTGAAAGTGAAAAGCACTACAAATGAACTCTAAAAAGGTTGAAAGTTGGCATGGTATCATCATTTCACCCACATAGCATGTGCTAGTAAGTTGAGAGGGTTAAGGCAAAAGCTGGATGCATTTCGTGTACAAAACGAACAGTGTCTTTCGAGGTATCAGTGTTTCGGACATAAACTCGTCTGTTACAAAAAGGCATTTCATTTTCTTGAACTTATTTGAACTCCAGGCTTTTTTTGTGTTCAAAATGCACCATTCAAAGCCACATCATCAATTTTCAACCCTTCCGACTTCATTTGTTATTTTTCACGCATTTTTTTATTTTTTTGAGCTAAATGACCCTGAAAGTGAAAAGCACTACAAACGAACTCTGAAAAGGTTGAAAGTTGGCATGGTATCATCATTTGACCCACATAGCATGTGCTAAAAAGTTGAGAGGGTTACGGCAAAAGATGGATGCACTTCGTGTACAAAACGGACAGTCTCTTTCGAAGTATCAAGGTTTCGGACATAAACTCATCTGTTACAAAAAGGCATTTCATTTTCTTGAACTTATTTGAACACCAAGCTTTTTGTGTTTTCAAAATGCACCATTCAAAGCCACATCATCAATTTTCAACCCTTTCTGACTTCATTTGTTATTTTTCATGTAGTTATTGATTTTTTTTGGGCTAAATGACCTTGAAAGTGAAAAGCACTACAAATGAACTCTAAAAAGGTTGAAAATTGGCATGGTATCATCATTTCACCCACATAGCATGTGCTAGTAAGTTGAGAGGGTTAAGGCAAAAGCTGGATGCATTTCGTGTACAAAACGAACAGTGTCTTTCGAGGTATCAGGGTTTCGCACATAAACTCGTCTGTTACAAAAAGGCATTTCATTTTCTTGAACTTATTTGAACTCCAGGCTTTTTTTGTGTTCAAAATGCACCATTCAAAGGCACATCATCAATTTTCAACCCCTTCTGACTTCATTTGTTATTTTTCAAGCAGTTATTGATTTTTTGAGCTAAATGACACTCAAATTGAAAAGCCCTACAAATGAACTCTGTAAAGGTTGAAAGTTGGCATGGTATCATCATTTCACCCACATAGCATGTGCTAAAAGGTTGAGAGGGTTATGGCAAAAGCTGGATGCACTTCATGTATAAAAAGGACAATCTCTTTCGAAGTATCAGGGTTTCGGACATAAAGTCATCTGTTACAAAGAGGCATTTCATTTTCTTGAACTTAGTTGAACTCTAGGATTTTTGTGTGTTCAAAATGCACCATTCAAAGCCACATCATCAATTTTCAACCCTTTCTGACTTCATTTGTTATTTTTCATGCAGTTATTGATTTTTTTGACCTAAATGGCCTGAAATTGAAAAGCACTACAAATGAACTCTGAAAAGGTTGAAAGTTGGCATGGTATCATCATTTCACCCACATAGTATTTGCTGAAAAGTTGAGAGGGTTACGGCAAAATCTGGATGCACTTCGTGTACAAAATGGACAGTCTCTTTCGAAGTATCATGGTTTGGGACGGAAACTCATCGGTTACAAAAGACATTTCATTTTCTTGAATTTATATGAACTCCAAGTTTGTTGTGTGTTCAAAATGAACCATTCAAAGCCACATCGTCAATTTTCAACCCTTTCTGACTTCATTTGTTATTTTCCATGCAGTTATTGATTTTTTTGATCTAAATGACCCTGAAAGTGAAAAGCACTACAAATGAGATCTAAAAAGGTTGAAAGTTGGCATGGTATCATCATTTCACCCACATAGCATGTGCTAAGAAGTTGAGAGGGTTAGGGCAAAAGCTGGATGCATTTCGTGTACAAAACGGACCATGTCTTTCGAAGTATCAGGCTTTCGGACATAAACTCGTCTGTTACAAAAAGGCATTTCATTTTTAGGAACTTATTTGAACTCGAGGCTTTTTGTGTGTTCAAAATGCACCATTCAAAGCCACATCATCAATTTTCAACCCCTTCTGACTTCATTTGTTATTTTTCATGCAGTTATTGATTTTTTGAGCTAAATGACACTCAAATTGAAAAGCCCTACAAATGAACTCTGTAAAGGTTGAAAGTTGGCATGGTATCCTCATTTCACGCACATAGCATGTGCTAAAAAGTTGAGAGGGTTCTGGCAAAAGCTGGATGCACTTCATGTACAAAAAGGACAATCTCTTTCGAAGTATCAGGGTTTCGGACATAAAGTCATCTGTTACAAACAGGCATTTCATTTTCTTGAACTTATTTGAACTCCAGGATTTTTGTGTGTTCAAAATGCACCATTCAAACCACATCATAAATTTTCAACCCTTTCTGACTTCATTTGTTATTTTTCATGCAGTTATTGATTTTTTTTGACCTAAATGGCCGGAAATTGAAAAGCACTACAAATGAACTCTGAAAAGGTTGAAAGTTGGCATGGTATCATCATTTCACCCACATAGTATTTGCTGAAAAGTTGAGAGGGTTACGGCAAAAGCTGGATGCACTTCGTGTACAAAATGGACAGTCTCTTTCGAAGTATCATGGTTTGGGACGGAAACTCATCGGTTACAAAAGACATTTCATTTTCTTCAATTTATTTGAACTCCAGGTTTGTTGTGTGTTCAAAATGAACAATTCAAAGCCACATCGTCAATTTTCAACCCTTTCTGACTTCATTTGTTATTTTTCATGCAGTTATTGATTTTTTTGATCTAAATGACCCTGAAAGTGAAAAGCACTACAAATGAGATTTAAAAAGGTTGAAAGTTGGCATGGCATCATCATTTCACCCACATAGCATGTGCTAAGAAGTTGAGAGGGTTAAGGCAAAAGCTGGATGCATTTCGTGTACAAAACGGACCATGTCTTTCGAAGTATCAGGGTTTCGGACATAAACTCGTCTGTTACAAAAAGGCATTTCATTTTTACGAACTTATTTGAACTCGAGGCTTTTTGTGTGTTCAAAATGCACCATTCAAAGCCACATCATCAATTTTCAACCCCTTCTGACTTCATCTGTTATTTTTCATGCAGTTATTGATTTTTTGAGCTAAATGACACTCAAATTGAAAAGCCCTACAAATGAACTCTGTAAAGGTTGAAAGTTGGCATGGTATCATCATTTCACCCACATAGCATGTGCTAAAAAGTTGAGAGGGTTATGGCAAAAGCTGGATGCACTTCATGTACAAAAAGGACAATCTCTTTCGAAGTATCAGGGTTTCGGACATAAAGTCATCTGTTACAAACAGGCATTTCATCTTCTTGAAGTTATTTGAACTCCAGGATTTTTGTGTGTTCAAAATGCACCATTCAAACCACATCATCAATTTTCAACCCTTTCTGACTTCATTTGTTATTTTTCATGCAGTTATTGATTTTTTTGACCTAAATGGCCTGAAATTGAAAAGCACTACAAATGAACTCTGAAAAGGTTGAAAGTTGGCATGGTATCATCATTTCACCCACATAGTATTTGCTGAAAAGTTGAGAGGGTTACGGCAAAAGCTGGATGCACTTCGTGTACAAAATGGACAGTCTCCTTCGAAGTATCATGGTTTGGGACGGAAACTCATCGGTTACAAAAGACATTTCATTTTCTTGAATTTATTTGAACTCCAGGTTTGTTGTGTGTTCAAAATGAACCATTCAAAGCCACATCGTCTATTTTCAACCCTTTCTGACTTCATTTGTTATTTTTCATGCAGTTATTGATTTTTTGGATCTAAATGACCCTGAAAGTGAAAAGCACTACAAATGAGATCTAAAAAGGTTGAAAGTTGGCATGGTATCATCATTTCACCCACATAGCATGTGCTAAGAAGTTGAGAGGGTTAAGGCAAAAGCTGGATGCATTTCGTGTACAAAACGGACCATGTCTTTCGAAGTATCAGGATTTCGGACATAAACTCGTCTGTTACAAAAAGGCATTTCATTTTTAGGAACTTATTTGAACTCGAGGCTTTTTGTGTGTTCAAAATGCACCATTCAAAGCCACATCATCAATTTTCAACCCCTTCTGACTTCATTTGTTATTTTTCATGCAGTTATTGATTTTTTGAGCTAAATGACCCTCAAATTGAAAAGCCCTACAAATGAACTCTGAAAAGGTTGAAAGTTGGCATGGTATCATCATTTCACCCAAATAGCTTGTGATAAAAAGTTGAAAGGGTTACGACAAAAGCTGGATGCACTTCCTGTACAAAACGGATAGTCTCTTTCGAAGTATCAGGGTTTCGGACATAAACTCATCTGTTACAAAAAGGCATTTCATTTTCTTGAACTTATTTGAACACCAGGATTTTTGTGTGTTCAAAATGCTCAATTCAAAGCCACATCATCAATTTTCAACCCTTTCTGACTTCATTTGTTATTTTTCATGCAGTTATTGATTTGTTTGAGCTAAATGACCCTGAAAGTGAAAAGCACTAGAAATGAACTCTAAAAAGGTTGAAAGTTGGCATGGTATCATCATTTCACCCACATAGCATGTGCTAAGAAGTTGAGAGGGTTAAGGCAAAAGCTGGATGCATTTCGTGTACAAAACGAATAGTGTCTTTCGAGGTATCAGGGTTTCGGACATAAAGTCGTCTGTTACAAAAAGGCATTTCATTTTTTGAACTTATTTGAACTCCAGGCTTTTTGTGTGTTCAAAATGCACCATTAAAAGCCACATCATCAATTTTCAACCCCTTCAGACTTCATTTGTTATTTTTCATGCAGTTATTGATTTTTTCTGAGCTAAATGACCCTGAAAGTGAAAAGCACTACAAACGAACTCTGAAAAGGTTGAAAGTTGGCATGGTATCATCATTTCACCCAAATAGCATGTGATAAAAAGTTGAAAGGGTTACGACAAAAGCTGGATGCACTTCGTGTACAAAACGGACAGTCTCTTTCGAAGTATCAGGGTTTCAGACATAAACTCATCTGTTACAAAAAGGCATTTCTTTTTCTCGAACTTATTTGAACACCAGGCTTTTTGTGTTTTCAAAATGCACCATTCAAAGCCACATCATGAATTTTCAACCCTTTCTGACTTCATTTGTTATTTTTCATGTAGTTATTGATTTTTTTGAGCTAAATGACCCTGAAAGTGAAAAGCACTACAAATGGACTCTGAAAAGGTTGAAAGTTGGCATGGTATAATCATTTGACCTACATAGCTTGTGCTAAAAAGTTGAGAGGGTTATGGCAAAAGCTGGATGCACTTCGTGTACAAAACGGACAGTCTCTTTCGAAGTATCGGGGTTTCGGACATAAACTCATCTGTTACAAAAAGGCATTTCATTTTCTTGAACTTATTTGAACACCAGGATTTTTGTGTGTTCAAAATGCTCCATTCAAAGCCACATCATCAATTTTCAACCCTTTCTGACTTCATTTGTTATTTTTCATGCAGTTATTGATTTGTTTGAGCTAAATGACCCTGAAAGTGAAAAGCACTAGAAATGAACTCTAAAAAGGTTGAAAGTTGGCATGGTATCATCATTTCACCCACATAGCATGTGCTAAGAAGTTGAGAGGGTTAAGGCAAAAGCTGGATGCATTTCGTGTACAAAACGAATAGTGTCTTTCGAGGTATCAGGGTTTCGGACATAAAGTCGTCTGTTACAAAAAGGCATTTCATTTTTTTGAACTTATTTGAACTCCAGGCTTTTTGTGTGTTCAAAATGCACCATTAAAAGCCACATCATCAATTTTCAACCCCTTCAGACTTCATTTGTTATTTTTCATGCAGTTATTGATTTTTTCTGAGCTAAATGACCCTGAAAGTGAAAAGCACTACAAACGAACTCTGAAAAGGTTGAAAGTTGGCATGGTATCATCATTTCACCCAAATAGCATGTGATAAAAAGTTGAAAGGGTTACGACAAAAGTTGGATGCACTTCGTGTACAAAACGGACAGTCTCTTTCGAAGTATCAGGGTTTCAGACATAAACTCATCTGTTACAAAAAGGCATTTCTTTTTCTCGAACTTATTTGAACACCAGGCTTTTTGTGTTTTCAAAATGCACCATTCAAAGCCACATCATGAATTTTCAACCCTTTCTGACTTCATTTGTTATTTTTCATGTAGTTATTGATTTTTTTGAGCTAAATGACCCTGAAAGTGAAAAGCACTACAAATGAACTCTGAAAAGGTTGAAAGTTGGCATGGTATAATCATTTGACCCACATAGCTTGTGCTAAAAAGTTGAGAGGGTTATGGCAAAAGCTGGATGCACTTCGTGTACAAAACGGACAGTCTCTTTCGAAGTATCGGGGTTTCGGACATAAACTCATCTGTTACAAAAAGGCATTTCATTTTCTTGAACTTATTTGAACACCAGGATTTTTGTGTGTTCAAAATGCTCCATTCAAAGCCACATCATCAATTTTCAACCCTTTCTGACTTCATTTGTTATTTTTCATGCAGTTATTGATTTGTTTGAGCTAAATGACCCTGAAAGTGAAAAGCACTAGAAATGAACTCTAAAAAGGTTGAAAGTTGGCATGGTATCATCATTTCACCCACATAGCATGTGCTAAGAAGTTGAGAGGGTTAAGGCAAAAGCTGGATGCATTTCGTGTACAAAACGAAGAGTGTCTTTCGAGGTATCAGGGTTTCGGACATAAACTCGTCTGTTACAAAAAGGCATTTCATTTTCTTGAACTTATTTGAACTCCAGGCTTTTTGTGTGTTCAAAATGCACCATTCAAAGCCACATCATCAATTTTCAACCCCTTCTGACTTCATTTGTTATTTTTCATGCAGTTATTGATTTTTTTGAGCCAAATGACCCTGAAAGTGAAAAGCACTACAAATGAACTCTAAAAAGGTTGAAAGTTGGCATGGTAACATCATTTCACCCACATAGCATGTGCTAATAAGTTGAAAGGGTTAAGCCAAAAGCTGGATGCATTTCGTGTACAAAACGAACAGTGTCTTTCGAGGTATCAGGGTTTCGGACATAAACTCGTCTGTTACAAAAAGGCATTTCATTTTTTGCAACTTATTTGAACTCCAGGCTTTTTTTGTGTTGAAAATGCACCATTCAAAGGCACATCATCAATTTTCAACCCCTTGTGACTTCATTTGTTATTTTTCATGCAGTTATTGATTTTTTTGAGCCAAATGACCCTGAAAGTGAAAAGCACTACAAATGAACTCTAAAAAGATTGAAACTTGGCATGTTATCATCATTTCACCCACATAGCATGTGCTAATAAGTTGAGAGGGTTAAGGCAAAAGCTGGATGCATTTCGTGTACAAAACGAACAGTGTCTTTCGAGGTATCAGGGTTTCGGACATAAACTCGTCTGTTACAAAAAGGCATTTCATTTTTTGGAACTTATTTGAACTCCAGGCTTTTTGTGTGTTCAAAATGCACCATTCAAAGCCACATCATCAATTTTCAACCCCTTCTGACTTCATTTGTTATTTTTCATGCAGTTATTGATTTTTTGAGCTAAATGACCCTCAAATTGAAAAGCCCTACAAATGAACTCTGTAAAGGTTGAAAGTTGGCATGGTATCATCATTTCACCCACATAGCATGTGCTAAAAAGTTGAGAGGGTTATGGCAAAAGCTGGATGCACTTCATGTACAAAACGGACAATCTCTTTCGAAGTATCAGGGTTTCGGATATAAACTCATCTGTTACAAACAGGCATTTCATTTTCTTGAACTTATTTGAACTCCAGGATTTGTTGTGTGTTCAAAATGCACCATTCAAAGCCACATCATCAATTTTCAACCCTTTCTGACTTCATTTGTTATTTTTCATGCAGTTATTGATTTTTTTGAGCTAAATGACCCTGAAAGTGAAAAGCACTAGAAATGAACTCTAAAAAGGTTGAAAGTTGGCATGGTATCATCATTTCACCCACATAGCATGTGCTAAGAAGTTGAGAGGGTTAAGGCAAAAGCTGGATGCATTTCGTGTACAAAACGAAGAGTGTCTTTCGAGGTATCAGGGTTTCGGACATAAACTCGTTTGTTACAAAAAGGCATTTCATTTTCTTGAACTTATTTGAACTCCAGGCTTTTTGTGTGTTCAAAATGCACCTTTCAAAGCCACATCATCAATTTTCAACCCCTTCTGACTTCATTTGTTATTTTTCATGCAGTTATTGATTTTTTTGAGCCAAATGACCCTGAAAGTGAAAAGCAATACAAATGAACTCTAAAAAGGTTGAAAGTTGGCATGGTAACATCATTTCACCCACATAGCATGTGCTAATAAGTTGAAAGGGTTAAGCCAAAAGCTGGATGCATTTCGTGTACAAAACGAACAGTGTCTTTCGAGGTATCAGGGTTTCGGACATAAACTCGTCTGTTACAAAAAGGCATTTCATTTTTTGCAACTTATTTGAACTCCAGGCTTTTTTTGTGTTGAAAATGCACCATTCAAAGGCACATCATCAATTTTCAACCCCTTGTGACTTCATTTGTTATTTTTCATGCAGTTATTGATTTTTTTGAGCCAAATGACCCTGAAAGTGAAAAGCACTACAAATGAACTCTAAAAAGATTGAAACTTGGCATGTTATCATCATTTCACCCACATAGCATGTGCTAATAAGTTGAGAGGGTTAAGGCAAAAGCTGGATGCATTTCGTGTACAAAACGAACAGTGTCTTTCGAGGTATCAGGGTTTCGGACATAAACTCGTCTGTTACAAAAAGGCATTTCATTTTTTGGAACTTATTTGAACTCCAGGCTTTTTGTGTGTTCAAAATGCACCATTCAAAGCCACATCATCAATTTTCAACCCCTTCTGACTTCATTTGTTATTTTTCATGCAGTTATTGATTTTTTGAGCTAAATGACCCTCAAATTGAAAAGCCCTACAAATGAACTCTGTAAAGGTTGAAAGTTGGCATGGTATCATCATTTCACCCACATAGCATGTGCTAAAAAGTTGAGAGGGTTATGGCAAAAGCTGGATGCACTTCATGTACAAAACGGACAATCTCTTTCGAAGTATCAGGGTTTCGGATATAAACTCATCTGTTACAAACAGGCATTTCATTTTCTTGAACTTATTTGAACTCCAGGATTTGTTGTGTGTTCAAAATGCACCATTCAAAGCCACATAATCAATTTTCAACCCTTTCTGACTTCATTTGTTATTTTTCATGCAATTATTGATTTTTTTCAGCTAAATGGCCTGAAATTGAAAAGCACTACAAATGAACTCTGAAAAGGTTGAAAGTTGGCATGGTATCATCATTTCACCCACATAGCATGTGCTAAGAAGTTGAGAGGGTTAAGGCAAAAGCTGGATGCATTTCGTGTACAAAACGGACAGTCTCTTTCGAAGTATCATTGTTTGGGACGAAAACTCATCGGTTACAAAAAGGCATTTCATTTTTAGGAACTTATTTGAACTCCAGGCTTTTTGTGTGTTCAAAATGCACCATTCAAAGCCACATCATCAATTTTCAACCCCTTCTGACTTCATTTTTTATTTTTCATGCAGTTATTGATTTTTTGATCTAAATGACCCTCAAATTGAAAAGCCCTACAAATGAACTCTGTAAAGGTTGAAAGTTGGCATGGTATCATCATTTCACCCACATAGCATGTGCTAAAAAGTTGAGAGGGTTATGGCAAAACCTGGATGCACTTCATGTACAAAACGGACAATCTCTTTCGAAGTATTAGGGTTTCGGACATAAAGTCATCTGTTACAAAAAGGCATTTCATTTTCTTGAACTTATTTGAACTCCAGGATTTTTGTGTGTTCAAAATGCACCATTCAAAGCCACATCATCAATTTTCAACCCTTTCTGACTTCATTTGTTATTTTTCATGCAGTTATTGATTTTTTTGAGCAAAATGGCCTGAAATTGAACAGCACTACAAATGAACTCTGAAAAGGTTGAAAGTTGGCATGGTATCATCATTTCACCCACATAGTATTTGCAGAAAAGTTGAGAGGGTTACGGCAAAAGCTGGATTCACTTCGTGTACAAAACGGACAATCTCTTTCGAAGTATCATGGTTTGGGACGGAAACTCATCGGTTACAAAAGACATTTCATTTTCTTGAATTTATTTGAACTCCAGGTTTGCTGTGTGTTCAAAATGAACCATTCAAAGCCACATCATCAATTTTCAACCCCTTCTGACTTCATTTGTTATTTTTCATGCAGTTATTGATTTTTTTGAGCTAAATGACCCTGAAAGTCAAAAGCACTACAAACGAACTCTGAAAAGGTTGAACGTTGGCATGGTATCATCATTTCACCCAAATAGCATGTGATAAAAAGTTGAAAGGGTTACGACAAAAGCTGGATGCACTTCGTGTACAAAACGGACAGTCTCTTTCGAAGTATCAGGGTTTCGGACATAAACTCATCTGTTACAAAAAGGCATTTCATTTTCTTGAACTTATTTGAACACCAGGCTTTTTGTGTTTTCAAAATGCACCATTCAAAGCCACATCATCAATTGTCAACCCTTTCTGACTTCATTTGTTATTTTTGATGCAGTTATTGTTTTTTTTGAGCTAAATGACCCTGAAAGTGAAAAGCACTACAAATGAACTCTAAAAAGGTTGAAAGTTGGCATGGTATAATCATTTCACCCACATAGCATGTGCTAATAAGTTGAGAGGGTTAAGGCAAAAGCTGGATGCATTTCGTGTACAAAACGAACAGTGTCTTTCGAGGTATCAGGGTTTCGGACATAAACTCGTCTGTTACAAAAAGGCATTTCATTTTTTGGAACTTATTTGAACTCCAGGCTTTTTTTGTGTTCAAAATGCACCATTCAAAGGCACATCATCAATTTTCAACCCCTTCTGACTTCATTTGTTATTTTTCATGCAGTTGTTGATTTTTTGAGCTAAATGACACTCAAATTGAAAAGACCTACAAATGAACTCTGTAAAGGTTGAAAGTTGGCATGGTATCATCATTTCACCCACATAGCATGTGCTAAAAAGTTGAGAGGGTTATGGCAAAAGCTGGATGCACTTCATGTACAAAAAGGACAATCTCTTTCGAAGTATCAGGGTTTCGGACATAAAGTCATCTGTTACAAACAGGCATTTCATTTTCTTGAACTTATTTGAACACCAGGATTTTTGTGTGTTCAAAATGCTCCATTCAAAGCCACATCATCAATTTTCAACCCTTTCTGACTTCATTTGTTATTTTTCATGCAGTTATTGATTTTTTTGACCTAAATGGCCTGAAATTGAAAAGCACTACAAATGAACTCTGAAAAGGTTGAAAGTTGGCATGGTATCATCATTTCACCCACATAGCATGTGCTAATAAGTTGAGAGGGTTAAGGCAAAAGCTGGATGCATTTCGTGTACAAAACGAACAGTGTCTTTCGAGGTATCAGCGTTTCGGACATAAACTCGTCTGTTACAAAAAGGCATTTCATTTTCTTGAACTTATTTGAACACCAGGATTTTTGTGTGTTCAAAATGCTCCATTCAAAGCCACATCATCAATTTTCAACCCTTTCTGACTTCATTTGTTATTTTTCATGCAGTTATTGATTTTTTTGACCTAAATGGCCTGAAATTGAAAAGCACTACAAATGAACTCTGAAAAGGTTGAAAGTTGGCATGGTATCATCATTTCACCCACATAGTATTTGCTGAAAAGTTGAGAGGGTTACGGCAAAAGCTGGATGCACTTCGTGTACAAAATGGACAGTCTCTTTCGAAGTATCAGGGTTTCGGACATAAACTCATCTGTTTCAAAAAGGCATTTCATTTTCTTGAATTTATTTGAACTCCAGGTTTGTTGTGTGTTCAAAATGAACCATTCAAAGCCACATCATCAATTTTCAACCCTTTCTGACTTCATTTGTTATTTTTTATGCAGTTATTGATTTTTTTGATCTAAATGACCCTGAAAGTGAAAAGCACTACAAACGAAATCTGAAAAGGTTGAAAGTTGGAATGGTATCATCATTTCACCCACATAGCATGTGCTAAGAAGTTGAGAGGGTTAAGGCAAAAGCTGGATGCATTTCGTGTACAAAACGGACCACGTCTTTCGAAGTATCAGGGTTTCGGACATAAACTCGTCTGTTACAAAAAGGCATTTCATTTTTAGGAACTTATTTGAACTCCAGGCTTTTCGTGTGTTCAAAATGCACCATTCAAAGCCACATCATCAATTTTCAACCCCTTCTGACTTCATTTGTTATTTTTCATGCAGTTATTGATTTTTTGGGCTAAATGACCCTCAAATTGAAAAGCCCTACAAATGAACTCTGTAAAGGTTGAAAGTTGGCATGGTATCATCATTTCACCCACATAGCATGTGCTAAAAAGTTGAGAGGGTTATGGCAAAAGCTGGATGCACTTCATGTACAAAACGGACAATCTCTTTCGAAGTATTAGGGTTTCGGACATAAAGTCATCTGTTACAAAAAGGCATTTCATTTTCTTGAACTTATTTGAACTCCAGGATTTTTGTGTGTTCAAAATGCACCATTCAAAGCCACATCATCAATTTTCAACCCCCTCTGACTTCATTTGTTATTTTTCATGCAGTTATTGATTTTTTGGGCTAAATGACCCTCAAATTGAAAAGCCCTACAAATGAACTCTGTAAAGGTTGAAAGTTGGCATGGTATCATCATTTCACCCACATAGCATGTGCTAAAAAGTTGAGAGGGTTATGGCAAAAGCTGGATGCACTTCATGTACAAAACGGACAATCTCTTTCGAAGTATTAGGGTTTCGGACATAAAGTCATCTGTTACAAAAAGGCATTTCATTTTCTTGAACTTATTTGAACTCCAGGATTTTTGTGTGTTCAAAATGCACCATTCAAAGCCACATCATCAATTTTCAACCCTTTCTGACTTCATTTGTTATTTTTCATGCAGTTATTGATTTTTTTGAGCAAAATGGCCTGAAATTGAAAAGCACTACAAATGAACTCTGAAAAGGTTGAAAGTTGGCATGGTATCATCATTTCACCCACATAGTATTTGCTGAAAAGTTGAGAGGGTTACGGCAAAAGCTGGATTCACTTCGTGTACAAAACGGACAGTCTCTTTCGAAGTATCATGGTTTGGGACGGAAACTCATCGGTTACAAAAGACATTTCATTTTCTTGAATTTATTTGAACTCCAGGTTTGTTGTGTGTTCGAAATGAACCATTTATAGCCACATCATCAATTTTCAACCCCTTCTGACTTCATTTGTTATTTTTCTTGCAGTTATTGATTTTTTTTTGAGCTAAATGACCCTGAAAGTGAAAAGCACTACAAACGAACTCTGAAAAGGTTGAAAAGTGGCATGGTATCATCAGTTCACCCAAATAGCATGTGATAAAAAGTTGAAAGGGTTACGACAAAAGCTGGATGCACTTCGTGTACAAAACGGACAGTCTCTTTCGAAGTATCAGGGTTTCGGACATAAACTCATCTGTTACAAAAAGGCATTTCATTTTCTTGAATTTATTTGAACACCAGGCTTTTTGTGTTTTCAAAATGCACCATTCAAAGCCACATCATCAATTGTCAACCCTTTCTGACTTCATTTGTTATTTTTCATGCAGTTATTGTTTTTTTTGAGCTAAATGACCCTGAAAGTGAAAAGCACTACAAATGAACTCTAAAAAGGTTGAAAGTTGGCATGGTATCATCATTTCACCCACATAGCATGTGCTAATAAGTTGATAGGGTTAAGGCAAAAGCTAGATGCATTTCGTGTACAAAACGAACAGTGTCTTTCGAGGTATCAGGGTTTCGGACATAAACTCGTCAGTTACAAAAAGGCATTTCATTTTCTTGACTTATTTGAACTCCAAGCTTTTTGTGTTTTCAAAATACACCATTCAAAGCCACATCATGAATTTTCAACCCTTTCTGACTTCATTTGTTATTTTTCATGTAGTTATTGATTTTTTTGAGCTAAATGACCCTAAAAGTGAAAAGCACTACAAATGAACTCTGAAAAGGTTGAAAGTTGGCATGGTATCATCATTTGACCCACATAGCATGTGCTAAGAAGTTGATAGGGTTACGGCAAAAGCTGGATGCACTTCGTGTACAAAACGGACAGTCTCTTTCGAAGTATCAGGGTTTCGGACATAAACTCATCTCTTACAAAAAGGCATTTCATTTTCTTGAACTTATTTGAACACCAGGCTTTTTGTGTGTTCAAAATGCACCATTCAAAGCCACATCATCAATTTTCCACCCTTTCCGACTTCATTTGTTATTTTTCATGCAGTTATTGATTTTTTTGAGCTAAATGACCCTGAAATTGAAAAGCCCTACAAATGAACTCTGAAAAGGTTGAAAGTTGGCATGGTATCATCAGTTCACACACATAGCATGTGCTAAAAAGTTGAGAGGGTTATTGCAAAAGCTGGATGCACTTCGTGTACAAAACGGACAGTCTCTCTCGAACTATCAGGATTTCGGCACATAAACTCAGTTGTTACAAAAGGCATTTCATTTTCTTGAACTTACTTGAACTCCAAGATTTTTGTGTGTTCAGAATGCACCATTCAAATCCATATTATCAACTTTCAACCCCTTCTAACTTCATTTGGTATTTTTCATACACTTACTCATTTTTTTTGAGCTAAATGACCCAGAAATTGAAAAGCACTACAAACAAACTCTCAAAAGGTTGAAAGTTGGCATGGTATCATCATTTCACCCACATAGCATGTGCTAAAAAGTTGAGAGGGTTACGGCAAAAGCTGATGCTCTTCGTGTAGAAAACGGACAGTCTCTTTCGAAGTATCAGGGTTTCGGACATAAACTCATCTGTTACAAAAAGGCATTTCATTTTCTTGAACTTAGTTGAACTCCAGGCTTTTTTTGTGTTCAAAATGCACCATTCAAAGCCACACCATCAATTTTCAACCCTTTCTAACTTCATTTGTTATTTTTCATGAAGTTATTGATTTTTTTAAGCTAAATGACACTGAAAGTGAAAATCACTAGAAATGAACTCTGAAAAGGTTGAAAGTTGGCATGGTATCATCGTTTCACCCACATAGGATGTGCTAAAAAGTTGAGAGGGTTACGGCAAAAGCTGGATGCACTTCGTGTACAAAACGGACAGTCTCTTTCGAAGTATCAGGGTTTCGGCACATAAACTCATTTGTTACAAAAGGCATTTCGTTTTCTTGAACTTATTTGAACTCCAAGATTTTTGTGTGTTCAGAATGCACCATTCGAAGCCACATCATGAATTTTCAACCCTTTCTGACTTCATTTGGTATTTTTCATGCACTTACTAACTTGTTTGAGCTAAATGACCCTGAAATTGAAAAGCACTACAAATGAACTCTGAAAAGGTTGAAAGTTGGCATGGTATCATCATTTCACCCACATAACATGTGTTAAAAAGTTGAGAGGGTTATGGCAAAAGCTAGATGCACTTCTTGTACAAAACGGACAGTCTCTTTCGAAGTATGAGGGTTTCGGACATAAACTCATCTGTTACAAAAAGGCATTTCATTTTCTTGAACTTATTTGAACTCCAGGCTTTTTCTGTGTTCAAAATGCACCATTCAAAGACACATCATCAATTTTCAACCTTTTGTGACTTCATTTGTTATTTTTAATGCATGTATTGATTTTTTTGAGCTAAATGACCCTGAAAGTGAAAAACACTACAACTGAACTCTGAAAAGGTTGAAAGTTGGCATGGTATCATCATTTCACCCACATAGCATGTGCTAAAAAGTTGAGAGGGTTACGGCAAAAGCTGGATGCACTTCGTGTACAAAACGGACAGTCTCTTACGAAGTATGAGGGTTTCGGACATAAACTCATCCATTAGAAAAAGGCATTTCATTTTCTTGCACTTATTTGAACTCTAGGCTTTTTGTGTGTTCAAAATGCACCATTCAAAGCCACATCATCAATTTTCAACCCTTTCTGACTTCATTTGTTATTTTTCATGCAGTTATTGATTTTTTTAGCTAAATGACCCTGAAATTGAAAAGCCCTACAAACGAACTCTGAAAAGGTTGAAAGTTGGCATGGTATCATCATTTCACCCACATAGCATGTGCTAAAAAGTTGAGAGGGTTACGGCAAAAGCTGGATGCACTTCATGTACAAAACGGACAGTCTCTTTCGAAGTATTAGGGTTTCGGACATAAACTCATCTGGTACAAAAAGGCATTTCATTTTCTTGAACTTATTTGAACTCAAGGCTTTTTGTGTGTTCAAAATGCGCCATTCAAAGCCACATCATCAATTTTCAACCCTTTCCGACTTCATTTGTTATTTTTCATGCAGTTATTGATTTTTTTGAGCTAAATGACCCTGAAATTGAATAGCCCTACAAATGAACTCTGAAAAGGTTGAAACTTGGCATGGTATCATCGTTTCACCCACATAGCATGTGCTAAAGAGTTGAGAGGTTACAGCAAAAGCTGGATGCACTTCGTGTACAAAACGGACAGTCTCTTTCGAAGTATCAGGGTTTCGGCACATAAACTCATTTGTTACAAAAGGCATTTCATTTTCTTGAACTTATTTGAACTCCAAGCTTTTTGTGTGTTCATAATGAACCATTCAAATCCACATTATCAAGTTTCAACCCCTTCTGACTTCATTTGGTATTATTCATGCACTTACTAATATTTCTGAGCTAAATTACCCTGAAATTGAAAAGGACTACAAACAAACTCTGAAAAGGTTGAAAGTTGGCGTGGTATCATCATTTCACCCACATAGCATGTGCTAAAAAGTTTAGAGGGTTATGACAAAAGCTGGATGCACTTCGTGTACAAAACGGACAGTCTCTTTCGAAGTATGAGGGTTTTGGCACATAAACTCATTTGTTACACAAGGCAATTCATTTTCTTGAACTTATTTGAACTCCAGGATTTTTGTGTGTTCAAAATGCACCATTCAAAGCCACATCATCAATTTTCAACCCTTTCTTACCTCATTTGTTATTTTTCATGCAGTTATTGATTTTTTTGAGCTAAATGGCCTGAAATTGAAAGGCACTACAAATGAACTCTGAAAAGTTTGAAAGTTGGCATGGTATCACCATTTCACCCACATAGTATTTGCTGAAACGTTGAGGCTACGGCAAAAGCTGGATGCACTTCGTGTACAAAACGGACAGTCTGTTTCGATGTATCATGGTTTCGGATGGAAACTCATCGGTTACAAAAGACATTTCATTTTCTTGAATTTATTTAAACTCCAGGTCTATTGTGCGTAAAAAATGAACCATTCAAAGCCACATCATCAATATTCAACCCCTTCTGACTTCATTTGTTATTTTTCATGCAGTTATTGATTTTTTTTGGGCTAAATGACCCTGAAAGTGAAAAGCACTACAAACGAACTCTGAAAAGGTTGAAAGTTGGCATGGTATCATCATTTCACCCACAAAGCAGGTGATAAAAAGTTGAAAGGGTTACGACAAAAGCTAGATGCACTTCGTGTACAAAACGGACAGTCTCTTCCGAAGTATCAGGGTTTCGGACATAAACTCATCTGTTAGAAAAAGGCATTTCATTTTCTTGAACTTATTTCAACTCCAGGCTTTTTGTGTTTTCAAAATGCACCATTCAAAGCCACATCATCAATTTTCAACCCTTTCTGACTTCATTTGTTATTTTTCATGTAGTTATTGATTTTTTTGAGCTAAATGACCCTGAAAGTGAAAAGCACTACAAATGAACTCTGAAAAGGTTGAAAGTTGGCATGGTATCATCATTTCACCCACATAGCATGTGCTAAAAAGTTTAGAGGGTTACGGCAAAAGTTGGATGCACTTCGTGTTCAAAACGGACAGTCTCTTTCGAAGTATGAGGGTTTCGGACATAAACTCATCTGTTACAAAACGACATTTCATTTTCTGGAACTTATTTGAACTCTAGATTTTTTGTGTGTTCAAAATGCACCATTCAAAGCCACATCATCAATTTTCAACCCTTTCTGAATTCATTTGTTATTTTTCATGCAGTTATTGATTTTTTTAGCTAAATGACCCTGAAATTGAAAAGCCCTACAAATGAACTCTGAAAAGGTTGAAAGTTGGCACGGTATCATCATTTCACCCACATAGCATTTTCTAAAAAGTAGAGTGGGTTACGGCAAAAGATGGATGCACTTCGTGTACAAAACGGACAATCTCTTTCGAAGTATCAGGGTTTCGGATATAAACTCATCTGTTACAAAAAGGCATTTCATATTCTTGAACTTATTTGAAATCCAGGCTTTTTGTGTGTTCAAAATGCACAATTCAAAGCCACATCATCAATTTTCAACCCTTTCTGACTTCATTTGTTATTTTTCATGCAGTTATAGACTTTTTTGAGCTAAATGGCCTGAAATTGAAAAGCACTACAAATGAACTCTGAAAGGTTGAAAGTTGGCATGGTATCATCATTTCACCCACATAGTATTTGCTGAAAAGTTGAGAGGGTTACGGCTAGGCTGGATGCACTTCGTGTACAAAACGGACAGTCTCTTTCGAAGTATCATGGTTTCGGACGAAAACTCATAGGTTACAAAAGACATTTCATTTTCTGGAATTTATTTGAACTCCAGGTTTTTTGGGTGTTCAAAATGCACCATTCAAAGTTTGCATGGAATCATCATTTCACCCACATAGCATGTGCTAAAAAGTTGAGAGGGTTACGGCAAAAGATGGATGCACTTCGTGTACAAAACGGACAATCTCTTTCGAAGTATCAGGGTTTCGGATATAAACTCATCTGTTACAAAAAGGCATTTCATTTTCTTGAACTTATTTGAACTCCAGGCTTTTTGTGTTTTCAGAATGCACCATTCAAAGCCACATCATCAATTTTCAACCCTTTCTGACTTCATTTGTTATTTTTCATGTAGTTATTGATTTTTTGAGCTAAATGACCCTGAAAGTGAAAAGCACTACAAATGAACTCTGAAAAGGTTGAAAGTTGGCATGGTATCATCATTTGACCCACATAGCATGTGCTAAAAAGTTGAGAGGGTTACGGCAAAAGCTGGATGCACTTCATGTACAAAACGGACAGTCTCGTTCGAAGTATAAGGGTTTCGGACATAAACTCATCTGTTACAAAAAGGCATTTCATTTTCTTGAACTTATTTGAACTCCAGGCTTTTTGTGTGTTCAAAATGCACCATTCAAAGCCACATCATCAATTTTCATCCCTTTCCGACTTCATTTGTTATTTTTCATGCAGTTATTGATTTTTTTGAGCTAAATGACCCTGAAAGTGAAAAGCCCTACAAATGAACTCTGACAAGGTTGAAAGTTGGCATGGTATCATCATTTCACACAGATAGCATGTGCTAAAGAGTTGAGAGGGTTACGGCAAAAGCTGGATGCACTTCGTGTACCAAACGGACAGTCTCTTTCGAAGTATCAGGGTTTCGGCACATAAACTCATTTGTTACAAAAGGCATTTCATTTTCTTGAACTTACTTGAACTCCAAGCTTTTTGTGTGTTCAGAATGCACCATTCAAATCCACATTATAAAGTTTCAACCCCTTTTGACTTCATTTGGTATTTTTCACACACTTACTAATTTTTTTTGAGCTACATGATCCAGTTATTGAAAAGCACTACAAAATAACTGTGAAAGGTTGAAAGTTGGCATGGTATCAGCATTTCACCCACATAGCATGTGCTAAAAAGTTGAGAGGGTTACGGCAAAAGCTGATGCACTTCGTGTAGAAAACGGACAGTCTCTTTCGAAGTATCAGGGTTTCGGACATAAACTCATGTGTTACAAAAAGGCATTTCATTTTCTTGAACTTATTTGAACTCCAGGCTTTTTTTGTGTTCAAAATACACCATTCAAAGCCACACCATCAATTTTCAACCCTTTCTGACTTCATTTGTTATTTTTCATGAAGTTATTGATTTTTTAAGCTAAATGACACTAAAAGTGAAAAGCACTACAAATGAACTCTGAAAGGGTTGAAAGTTGGCATGGTATCATCGTTTCACCCACATAGCATGTGCTAAAAAGTTGAGAGGGTTACGGCAAAAGCTGGATGCACTTCGTGTACAAAACGTACAGTCTCTTTCGAACTATCAGGGTTTCGGCACATAAACTGATTTATTACAAAAGGCATTTCATTTTCTTGAACTTATTTGAACTCCAAGCTTTTTGTGTGTTCAGAATGCACCATTCAAAGCCACAACATCAATTTTCAACCCTTTCTGACTTCATTTGGTATTTTTCATGCACTTACTAACTTGTTTGAGCTGAATGACCCTGAAATTGAAAAGCACTACAAACGAACTCTGAAAAGGTTGAAAGTTGGCATGGTATCATCGTTTCGCCCACATAGCATGTGCTAAAAAGTTGAGAGGGTTACGACAAAAGCTAGATGCACTTCGTGTACAAAACGGACAGTCTCTTTCGAAGTATCAGGGTTTCGGACATAAACTCATCTATTACAAAAAGGCATTTCATTTTCTTGAACTTATTTGAGCTCGAGGCCTTTTGTGTGTTCAAAATGCACCATTCAAAGCCACATCATCAATTTTCCACCCTTTCCGACTTCATTTGTTATTTTTGATGGAGTTATTGATTTTTTTGAGCTAAATGGCCTGAAATTGAAAAGCACTACAAATGAACTCTGAAAAGGTTGAAAGTTGGCATGGTATCATCATTTCACCCACATAGTATTTGTTGAAAAGTTGAGAGGGTTACGGCAAAAGTTGGATGCACTTCGTGTACAAAACGGACAGTCTCTTTCGAAGTATCATGGTTTCGGATGGAAACTCATCGGTTACAAAAGACATTTCATTTTCTTGAATTTATTTAAACTCCAGGTCTGTTGTGTGTTCAAAATGAACCATTCAAAGCCACATCATCAATTTTCAACCCCTTCTGACTTCATTTGTTATTTTTCATGCAGTTATTGATTTGTTTGGAGCTAAATGACCCTGAAAATGAAAAGCACTACAAACGAACTCTGAAAAGGTTGAAAGTTGGCATGGTATCATCATTTCACCCACATAGCATTTGATAAAAAGTTGAAAGGGTTACGACAAAAGCTGGATGCACTTCGTGTACAAAACGGACAGTCTCTTTCGAAGTATCAGGGTTTCGGACATAAACTCATCTGCTACGAAAAGGCATTTCATTTTCTTGAACTTATTTGAACTCCAGGCTTTTGGTGTTTTCAAAATGCAGCATTCAAATCCACATCATCAATTTTCAACCCTTTCTGACTTCATTTGTTATTTTTCATGTAGTTATTAATTTTTTTCAGCTAAATGACCCTGAAAGTGAAAAGCACTACAAATGATCCCTGAAAAGGTTGAAAGTAGGCATGGTATCATTATTTCACCCACATAGCATGTGCTAAAATGTTGAGAGGGTTAAGGCAAAAGCTAGATGCACGTCGTGTACAAAACGGACAGTCTCTTTCGAAGTGTGAGGGTTCCGGACATAAACCTATCTGTTACAAAAAGGCATTTCATTTTCTTGAACTTATTTGAACTCCAGGCTTTTTGTGTGCTCAAAATGCACCATTCAAAGGCACATCATCAATTTTCAAACATTTCTGACTTCATTTGTTATTTGTCATGTAGTGATTGATTTTTTTGAGCTAAATGACCCTGAAAGTGAAAAGCACTACAAATGAACTCTGAAAAGGTTGAAAGTAGGCATGGTATCATCATTTCACCCACATAGCATGTGCTAAAAAGTTGAGAGGGTTACGACAATAGCTGATGCACTTCGTGTAGAAAACGGACAGTCTCTTTCGGAGTATCAGGGTTTCGGACATAAATTCATATGTTACAAAAAGGCATTTCATTTTCTTGAACTTATTTGAACTCCAGGGTTTTTTTTGTGTTCAAAATGCACCAGTCAAAGCCACACCATCAATTTTCAACCGTTTCTGACTTCATTTGTTATTTTTCATGCAGTTATTAAATTTTTTGAGCTAAATGACCCTGAAATTGAAAAGCACTACAAATGAACTCTGAAAAGGTTGAAAGTTGGCATGGTATCATCGTTTCACCCACATAGCATGTGCTAAAAAGTTGAGAGGGTTACGGCAAAAGCTGGATGCACTTCGTGTAAAAACGGACAGTCTCTTTCGAAGTATCATGGTTTCGGACGGAAACTCATCGGTTACAAAAGACATTTCATTTTCTTGAATTTATTTGAACTCCAGGTTTGTTGTGTGTTCAAAATGAACCATTCAAAGCCACATCATCAATTTTCAACCCCTTCTAACTTCATTTGTTATTTTTCATGCAGTTATTGATTTTTTTTTGAGCTAAATGACCCTGAAAGTGAAATGCACTACAAACGAACTCTCAAAAGGTTGAAAGTTGGCACGGTATCATCATTTCACCCACATAGCAAGTGCTAAAAAGTTGAGAGGGTTATGTCAAAAGCTAGATGCACTTCGTGTACAAAACGGACAGTCTCTTTAAAAGTATCAGGGTTTCGGACGTAAACTCATCTGTTACAAAAAGGCATTTCATTTTCTTGAACTTATTTGAACTCCAGGATTTTTGTGCGTTCAAAATGCACCATTCAAAACCACATCATCAATTTTCAACCCTTTCTAACTTCATTTGTTATTTTTCAAGCAGTTATTAATTTTTTTGAGCCAGATGACCCTGAAATTGAAAAGCCCTACAAATGAACTCTGAAAAGGTTGAAAGTTGGCATGGTATCATCATTTCACCGACATAGCATGTGCTAAAGAGTTGAGAGGGTTGCGGCAAAAGCTGGATGCACTTCGTGTACAAAACGGATAGTCTCTTCCGGAGTATTAGGGTTTCGGCACATAAACTCGTCTGTTACAAAAGGCATTTCATTTTGTTGAATTCATTTGAACTCCAAGCTTTTTGTGTGTTCAGAATGCACCATTCAAAGCCACATCATCAATTTTCAACCCCTTCTGACTTCATTTGTTATTTTTCATGCAGATATTGATTTTTTTGAGCTAAATGGCCTGAAATTGAAAAGCACTACAAATGAACTCTGAAAAGGTTGAAAGTTGGCATGGTATCATCATTTCACCCACATAGTATTTGCTGAAAGGTTGAGAGGGTTACGGCAAAAGGTGGATGCACTTCGTGTACAAAACGGACAGTCTCTTTCGAAGTATCATGGTTTCGGACGGAAACTCATCGGTTACAAAAGACATTTTATTTTCTTGAATTTATTTGAACTCCAGGTTTGTTGTCTGTTCAAAATGAACCATTCAAAGACACATCATCAATTTTCAACCCCTTCTGACTTCATTTGTTATTTTTCAGTCAGTTATTGATTTTTTTGAGCTAAATGACCCTGAAAGTGAAAAGCACTACGAACGAACTCTCAAAAGGTTGAAAGTTGGCATGGTACCATCATTTCACCCACACAGCATGTGCTAAAAAGTTGAAAGGGTTACGACAAAAGATGGCTGCACTACGTGTACAAAACGGACAGTCTCTTTCGAAGTATGAGGGTTTCGGACATAAACTCATCTGTTACAAAAAGGCATTTCATTTTCTTGAACTTATTTGAACTCCAGGCTTTTTGTGTTTTCAAAATGCACCATTGAAAGCCACATCATCAATTTTCAACCCTTTCTGACTTCATTTCTTATTTTTCATGTAGTTATTGATTTTTTTGAGCTAAATGACCCTGAAAATGAAAAGCACTACAAATGAACTCGGAAAAGGTTGAAAGTTGGCATGGTATCATCAGTTCACCCACATAGCATGTGCTAAAAAGTTGAGAGGGTTACGGCAAAAGCTGGATGCACTGCGTGTAGAAAACGGACAGTCTCCTTCGAAGTATGAGGGTTTCGGACATAAACTCATCTGTTACAAAAAGGCATTTCATTTTCTTGAACTTATTTGAACTCCAGGCTTTTTGTGTTTTCAAAACGCACCATTCAAATCCACATCATCAATTTTCAACCCTTTCCGACTTCATTTGTTATTTTTCATGTAGTTATTGATTTTTTTGAGCTAAATGACCCTCAAATTGAAAAGCCCTACAAATGAACTCTGAAAAGGTTGAAAGTTGGCATGGTATCATCATTTCACCCACATAGCATGTGCTAAAGAATTGAGAGGGTTACGGACAAAGCTGGATGCACTTTGTGTACAAAACGGACAGTCTCTTTTGAAGTATCAGGGTTTCGGCACATAAACTCATTTGGTACAAAAGGCATTTCATTTTCTTGAACTTACTTGAACTCCAAGCTTTTTGTGTGTTCAGAATGCACCATTCAAATCCACATTATCAAGTTTCAACCCCTTCTGACTTCATTTGGTATTTTTCATACACTTACTAATTTTTTTTGAGCTAAATGACCCTGAAATTGAAAAGCACTGCAAACAAACTCTGAAAAGGTTGAAAGTTGGCATGGTATCATAGTTTCACCCACATAGCATGTGCTAAAAAGTTGAGAGGGTTACGACAATAGCTGGTGCACTTCGTGTAGAAAACGGACAGTCTCTTTCGCAGTATCAAGGTTTCGGACATAAACTCATCTGTTACAAAAAGGCATTTCATTTTCTTGAACTTATTTGAACTCCAGGCTTTTTTTGTGTTCAAAATGCACCAGTCAAAGCCACGCCATCAATTTTCAACCCTTTCTGACTTCATTTCTTATTTTTCATGCAGTTATTGATTTTTTTGAGCTAAATGACACTGAAAGTGAAAAGCACTACAAATGAACTCTCAAAAGGTTGAAAGTTGGCATGGTACCATCGTTTCACCCACATAGCATGTGCTAAAAAGTTGAGAGGATTACGGCAAAAGCTGGATGCACTTCGTGTACAAAATGGACAGTCTCTTTCGAAGTATCAGGGTTTCGGACATAAACTCATCTGATACAAAAAGGCATTTCATTTTCTTGAACTTATTTGAAATCCAGGTTTGTTGTGTTTTCCAAATGCACCATTGAAAGCCACATCATCAATTTTCAACCCTTTCTGACTTCATTTGTTATTTTTCATGTAGTTATTGATTTTTTTGAGCTAAATGACCCTCAAATTGAAAAGCCCTACAAATGAACTCTGAAAAGGTTGAAAGTTGGCATGGTATCATCAGTTCACCCACATAGCATGTGCTAAAAAGTTGAGAGGGTTACGGCAAAAGCTGGATGCACTGCGTGTAGAAAACAGACAGTCTCCTTCGAAGTTTGAGGGTTTCGGACATAAACTCATCTGTTACAAAAAGGCATTTCATTTTCTTGAACTAATTTGAACTCCAGGCTTTTTGTGTTTTCAAAACGCACCATTCAAATCCACATCATCAATTTTCAACCCTTTCCGACTTCATTTGTTATTTTTCATGTAGTTATTGATTTTTTTGAGCTAAATGACCCTCAAATTGAAAAGCCCTACAAATGAACTCTGAAAAGGTTGAAAGTTGGCATGGTATCATCATTTCACCCACATAGCATGTGCTAAAGAATTGAGAGGGTTACGGAAAAAGCTGGATGCACTTTGTGTACAAAACGGACAGTCTCTTTTGAAGTATCAGGGTTTCGGCACATAAACTCATTTGGTACAAAAGGCATTTTATTTTCTTGAACTTACTTGAACTCCAAGCTTTTTGTGTGTTCAGAATGCACCATTCAAATCCACATTATCAAGTTTCAACCCCTTCTGACTTCATTTGGTATTTTTCATACACTTACTAATTTTTTTTGAGCTAAATGACCCTGAAATTGAAAAGCACTGCAAACAAACTCTGAAAAGGTTGAAAGTTGGCATGGTATCATAGTTTCACCCACATAGCATGTGCTAAAAAGTTGAGAGGGTTACGACAATAGCTAGTGCACTTCGTGTAGAAAACGGACAGTCTCTTTCGCAGTATCAAGGTTTCGGACATAAACTCATCTATTACAAAAAGGCATTTCATTTTCTTGAACTTATTTGAACTCCAGGCTTTTTTTGTGTTCAAAATGCACCAGTCAAAGCCACACCATCAATTTTCAACCCTTTCTGACTTCATTTCTTATTTTTCATGCAGTTATTGATTTTTTTGAGCTAAATGACACTGAAAGTGAAAAGCACTACAAATGAACTCTCAAAAGGTTGAAAGTTGGCATGGTACCATCGCTTCACCCACATAGCATGTGCTAAAAAGTTGAGACGATTACGGCAAAAGCTGGATGCACTTCGTGTACAAAATGGACAGTCTATTTCGAAGTATCAGGGTTTCGGACATAAACTCATCTGTTACAAAAAGGCATTTCATTTTCTTGAACTTATTTGAACTGCAGGTTTGTTGTGTTTTCAAAATGCACCATTGAAAGCCACATCATCAATTTTCAACCCTTTGTGACTTCATTTCTTATTTTTCATGTAGTTATTGAATTTTTGAGCTAAATGACCCGCAAATTGAAAAGCCCTACAAATGAACTCTGAAAAGGTTGAAAGTTGGCATGGTATCATCAGTTCACCCACATAGCATGTGCTAAAAAGTTGAGAGGGTTACGGCAAAAGCTGGATGCACTGCGTGTAGAAAACGGACAGTCTCCTTCGAAGTATGAGGGTTTCGGACATAAACTCATCTGTTACAAAAAGGCATTTCATTTTCTTGAACTTATTTGAACTCCAGGCTTTTTGTGTTTTCAAAACGCACCATTCAAATCCACATCATCAATTTTCAACCCTTTCCGACTTCATTTGTTATTTTTCATGTAGTTATTGATTTTTTTGAGCTAAATGACCCTCAAATTGCAAAGCCCTACAAATGAACTCTGAAAAGGTTGAAAGTTGGCATGGTATCATCATTTCACCCACATAGCATGTGCTAAAGAATTGAGAGGGTTACGGAAAAAGCTGGATGCACTTTGTGTACAAAACGGACAGTCTCTTCTGAAGTATCAGGGTTTCGGCACATAAACTCATTTGGTACAAAAGGCATTTCATTTTCTTGAACTTACTTGAACTCCAAGCTTTTTGTGTGTTCAGAATGCACCATTCAAATCCACATTATCAAGTTTTAACCCCTTCTGACTTCATTTGGTATTTTTCATACACTTACTAATTTTTTTTGAGCTAAATGACCCTGAAATTGAAAAGCACTGCAAACAAACTCTGAAAAGGTTGAAAGTTGGCATGGTATCATAGTTTCACCCATATAGCATGTGCTAAAAAGTTGAGAGGGTTACGACAATAGCTGGTGCACTTCGTGTAGAAAACGGACACTCTCTTTTGCAGTATCAAGGTTTCGGACATAAACTCATCTGTTACAAAAAGGCATTTCATTTTCTTGAACTTATTTCAACTCCAGGCTTTTTTTGTGTTCAAAATGAACCAGTCAAAGCCACACCATCAATTTTCAACCCTTTCTGACTTCATTTCTTATTTTTCATGCAGTTATTGATTTTTTTGAGCTAAATGACACTGAAATTGAAAAGCACTACAAATGAACTCTCAAAAGGTTGAAAGTTGGCATGGTACCATCGTTTCACCCACATAGCATGTGCTAAAAAGTTGAGAGGATTACGGCAAAAGCTGGATGCACTTCGTGTACAAAATGGACAGTCTCTTTCGAAGTATCAGGGTTTCGGACATAAACTCATCTGTTACAAAAAGGCATTTCATTTTCTTGAACTTATTTGAACTCCAGGTTTATTGTGTTTTCAGAATGCACCATTGAAAGCCACATCATCAATTTTCAACCCTTTCTGACTTCATTTGTTATTTTTCATGTAGTTATTGATTTTTTTGAGCTAAATGACCCTCAAATTGAAAAGCCCTACAAATGAACTCTGAAAAGGCTGAAAGTTGGCATGGTATCATCAGTTCACCCACATAGCATGTGCTAAAAAGTTGAGAGGGTTACGGCAAAAGCTGGATGCACTGCGTGTAGAAAACGGACAGTCTCCTTCGAAGTATGAGGGTTTCGGACATAAACTCATCTGTTACAAAAAGGCATTTCATTTTCTTGAACTTATTTGAACTCCAGGCTTTTTTTGTGTTCAAATTGCACCAATCAAAGCCACACCATCAATTTTCAACCCTTTCTGACTTCATTTGTTATTTTTCATGCAGTTATTGAATTTTTTGAGCTAAATGACACTGAATGTGAAAAGCACCACAAATGAACTATGAAAAGGTTGAAAGTTGGCATGGTATCATCGTTTCACCCACATAGCATGTGCTAAAGAGTTGAGAGGGTTGCGGCAAAAGCTGGATGCACTTTGTGTACAAAACGGACAGTCTCTTTCGAAGTATCATGGTTTCGGACGGAAACTCATCGGTTACAAAAGACATTTCATTTTCTTGAATTTATTTGAACTCCAGGTTTGTTGTGTGTTCAAAATGAACCATTCAAAGCCACATCATCAATTTTCAACCCATTCTAACTTCATTTGTTATTTTTCATGCAGTTATTGATTTTTTTGAGCTAAATGACCCTGAAAGTGAAACGCACTACAAACGAACACTCGAAAGGTTGAAAGTTGGCATGGTATCATAGTTTCACCCACATAGCATGTGCTAAAAAGTTGAGAGGGTTACGACAATAGCTGATGTACTTCGTGTAGAAAACGGACAGTCTCTTCCGGAGTATGAGGGTTTCGGACATAAACTCATCTGTTACAAAAAGGCATTTCATTTTCTTGAACTTATTTGAACTCCAGGCTTTTTTTGTGTTCAAATTGCACCAATAAAAGCCACACAATCAATTTTCAACCCTTTCTGACTTCATTTGTTATTTTTCATGCAGTTATTGAATTTTTTGAGCTAAATGACACTGAATGTGAAAAGCACTACAAATGAACTCTGAAAAGGTTGAAAGTTGGCATGGTATCATCGTTTCACCCACATAGCATGTGCTAAAAAGTTGAGAGGGTTACGGCAAAAGCTGGATGCACTTCGTGTACAAAACGGACAGTCTCTTTCGAAGTATCATGGTTTCGGACGGAAACTCATCGGTTACAAAAGACATTTCATTTTCTTGAATTTATTTGAACTCCAGGTTTGTTGTGTGTTCAAAATGAACCATTCAAAGCCACATCATCAATTTTCAACCCATTCTAACTTCATTTGTTATTTTTCATGCAGTTATTGATTTTTTTGAGCTAAATGACCCTAAAAGTGAAACACACAACAAACGAACACTCAAAAGGTTGAAAGTTGGCATGGTACCATCATTTCACCCACACAGCATGTGATAAAAAGTTGAAAGGGTTACGACAAAAGCTGGATGCACTTCGTGTACAAAACGGACAGTCTCTTTCGAAGTATCAGGGTTTCGGACATAAACTCATTTGTTACAAAAAGGCATTTCATTCTCTTGAACTTATTTGAACTCCAGGCTTTTTGTGTTTTCAAAATGCACCATTGAAAGCCACATCATCAATTTTCAACCCTTTCTGACTTCATTTGTTATTTTTCATGTAGTTATTGATTTTTTTGAGCTAAATGACCCTGAAAGTGAAAAGCACTACAAATGACCTCTGAAAAGGTTGAAAGTTGGCATGGTATCATCATTCACCCACATAGCATGTGCTAAAGAGTTGAGAGGGTTACGGCAAAAGCTGGATGCACTTCGTGTACAAAACGGACAGTCTCTTTTGAAGTATCAGGGTTTCGGCACATAACCACATTTGTTACAAAAGGCATTTCATTTTCTTGAACTTACTTGAACTCCAAGCTTTTCGTGTGTTCAGAATGCACCATTCAAATCCACATTATCAAGTTTCAACCCCTTCTGACTTCATTTGGTATTTTTCATGCAGTTATTGATTTTTTTGAGCTAAATGACCCCGAAATTGAAAAGCCCTACAAATGAACTATGAAAAGGTTGAAAGTTGGCATGGTATCATCATTTCACCCACATAGCATGTGCTAAAGAGTTGAGAGGGTTACGACAAAAGCTGGATGCACTTTGTGTATAAAACGGACAGTCTCTTTTGAAGTATCAGGGTTTCGGCACATAAACTTATTTGGTACAAAAGGCATTTCATTTTCTTGTACTTACTTGAACTCCAAGCTTTTTGTGTGTTCAGAATGCACCATTCAAATCCACATTATCAAGTTTCAACCCCTTCTGACTTCATTTGGTATTTTTCATACACTTACTAATTTTTTTTGAGCTAAATAACCCTGAAATTGAAAAGCACTGCAAACAAACTCTGAAAAGGTTGAAAGTTGGCATGGTATCATAGTTTCACCCACATAGCATGTGCTAAAAAGTTGAGAGGGTTACGACAATAGCTGATGCACTTCGTGTAGAAAACGGACAGTCTCTTTCGGAGTATGAGGGTTTCGGACATAAACTCATCTGTTACAAAAAGGCATTTCATTTTCTTGAACTTACTTGAACTCCAGGCTTTTTTTGTGTTCAAATTGCACCAATCAAAGCCACACCATCAATTTTCATCCCTTTCTGACTTCATTTGTTATTTTTCATGCAGTTATTGAATTTTTTGAGCTAAATGACACTGAATGTGAAAAGCACTATAAATGAACTCTGAAAAGGTTGAAAGTTGGCATGGTATCATCGTTTCACCCACATAGCATGTGCTAAAAAGTTGAGAGGGTTACGGCAAAAGCTGGATGCACTTCGTGTACAAAACGAACAGTCTCTTTCGAAGTATCACGGTTTCGGACGGAAACTCATCGGTTACAAAAGACATTTCATTTTCTTGAATTTATTTGAACTCCAGGTTTGTTGTGTGTTCAAAATGAACCATTCAAAGCCATATCATCAATTTTCAACCCCTTCTAACTTCATTTGTTATTTTTCATGCAGTTATTGATTTTTTTGAGCTAAATGACCCTGAAAGTGAAACGCACTACAAACGAACTCTCAAAAGGTTGAAAGTTGGCATGGTACCATCATTTCACCCACACAGCATGTGATAAAAAGTTGAAAGGGTTACGACAAAAGCTAGATGCACTTCGTGTACAAAACGGACAGTCTCTTTCGAAGTATCAGGGTTTCGGACATAAACTCATCTGTTACAAAAAGGCATTTCATTTTCTTGAACTTATTTGAACTCCAGGATTTTTGTGTTTTCAAAATGCACCATTGAAAGCCACATCATCAATTTTCAACCCTTTCTGACTTCATATGTTATTTTTCATGTAGTTATTGATTTTTTTGAGCTAAATGACCCTGAAAGTGAAAAGCACTACAAATGAACTCTGAAAAGGTTGAAAGTTGGCATGGTATCATCATTTCACCCACATAGCATGTGCTAAAGATTTGAGAGGGTTACGGCAAAAGTTGGATGCACTTCGTGTACAAAACGGACAGTCTCTTTTGAAGTATCAGGGTTTCGGCACATAACCACATTTGTTACAAAAGGTATTTCATTTTCTTGAACTTACTTGAACTCCAAGCTTTTCGTGTGTTCAGAATGCACCATTCAAATCCACATTATCAAGTTTCAACCCCTTCTGACTTCATTTGGTATTTTTCATACACTTACTAATTTTTTTGGAGCTAAATGACCCTGAAATTGAAAAGCACTACAAACAAACTCTGAAAAGGTTGAAAGTTGGCATGGTATCATAGTTTCACCCACATAGCATGTGCTAAAGAGTTGAGAGGGTTACGACAATAGCTGATGCACTTCGTGTAGAAAACGGACAGTCTCTTTCGGAGTATCAGGGTTTCGGAAAAAAACTCATCTGTTACAAAAAGGCATTTCATTTTCTTGAACTTATTTGAACTCCAGGCTTTTTTTGTGTTCAAAATGCACCAGTCAAAGCCACACCATCAATTTTCCACCCTTTCTGACTTCATTTGTTATTTTTCATGCAGTTATTGAATTTTTTGAGCTAAATGACACTGAAAGTGAAAAGCACTACAAATGAACTCTGAAAAGGTTGAAAGTTGGCATGGTATCATCGTTTCACCCACATAGCATGTGCTAAAAAGTTGAGAGGGTTACGGCAAAAGCTGGATGCACTTCGTATACAAAACGGATAGTCTCTTTCGCAGTATCATGGTTTCAAACGGAAACTCATCGGTTACAAAAGACATTTCATTCTCTTGAATTGATTTGAACTCCAGGTTTGTGGTGTGTTCAAAATGAACCATTCAAAGCCACATCATCAATTTTCAACCCCTTATGACTTCATTTGTTATTTTTCATCCAGTTATTGATTTTTTTGAGCTAAATGACCCTGAAATTGAAAAGCACTACAAACGAACTCTGAAAAGGTTGAAAGTTGGCATGGTATCATCATTTCACCCACATAGCATGTGCTCAAAAGATGAGAGGGTAATGGCAAAAGCTAGATGCACTTCGTGTACAAAACAGACAGTCTCTTTCGAAGTATGAGGGTTTCGGACATAAACTCATCTGTTACAAAAAGGCATTTCATTTTCATGAACTTATTTGAACTCCATGCTTTTAGTGTGTTCAAAATGCACCATTCAAAGCCACATCATCAATTTTCAACCCTTTCCGACTTCATTTGTTATTTTTCATCCAGTTATTGTTTTTTTTGAGCTAAATGACCCTGAAATTGAAAGCCCTACAAATGAACTCTGAAAAGGTTGAAAGTTGGCATGGTATCATCATTTCACCCACATAGCATGTGCTAAAGAGTTGAGAGGGTTACAGCAAAAGCTGGATGCACTTCGTGTACAAAACGGACAGTCTCTTTCGAAGTATCAAGGTTTCGGCACATAAACTCATTTGTTACAAAAGGCATTTCATTTTCTTGAACTTATTTGAACTCCAAGCTTTTTGTGTGTACAGAATGCACCATTCAAATCCACATTATCAAGTTTCAACCCCTTCTGACTTCATTTGGTTTTTTTCATGCACTTGCTAATTTTTCTGAGCTAAATGACCCTGAAATTGAAAAGCACTACAAACAAACTCTGAAAAGGTTGAAAGTTGGCATGGTATCATAATTTCACCCACATAGCATGTGCTAAAAAGTTGAGAGGGTTATGACAAAAGCTGGATGCACTTCGTGTACAAAACGGACAGTCTCTTTCGAAGTATCAGGGTTTCGGCACATAAACTCATTTGTTACAAAAGGCATTTCATTTTCTTCAACTTATTCGAACTCCAAGCTTTTTGTGTGTTCAGAATGCATCATTCAAAGCCACATCATCAATTTTCAACCCTTTCTGTCTTGATTTGGTATTTTTCATGCACTTACTAACTTTCTTGAGCTAAATGACCATGAAATTGAAAAGCACTACAAACGACCTCTTAAAAGGTTGAAAGTTGGCATGGTATCATCATTTCACCCACATAGCATGTGGTAAAAAGTTGAGAGGGTTACGGCAAAAGCTGTATGCACTTCGTGTATAAAACGGACAGTCTCTTTCGAAATATGAGGGTTTCGGACATAAACTCATCAGTTACAAGAAGGCATTTCATTTTCTTGAACTTATTTGAACTCCAGGCTTTTTGTGTGTTCAAAATGCACCATTCAAAGACACATCATCAATTTTCAACCCTTTCTTACTTCATTTCTTATTTTTCATGCAGTTTTTGATTTTTTTTGAGCTAAATGACCCTGAAATTGAAAAGCCCTACAAATGAACTCTTAATAGGTTGAAAGTTGACATGGTATCATCGTTTCTCCCACATAGCATGTGCTAAAGAGTTGAGAGGGTTACGGCAAAAGCTGGAGGCACTTCGTGTACAAAATGGACAGTCTCTTTCGAAGTATCAGGGTTTCGGCACATAAACTCATTTGTTACAAAAGGCATTTCATTTTCTTGAACTTATTTGAACTCCAAGCTTTTTGTGTGTTCAGAATGCACCATTCAAAGCCACATCATCAATTTTCAACTCCTTCTAACTTCATTTGGTATTTTTCATGCACTTACTAATTTTTTGAGCTAAATGACCCTAAAATTGAAAAGCACTACAAATGAACCTTGAAAAGGTTGAAAGTTGGCATGGTATCATCATTTCACCCACATAGCATGTGCTAAAAAGTTGAGAGGGTTAAGGCAAAAGCTGGATGCACTTCGTGTACAAAATAGACAGTCTCTTTCGAAGTATCACGGTTTCGGACGTAAACTCATCTGTTACAAAAAGGAATGTCATTTTCTTGAACTTATTTCAACTCCAAGCTTTTTGTGTGTTCAAAATGCACCACTCAAAGTCACATCATCAATTTTCAACCCATTCTGACTTCATTTGTTATTATTCATGCAGTTATTTACTTTTTTGAGCTAAATGACCCTGAAATTGAAAAGCCGTACAAATGAACTCTGAAAAGGTTCAAAGTTGGCATGGTATCATCATTTCACCCACATAGCATGTGCTAAAGAGTTGAGCAGGTTGCGGCAAAAGCTGGATGCACTTCGTGTACAAAACGGACAGTCTCTTTCGAAGTATCAGGGTTTCAGCACATAAACTCATCTGTTACAAAAGGCATTTCATTCTCTTGAACTTATTTGAACACCAAGCTTCTTGTGTGTTCAGAATGCACCATTCAAAGCCACATCATCAATTTTCAACCCCTTCTGACTTCATTTGTTATTTTGCATGCACTTACTAATTTTTTTGAGCAAAATGACCCTGAAATTTAAAAGCACTACAAACAAACTCTGAAAAGGTTTAAAGTTGGCATGGTATGATCATTTCACCCACATAGCATGTGCTAAAAAGTTGAGAGGGTTACGGCAAAAGCTGGATACACTTCGTGTACAAAACGGACAATCTCTTTCGACGTATCACGGTTTCGAACATAAACCCATCTGTTACAAAAGGGCATTTCATTTTCTTGAACTTATTTGAACTCCAGGCTTTTTGTGTTTTCAAAATGCACCATTCAAAGCCACATCATCAATTTTCAACCGTTTATGACTTCATTTGTTTTTTTTCAAGTAGTTATTGATTTTTTTGAGCTAAATGACCCTGAAATTGAAAAACCCTACAAATGAACTCTGAAAAGGTTGAAAGATGGCATGGTATCATCATTTCACCCACATAGCATGTGCTAAAGAGTTGAGAGGGTTGCGGCAAAAGTTGGAAGCACTTCGTGTACAAAACGGACAGTCTCTTTCGAAGTATCAGGGTTTCGGCACATAAACTCATCTGTTTCAAAAGGCATTTCATTTTGTTGAATTTATTTGAACTCCAAGCTTTTTGTGTGTTCAGAATGCACCATTCGAAGTCACATCATCAATTTTCAACCCCTTCTGACTTCATTTGTTATCTTTCATGTAGATATTGATTTTTTTGAGCTAAATGACCCTAAAATTGAAACGCACTACAAACAAACTCTGTAAAGGTTGAAAGTTGGCATGGTATCATCATTTCACCCACATATCATGTGCTAAAAAGTTGAGAGGCTTATGACAAAAGCTGGATGCACTTCGTGTACAAAATGGATAGTCTCTTTCGAAGTATCTCGGTTTTGGACATAAACTCATCTGTTACAATAAGGCATTTCATTTTCTTGAACTTATTTGAACTCCAGGATTTTTTTGTGTTCAAAATGCACCATTCAAAGCCACATCATCAATTTTCAACCCCTTCTCACTTCATTTGTTATTTTTCATGCAGTTATTGATTTTTTTGAGCTAAATGACCCTGAAATTGAAAAGCACTACAAATGAACTCTAAAAAGGTTGAAAGTTGGCATGGTATCATCATTTCACCCACATAGCATGTGCTAAAAAGTGTAGAGGGTTACGGCAGAAGCTGGACGCACTTCGTGTACAAAACGGACAGTCTGTTTCGAAATATGAGGGTTTTGGACATAAACTCATCTGTTACAAAAAGGCATTTCATTTTCTTGAACTTATTTGAACTCCTGGCTTTTTGTGTGTTCAAAATGCTCAATTCAAAGCCACATCATCAATTTTCAACCCTTTCTGACTTCATTTGTTATTTTTCATGCAGTTATTGATTTTTCTGAGCTAAATGACCCTGAAATTGAAAAGCCCTACAAACGAACTCTTAAAAGGTTGAAAGTTGACATGGTATCATCATTGCACCCACATAGCATGTGCTAAAGTGTTGAGAGGGTTACGGCAAAAGCTGGATGCACTTCGTGTACAAAATGGACAGTCTCTTTCGAAGTATCAGGGTTTCGGCACATAAACTCATTTGTTACAAAAGGCATTTCATTTTCATGAACTTATTTGAACTTCAAGATTTTTGTCTGTTAAGAATGCACCATTCAAAGCCACATCATCAATTTTCAACTCCTTCAGACTTCATTTGGTATTTTTCATGCGCTTACTAATTTTTTTGAGCTAAATGACCCTGAAATTGAAAAGCACTACAAATGAACTTTGAAAAGGTTGCAAGTTGGCATGTTATCATCATTTCAGCCACATAGCATGTGCTAAAAAGTTCGCAGGGTTAAGGCAAAAGCAGGATGCACTTCGTATACAAAATGGACAGTCTCTTTCGAAGTATCAAGGTTTTGGACATAAACTCATCTGTTACAAAAAGGCATTTCATTTTCTTGAACTTATTTGAACTCCAGGCTTTTTGTGTGTTCAAAATGCACCATTCAAAGCCACATCATCAATTTTCAACCCCTTCTGACTTCATTTGTTATTTTTCATGCACTTACTAATTTTTTTGAGCAAAATGACCCTGAAATTTAAAAGCACTACAAACGAACTCTGAAAAGGTTTAAAGTTGGCATGGTATGATCATTTCACCCACATAGCATGTGCTAAAAAGTTGAGAGGGTTACGGCAAAATCTGGATGCACTTCGTGTACAAAACGGACAATCTCTTTCGACGTATCACGGTTTCGAACATAAACTCATCTGTTACAAAAGGGCATTTCATATTCTTGAACTTATTTGAACTCCAGGCTTTTTGTGTTTTCAAAATGCACCATTCAAAGCCACATCATCAATTTTCAACCCTTTATGACTTCATTTGTTTTTTTTCAAGTAGTTATTGATTTTTTTGAGCTAAATGACCCTGAAATTGAAAAACCCTACAAATGAACTCTGAAAAGGTTGAAAGTTGGCATGGTATCATCATTTCACCCACATAGCATGTGCTAAAGAGTTGAGAGGGTTGCGGCAAAAGCTGGATGCACTTCGTGTACAAAACGGACAGTCTCTTTCGAAGTATCAGGGTTTCGGCACATAAACTCATCTGTTTCAAAAGGCATTTCATTTTGTTGAATTTATTTGAACTCCAAGCTTTTTGTGTGTTCGGAATGCACCATTCGAAGTCACATCATCAATTTTCAACCCCTTCTGACTTCATTTGTTATCTTTCATGTAGATATTGATTTTTTTGAGCTAAATGACCCTGAAATTGAAAAGCACTACAAATGAACTCTAAAAAGGTTGAAAGTTGGCATGGTATCATCATTTCACCCACATAGCATGTGCTAAAAAGTTGAGAGGGTTACGGCAGAAGCTGGACGCACTTCGTGTACAAAACGGACAGTCTGTTTCGAAATATGAGGGTTTTGGACATAAACTCATCTGTTACAAAAAGGCATTTCATTTTCTTGAACTTATTTGAACTCCTGGCTTTTTGTGTGTTCAAAATGCTCAATTCAAAGCCACATCATCAATTTTCAACCCTTTCTGACTTCATTTGTTATTTTTCATGCAGTTATTGATTTTTCTGAACTAAATGACCCTGAAATTGAAAAGCCCTACAAATGAACTCTTAAAAGGTTGAAAGTTGACATGGTATCATCATTGCACCCACATAGCATGTGCTAAAGTTTTGAGAGGGTTACGGCAAAAGCTGGATGCACTTCGTGTACAAAATGGACAGTCTCTTTCGAAGTATCAGGGTTTCGGCTCATAAACTCATTTGTTACAAAAGGCATTTCATTTTCATGAACTTATTTGAACTTCAAGATTTTTGTCTGTTAAGAATGCACCATTCAAAGCCACATCATCAATTTTCAACTCCTTCAGACTTCATTTGGTATTTTTCATGCGCTTACTAATTTTTTTTAGCTAAATGACCCTGAAATTGAAAAGCACTACAAATGAACTCTGAAAAGGTTGCAAGTTGGCATGTTATCATCATTTCAGCCACATAGCATGTGCTAAAAAGTTCGCAGGGTTAAGGCAAAAGCAGGATGCACTTCGTATACAAAATGGACAGTCTCTTCCGAAGTATCAAGGTTTTGGACATAAACTCATCTGTTACAAAAAGGCATTTCATTTTCTTGAACTTATTTGAACTCCAGGCTTTTTGTGTGTTCAAAATGCACCATTCAAAGCCACATCATCAATTTTCAACCCCTTCTGACTTCATTTGTTATTTTTCATGCACTTACTAATTTTTTTGAGCAAAATGACCCTGAAATTTAAAAGCACTACAAACGAACTCTGAAAAGGTTTAAAGTTGGCATGGTATGATCATTTCACCCACATAGCATGTGCTAAAAAGTTGAGAGGGTTACGGCAAAAGCTGGATGCACTTCGTGTACAAAACGGACAATCTCTTTCGACGTATCACGGTTTCGAACATAAACTCATCTGTTACAAAAGGGCATTTCATTTTCTTGAACTTATTTGAACTCCAGGCTTTTTGTGTTTTCAAAATGCACCATTCAAAGCCACATCATCAATTTTCAACCCTTTATGACTTCATTTGTTTTTTTTCAAGTAGTTATTGATTTTTTTGAGCTAAATGACCCTGAAATTGAAAAACCCTACAAATGAACTCTGAAAAGGTTGAAAGTTGGCATGGTATCATCATTTCACCCACATAGCATGTGCTAAAGAGTTGAGAGGGTTGCGGCAAAAGCTGGATGCACTTCGTGTACAAAACGGACAGTCTCTTTCGAAGTATCAGGGTTTCGGCACATAAACTCATCTGTTTCAAAAGGCATTTCATTTTGTTGAATTTATTTGAACTCCAAGCTTTTTGTGTGTTCGGAATGCACCATTCGAAGTCACATCATCAATTTTCAACCCCTTCTGACTTCATTTGTTATCTTTCATGTAGATATTGATTTTTTTGAGCTAAATGACCCTGAAATTGAAACGCACTACAAACAAACTCTCTAAAGGTTGAAAGTTGGCATGGTATCATCATTTCACCCACATATCATGTGCTAAAAAGTTGAGAGGCTTATGACAAAAGCTGGATGCACTTCGTGTACAAAACGGACAGTCTCCTTCGAAGTATCTGGGTTTCGGACATAAACTCATCTGTTACAAAAAGGCATTTCGTTTTCTTGAACTTATTTGAACTCCAGGATTTTTTTGTGTTGAAAATGCACCATTCAAAGCCACATCATCAATTTTCAACCCCTTCTCACTTCATTTGTTATTTTTCATGCAGTTATTGATTATTTTGAGCTAAATGACCCTGAAATTGAAAAGCACTACAAATGAACTCTGAAAAGGTTGAAAGTTGGCAAGGTATCATCATTTCACCCACATAGTATGTGCTAAAAAGTTGAGAGGGTTACGGCAAAAGCTGGATGCACTTCGTGTACAAAACGGACAGTCTGTTTCGAAATATGAGGGTTTTGGACATAAACTCATCTGTTACAAAAAGGCATTTCATTTTCTAGAACTTATTTGAACTCCTGGCTTTTTGTGTGTTCAAAATGCTCAATTCAAAGCCACATCATCAATTTTCAACCCTTTCTGACTTCATTTGTTATTTTTCATGCACTTATTGATTTTTCTGAGCTAAATGACCCTGAAATTGAAAAGCCCTACAAATGAACTCTTAAAAGGTTGAAAGTTGACATTGTATCATCATTGCACCCACATAGCATATGCTAAAGTGTTGAGAGGGTTACGGCAAAAGCTGGATGCACTTCGTGTACAAAATGGACAGTCTCTTTCGAAGTATCAGGGTTTCGGCACATAAACTCATTTGTTACAAAAGGCATTTCATTTTCTTGAACTTATTTGAACTTCAAGATTTTTGTCTGTTAAGAATGCACCATTCAAAGCCACATCATCAATTTTCAACTCCTTCAGACTTCATTTGGTATTTTTCATGCGCTTACTAATTTTTTTGAGCTAAATGACCCTGAAATTGAAAAGCACTACAAATGAACTTTGAAAAGGTTGCAAGTTGGCATGTTATCATCATTTCAGCCACATAGCATCTGCTAAAAAGTTCAGAGGGTTAAGGCAAAAGCAGGATGCACTTCGTATACAAAATGGACAGTCTCTTTCGAAGTATCAAGGTTTCGGACATAAACTCATCTGTTACAAAAAGGCATTTCATTTTCTTGAACTTATTTGAACTCCAGGCTTTTTGTGTGTTCAAAATGCACCATTCAAAGCCACATCATCAATTTTCAACCCCTTCTGACTTCATTTGTTATTTTTCATGCACTTACTAATTTTTTTGAGCAAAATGACCCTGAAATTGAAAAGCACTACAAACGAACTCTGAAAAGGTTTAAAGTTGGCATGGTATGATCATTTCACCCACAGAGCATGTGCTAAAAAGTTGAGAGGGTTACGGCAAAAGCTGGATGCACTTCGTGTAGAAAACGGACAATCTCTTTCGACGTATCACGGTTTCGAACATAAACTCATCTGTTACAAAAGGGCATTTCATTTTCTTGAACTTATTTGAACTCCAGGATTTTTGTGTTTTCAAAATGCACCATTCAAAGCCACATCATCAATTTTCAACCCTTTATGACTTCATTTGTTTTTTTTCAAGTAGTTATTGATTTTTTTGACCTAAATGACCCTGAAATTGAAAAACCCTACAAATGAACTCTGAAAAGGTTGAAAGTTGGCATGGTATCATCATTTCACCCACATAGCATGTGCTAAAGAGTTGAGAGGGTTGCGGCAAAAGCTGGATGCACTTCGTGTACAAAACGGACAGTCTCTTTCGAAGTATGAGGGTTTCGGCACATAAACTCATCTGTTTCAAAAGGCATTTCATTTTGTTGAATTTATTTGAACTCCAAGCTTTTTGTGTGTTCGGAATGCACCATTCGAAGTCACATCATCAATTTTCAACCCCTTCTGACTTCATTTGTTATCTTTCATGTAGATATTGATTTTTTTGAGCTAAATGACCCTGAAATTGAAACGCACTACAAACAAACTCTGTAAAGGTTGAAAGTTGGCATGGTATCATCATTTCACCCACATATCTTGTGCTAAAAAGTTGAGAGGCTTATGACAAAAGCTGGATGCACTTCGTGTACAAAACGGACAGTCTCTTTCGAAGTATCTGGGTTTCGGACATAAACTCATCTGTTACAAAAAGGCATTTCGTTTTCTTGAACTTATTTGAACTCCAGGATTTTTTTGTGTTGAAAATGCACCATTCAAAGCCACATCATCAATTTTCAACCCCTTCTCACTTCATTTGTTATTTTTCATGCAGTTATTGATTATTTTGAGCTAAATGACCCTGAAATTGAAAAGCACAACAAATGAACTCTGAAAAGGTTGAAAGTTGGCAAGGTATCATCATTTCACCCACATAGCATGTGCTAAAAAGTTGAGAGGGTTACGGCAAAAGCTGGATGCACTTCGTGTTCAAAACAGACAGTCTGTTTCGAAATATAAGGGTTTTGGACATAAACTCATCTGTTACAAAAAGGCATTTCATTTTCTAGAACTTATTTGAACTCCTGGCTTTTTGTGTGTTCAAAATGCTCAATTCAAAGCCACATCATCAATTTTCAACCCTTTCTGACTTCATTTGTTATTTTTCATGCAGTTATTGATTTTTCTGAGCTAAATGACCCTGAAATTGAAAAGCCCTACAAATGAACTCTTAAAAGGTTGAAAGTTAACATGGTATCATCATTGCACCCACATAGCATGTGCTAAAGTGTTGAGAGGGTTACGGCAAAAGCTGGATGCACTTCGTGTACAAAATGGACAGTCTCTTTCGAAGTATCAGGGTTTCGGCACATAAACTCATTTGTTACAAAAGGCATTTCATTTTCTTGAACTTATTTGAACTTCAAGATTTTTGTCTGTTAAGAATGCACCATTCAAAGCCACATCATCAATTTTCAACTCCTTCAGACTTCATTTGGTATTTTTCATGCGCTTACTAATTTTTTTGAGCTAAATGACCCTGAAATTGAAAAGCACTACAAATGAACTTTGAAAAGGTTGCAAGTTGGCATGTTATCATCATTTCAGCCACATAGCATGTGCTAAAAAGTTCGGAGGGTTAAGGCAAAAGCAGGATGCACTTCGTATACAAAATGGACAGTCTCTTTCGAAGTATCAAGGTTTCGGACATAAACTCATCTGTTACAAAAAGGCATTTCATTTTCTTGAACTTATTTGAACTCCAGGCTTTTTGTGTGTTCAAAATGCACCATTCAAAGCCACATCATCAATTTTCAACCCCTTCTGACTTCATTTGTTATTTTTCATGCACTTACTAATTTTTTTGAGCAAAATGACCCTGAAATTGAAAAGCACTACAAACGAACTCTGAAAAGGTTTAAAGTTGGCATGGTATGATCATTTCACCCACAGAGCATGTGCTAAAAAGTTGAGAGGGTTACGGCAAAAGCTGGATGCACTTCGTGTAGAAAACGGACAATCTCTTTCGACGTATCACGGTTTCGAACATAAACTCATCTGTTACAAAAGGGCATTTCATTTTCTTGAACTTATTTGAACTCCAGGATTTTTGTGTTTTCAAAATGCACCATTCAAAGCCACATCATCAATTTTCAACCCTTTATGACTTCATTTGTTTTTTTTCAAGTAGTTATTGATTTTTTTGACCTAAATGACCCTGAAATTGAAAAACCCTACAAATGAACTCTGAAAAGGTTGAAAGTTGGCATGGTATCATCATTTCACCCACATAGCATGTGCTAAAGAGTTGAGAGGGTTGCGGCAAAAGCTGGATGCACTTCGTGTACAAAACGGACAGTCTCTTTCGAAGTATCAGTGTTTCGGCACATAAACTCATCTGTTTCAAAAGGCATTTCATTTTGTTGAATTTATTTGAACTCCAAGCTTTTTGTGTGTTCGGAATGCACCATTCGAAGTCACATCATCAATTTTCAACCCCTTCTGACTTCATTTGTTATCTTTCATGTAGATATTGATTTTTTTGAGCTAAATGACCCTGAAATTGAAACGCACTACAAACAAACTCTGTAAAGGTTGAAAGTTGGCATGGTATCATCATTTCACCCACATATCTTGTGCTAAAAAGTTGAGAGGCTTATGAAAAAAGCTGGATGCACTTCGTGTACAAAACGGACAGTCTCTTTCGAAGTATCTGGGTTTCGGACATAAACTCATCTGTTACAAAAAGGCATTTCGTTTTCTTGAACTTATTTGAACTCCAGGATTTTTTTGTGTTCAAAATGCACCATTCAAAGCCACATCATCAATTTTCAACCCCTTCTCACTTCATTTGTTATTTTTCATGCAGTTATTGATTATTTTGAGCTAAATGACCCTGAAATTGAAAAGCACTACAAATGAACTCTGAAAAGGTTGAAAGTTGGCAAGGTATCATCATTTCACCCACATAGCATGTGCTAAAAAGTTGAGAGGGTTACGGCAAAAGCTGGATGCACTTCGTGTTCAAAACGGACAGTCTGTTTCGAAATATGAGGGTTTTGGACATAAACTCATCTGTTACAAAAAGGCATTTCATTTTCTAGAACTTATTTGAACTGCTGGCTTTTTGTGTGTTCAAAATGCTCAATTCAAAGCCACATCATCAATTTTCAACCCTTTCTGACTTCATTTGTTATTTTTCATGCAGTTATTGATTTTTCTGAGCTAAATGACCCTGAAATTGAAAAGCCCTACAAATGAACTCTTAAAAGGTTGAAAGTTGACATGGTATCATCATTGCACCCACATAGCATGTGCTAAAGTGTTGAGAGGGTTACGACAAAAGCTGGATGCACTTCGTGTACAAAATGGACAGTCTCTTTCGAAGTATCAGGGTTTCGGCACATAAACTCATTTGTTACAAAAGGCATTTCATTTTCTTGAACTTATTTGAACTTCAAGATTTTTGTCTGTTAAGAATGCACCATTCAAAGCCACATCATCAATTTTCAACTCCTTCAGACTTCATTTGGTATTTTTCATGCGCTTACTAATTTTTTTGAGCTAAATGACCCTGAAATTGAAAAGCACTACAAATGAACTTTGAAAAGGTTGCAAGTTGGCATGTTATCATCATTTCAGCCACATAGCATGTGCTAAAAAGTTCGGAGGGTTAAGGCAAAAGCAGGATGCACTTCGTATACAAAATGGACAGTCTCTTTCGAAGTATCAAGGTTTCGGACATAAACTCATCTGTTACAAAAAGGCATTTCATTTTCTTGAACTTATTTGAACTCCAGGCTTTTTGTGTGTTCAAAATGCACCATTCAAAGCCACATCATCAATTTTCAACCCCTTCTGACTTCATTTGTTATTTTTCATGCACTTACTAATTTTTTTGAGCAAAATGACCCTGAAATTGAAAAGCACTACAAACGAACTCTGAAAAGGTTTAAAGTTGGCATGGTATGATCATTTCACCCACAGAGCATGTGCTAAAAAGTTGAGAGGGTTACGGCAAAAGCTGGATGCACTTCGTGTAGAAAACGGACAATCTCTTTCGACGTATCACGGTTTCGAACATAAACTCATCTGTTACAAAAGGGCATTTCATTTTCTTGAACTTATTTGAACTCCAGGATTTTTGCGTTTTCAAAATGCACCATTCAAAGCCACATCATCAATTTTCAACCCTTTATGACTTCATTTGTTTTTTTTCAAGTAGTTATTGATTTTTTTGACCTAAATGACCCTGAAATTGAAAAACCCTACAAATGAACTCTGAAAAGGTTGAAAGTTGGCATGGTATCATCATTTCACCCACATAGCATGTGCTAAAGAGTTGAGAGGGTTGCGGCAAAAGCTGGATGCACTTCGTGTACAAAATGGACAGTCTCTTTCGAAGTATCAGGGTTTCGGCACATAAACTCATCTGTTTCAAAAGGCATTTCATTTTGTTGAATTTATTTGAACTCCAAGCTTTTTGTGTGTTCGGAATGCACCATTCGAAGTCACATCATCAATTTTCAACCCCTTCTGACTTCATTTGTTATCTTTCATGTAGATATTGATTTTTTTGAGCTAAATGACCCTGAAATTGAAACGCACTACAAACAAACTCTGTAAAGGTTGAAAGTTGGCATGGTATCATCATTTCACCCACATATCATGTGCTAAAAAGTTGAGAGGCTTATGACAAAAGCTGGATGCACTTCGTGTACAAAACGGACAGTCTCTTTCGAAGTATCTGGGTTTCGGACATAAACTCATCTGTTACAAAAAGGCATTTCGTTTTCTTGAACTTATTTGAACTCCAGGATTTTTTTGTGTTCAAAATGCACCATTCAAAGCCACATCATCAATTTTCAACCCCTTCTCACTTCATTTGTTATTTTTCATGCAGTTATTGATTATTTTGAGCTAAATGACCCTGAAATTGAAAAGCACTACAAATGAACTCTGAAAAGGTTGAAAGTTGGCAAGGTATCATCATTTCACCCACATAGCATGTGCTAAAAAGTTGAGAGGGTTACGGCAAAAGCTGGATGCACTTCGTGTACAAAACGGACAGTCTGTTTCGAAATATGAGGGTTTTGGACATAAACTCATCTGTTACAAAAAGGCATTTCATTTTCTAGAACTTATTTGAACTGCTGGCTTTTTGTGTGTTCAAAATGCTCAATTCAAAGCCACATCATCGATTTTCAACCCTTTCTGACTTCATTTGTTATTTTTCATGCAGTTATTGATTTTTCTGAGCTAAATGACCCTGAAATTGAAAAGCCCTACAAATGAACTCTTAAAAGGTTGAAAGTTGACATGGTATCATCATTGCACCCACATAGCATGTGCTAAAGTGTTGAGAGGGTTACGGCAAAAGCTGGATGCACTTCGTGTACAAAATGGACAGTCTCTTTCGAAGTATCAGGGTTTCGGCACATAAACTCATTTGTTACAAAAGGCATTTCATTTTCTTGAACTTATTTGAACTTCAAGATTTTTGTCTGTTAAGAATGCACCATTCAAAGCCACATCATCAATTTTCAACTCCTTCAGACTTCATTTGGTATTTTTCATGCGCTTACTAATTTTTTGAGCTAAATGACCCTGAAATTGAAAAGCACTACAAATGAACTTTGAAAAGGTTGCAAGTTGGCATGTTATCATCATTTCAGCCACATAGCATGTGCTAAAAAGTTCGGAGGGTTAAGACAAAAGCAGGATGCACTTCGTATACAAAATGGACACTCTCTTTCGAAGTATCAAGGTTTCGGACATAAACTCATCTGTTACAAAAAGGCATTTCATTTTCTTGAACTTATTTGAACTCCAGGCTTTTTGTGTGTTCAAAATGCACCATTCAAAGCCACATCATCAATTTTCAACCCCTTCTGACTTCATTTGTTATTTTTCATGCACTTACTAATTTTTTTGAGCAAAATGACCCTGAAATTTAAAAGCACTACAAAGGAACTCTGAAAAGGTTTAAAGTTGGCATGGTATGATCATTTCACCCACATAGCATGTGCTAAAAAGTTGAGAGGGTTACGGCAAAAGCTGGATGCACTTCGTGTACAAAACGGACAATCTCTTTCGACGTATCACGGTTTCGAACATAAACTCATCTGTTACAAAAGTGCATTTCATTTTCTTGAACTTATTTGAACTCCAGGATTTTTGTGTTTTCAAAATGCACCATTCAAAGCCACATCATCAATTTTCAACCCTTTATGACTTCATTTGTTTTTTTTCAAGTAGTTATTGATTTTTTTGAGCTAAATGACCCTGAAATTGAAAAACCCTACAAATGAACTCTGAAAAGGTTGAAAGTTGGCATGGTATTATCATTTCACCCACATAGCATGTGCTAAAGAGTTGAGAGGGTTGCGGCAAAAGCTGGATGCACTTCGTGTACAAAACGGACAGTCTCTTTCGAAGTATCAGGGTTTCGGCACATAAACTCATCTGTTTCAAAAGGCATTTCATTTTGTTGAATTTATTTGAACTCCAAGCTTTTTGTGTGTTCGGAATGCACCATTCGAAGTCACATCATCAATTTTCAACCCCTTCTGACTTCATTTGTTATCTTTCATGTAGATATTGATTTTTTTGAGCTAAATGACCCTAAAATTGAAACGCACTACAAACAAACTCTGTAAAGGTTGAAAGTTGGCATGGTATCATCATTTCACCCACATATCATGTGCTAAAAACTTGAGAGGCTTATGACAAAAGCTGGATGCACTTCGTGTACAAAACGGACAGTCTCTTTCGAAGTATCTGGGTTTCGGACATAAACTCATCTGTTACAAAAAGGCATTTCATTTCTTGAACTTATTTGAACTCCAGGATTTTTTTGTGTTCAAAATGCACCATTCAAAGCCACATCATCAATTTTCAACCCCTTCTCACTTCATTTGTTATTTTTCATGCAGTTATTGATTATTTTGAGCTAAATGACCCTGAAATTGAAAAGCACTACAAATGAACTCTGAAAAGGTTGAAAGTTGGCAAGGTATCATCATTTCACCCACATAGCATGTGCTAAAAAGTTGAGAGGGTTACGGCAAAAGCTGGATGCACTTCGTGTACAAAACGGACAGTCTGTTTCGAAATATGAGGGTTTTGGACATAAGCTCATCTGTTACAAAAAGGCATTTCATTTTCTTGAACTTATTTGAACTCCTGGCTTTTTGTGTGTTCAAAATGCTCAATTCAAAGCCACATCATCAATTTTCAACCCTTTCTGACTTCATTTGTTATTTTTCATGTAGTTATTGATTTTTCTGAGCTAAATGACCCTGAAATTGAAAAGCCCTACAAATGAACTCTTAAAAGGTTGAAAGTTGACATGGTATCATCATTGCACCCACATAGCATGTGCTAAAGTGTTGAGAGGGTTACGGCAAAAGCTGGATGCACTTCGTGTACAAAATGGACAATCTCTTTCGAAGTATCAGGGTTTCGGCACATAAACTCATTTGTTACAAAAGGCATTTCATTTTCTTGAACTTATTTGAACTTCAAGATTTTTGTCTGTTAAGAATGCACCATTCAAAGCCACATCATCAATTTTCAACTCCTTTAGACTTCATTTGGTATTTTTCATGCGCTTACTAATTTTTTTGAGCTAAATGACCCTGAAATTGAAAAGCACTACAAATGAACTTTGAAAAGGTTGCAAGTTGGCATGTTATCATCATTTCAGCCACATAGCATGTGCTAAAAAGTTCGGAGGGTTAAGGCAAAAGCAGGATGCACTTCGTATACAAAATGGACAGTCTCTTTCGAAGTATCAAGGTTTCAGACATAAACTCATCTGTTACAAAAAGGCATTTCATTTTCTTGAATTTATTTGAACTCCAGGCTTTTTGTGTGTTCAAAATGCACCATTCAAAGCCACATCATCAATTTTCAACCCCTTCTGACTTCATTTGTTATTTTTCATGCATATATTGATTTTTTTGAGCTAAATGACCCTAAAATTGAAAAGCACTATAAACGAACTCTATAAAGGTTGAAAGTTGGCATGGTATCATCATTTCACCCACATATCATGTGCTAAAAAGTTGAGGGGCTTACGACAAAAGCTGGATGCACTTCGTGTACAAAACGGACAGTCTCTTTCGAAGTATCAGGGTTTCGGACATAAACTCATCCGTTACAAAAACGCATTTCATTTTCTTGAACTTATTTGAACTCTAGGCTTTTTGTGTGTTCAAAATGCACCAATCAAAGCCACATCATCAATTTTCAACCCTTTCTGACTTCATTTGTATTTTCATGCAGTTATTGATTTTTTTGAGCCAAATGACCCTAAAATTGAAAAGCCCTACAAATGAACTCTGAAAAGATTGAAAGTTGGCATGGTCTCATCATTTCACCCACGTAGCATGTGATAAAAAGTTGAGAGGGTTACGGCAAAAGCTGGATGCACTTCATGTACAAAACGGACAGTCTCTTTCGAAGTATCAGGGTTTCGGACATAAACTCATCTGTTACAAAAAGGCATTTCATTTTCTTGAACTTATTAGAACTCCTGGCTTTTTGTGTGTTCAAAATGCAACATTCAAAGCCACATCATCAATTTTCAACCCTTTCTGACTTCATTTGTTATTTTTCATGCAGTTATTGATTTTTCTGAGCTAAATGACCCTGAAATTGAAAAGCCCTACAAATGAACTCTTAAAAGGTTGAAAGTTGACATGGTATCATCATTGCACCCACATAGCTTGTGCTAAAGTTTTGAGAGGGTTACGGCAAAAGCTGGATGCACTTCGTGTACAAAATGGACAGTCTCTTTCGAAGTATCAGGGTTTCGGCACATAAACTCATCTGTTACAAAAGGCATTTCATTTTCTTGAACTTATTTGAACTTGAAGATTTTTGTCTGTTAAGAATGCACCATTCAAAGCCACATCATCAATTTTCAACTCCTTCAGACTTCATTTGGTATTTTTCATGCGCTTACTAATTTTTTTGAGCTAAATGACCCTGAAATTGAAAAGCACTACAAATGAACTTTGAAAAGGTTGCAAGTTGGCATGTTATCATCATTTCAGCCACATAGCATGTGCTAAAAAGTTCGGAGGGTTAAGGCAAAAGCAGGATGCACTTCGTATACAAAATGGACAGTCTCTTTTGAAGTATCAGGGTTTCGAATATAAACTCATCTATTACAAAAAAGGCATTTCATTTTCTTGAACTTAATTGAACTCCAGGCTATTTGTTTGTTCAAAATGCACCATTCAAAGCCACATCATCAATTTTCAACCCCTTCTGACTTCATTTGTTATTTTTCATGCAGATATTGATTTTTTTTGAGCTAAATGACCCTAAAATTGAAAAGCACTACAAACGAACTCTATAAAGGTTGAAAGTTGGCATGGTATCATCATTTCACCCACATATCATGTGCTAAAAAGTTGAGAGGCTTACGACAAAAGATGGATGCACTTCGTGTACAAAATGGACAGTCTCTTTCGAAGTATCAGGGTTTCGGACATAAACTCATCCGTTACAAAAACGCATTTCTTTTTCTTGAACTTATTTGAACTCTAGGCTTTTTGTGTGTTCAAAATGCACCAATCAAAGCCACATCATCAATTTTCAACCCTTTCTGACTTCATTTGTATTTTTCATGCAGTTATTGATTTTTTTGAGCCAAATGACCCTAAAATTGAAAAGCCCTACAAATGAACTCTGAAAAGATTGAAAGTTGGCATGGTCTCATCATTTCACCCACGTAGCATGTGATAAAAAGTTGAGAGGGTTAAGGAAAAAGCCGGATGCACTTCATGTACAAAACGGACAGTCTCTTTCGAAGTATCAGGGTTTCGGACATAAACTCATCTGTTACAAAAAGGCATTTCATTTTCTTGAACTTATTAGAACTCCACGCTTTTTGTGTGTTCAAAATGCACCATTCAAAGCCACATAATCAATTTTCAACCCTTTTTGACTTCATTTGTTATTATTCATGCAGTTATTGATTTTTTGAGCTAAATGGCCTTGAAATTGAAAAGCCCTACACACGAACTCTGAAAAGGTTGAAAGTTGGCATGGTATCATCATTTCACCTACATAGCATGTGCTAAAGAGTTGAGAGGGTTACCGCAAAAGCTGGATGCACTTCGTGTACAAAACAGACAGTCTCTTTCGAAGTATGAGGGTTTCGGCACATAAACTCATCTGTTACAAAAGGCATTTCATTTTCTTGAACTTATTTGAACTTCAAGATTTTTGTGTGTTTAGAATTCACCATTCAAAGCCACATCATTAATTTTCAACCCCTTCTGACTTCATTTGTTATTTTTCATGCACATCCTCATTTTTTTGAGCTAAATGACCCAAAAATTTAAAAGCACTACAAACGAACTCTGAAAAGGTTGAAAGTTGGCATGGTATCATCATTTCAGCCACATAGCATGTGCTAAAAAGTTGAGAGGGTTAAGTCAAAAGCTGGATGCACTTCGTGTACAAAACGGACAGTCTCTTTCGAAGTATCATGGTTTCGAATATAAACTCATCTATTACAAAAAAGGCATTTCATTTTCTTGAACTTATTTGAACTCCAGGCTTTTTGTGTGTTCAAAATTCACCATTCAAAGCCACATCATCAATTTTCAACCCCTTCTGACTTCATTTGTTATTTTTCATGCAGATATTGATTTTTTTGAGCTAAATGACCCTAAAATTGAAAAGCACTACAAACGAACTCTATAAAGGTTGAAAGTTGGCATGGTATCATCATTTCACCCACATATCATGTGCTAAAAAGTTGAGAGGCTTACGACAAAAGCTGGATGCACTTCGTGTACAAAATGGACAGTCTCTTTCGAAGTATCAGGGTTTCGGACATAAACTCATCCGTTACAAAAACGCATTTCTTTTTCTTGAACTTATTTGAACTCTAGGCTTTTTGTGTGTTCAAAATGCACCAATCAAAGCCACATCATCAATTTTCAACCCTTTCTGACTTCATTTGTATTTTTCATGCAGTTATTGATTTTTTTGAGCCAAATGACCCTAAAATTGAAAAGCCCTACAAATGAACTCTGAAAAGATTGAAAGTTGGCATGGTCTCATCATTTCACCCACGTAGCATGTGATAAAAAGTTGAGAGGGTTAAGGAAAAAGCCGGATGCACTTGATGTACAAAACGGACAGTCTCTTTCGAAGTATCAGGGTTTCGGACATAAACTCATCTGTTACAAAAAGGCATTTCATTTTCTTGAACTTATTAGAACTCCACGCTTTTTGTGTGTTTAAAATGCACCATTCAAAGCCACATAATCAATTTTCAACCCTTTTTGACTTCATTTGTTATTATTCATGCAGTTATTGATTTTTTGAGCTAAATGGCCTTGAAATTGAAAAGCCCTACACACGAACTCTGAAAAGGTTGAAAGTTGGCATGGTATCATCATTTCACCTACATAGCATGTGCTAAAGAGTTGAGAGGGTTACCGCAAAAGGTGGATGCACTTCGTGTACAAAACGGACAGTCTCTTTCGAAGTATGAGGGTTTCGGCACATAAACTCATCTGTTACAAAAGGCATTTCATTTTCTTGAACTTATTTGAACTCCAAGCTTCTTGTGTGTTCAGAATTCACCATTCAAAGCCACATCATCAATTTTCAACCCCTTCTGACTTCATTTGTTATTTTTCATGCACATCCTAATTTTTTGAGCTAAATGACCCAAAAATTTAAAAGCACTACAAACGAACTCTGAAAAGGTTGAAAGTTGGCATGGTATCATCATTTCACCCACGTAGCATGTGTAAAAAGTTGAGAGGGTTAAGTCAAAAGCTGGATGCACTTCGTGTACAAAACGGACAGTCTCTTTCGAAGTATCATGGTTTCGAATATAAACTCATCTATTACAAAAAAGGCATTTCATTTTCTTGAACTTAATTGAACTCCAGGCTATTTGTTTGTTCAAAATGCACCATTCAAAGCCACATCATCAATTTTCAACCCTTTCTGACTTCATTTGTTATTTTTCAAGCACTTATTGATTTTTTTGAGCTAAATGACCCTGAAATTGAAAAGCCCTACAAATGAACGCTGAAAAGGTTGAAAGTTGGCATGGTATCATCATTTCACCCAGATAGCATGTGCTAAAGAGTTGAGAGGGTTGCGGCAAAAGCTGGATGCGCTTCGTGTACAAAACGGACAATCTCTTTCGAAGTATCAGGGTTTCGACACATAAACTCATCTGTTACAAAAGGTATTTCATTTTGTTGAATTTATTTGAACTCCAAACTTTTTGTGTGTTCAGAATGCACCATTCAAAGCAACATCGTCACTTGTCAACCCCTTCTAACTTCATTTGTTATTTTTCATGCAGATATTGATTTTTTTGAGCTTAATGATCCTGAAATGGAAAACCACTACAAACGAACTCTGAAAAGGTTGAAAGTTGGCATGTTATCATCATTTCACCCACATATCATGTGCTAAAAAGTTGAGAGGTTTACGGCAAAAGCTGGATGCACTTCGTGTACAAAACGGACAGTCTCTTTCGAAGTATCAGAGTTTCGGACATAAACTCATCTGTTACAAAAAGGCATTTCATTTTCTTGAACTTATTTGAACTCCAGGCTTTTTGTGTGTTCAAAATGCACCATTCAAAAACACATCATCAATTTTCAACCCCTTATGACTTCATTTGTTATTTTTCATGCAGTTATTGATTATTTTGAGCTAAATGACCCCGAAATTGAACCAAATGAACTCTGAAAAGGTTGAAAGATGGCATGGTATCATCATTTCACCCTCATAGAATGTGCTAAAAAGTTGAGAGGGTTACGGCAAAAGCTGGATGCACTTCGTGTACAAAACGGACGGTTTCTTTCGAAGTATATCACGCTTTCAGACATAACCTCATCTGTTAGAAAAAGGCACTTCATTTTCTAGAACTTATTTGAACTCTAGGCTTTTTGTTTGTTCAAAATGCACCATTCAAAGCTACATCATCAATTTTCAACCCCTTCTGACTTCATTTGGTATTTTTCATGCAGTTATTAATTATTTTGAGCGAAATGACCCGGAAATTGAAAAGCACTACAAATGAACTCTGAAAAGATTGAAAGTTGGCATGGTATCATCATTTCACCCACATAGCATGTGCTAAAGAGTTGAGAGGGTTGCGGCAAAAGCTGGATGCACTTCGTGTACAAAACGGACAGTCTCTTTCGAAGTATCAGGGTTTCGGCACATAAACTCATCTGTTTCAAAAGGCATTTCATTTTGTTGAATTTATTTGAACTCCAAGCTTTTTGTGTGTTCGGAATGCACCATTCGAAGTCACATCATCAATTTTCAACCCCTTCTGACTTTATTTGTTATCTTTCATGTAGATATTGATTTTTTTGAGCTAAATGACCCTGAAATTGAAACGCACTACAAACAAACTCTGTAAAGGTTGAAAGTTGGCATGGTATCATCATTTCACCCACATATCATGTGCTAAAAAGTTGAGAGGCTTATGACAAAAGCTGGATGCACTTCGTGTACAAAACGGACAGTCTCTTTCGAAGTATCTCGGTTTCGGACATAAACTCATCTGTTACAAAAAGGCATTTCATTTTCTTGAACTTATTTGAACTCCAGGATTTTTTTGTGTTCAAAATGCACCATTCAAAGCCACATCATCAATTTTCAACCCCTTCTCACTTCATTTGTTATTTTTCATGCAGTTGTTGATTATTTTGAGCTAAATGACCCTGAAATTGAAAAGCACTACAAATGAACTCTGAAAAGGTTGAAAGTTGGCAAGGTATCATCATTTCACCCACATAGCATGTGCTAAAAAGTTGAGAGGGTTACGGCAAAAGCTGGATGCACTTCGTGTACAAAACGGACAGTCTCTTTCGAAGTATGAGGGTTTCGGCACATAAACTCATCTGTTACAAAAGGCATTTCATTTTCTTGAACTTATTTGAACTCCAAGCTTCTTGTGTGTTCAGAATTCACCATTCAAAGCCACATCATCAATTTTCAACCCCTTCTGACTTCATTTGTTATTTTTCATGCACATCCTAATTTTTTTGAGCTAAATGACCCAGAAATTTAAAAGCACTACAACCGAACTCTGAAAAGGTTGAAAGTTGGCATGGTATCATCATTTCACCCACGTAGCATGTGTAAAAAGTTGAGAGGGTTAAGGCAAAAGCTGGATGCACTTCGTGTACAAAACGGACAGTCTCTTTCGAAGTATCATGGTTTCGAATATAAACTCATCTATTACAAAAAAGGCATTTCATTTTCTTGAACTTAATTGAACTCCAGGCTATTTGTTTGTTCAAAATGCACCATTCAAAGCCACATCATCAATTTTCAACCCTTTCTGACTTCATTTGTTATTTTTCAAGCACTTATTGATTTTTTTGAGCTAAATGACCCTGAAATTGAAAAGCCCTACAAATGAACTCTGAAAAGGTTGAAAGTTGGCATGGTATCATCATTTCACCCACATAGCATGTGCTAAAGAGTTGAGAGGGTTGCGGCAAAAGCTGGATGCACTTCGTGTACAAAACGGACAATCTCTTTCGAAGTATCAGGGTTTCGACACATAAACTCATCTGTTACAAAGGCATTACATTTTCTTGAACTTATTTGAACTCCAAGCTTCTTGTGGTATCAAAATGCACCATTCAAAGCCACATCATCAATTTTCAACCCCTTCTGACTTCATTTGTTATTTTTCATGCAGATATTGATTTTTTTGAGCTAAATGACCCTGAAATTGAAAAGCACTACAAACGAACTCTAAAAAGGTTGAAAGTTGGCATGGTATCATCATTTCACCCACATATCATGTGCTAAAAAGTTGAGAGGCTTACGGCAAAAGCTGGACGCACTTCGTGTAAAAAACGGACAGTCTCTTTCGAAGTATCACGGTTTCGGATATAAACTCATCTGTTACAAAAAGGCATTTCATTTTGTTGAACTTATTTGAACTCCAGGCTTTTTGTGTGTTCAAAATGCACCATTCAAAGCCACATCATCAATTTTCAACCCTTTCGAACTTCATTTGTTATTTTTCATGCAGTTATTGATTTTTTGAGCTAAATGACCCTGGATGTGAAAAGCACTACAAATGAACTCTGAAAAGGTTGAAAGATGGCATGGTATCATCATTTCACCCTCATAGCATGTGCTAAAAAGTTGAGAGGGTTACGGCAAAAGCTGGATGCACTTCGTGTACAAAACGGTTAGTCTCTTTCGAAGTATATCAGGCTTTCACACATAAACTCATCTGTTAGAAAAAGGAATTTCATTTTCTAGAACTTATTTGAACTCTAGGCTTTTTGTGTGTTCAAAATGCACCATTCAAAGCTACATCGTCAATTTTCAACCCCTTCTGACTTCATTTGTTATTGTTCATGCAATTATTGATTATTTTGAATGAAATGACCCTGAAATTGAAAAGCACTACAAATGAACTCTGAAAAGGTTGAAAGTTGGCATGGTATCATCATTTCACCCACATAGCATGTCCTAAAGAGTTGAGAGGGTTACGGCAAAATCTGGATGCACTTCGTGTACAAAACGGACAGTCTCTTGCGAAGTATATCAGGCTTTCATACATAAACTCATCTGTTAGAAAAAGGCATTTCATTTTCTAAAACATATTTGAACTCTAGGCTTTTTGTCTGTTCAAAATGCACCATTCAAAGCTACATCATCAATTTCCAACCCCTTCTGACTTTATTTGTTATTTTTCATGCAGTTATTGATTATTTTGAGGAAATGACCCTGAAATTGAAAAGGACTACAAATGAACTCTGAAAAGGTTGAAAGTTGGCATGGTATCATCATTTCACCCACATAGCATGTGCTAGAAAGTTGAGAGGGTTACGGCAAAAGCTGGATGCACTTCCTGTACAAAACGAACAGTCTCTTTCGAAGTATCAGGGTTTCGGACATAAACTCATCTGTTACAAAAAGGCATTTCATTTTCTTGAACATATTTAAACTCAAGGATTTATGTGTGTTCAAAATGCACCATTCAAAGCCACATCATCAATTTTCATCCCTTTCTGACTTAATTTGTTATTTTTCAAGCAGTTATTGATTTTTTTGAGCTAAATGACCCAAAAATTGAAAATCCCTACAAATGAACTCTGAAAAGGTTGAAAGTTGGCATGGTATCATCATTTTAGCATGTGCTAAAAATTTGAGAGGGTTGCGACAAAAGGTGGATGCACTTCGTGTACAAAACGGACAGTCTCTTTCGAAGTATCAGGGTTTCAGACATAAACTCATCTGTTACAAAAGGCATTTCATTTTCTTGAACTTATTTGAACTCCATGCTTTTTGTGTGTTCAGAATGCACCATTCAAAGCAATATCATCAATTTTCAACCCCTTCTGACTTCATTTGGTATTTTTCATGCACTTACTAATTTTTTTGAGCTAAATGACCCTGAAATTGAAAAGCACTACAAACGAACTCTGAAAAGGGTGAAAGTTGGCATGGTATCATCATTTCACCCACATAGCATGTGCTAAAGAGTTGAGAGGGTTAAGGCAAAAGCTGGAAGCACTTCGTGTACAAAACGGACAGTCTCTTTCGAAGTATCAGGGTTCCGCACATAAACTCATCTGTTACAAAAAGGCATTTAATTTTTTTGAACTTATTTGAACTCCAGGCTTTTTGTGTGTTCAAAACTCACCATTCAAAGCCACATCATCAATTTTCAACCCCTTCTGACTTCATTTGTTATTTTTCATGCACTTACTAATTTTTTTGAGCCAAATGACCCTGAAATTGAAAAGCACTACCAATGACTCTGAAAAGGTTGAAAGTTGGAATGGTATCATCATTTCACCCACATAGCATGTGATAAAAGTTGAGAGTGCTACGGCAAAAGCTAGATGCACTTCGTGTACAAAACGGATAGTCTCTTTCGAAGTATTAGGGTTTCGGACATAAACTCATCTGTTACTTAAAGGTATTTCATTTTCTTGAACTTATTTGAAGTCCAGGATTTTTGTGTGTGCAAAATGCACCAATCAAAGCCACATCATCAATTTTCAACCCTTTGTGACTTCATTTGTTATTTTTCATGCAGTTATTGATATTTTTGAGCTAAATGACCCTGAAATTGAAAAGCCCTACAAATGTACTCTGAAAAGGTTGAAAGTTGGCATGGTATAATCATTTCACCCACATAGCATGTGCTAAAGAGTTGAGAGGGTTACGGCAAAAGCTGGATGCACTTCGTGTACAACACGGACAGTCTCTTTGGAAGCATCAGGGTTTCGACACATAAACTCATCTGTTACAAAAGGCATTTCATTTTCTTGAACTTATTTGAACTCCAAGATTTTTGTGTGTTCAGAATGCACAATTCGAAGGCACATCATCAATTTTCAACCCCTTCTAACTTCATTTGGTATTTTTGATGCACTTACAATTTTTTTTGAGCTAAATGACCCTGAAATTTGAAAGCACTACAAACGAACTCTGAAAAGGTTGAAAGTTGGCATGGTATCATCATTTCACCCACATAGCATGTGCTAAAGAGTTGAGAGTGTTACGGCAAAAGCTGGATGCACTTCGTGTACAACACGGACAGTCTCTTTCGAAGCATCAGGGTTTCGACACATAAACTCATCTGTTACAAAAGGCATTTCATTTTCTTGAACTTATTTGAACTTCAAAATTTTTGTGTGTTCAGAATGCACAATTCAAAGGCACATCATCAATTTTCAACGCCTTCTGACTTCATTTGGTATTTTTGATGCACTTACAAATTTTTTTGAGCTAAATGACCCTGAAATTGGAAAGCACTACAAACGAACTCTGAAAAGGTTGAAAGTTGGCATGGTATCATCATTTCACCCACATAGCATGTGCTAAAAAGTGGACAGGGTTACGGCAAAAGCTGGATGCACTTCGTGTACAAAACGGACAGTCTCTTTCGAAGTATCACGGTTTCGAATATAAACTCATCTGTTACAAAAAGGCATTTAATTTTCTTGAACTTATTTGAACTCCAGGATTTTTGTTTGTTCAAAATGCACCATTCAAAGCCGCATCATCAATTTTCAACCCTTTCTGACTTCATTTGTTATTTTTCAAGCAGTTATAGATTTTTTTAGGCTAAATGACCCTGAAATTAAAAAGCCCTACAAACGAACTCTGAAAAGGTTGAAAGTTGGCATGGTATCATCATTTCACCCACATAGCATGTGCTAAAAAGTTGACAGGGTTATGGCAAAAGCTGGAAGCACTTCGTGTACAAAACGGACAGTCTCTTTTGAAGTATCAGGGTTTCGGACATAAACTCATCTGTTACAAAAAGGCATTTCATTTTTTTGAACTTATTTGAACTCCAGGCTTTTTGTGTGTTCAAAATTCACCATTCAAAGCCACATCATCAATTTTCAACCCCTTCTGACTTCATTTGTTATTTTTCATGCACTTACTAATTTTTTTGAGCTAAATGACCCTGAAATTGAAAAGCACTACCAATGAACTCTGAAAAGGTTGAAAGTTGGCATGGTATCATCATTTCACCCACATAGCATGTGATAAAAGTTGAGAGTGTTACGGCAAAAGCTAGATGCATTTCGTGTACAAAACGGACAGTCTCTTTCGAAGTATTAGGGTTTTGGACATAAACTCATCTATTACAAAAAGGTATTTCATTTTCTTGAACTTATTTGAAGTCCAGGCTTTTTGTGTGTGCAAAATGCACCATTCAAAGCCACATCATCAATTTTCAACCCTTTGTGACTTCATTTGTTATTTTTCATGAAGTTATTGATATTTTTGAGCTAAATGACCCTGAAATTGAAAAGCCCTACAAATGTACTCTTAAAAGGTTCAAAGTTGGCATGGTATAATCATTTCACCCACATAGCATGTGCTAAAGAGTTGAGAGGGTTACGGCAAAAGCTGGATGCACTTCGTGTACAACACGGATAGTCTCTTTCGAAGCATTAGGGTTTCGACACATAAACTCATCTGTTACAAAAGGCATTTCATTTTCTTGAACTTATTTGAACTCCAAGATTTTTGTGTGTTCAGAATGCACAATTCAAAGGCACATCATCAATTTTCATCCCCTTCTAACTTCATTTGGTATTTTTGATGCACTTACAAATTTTTTTGAGCTAAATGACCCTGAAATTGGAAAGCACTACAAACAAACTCTGAAAAGGTTGAAAGTTGACATGGTATCATCATTTCACCCACATAACATGTGCTAAAGAGTTGAGAGTGTGACGGCAAAAGCTGGATGCACTTCGTGTACAACACGGACAGTCTCTTTCGAAGCATCAGGGTTTCGACACATAAACTCATCTGTTACAAAAGGCATTTCACTTTCTTGAACTTATTTGAACTCCAAGATTTTTTTGTGTTCAGAATGCACAATTCAAAGGCACATCATCAATTTTGAACCCCTTCTGACTTCATTTGGTATTTTTGATGCACTTACAAATTTTTTTGAGCTAAATGACCCTGAAATTGGAAAGCACTACAAACGAACTCTGAAAAGGTTGAAAGTTGGCATGGTATCATCATTTCACCCACATAGCATGTGCTAAAAAGTTGACAGGGTTACGGCAAAAGCTCGATGCACTTCGTGTACAAAACGGACAGTCTCTTTCGAGGTATAAGGTTTCGGACATAAACTCATCTGTTACAAAAATGCATTTCATTTTCTTGAACTTATTTGATCTCTAGCCTTTTTGTGTGTTCAAAATGCACCATTCAAAGCCACATCATCAATTTTCAACCCCTTCTGACTTCATTTGGTATTTTTCATGCACTTACTAATTTTTTTGAGCTAAATGACCCTGAAATTGAAAAGCACTACAAACGAACTCGGAAAAGGGTGAAAGTTGGCATGGTATCATCATTTCACCCACATAGCATGTGCTAAAAAGTTGACAGGGTTACGGCAAAAGATGGAAGCACTTCGTGTACAAAACGGACAGTCTCTTTCGAAGTATCAGGGTTTCGGACATAAACTCATCTGTTACAAAAAGGCATTTCATTTTTTTGAACTTATTTGAACTCCAGGCTTTTTGTGTGTTCAAAATTCACCATTCAAAGCCACATCCTCAATTTTCAACCCCTTCTGACTACGTTTGTTATTTTTCATGCACTTACTAATTTTTGTGAGCTAAATGACCCTGAAATTGAAAAGCACTACCAATGAACTCTGAAAAGGTTGAAAGTTGGAATGGTATCATCATTTCAGCCACATAGCATGTGCTAAAAAGTTGACAGGGTTACGGCAAAAGCTCGATGCACTTCGTGTACAAAACGGACAGTCTCTTTCGAGGTATAAGGTTTCGGACATAAACTCATCTGTTACAAAAATGCATTTCATTTTCTTGAACTTATTTGATCTCTAGCCTTTTTGTGTGTTAAGAATGCACCATTCAAAGCCACATCATCAATTTTCAACCCCTTCTGACTTCATTTGGTATTTTTCATGCACTTACTAATTTTTTTGAGCTAAATGACCCTGAAATTGGAAAGCACTACAAACGAACTCTGAAAAGGTTGAAAGTTGGCATGGTATCATCATTTCACCCACATAGCATGTGCTAAAAAGTGGACAGGGTTACGGCAAAAGCTGGATGCACTTCGTGTACAAAACGGACAGTCTCTTTCGAAGTATCACGGTTTCGAATATAAACTCATCTGTTACAAAAAGGCATTTAATTTTCTTGAACTTATTTGAACTCCAGGATTTTTGTTTGTTCAAAATGCACCATTCAAAGCCGCATCATCAATTTTCAACCCTTTCTGACTTCATTTGTTATTTTTCAAGCAGTTATAGATTTTTTTAAGCTAAATGACCCTGAAATTAAAAAGCCCTACAAACGAACTCTGAAAAGGTTGAAAGTTGGCATGGTATCATCATTTCACCCACATAGCATGTGCTAAAAAGTTGACAGGGTTATGGCAAAAGCTGGAAGCACTTCGTGTACAAAACGGACAGTCTCTTTTGAAGTATCAGGGTTTCGGACATAAACTCATCTGTTACAAAAAGGCATTTCATTTTTTTGAACTTATTTGAACTCCAGGCTTTTTGTGTGTTCAAAATTCACCATTCAAAGCCACATCATCAATTTTCAACCCCTTCTGACTTCATTTGTTATTTTTCATGCACTTACTAATTTTTTTGAGCTAAATGACCCTGAAATTGAAAAGCACTACCAATGAACTCTGAAAAGGTTGAAAGTTGGCATGGTATCATCATTTCACCCACATAGCATGTGATAAAAGTTGAGAGTGTTACGGCAAAAGCTAGATGCATTTCGTGTACAAAACGGACAGTCTCTTTCGAAGTATTAGGGTTTTGGACATAAACTCATCTATTACAAAAAGGTATTTCATTTTCTTGAACTTATTTGAAGTCCAGGCTTTTTGTGTGTGCAAAATGCACCATTCAAAGCCACATCATCAATTTTCAACCCTTTGTGACTTCATTTGTTATTTTTCATGAAGTTATTGATATTTTTGAGCTAAATGACCCTGAAATTGAAAAGCCCTACAAATGTACTCTTAAAAGGTTCAAAGTTGGCATGGTATAATCATTTCACCCACATAGCATGTGCTAAAGAGTTGAGAGGGTTACGGCAAAAGCTGGATGCACTTCGTGTACAACACGGATAGTCTCTTTCGAAGCATTAGGGTTTCGACACATAAACTCATCTGTTACAAAAGGCATTTCATTTTCTTGAACTTATTTGAACTCCAAGATTTTTGTGTGTTCAGAATGCACAATTCAAAGGCACATCATCAATTTTCATCCCCTTCTAACTTCATTTGGTATTTTTGATGCACTTACAAATTTTTTTGAGCTAAATGACCCTGAAATTGGAAAGCACTACAAACAAACTCTGAAAAGGTTGAAAGTTGACATGGTATCATCATTTCACCCACATAACATGTGCTAAAGAGTTGAGAGTGTGACGGCAAAAGCTGGATGCACTTCGTGTACAACACGGACAGTCTCTTTCGAAGCATCAGGGTTTCGACACATAAACTCATCTGTTACAAAAGGCATTTCACTTTCTTGAACTTATTTGAACTCCAAGATTTTTTTGTGTTCAGAATGCACAATTCAAAGGCACATCATCAATTTTGAACCCCTTCTGACTTCATTTGGTATTTTTGATGCACTTACAAATTTTTTTGAGCTAAATGACCCTGAAATTGGAAAGCACTACAAACGAACTCTGAAAAGGTTGAAAGTTGGCATGGTATCATCATTTCACCCACATAGCATGTGCTAAAAAGTTGACAGGGTTACGGCAAAAGCTCGATGCACTTCGTGTACAAAACGGACAGTCTCTTTCGAGGTATAAGGTTTCGGACATAAACTCATCTGTTACTTAAAGGTATTTCATTTTCTTGAACTTATTTGAAGTCCAGGATTTTTGTGTGTGCAAAATGCACCAATCAAAGCCACATCATCAATTTTCAACCCTTTGTGACTTCATTTGTTATTTTTCATGCAGTTATTGATATTTTTGAGCTAAATGACCCTGAAATTGAAAAGCCCTACAAATGTACTCTGAAAAGGTTGAAAGTTGGCATGGTATAATCATTTCACCCACATAGCATGTGCTAAAGAGTTGAGAGGGTTACGGCAAAAGCTGGATGCACTTCGTGTACAACACGGACAGTCTCTTTGGAAGCATCAGGGTTTCGACACATAAACTCATCTGTTACAAAAGGCATTTCATTTTCTTGAACTTATTTGAACTCCAAGATTTTTGTGTGTTCAGAATGCACAATTCGAAGGCACATCATCAATTTTCAACCCCTTCTAACTTCATTTGGTATTTTTGATGCACTTACAATTTTTTTTGAGCTAAATGACCCTGAAATTTGAAAGCACTACAAACGAACTCTGAAAAGGTTGAAAGTTGGCATGGTATCATCATTTCACCCACATAGCATGTGCTAAAGAGTTGAGAGTGTTACGGCAAAAGCTGGATGCACTTCGTGTACAACACGGACAGTCTCTTTCGAAGCATCAGGGTTTCGACACATAAACTCATCTGTTACAAAAGGCATTTCATTTTCTTGAACTTATTTGAACTTCAAAATTTTTGTGTGTTCAGAATGCACAATTCAAAGGCACATCATCAATTTTCAACGCCTTCTGACTTCATTTGGTATTTTTGATGCACTTACAAATTTTTTTGAGCTAAATGACCCTGAAATTGGAAAGCACTACAAACGAACTCTGAAAAGGTTGAAAGTTGGCATGGTATCATCATTTCACCCACATAGCATGTGCTAAAAAGTGGACAGGGTTACGGCAAAAGCTGGATGCACTTCGTGTACAAAACGGACAGTCTCTTTCGAAGTATCACGGTTTCGAATATAAACTCATCTGTTACAAAAAGGCATTTAATTTTCTTGAACTTATTTGAACTCCAGGATTTTTGTTTGTTCAAAATGCACCATTCAAAGCCGCATCATCAATTTTCAACCCTTTCTGACTTCATTTGTTATTTTTCAAGCAGTTATAGATTTTTTTAGGCTAAATGACCCTGAAATTAAAAAGCCCTACAAACGAACTCTGAAAAGGTTGAAAGTTGGCATGGTATCATCATTTCACCCACATAGCATGTGCTAAAAAGTTGACAGGGTTATGGCAAAAGCTGGAAGCACTTCGTGTACAAAACGGACAGTCTCTTTTGAAGTATCAGGGTTTCGGACATAAACTCATCTGTTACAAAAAGGCATTTCATTTTTTTGAACTTATTTGAACTCCAGGCTTTTTGTGTGTTCAAAATTCACCATTCAAAGCCACATCATCAATTTTCAACCCCTTCTGACTTCATTTGTTATTTTTCATGCACTTACTAATTTTTTTGAGCTAAATGACCCTGAAATTGAAAAGCACTACCAATGAACTCTGAAAAGGTTGAAAGTTGGCATGGTATCATCATTTCACCCACATAGCATGTGATAAAAGTTGAGAGTGTTACGGCAAAAGCTAGATGCATTTCGTGTACAAAACGGACAGTCTCTTTCGAAGTATTAGGGTTTTGGACATAAACTCATCTATTACAAAAAGGTATTTCATTTTCTTGAACTTATTTGAAGTCCAGGCTTTTTGTGTGTGCAAAATGCACCATTCAAAGCCACATCATCAATTTTCAACCCTTTGTGACTTCATTTGTTATTTTTCATGAAGTTATTGATATTTTTGAGCTAAATGACCCTGAAATTGAAAAGCCCTACAAATGTACTCTTAAAAGGTTCAAAGTTGGCATGGTATAATCATTTCACCCACATAGCATGTGCTAAAGAGTTGAGAGGGTTACGGCAAAAGCTGGATGCACTTCGTGTACAACACGGATAGTCTCTTTCGAAGCATTAGGGTTTCGACACATAAACTCATCTGTTACAAAAGGCATTTCATTTTCTTGAACTTATTTGAACTCCAAGATTTTTGTGTGTTCAGAATGCACAATTCAAAGGCACATCATCAATTTTCATCCCCTTCTAACTTCATTTGGTATTTTTGATGCACTTACAAATTTTTTTGAGCTAAATGACCCTGAAATTGGAAAGCACTACAAACAAACTCTGAAAAGGTTGAAAGTTGACATGGTATCATCATTTCACCCACATAACATGTGCTAAAGAGTTGAGAGTGTGACGGCAAAAGCTGGATGCACTTCGTGTACAACACGGACAGTCTCTTTCGAAGCATCAGGGTTTCGACACATAAACTCATCTGTTACAAAAGGCATTTCACTTTCTTGAACTTATTTGAACTCCAAGATTTTTTTGTGTTCAGAATGCACAATTCAAAGGCACATCATCAATTTTGAACCCCTTCTGACTTCATTTGGTATTTTTGATGCACTTACAAATTTTTTTGAGCTAAATGACCCTGAAATTGGAAAGCACTACAAACGAACTCTGAAAAGGTTGAAAGTTGGCATGGTATCATCATTTCACCCACATAGCATGTGCTAAAAAGTTGACAGGGTTACGGCAAAAGCTCGATGCACTTCGTGTACAAAACGGACAGTCTCTTTCGAGGTATAAGGTTTCGGACATAAACTCATCTGTTACAAAAATGCATTTCATTTTCTTGAACTTATTTGATCTCTAGCCTTTTTGTGTGTTCAAAATGCACCATTCAAAGCCACATCATCAATTTTCAACCCTTCTGACTTCATTTGGTATTTTTCATGCACTTACTAATTTTTTTGAGCTAAATGACCCTGAAATTGAAAAGCACTACAAACGAACTCGGAAAAGGGTGAAAGTTGGCATGGTATCATCATTTCACCCACATAGCATGTGCTAAAAAGTTGACAGGGTTACGGCAAAAGATGGAAGCACTTCGTGTACAAAACGGACAGTCTCTTTCGAAGTATCAGGGTTTCGGACATAAACTCATCTGTTACAAAAAGGCATTTCATTTTTTTGAACTTATTTGAACTCCAGGCTTTTTGTGTGTTCAAAATTCACCATTCAAAGCCACATCCTCAATTTTCAACCCCTTCTGACTACGTTTGTTATTTTTCATGCACTTACTAATTTTTGTGAGCTAAATGACCCTGAAATTGAAAAGCACTACCAATGAACTCTGAAAAGGTTGAAAGTTGGAATGGTATCATCATTTCAGCCACATAGCATGTGCTAAAAAGTTGACAGGGTTACGGCAAAAGCTCGATGCACTTCGTGTACAAAACGGACAGTCTCTTTCGAGGTATAAGGTTTCGGACATAAACTCATCTGTTACAAAAATGCATTTCATTTTCTTGAACTTATTTGATCTCTAGCCTTTTTGTGTGTTAAGAATGCACCATTCAAAGCCACATCATCAATTTTCAACCCCTTCTGACTTCATTTGGTATTTTTCATGCACTTACTAATTTTTTTGAGCTAAATGACCCTGAAATTGGAAAGCACTACAAACGAACTCTGAAAAGGTTGAAAGTTGGCATGGTATCATCATTTCACCCACATAGCATGTGCTAAAAAGTGGACAGGGTTACGGCAAAAGCTGGATGCACTTCGTGTACAAAACGGACAGTCTCTTTCGAAGTATCACGGTTTCGAATATAAACTCATCTGTTACAAAAAGGCATTTAATTTTCTTGAACTTATTTGAACTCCAGGATTTTTGTTTGTTCAAAATGCACCATTCAAAGCCGCATCATCAATTTTCAACCCTTTCTGACTTCATTTGTTATTTTTCAAGCAGTTATAGATTTTTTTAAGCTAAATGACCCTGAAATTAAAAAGCCCTACAAACGAACTCTGAAAAGGTTGAAAGTTGGCATGGTATCATCATTTCACCCACATAGCATGTGCTAAAAAGTTGACAGGGTTATGGCAAAAGCTGGAAGCACTTCGTGTACAAAACGGACAGTCTCTTTTGAAGTATCAGGGTTTCGGACATAAACTCATCTGTTACAAAAAGGCATTTCATTTTTTTGAACTTATTTGAACTCCAGGCTTTTTGTGTGTTCAAAATTCACCATTCAAAGCCACATCATCAATTTTCAACCCCTTCTGACTTCATTTGTTATTTTTCATGCACTTACTAATTTTTTTGAGCTAAATGACCCTGAAATTGAAAAGCACTACCAATGAACTCTGAAAAGGTTGAAAGTTGGCATGGTATCATCATTTCACCCACATAGGATGTGATAAAAGTTGAGAGTGTTACGGCAAAAGCTAGATGCATTTCGTGTACAAAACGGACAGTCTCTTTCGAAGTATTAGGGTTTTGGACATAAACTCATCTATTACAAAAAGGTATTTCATTTTCTTGAACTTATTTGAAGTCCAGGCTTTTTGTGTGTGCAAAATGCACCATTCAAAGCCACATCATCAATTTTCAACCCTTTGTGACTTCATTTGTTATTTTTCATGAAGTTATTGATATTTTTGAGCTAAATGACCCTGAAATTGAAAAGCCCTACAAATGTACTCTTAAAAGGTTCAAAGTTGGCATGGTATAATCATTTCACCCACATAGCATGTGCTAAAGAGTTGAGAGGGTTACGGCAAAAGCTGGATGCACTTCGTGTACAACACGGATAGTCTCTTTCGAAGCATTAGGGTTTCGACACATAAACTCATCTGTTACAAAAGGCATTTCATTTTCTTGAACTTATTTGAACTCCAAGATTTTTGTGTGTTCAGAATGCACAATTCAAAGGCACATCATCAATTTTCATCCCCTTCTAACTTCATTTGGTATTTTTGATGCACTTACAAATTTTTTTGAGCTAAATGACCCTGAAATTGGAAAGCACTACAAACAAACTCTGAAAAGGTTGAAAGTTGACATGGTATCATCATTTCACCCACATAACATGTGCTAAAGAGTTGAGAGTGTGACGGCAAAAGCTGGATGCACTTCGTGTACAACACGGATAGTCTCTTTCGAAGCATCAGGGTTTCGACACATAAACTCATCTGTTACAAAAGGCATTTCACTTTCTTGAACTTATTTGAACTCCAAGATTTTTTTGTGTTCAGAATGCACAATTCAAAGGCACATCATCAATTTTGAACCCCTTCTGACTTCATTTGGTATTTTTGATGCACTTACAAATTTTTTTGAGCTAAATGACCCTGAAATTGGAAAGCACTACAAACGAACTCTGAAAAGGTTGAAAGTTGGCATGGTATCATCATTTCACCCACATAGCATGTGCTAAAAAGTTGACAGGGTTACGGCAAAAGCTCGATGCACTTCGTGTACAAAACGGACAGTCTCTTTCGAGGTATAAGGTTTCGGACATAAACTCATCTGTTACAAAAATGCATTTCATTTTCTTGAACTTATTTGATCTCTAGCCTTTTTGTGTGTTCAAAATGCACCATTCAAAGCCACATCATCAATTTTCAACCCTTCTGACTTCATTTGGTATTTTTCATGCACTTACTAATTTTTTTGAGCTAAATGACCCTGAAATTGAAAAGCACTACAAACGAACTCGGAAAAGGGTGAAAGTTGGCATGGTATCATCATTTCACCCACATAGCATGTGCTAAAAAGTTGACAGGGTTACGGCAAAAGATGGAAGCACTTCGTGTACAAAACGGACAGTCTCTTTCGAAGTATCAGGGTTTCGGACATAAACTCATCTGTTACAAAAAGGCATTTCATTTTTTTGAACTTATTTGAACTCCAGGCTTTTTGTGTGTTCAAAATTCACCATTCAAAGCCACATCCTCAATTTTCAACCCCTTCTGACTACGTTTGTTATTTTTCATGCACTTACTAATTTTTGTGAGCTAAATGACCCTGAAATTGAAAAGCACTACCAATGAACTCTGAAAAGGTTGAAAGTTGGAATGGTATCATCATTTCAGCCACATAGCATGTGCTAAAGAGTTGAGAGTGTTACGGCAAAAGCTGGATGCACTTCGTGTACAAAACGGACAGTCTCTTTCTAAGTATTAGGGTTTCGGACGTAAACTCATCTGTTACAAAAAGGTATTTCATTTTCTTGAACTTATTTGAAGTCCAGGCTTTTTGTGTGTGCAAAATGCACCATTCAAAGCCACATCATCAATTTTCAACCCTTTGTGACTTCATTTGTTATTTTTCATGCAGTTATTATTATTTTTGAGCTAAATGACCATCAAATTGAAAAGCCCTACAAATGTACTCTGAAAAGGTTGAAAGTTGGCATGGTATAATCATTTCACCCACATAGCATGTGCTAAAGAGTTGAGAGGGTTACGGCAAAAGATGGATGCACTTCGTGTACAACACGGACAGTCTCTTTCGAAGCATCTGGGTTTCGACACATAAACTCATCTGTTACAAAAGGCATCTCATTTTCTTGAACTTATTTGAACTCCAAGATATTTGTGTGTTCAGAATACACAATTCAAAGGCACATCATCAATTTTCAACCCCTTCTCACTTCATTTGGTATTTTTGATGCACTTACAAATTTTTTTGAGCTAAATGACCCTGAAATTGGAAAGCACTACAAACGAACTCTGAAAAGGTTGAAAGTTGGCATGGTATCATCATTTCACCCACATAGCGTGTGCTAAAAAGTTGACAGGGTTACGGCAAAAGATGGATGCACTTCGTGTACAAAACGGACAGTCTCTTTCGAAGTATCATGGTTTCGGACATAAACTCATCTGTTACAAAAATGCATTTCATTTTCATGAACTTATTTGATCTCTAGCCTTTTTGTGTGTTCAAAATGCACAATTCAAAGCCACATCATCAATTTTCAACCCGTTCTGACTTCATTTGTTATTTTTCAAGCAGTTATTGATTATTTTGAGCTAAATGACCCTGAAAATGAAAAGCACTACAAACGAACTCTGAAAAGGGTGAAAGTTGGCATGGTATCATCATTTCACCCGCATAGCATGTGCTAAAAAGTTGACAGGGTTACGGCAAAAGCTGGAAGCACTTCGTGTACAAAACGGACAGTCTCTTTCGAAGTATCAGGGTTTCGGACATAAACTCATCTGTTACAAAAAGGCATTTCATTTTTTTGAACTTATTTGAACTCCAGGCTTTTTGTGTGTTCAAAATTCACCATTCAAAGCCACATCATCAATTTTCAACCCTTTTTGACATCATTAGTTATTTTTCATGTAGTTATTGATTTTTTTGAGCTAAATGACCCTGAAATTGAAAAGCACTACAAATGAACTCTGAAAAGGTTGAAAGTTGGCATGGTATCATCATTTCACCCACATAGAATTTGCTAAACATTTGAGAGGGTTACGGCAAAAGCTGGATGCACTTCGTGTACAAAACGGACAGTTTCCTTCGAAGTATGAGGGTTTCGGACATATACTCATCTATTACAAAAAGGCATTTCATTTTCTTGAACTTATTTGAAGTCCAGGCTTTTTGTGTGTGCAAAATGCACCATTCAAAGCCACATCATCAATTTTCAACCCTTCGTGACTTCATTTGTTAGTTTTCATGCAGTTATTTATATTTTTGAGCTAAATGACCCTGAAATTGAAAAGCCCTACAAATGTACTCTGAAAATGTTGAAAGTTGGCATGGTATAATCATTTCACCCACATAGCATGTGCTGAAGAGTTGAGTGGGTTACGGCAAAAGCTGGATGCACTTCGTGTACAACACGGACAGTCTCTTCCGAAGCATCAGGGTTTCGGCACATAAACTCATCTGTTACAAAAGGCATTTCATTTTCTTGAACTTATTTGAACTCCAAGATTTTTGTGTGTTCAGAATGCACAATTCAAAGGCACATCATCAATGTTCAACCCCTTCTAACTTCATTTGGTATTTTTGATGCACTTACTAATTTTTTTGAGCTAAATGACCCTGAAATTGAAAAGCACTACAAACGAACTCTGAAAAGGTTGAAAGTTGGCATGGTATCATCATTTCACCCAGATAGCATGTGCTAAAAAGTTGACAGGGTTACGGCAACAGCTGGAAGCACTTCGTGTACAAAACGGACAGTCTCTTTCGAAGTATCAGGGTTTCGGACATAAACTCATCTGTTACAAAAAGGCATTTCATTTTTTTGAACTTATTTGAACTCCAGGCTTTTTGTGTGTTCAAAATTCACCATTCAAAGCCACATCCTCAATTTTCAACCCCTTCTGACTACGTTTGTTATTTTTCATGCACTTACTAATTTTTGTGAGCTAAATGACCCTGAAATTGAAAAGCACTACCAATGAACTCTGAAAAGGTTGAAAGTTGGAATGGTATCATCTTTTCAGCCACATAGCATGTGCTAAAGAGTTGAGAGTGTTACGGCAAAAGCTGGATGCACTTCGTGTACAAAACGGACAGTCTCTTTCTAAGTATTAGGGTTTCGGACATAAACTCATCTATTACAAAAAGGTATTTCATTTTCTTGAACTTATTTGAAGTCCAGGCTTTTTGTGTGTGCAAAATGCACCATTCAAAGCCACATCATCAATTTTCAACCCTTTGTGACTTCATTTGTTATTTTTCATGCAGTTATTATTATTTTTGAGCTAAATGACCCTGAAATTGAAAAGCCTTACAAATGTACTCTGAAAAGGTTGAAAGTTGGCATGGTATAATCATTTCACCCACATAGCATGTGCTAAAGAGTTGAGAGGGTTACGGCAAAAGATGGATGCACTTCGTGTACAACACGGACAGTCTCTTTCGAAGCATCAGGGTTTCGACACATAAACTCATCTGTTACAAAAGGCATCTCATTTTCTTGAACTTATTTGAACTCCAAGATATTTGTGTGTTCAGAATACACAATTCAAAGGCACATCATCAATTTTCAACCCCTTCTGACTTCATTTGGTATTTTTGATGCACTTACAAATTTTTTTGAGCTAAATGACCCTGAAATTGGAAAGCACTACAAACGAACTCTGAAAAGGTTGAAAGTTGGCATGGTATCATCATTTCACCCACATAGCGTGTGCTAAAAAGTTGACAGGGTTACGACAAAAGATGGATGCACTTCGTGTACAAAACGGATAGTCTCTTTCGAAATATCACGGTTTCGGACATAAACTCATCTGTTACAAAAATGCATTTCATTTTCATGAACTTATTTGATCTCTAGCCTTTTTGTGTGTTCAAAATGCACAATTCAAAGCCACATCATCAATTTTCAACCCGTTCTGGCTTCATTTGTTATTTTTCAAGCAGTTATTGATTATTTTGAGCAAAATGACCCTGAAATTGAAAAGCACTACAAACGAACTCTGAAAAGGGTGAAAGTTGGCATGGTATCATCATTTCACCCACATAGCATGTGCTAAAAAGTTGACAGGGTTACGGCAAAAGCTAGAAGCACTTCGTGTACAAAACGGACAGTCTCTTTCGAAGTATCAGGGTTTCGGACATAAACTCATCTGTTACAAAAAGGCATTTCATTTTTTGAACTTATTTGAACTCCAGGCTTTTTGTGTGTTCAAAATTCACCATTCAAAGCCACATCATCAATTTTCAACCCCTTCTGACTTCATTTGTTATTTTTGATGCACTTACTAATTTTTTTGAGCTAAATGACCCTGAAATTGAAAAGCACTACCAATGAACTCTGAAAAGGTTGAAAGTTGGAATGGTATCATCATTTCACCCACATAGCATGTGCTAAAAAGTTGAGAGTGTTACGGCAAAAGCTGGATGCACTTCGTGTACAAAACGGACAGTCTCTTTCTAAGTATTAGGGTTTCGGACATAAACTCATCTGTTACAAAAAGGTATTTCATTTTCTTGAACTTATTTGAAGTCCAGGCTTTTTGTGTGTGCAAAATGCACCATTCAAAGCCACATCATCAATTTTCAACCCTTCGTGACTTCATTTGTTAGTTTTCATGCAGTTATTTATATTTTTGAGCTAAATGACCCTGAAATTGAAAAGCCCTACAAATGTACTCTGAAAAGGTTGAAAGTTGGCATGGTTTAATCATTTCACCCACATAGCATGTGCTAAAGAGTTGAGTGGGTTACGGCAAAATCTGGATGCACTTCGTGTACAACACGGACAGTCTCTTCCGAAGCATCAGGGTTTCGGCACATAAACTCATCTGTTACAAAAGGCATTTCATTTTCTTGAACTTATATGAACTCCAAGATTTTTGTGTGTTCAGAATGCACAATTCAAAGGCACATCATCAATGTTCAACCCCTTCTAACTTCATTTGGTATTTTTGATGCACTTACTAATTTTTTTGAGCTAAATGACCCTGAAATTGAAAAGCACTACAAACGAACTCTGAAAAGGTTGAAAGTTGGCATGGTATCATCATTTCACCCAGATAGCATGTGGTAAAAAGTTGACAGGGTTACGGCAAAAGCTGGAAGCACTTCGTGTACAAAACGGACAGTCTCTTTCGAAGTATCAGGGTTTCGGACATAAACTCATCTGTTACAAAAAGGCATTTCATTTTTTGAACTTATTTGAACTCCAGGCTTTTTGTGTGTTCAAAATTCACCATTCAAAGCCACATCATCAATTTTCAACCCCGTCTGACTTCATTTGTTATTTTTCATGCACTTACTATTTTTTTTGAGCTAAATGACCCTGAAATTGAAAAGCACTACCAATGAACTCTGAAAAGGTTGAAAGTTGGAATGGTATCATCATTTCACCCACATAGCATGTGCTGAAAAGTTGAGAGTGTTATGGCAAAAGCTGGATGCACTTCGTGTACAAAACGGACAATCTCTTTCTAAGTATTAGGGTTTCGGACATAAACTCATCTGTTACAAAAAGGTATTTCATTTTCTTGAACTTATTTGAAGTCCAGGCTTTTTGTGTTTGCAAAATGCACCATTCAAAGCCACATCAAAAAATTTGAACCCTTTGTGACTTCATTTGTTAGTTTTCATGCAGTTATTGATATTTTTGAGCTAAATGACCCTGAAATTGAAAAGCCCTACAAATGTACTCTGAAAAGGTTGAAAGTTGGCATGGTATAATCATTTCACCCACATAGCATGTGCTAAAGAGTTGAGTGGGTTACGGCAAAAGCTGGATGCACTTCGTGTACAACACGGACAGTCTCTTTCGAAGCATCAGGGTTTCGGCACATAAACTCATCTCTTACAAAAGGCATTTCATTTTCTTGAACTTATTTGAACTCCAAGATTTTTGTGTGTTTAGAATGCACAATTCAAAGGCACATCATCAATTTTCAACCCCTTCTAACTTCATTTGGTATTTTTGATGCACTGACTAATTTTTTTGAGCTAAATGACCCTGAAATTGAAAAGCACTACAAACGAACTCTGAAAAGGTTGAAAGTTGGCATGGTATCATCATTTCACCCACATAGCATGTGCTAAAAAGTTGACAGGGTTACGGCAAAAGCTGGATCCACTTCGTGTACAAAATGGACAACCTCTTACGAAGTATCAGTGTTTCGGACATACACTCATCTCTAACAAAAATGCATTTCATTTTCATGAACTTATTTGATCTCTAGCCTTTTTGTGTGTTCAAAATGCACCATTCAAAGCTACATCATCAATTTTCAACCCATTCTGACTTCATTTGTTATTTTTCAAGCAGTTATTGATTATTTTGAGCTAAATGACCCTGAAATTGAAAAGCCCAACAAATGAACTCTGAAAAGGTTGAAAGTTGGCATGGTATCATCATTTTAGCATGTACTAAAAAGTTGAGAGGGTTGCGACAAAAGCTGGATGCATTTCGTGTACAAAACGGACAGTCTCTTTCGAAGTATCAAGGTTTCGGCACAAAACTCATCCGTTACAAAAGGCATTTCATTTTCTTGAACTTATTTGAACTCCAAGCTTTTTGTGTGTTCAGAATGCACCATTGAAAGCCACATCATAAATTTTTATCCCCTTCCGACTTCATTTGGTATTTTTCAGGCACTTACTATTTTTTTTAGCTAAATGACCCTGAAAATTAAAAGCACTACAAACGAACTCTGAAAAGGTTTAAAGTTGGCATGGTATCATAATTTCACCCACATAGCATGTGCTAAAATGTTGAGAGGGTTACGGCAAAAGCTAGATGCACTTCGTGTACAAAAGGGACAGTCTCTTTCGAAGTATCAGGGTTTAGGACATAAACTCATCTGTTACAAAAAGGCATTTCATTTTCTTGAACTTGTTTGAACACGAGGCTTTTTGTGTGTTCGAAATGCACCATTCAAAGCCACATCATTAATTTTCAACCCTTTCTGGCATAATTTGTTATTTTTCATGTAGTTATTGATTTTTTTGAGCTAAATGACCCTGAAGATGAAAAGCACTACAAATTAACTCTGAAAAGGTTGAAAGTTGGCACGGTATCATCATTTCACCCACATAGCATGTGCTAAAAAGTTGAGAGTGTTACGGCAAAAGCTGGATGCACTTCGTGTACAAAATGGACAGTCTCTTTTGAAGTATCAGGCTTTCAGACATAAACTCATCCGTTACAAAAAGGAATTTCATTTTCTTGAACTTATTTGAACTCCAGGCTTTTTGTCTGTGCAAAATGCACCATTCAAAGCCATATCATCAATTTTCAACCCTTTGTGACTTCATTTGTTATTTTTCATGCAGTTATTGATTTTTTTGAGCTAAATGACCCTGAAATTGAAAAGCCCTACAAATGTAATCTGAAAAGGTTGAAAGTTGGCATGGTATAATCATTTCACCCACATAGCATGTGCTAAAGAGTTGAGAGGGTTACGGCAAAAGCTGGATGCTCTTCGTGCACAACACGGACAGTCTCTTTCGAAGTATCAGGGTTTCGGCACATAAACTCATCTGTTACAAAAGGCATTTCATTTTCTTGAACTTATTTGAACTCCAAGATTTTTGTGTGTTCAGAATGCACAATTCAAAGCCACATCATCAATTTTCAACCCCGACTGACTTCATTTGGTATTTTTCATGCACTTACTAATTTTTTTGAGCTAAAGGACCCTGAAATTGAAAAGCACTACAAGCGAACTCTGAAAAGGTTGAAAGTTGGCATGGTATCATCATTTCACCCACATAGCATGTGCTAAAAAGTTGACTGGGTTACGGCAAAAGCTGGATGCACTTCGTGTACAAAACGAAGAGTCTCTTTCGAAGTATCAGGGTTTCGGACATAAACTCATCCGTTACAAAAACGCATTTTATTTTCTTGAACTTATTTGAACTCTAGGCTTTTTGTGTGTTGAAAATGCACCATTCAAAGCCACATCATCAATTTTCAACCCGTTCTGACTTCATTTGTTATTTTTCAAGCAGTTAATTATTATTTTGAGCTAAATGACCCTGAAATTGAAAAGCACTACAAATGAACTCTGAAAAGGTTGAAAGTTGGCATGGTATCATCATTTAAACCACATAGTATTTGCTAAAAGGTTGAGAGGGTTACGACAAAAGCTGGATGCACTTCGTGTACAAAACGGATAGTCTCTTTCGAAGTATCAGGGTTTCGGACGGAAACTCATCGGTTACAAAAGGCATTTCATTTTCTTGAACTTATTTGAATTCCAGGCTTTTTGTGTGTTCAAAATGCACCATTCAAAGCCACATCATCAATTTTCAACCCTTTCTGACTTCATTTGTTATCTTTCAAGCAGTTATTGATTTTTTGGAGCTAAATGACCCTGAAATTGAAAAGCCCTACAAATGAACTCTTAAAAGGTTGAAAGTTGGCATGGTATCATCATTTTAGAATGTGCTAAAAAGTTGAGATGGTTGCGACAAAAGTTGGATACACTTCGTGTACAAAATGGACAGTCTCTTTCGATGTATCAGGGTTTCGGCACATAAACTCATCCATTACAAAAGGCATTTCATTTTCTCAAACTTATTTGAACTCCATGCTTTTTGTGTGTTAAGAATGCACCATTCAAAGCCACATCATCAATTTTCAACCCCTTCTGACTTCATTTGGTATTTTTCATGCACTTACTAATTTTTTTGAGCTAAATGACCCTGAAATTGAAAAGCACTACAAACGAACACTGAAAAGGTTGAAAGGTGGCATGGTATCATCATTTCACCCACATAGCATGTGCTAAAATGTTGAGAGGGTTACGGCAAAAGCTGGAAGCACTTCGTGTATAAAACAGACAGTGTCTTTCGAAGTATCAGGGTTTCGGACATAAACTCATCTTTTACAAAAAGGCATTTCATTTTCTTGAACTTTTTTGAACTCCAGGATTTTTGTGTATTCAAGATGCACCATTCAAAGCCACATCATGAATTTTCAACCCTTTCTGACATAATTTGTTATTTTTCATGTAGTTATTGATTTTTTTGAGCTAAATGACCCTGAAATTGAAAAGCACTACAAATGAACTCTGAAAAGGTTGAAAGTTGGAATGGTATCATCATTTCACCCACATAGCATTTGCTTAAAAGTTGAGAGGGTTACGGAAAAAGCTGGATGCACTTCGTGTATAAAACAGACAGTGTCTTTCGAAGTATCAGGGTTTCGGACATAAACTCATCTTTTACAAAAAGGCATTTCATTTTCTTGAACTTTTTTGAACTCTAGGCTTTTTGTGTGTTCAAAATGCACCATTCAAAGCCACATCATCAATTTTCAACCTGTTCTGACTTCATTTTTTATTTTTCAAGCAGTTATTGATTATTTTGAGCTAAATGACCCCGAAATTGAAAAGCCCTACAAATGAACTCTGAAAAGGTTGACAGTTGGCATGGTATCATCATTTTAGCTTGTGCTAAAAAGTTGAGAGGGTTGCGATAAATGCTGGATGCACTTCATGTACAAAACGGACAGTCTCTTTCGGAGTATCATGGTTTCGGCACATAAACTCATTTGTTACAAAGGGAATTTCATTTGCTTGAATTTATTTGAACTCCAAGTTTTTTGTGAGTTCAAAATGCACCATTCAAAGCCACATCATCAATTTTCATCCCCTTCTGACTTCATTTGGTATTTTTCATGCACTTACTAATTTTTTTGAGCTAAATGACCTTGAAATTGAAAGCACTACAAACGAACTCTGAAAAGGTTGAAACTTGGCATGGTATCATCATTTCACCCACATAGCATGTGCTAAAAATTTGAGAGGGTTACGGCAAAAGCTGGATGCACTTCGTGTACAAAACAGACAGTCTCTTTCGAAGTATCATGGTTTCAGACATAAACTCATCCGTTACAAAAAGGCATTTCATTTTCTTGAACTTATTTGAACTCCACGCATTTTGTGTGTTCAAAATGCACCATTCAAAGCCACATCATCAATTTTCAACCCTTTCTGGCATCATTTGTTATTTTTCATGTAGTTATTGATTTTTTTGAGCTAAATGACCCTGAAATCGAAAAGCACTACAAATTAACTCTCAAAAGGTTGAAAGTTGGCACGGTATCATCATTTCACCCACATAGCATTTGCTAAAAAGTTGAGAGGGTTATGGCAAAAGCTAGATGCACTTCCTGTACAAAACGGACAGTCTCTTTCGACGTATCAGGGTTTCGGACGGAAAGTCATCGGTTACAAAAGACATTTCATTTTCTTGAATTTATTTGAACTCCAAGTTTTTTGTGTGTTCAAAATGCACCATTCAAAGCCACATCATCAATTTTCAACCCCTTTTGACTTCATTTGTTATTTTTCATGAAGTTATTGATTTTTTTGAGCTAAATGACCCTAAAATTTAAAAGCACTACAAACAAAATCTGAAAAGGTTGAAAGATGGCATGGTATCATCATTTCACCCACATAGGATGTGATAAAAAGTTGAGAGGGTTACGGCAAAAGCTGGATGCACTTTGTGTACAAAACGGACAGTCTCTTTCGAAGTATCAGGGTTTCGGACATAAACTTATCTGTTAAAAAAGGCATTTCATTTTCTTGAACTTATTTGACTTCCAGGCTTTTTGTGTGTTCAAAATGCACCATTCAAAGCCACATAACCAATTTTCAAACCTTTCGGACTTCATTTGTTCTTTTTCAAGCAGTTATTGATTTTTTTTAGCTAAATGACCCTGAAATTGAAAAGCCCTACAAATGAACTTTTAAAAGGTTGAAAGTTGGCATGGTATCATCATTTTAGCATGTGCTAAAAAGTTGAGATGGTTGCGACAAAAGCTGGATGCACTTCGTGTACAACATGGACAGTCTCTTTCGATGTATCAGGGTTTCGGCACATAAACTCATCTGTTACAAAAGGCATTTCATTTTCTCAAACTTATTTGAACTCGAAGCTTTTTGTGTGTTAAGAATGCACCATTCAAAGCCACCTCATAAACTTTCAACCCCTTCTGACTTCATTTGGTATTTTTCATGCACTTACTAATTTTTTTGAGCTAAATGACCCTGAAATTGAAAAGCACTACAAACGAACTCTGAAAAGGTTGAAAGGTGGCATGGTATCATCATTTCACCCACATAGAATGTGCTAAAAAGTTGAGAGGGTTACGGCAAAAGTTGGATGCACTTCGTGTACAAAACGGGCAGTCCCTTCCGAAGTATCAGGGTTTCGGACATAAACTCATTTGTTACAAAAAGGCATTTCATTTTCTTGAACTTATTTGAACTCCAGGCTTTTTGTGTGTTCAAAATGCACCATTCAAAGCCACATCATCAATTTTCAACCCTTTCTGGCATCATTTGTTATTTTTCATGTAGTTATTGATTTTTTTGAGCTAAATGACCCTGAAATTGAAAAGCACTACAAATTAACTCTGAAAAGGTTGAAAGTTGGCACGGTATCATCATTTCACCCGCATAGCATTTGCTAAAAAGTTGAGAGGATTATGGCAAAAGCTGGATGCACTTCGTGTACAAAACGGACAGTCTCTTTCGAAGTATGAGGGTTTCAGACGGAAACTCATCGTTTACAAAAGACATTTCATTTTCTTGAATTTATTTGAACTCCAAGTTTTTTGTGTGTACAAAATGCACCATTCAAAGCCACATCATCAATTTTCAACCCCTTCTTACTTCATTTGTTATTTTTCATGCAGTTATTAATTTTTTTGAGCTAAATGACCCTAAAATTGAAAAGCACTACAAACGAAATCTGAAAAGGTTGAAAGTTGGCATGGTATCATCATTTCACCCACTTAGCATGTGCTATAAAGTTGACAGGGTTACGACAAAAGATGGATGCACTTCGTGTACCAAACGGACAGTCTCTTTCGAAGTATCAGGGTTTCGGACATAAACTCATCTGTTACAAAATGGCATTTCCTTTTGTTGAACTTATTTGAACTCTAGGCTTTTTGTGTGTTCAAAATGCACCATTCCAAGCCACATCATCAATTTTCAACCCGTTCTGACTTCATTTGTTATTTTTCAAGCAGTTCTTGATTATTTTGAGCTAAATGACCCTAAAATTGAAAAGCCCTACAAATGAACTCTGAAAAGGTTGAAAGTTCGCATGGTATCATCATTTTAGAATGTGCTAAAAAGTTGAGAGGATTGCGACGAAAGCTGGATGCACTTCGTGTACAAAACGGACAGTCTCTTTCGAAGTATCAGGGTTTCAGCACATAAACTCATCTGTCACAAAAGGCATTTCATTTTCTTAAACTTATTTGAACTCCAAGCTTTTTGTGTGTTCAGAATGCACCATTCAAAGCCACGTCATCAATTTTCATCCCCTTCTGACTTCATTTGGTATTTTTCATGCACTTACTAATTTTTTTGAGCTAAATGACCCTGAAATTGAAAGCACTACAAACGAACTCTGAAAAGGTTGAAACTTGGCATGGTATCATCATTTCACCCACATAGCATGTCCTAAAAATTTGAGAGGGTTACGGCAAAAGCTGGATGCACTTCGTGTACAAAACAGACAGTCTCTTTCGAAGTATCAGGGTTTCAGACGGAAACTCATCGGTTACAAAAGACATTTCATTTTCTTGAATTTATTTGAACTCCAAGTCTTTTGTGTGTTCAAAATGCACCATTCAAAGACACATCATCAATTTTCAACCCCTTCTGACTTCATTTGTCATTTCTCATGCAGTTATTAATTTTTTTGAGCTAAATGACCCTGAAATTGAAAAGCACTACAAACGAAATCTGAAAAGGTTGAAAGTTGGCATGGTATCATCATTTCACCCACTTAGCATGTGCTATAAAGTTGACAGGGTTACGACAAAAGATGGATGCACTTCGTGTACCAAACGGACAGTCTCTTTCGAAGTATCAGGGTTTCGGACATAAACTCATCTGTTACAAAATGGCATTTCCTTTTGTTGAACTTATTTGAACTCTAGGCTTTTTGTGTGTTCAAAATGCACCATTCCAAGCCACATCATCAATTTTCAACCCGTTCTGACTTCATTTGTTATTTTTCAAGCAGTTCTTGATTATTTTGAGCTAAATGACCCTAAAATTGAAAAGCCCTACAAATGAACTCTGAAAAGGTTGAAAGTTCGCATGGTATCATCATTTTAGAATGTGCTAAAAAGTTGAGAGGATTGCGACGAAAGCTGGATGCACTTCGTGTACAAAACGGACAGTCTCTTTCGAAGTATCAGGGTTTCAGCACATAAACTCATCTGTCACAAAAGGCATTTCATTTTCTTAAACTTATTTGAACTCCAAGCTTTTTGTGTGTTCAGAATGCACCATTCAAAGCCACGTCATCAATTTTCATCCCCTTCTGACTTCATTTGGTATTTTTCATGCACTTACTAATTTTTTTGAGCTAAATGACCCTGAAATTGAAAGCACTACAAACGAACTCTGAAAAGGTTGAAACTTGGCATGGTATCATCATTTCACCCACATAGCATGTCCTAAAAATTTGAGAGGGTTACGGCAAAAGCTGGATGCACTTCGTGTACAAAACAGACAGTCTCTTTCGAAGTATCAGGGTTTCAGACGGAAACTCATCGGTTACAAAAGACATTTCATTTTCTTGAATTTATTTGAACTCCAAGTCTTTTGTGTGTTCAAAATGCACCATTCAAAGACACATCATCAATTTTCAACCCCTTCTGACTTCATTTGTCATTTCTCATGCAGTTATTGATTTTTTTGAGCTAAATGAACCTCAAATTGAAAAGCACTACAAACGAAATCTGAAAAGGTTGAAAGTTGGCATGGTATCATTATTTCACCCACATAGCATGTGATAAAAAGTTGAGAGGGTTACGGCAAAAGCTGGATGCACTTCGTGTACAAAACGTATAGTCTCTTTGGAAGTATCATGGTTTCAGACATAAACTCATCTGTTACAAAAAGGCATTTCATTTGCTTGAACTTATTTGAACTCCAGGCTTTTTGTGTGTTCAAAATGCACCATTCAAAGCCACATCATCAATTTTCAACCCCTTATGACTTCATTTGTTATTTTTCATGCAGTTATTGATTATTTTGAGCTAAATGACCCTGAAATTGAAAAGCACTAGAAACAAAATCTGAAACGGTTGAAAGTTGGCATGGTATCATCATTTCACCCACATAGCATGTGATAAAAAGTTGAGAGGGTTACAGCAAAAGCTGGATGCACTTCGTGTACAAAACGGACAGTCTCCTTCGAAGTATGAGGGTTCCAGACATAAACTTATCTGTTACAAAAAGGCATTTCATTTTCTTGAACTTATTTGAATTCCAGGCTTTTTGCGTGTTCAAAATGCACCATTCAAAGCCACATCATCGATTTTCAACCCTTTCGTACTTCATTTGTTATTTTTCAAGCAGTTATTGATTTTTTTGAGCTAAATGACCCTGAAATTGAAAACCCCTTCAAATGAACTATGAAAAGGTTGAAAGTTGGCATGGTATCATCATTTTAGCATGTGCTAAAAAGTTGAGATGGTCGCGACAAAAGCTGGATGCACTTCGTGTACAAAACGGACAGTCTCTTTCGAAGTATCAGGGTTTCAGCACATACACTCTTCTGTTACAAAAGGCATTTCATTTTCTCAAACTTATTTGAACTCCAAGATTTTTGTGTGTTAAGAATGCACCATTCAAAGCCACATCATCAATTTTCAACCCCTTCTGACTTCATTTGGTATTTTTCATGCACTTACTATTTTTTTTGAGCTAAATGACCCTGAAATTGAAAAGAACTACAAACGAACTCTGAAAAGGTTGAAAGTTGGCATGGTATCATAATTTCACCCACATATCATGTGCTAAAAAGTTGAGAGGGTTACGGCAAAAGCTGGATGCACTTCGTTTACAAAACGGATAGTCTACTTCGAAGTATGAGGGTTTCGGACATAAACTCATCTGTTACAAAAAGGCATTTCATTTTCTTGAACTTATTTGAACTCCAGGCTTTTTGTGTGTTCAAAATGCACCATTCAAAGCCACATCATCAATTTTCAACCCTTTCTGACTTCATTTGTTATTTTTCATGCATTTATTGATTTTTTGGGCTAAATGACCCTAAAATTGAAAAGCACTACAAATGAACTCTGAAAAGGTTTAAAGTTGGCATGGTATCATCCTTTCACCCACATAGCATTTGCTAAAAAGTTGAGAGGGTTACGGCAAAAGCTGGATGCACTTCGTGTACAAAACAGACAGTCTCTTTCGAAGTATCGGGGTTTCGGACGGAAACTGATCGATTACAGAAGACATTTCATTTTCTTGAACTTATTTGAACTCAAGGCTTTTCGTTTGTTCAAAATGTACCATTCAAAGCCACATCATCAATTTTCAACCCTTTATGACTTCGTTGGTAATTTTTCATGGAGTTATTGATTTTTTTTAGCTAAATGACCTTGAAATGGAAAAGCCCTACAAATGAACTCTGAAAAGGTTGAAAGTTGGCATTGTATCATCATTTCACCAAAATAGCATGTGCTAAAGATTTAAGAGGGTTACAACAAATGCTGGATGCACTTCGTGTACAAAACGGATAGTCTCTTTCGAAGGATATGGGTTTCGGCACATAAACTCATCTGTTACAAAAGGCATTTCATTTTCTCGAACTTATTTGAACTCCAAGATTTTTGTGTGTTAATAATGCACCATTCAAAGCCACATCATCAATTTTCAACCCCTTCTGACTTCATTTGGTATTTGTCATGCACTTAATAATTTTTTTGAGCTAAATGACCCTGAAATTGAAAAGCACTACAAACGAACTCTGAAAAGGTTGAAAGGTGGCATGGTATCATCATTTCACCCACATAGCATGTGGTAAAGAGATGAGAGGGTTACGGCAAAAGCTGGATGCACTTCGTGTACAAAACGAACAGTCTCTTTCGAAGTATCAGGGTTTCGGACATAAACTCATCTGTTACAACAAGGCATTTCCTTTTCTTGAACTTATTTGAACTCCAGGATATTTGTGTGTTCAAAATGCACAGTTCAAAGCCACATCATCAATTTTCAACCCTTTCTGACATCATTTGCTATTTTTCATGTAGTTATTGATTTTTTTGAGCTAAATGACCCTGAAATTGAAAAGCACTACAAATGAACTCTGAAAAGGTTGAAAGTCGGCATGGTATCATCATTTCACCCACATAGAATTTGCTAAAACGTTGAGAGGGTTACGGCAAAAGCTGGATGCACATCGTGTACCAAACGGACAGTCTCTTTCGAAGTATCAGGGTTTCGGACGGAAACTCATCGGTTACAAAAGACATTTCCTTTTCTTGAATTTATTTGAACTCCAAGTTTTTTCTGTGTTCAAAATGCACCATTCAAAGCCACATCATCAATTTTCAACCCCTTCTGACTTCATTTGTTATTTTTCATGCAGTTATTCATTTTTTTCAGCTAAATGACCATGAAATTGAAAAGCACTACAAACGAAATCTGAAAAGGTTGAAAGTTGGCATGGTATCATCATTTCACCCACATAGCACTTGCTAAAAAGTTGAGAGGGTTACGACAAAAGCTGGATGCACTTCGTGTACAAAACGGACAATCTCTTTCGAAGTATCAAGGTTTCAGACGCAAACTCATCGGTTACAAAAGACATTTCATTTTCTTGAATTTATTTGGACTCCAAGTTTTTTGTGTGTTCAAAATGCACCATTCAAAGCTACGTCATCAATTTTCAATCCCTTGTGACTTCATTTGTTATTTTTCATGTAGTTATTGATTTTTTTTTGAGCTAAATGACCCTGAAATTGAAAAGCACTACAAATGAACTCTGAAAAGATTGAAAGTTGGCATGGTATCATCCTTTCACCCACATAAAATTTGCTAAAAAGTCGAGAGGTTACGGCAAAAGTTGGATGCACTTCGTGTACAAAACGGACAGTCTCTTTCGAAGCATCAGGGTTTCGGACGGAAACTCATCGGTTACAAAAGACATTTTATTTTCTTGAATTTATTTGAACTCCAAGTTTTTTATGTGTTCAAAATGCACCATTCAAAGCCACATCATCAATTTTCAATCCCTTGTGACTTCATTTGTTATTTTTCATGCAGTTATTGATTTTTTTTGAGCTAAATGACCCTGAAATTGAAAAGCACTACAAACGAAATCTGAAAAGGTTGAACGTTGGCATGGTATCATCATTTCACACACATATCATGTGCTAAAAAGTTGAGAGGGTTACAGCAAAAGTTGGATGCACTTCGTGTACAAAACGGACAGTCTCTTTCGAAGTATGAGGCTTTCAGACATAAACTCATCTGTTACAAAAAGGCATTTCATTTTCTTGAACTTATTTGAACTCATGGCTTTTTGTGTGTTCAAAATGCACCATTCAAAGCCACGTCATCAATTTTCAACCCTTTATGACTTCATTGGTTATTTTTCATGCAGTTATTGATTTTTTTGAGCTAAATGACCTTGAAATGGAAAAGCCCTACAAATGAACTCTGAAATGGTTGAAAGTTGGCATTGTATCATCATTTCACCCACATAGCATGTGCTAAAGAGTTAAGAGGGTTACGGAAAAAGTTGGATGCACTTCGTGTACAAAACGGACAGTCTCTTTCGAAGTATCAGGGTTTCGGCACATAAACTCATCTATTACAAAAGGCAGTTCATTTTCTCGAACTTATTTCAACTCCAAGCTTTTTATGTGTTAAGAATACACCATTCAAAGACACATCATCAACTTTAAACCCCTTCCGACTTCATTTGGTATTTTTCATGCTCTTACTAAGTTTGTTGAGCTAAATGACCCTGAAATTGAAAATCACTACAAACGAACTCTGAAAAGGTTGAAAGGTGGCTGGTATCATCATTTCACCCACATAGCATGTGCTAAAAAGATGGGAGGGTTACGGCAAAAGCTGGATGCACTTCGTGTACAAAACGAACAGTCTCTTTCGAAGTATCAGGGTTTCGGACATAAACTCATCTGTTACAAAAAGGCATTTCCTTTTCTTGAACTTATTTGAACTCCAGGATTTTTGTGTGTTCAAAATGCACCGTTCAAAGCCACATCATCAATTTTCAACCCTTTTTGACATCATTTGTTATTTTTCATGCATTTATTGATTTTTTTAAGCTAAATGACCCCGAAATTGAAAAGCACTAAAAATGAACTCTGAAAAGGTTGAAAGTTGGCATGGTATCATCATTTCACCCACATAGCATTGATAAAAGTTTGAGAGGGTTACGGCAAAAGCTGGATGCACTTCGTGTACAAAACGGACAGTCTCTTTCGAAGTATCAGGCTTTCACACATAAACTCATCTGTTACAAAAAGGCATTTCATTTTCTTGAACTTATTTGAACTCAAGGCTTTTTGTGTGTTCAAAATGCACCATTCAAAGCCACATCATCAATTTTCAACCCTTTATAACTTCATTGGTTATTTTGCATGCAGTTATAGATTTTTTTGAGCTAAATGACCTTGAAATGGAAAAGCCCTACAAATGAACTCTGAAAAGGTTGAAAGTTGGCATTGTATCATCATTTCACCCACATAGCATGTGCTAAAGAGTTAGGAGGGTTGCGGCAGAAGCTGGATGCACTTCGTGTACAAAATGGATAGTTTCTTTCGAAGTATCAGGGTTTCGGCACATAAACTCATCTGTTACAAAAGGCATTTCGTTTTCTTGAACTTATTTGAACTCCAAGCTTTTTGTGTGTTAAGAATGCACCATTCAAAGCCACATCATCAATTTTCAACCCCTTCTGACTTCATTTGGTATTTTTCATGCACTTACTAATTTTTTTGAGCTAAATGACCCTGAAATTGAAAAGAACTACAAACGAACTCTGAATAGGTTGAAAGTTGGCATGGTATCATAATTTCACCCACATATCATGTGCTAAAAAGTTGAGAGGGTTACGGCAAAAGATGGATGCACTTCGTGTACAAAACGGACAGTCTACTTCGAAGTATGAGGGTTTCGGACATAAACTCATCTGTTACAAAAAGGCATTTCATTTTCTTGAACTTATTTGAACTCCAGGCTTTTTGTGTGTTCAAAATGCACCATTCAAAGCCACATCATCAATTTTCAACCCTTTCTGACTTCATTTGTTATTTTTCATGCATTTATTGATTTTTTTGAGCTAAATGACCCTGAAATTGAAAAGCACTACAAATGAACTCTGAAAAGGTTGAAAGTTGGCATGGTATCATCCTTTCACCCACATAAAATTTGCTAAAAAGTTGAGAGGTTACGGCAAAAGTTGGATGCACTTCGTGTACAAAACGGACAGTCTCTTTCGAAGCATCAGGGTTTCGGACGGAAACTCATCGGTTACAAAAGACATTTCATTTTCTTGAATTTATTTGCACTCCAAGTTTTTTATGTGTTCAAAATGCACCATTCAAAGCCACATCATCAATTTTCAATCCCTTGTGACTTCAATTGTTATTTTTCATGCAGTTATTGATTTTTTTGAGCTAAATGACCCTGAAATTGAAAAGCACTACAAACGAAATCTGAAAAGGTTGTACGTTGGCATGGTATCATCATTTCACACACATATCATGTGCTAAAAAGTTGAGAGGGTTACAGCAAAAGTTGGATGCACTTCGTGTACAAAACGGACAGTCTCTTTCGAAGTATGAGGCTTTCAGACATAAACTCATCTGTTACAAAAAGGCATTTCATTTTCTTGAACTTATTTGAACTCAAGGCTTTTTGTGTGTTCAAAATGCACCATTCAAAGCCACGTCATCAATTTTCAACCCTTTATGACTTCATTGGTTATTTTTCATGCAGTTATTGATTTTTTTGAGCTAAATGACCTTGAAATGGAAAAGCCCTACAAATGAACTCTGAAATGGTTGAAAGTTGGCATTGTATCATCATTTCACCCACATAGCATGTGCTAAAGAGTTAAGAGGGTTACAGAAAAAGTTGGATGCACTTCGTGTACAAAACGGACACTCTCTTCCGAAGTATCAGGGTTTCGGCACATAAACTCATCTATTACAAAAGGCAGTTCATTTTCTCGAACTTATTTCAACTCCAAGCTTTTTGTGTGTTAATAATACACCATTCAAAGACACATCATCAACTTTAAACCCCTTCCGACTTCATTTGGTATTTTTCATGCTCTTACTAAGTTTGTTAAGCTAAATGACCCTGAAACTGAAAATCACTACAAACGAACTTTGAAAAGGTTGAAAGGTGGCATGGTATCATCATTTCACCCACATAGCATGTGCTAAAAAGATGGGAGGGTTACGGCAAAAGCTAGATGCACTTCGTGTACAAAACGAACAGTCTCTTTCGAAGTATCAGGGTTTCGGACATAAACTCATCTGTTACAAAAAGGCATTTCCTTTTCTTGAACTTATTTGAACTCCAGGCTTTTTGTGTGTTCAAAATGCACCGTTCAAAGCCACATCATCAATTTTCAACCCTTTTTGACATCATTTGTTATTTTTCATGCATTTATTGATTTTTTTAAGCTAAATGACCTCGAAATTGAAAAGCACTACAAATGAACTCTGAAAAGGTTGAAAGTTGGCATGGTATCATCATTTCACCCACATAGCATTGATAAAAGTATGAGAGGGTAACGGCCAAAGCTGGATGCACTTCGTGTACAAAACGGACAGTCTCTTTCGAAGTATCAGGCTTTCACACATAAACTCATCTGTTACAAAAAGGCATTTCATTTTCTTGAACTTATTTGAACTCAAGGCTTTTTGTGTGTTCAAAATGCACCATTCAAAGCCACATCATCAATTTTCAACCCTTTATAACTTCATTGGTTATTTTGCATGCAGTTATAGATTTTTTTGAGCTAAATGACCTTGAAATGGAAAAGCCCTACAAATGAACTCTGAAAAGGTTGAAAGTTGGCATTGTATCATCATTTCACCCACATAGCATGTGCTAAAGAGTTAAGAGGGTTACAGAAAAAGTTGGATGCACTTCGTGTACAAAACGGACAGTCTCTTCCGAAGTATCAGGGTTTCGGCACATAAACTCATCTATTACAAAAGGCAGTTCATTTTCTCGAACTTATTTCAACTCCAAGCTTTTTGTGTGTTAATAATACACCATTCAAAGACACATCATCAACTTTAAACCCCTTCCGACTTCATTTGGTATTTTTCATGCTCTTACTAAGTTTGTTGAGCTAAATGACCCTGAAACTGAAAATCACTACAAACGAACTCTGAAAAGGTTGAAAGGTGGCATGGTATCATCATTTCACCCACATAGCATGTGCTAACAAGATGGGAGGGTTACGGCAAAAGCTGCATGCACTTCGCGTACAAAACGAACAGTCTCTTTCGAAGTATCAGGGTTTCGGACATAAACTCATCTGTTACAAAAAGACATTTCCTTTTCTCGAACTTATTTGAACTCCAGGATTTTGGTGTGTTCAAAATGCACCGTTCAAAGCCACATCATCAATTTTCAACCCTTTTTGACATCATTTGTTATTTTTCATGCATTTATTGATTTTTTTAAGCTAAATGACCCCGAAATTGAAAAGCACTACAAATGAACTGTGAAAAGGTTGAAAGTTGGCATGGTATCATCATTTCACCCACATAGCACTTGCTAAAAAGTTGAGAGGGTTATGGCAAAAGCTGGATGCACTTCGTGTACAAAACGGACAATCTCTTTCGAAGTATCAGGGTTTCTGACGGAAACTCATCGGTTATAAAAGACATTTCATTTTCTTGAATTTATTTGGACTCCAAGTTTTTTGTGTGTTCAAAATGCACCATTCAAAGCTACGTCATCAATTTTCAATCCCTTGTGACTTCATTTGTTATTTTTCATGCAGTTATTGATTTTTTTTTGAGCTAAATGACCCTGAAATTGAAAAGCACTACAAACGAAATCTGAAAAGGTTGAAAGGTGGCATGGTATCATCATTTCACCCACATAGCATGTGCTAAAAAGATGGGAGGGTTACGGCAAAAGCTGGATGCACTTCGCGTACAAAACGAACAGTCTCTTTCGAAGTATCAGGGTTTCGGACATAAACTCATCTGTTACAAAAAGGCATTTCATTTTCTTGAACTTATTTGAACTCAAGGCTTTTTGTGTGTTCAAAATGCACCATTCAAAGCCACATCATCAATTTTGAACCCTTTATGACTTCATTGGTTATTTTTCATGCAGTTATTGATTTTTTTGAGCAAAATGACCTTCAAATGGAAAAGCCCTACAAATGAACTCTGAAAAGGTTGAAAGTTGGCATTGTATAATCATTTCACCCACATAGCATGTGCTAAAGAATTAACAGGGTTACGGCAAAAGTTGGATGCACTTCGTGTACAAAACGGACAGTCTCTTTCGAAGTATCAGGGTTTCAGCACATAAACTCATCTGTTACAAAAGGCATTTCATTTTCTCGAACTTATTTGAACTCCAAGCTTTTTGTGTGTTAAGAATGCACCATTCGAAGCCACATCATCAATTTTCAACCCCTTCTAACTTCATTTGGAATTTTTCATGCACTTACTACTTTTTTGAGCTAAATGACACTGAAATTGAAAAGCACTACAAACGAACTTTGAAAAGGTTGAAAGGTGGAATGCAATCATTATTTCACCCACATAGCATGCGCTAAAAAGACGAGAGGGTTACGAAAAAAGATGGATGCACTTCGTGTACAAAACGGACAGTCTCTTTCGAAGTACCAGGGTTCCGGACATAAACTCATCTCTTACATAAAGGCATTTCCTTTTCTTGAACTTATTTGAATTCCAGGCTTTTTGTGTGTTCAAAATGCACCATTCAAAGCCACATCATCAATTTTCAACCCTTTCTGACTTCATTTGTTATTTTTCAAGCAGTTATTGATTTTTTTGAGCTAAATGACCCTGAAATTGAAAAGCCCTACAAATGAACTCTGAAAAGGTTGAAAGTTGGCATGGTAGCATCCATTTCACCCACATAGCATGTGATAAAAAGTTGAGGGGGTTACATCAAAAGCTAGATGCACTTCATGTACAAAACGGACAGTCTCTTTCGAAGCATCAGGGTTTCGGACGGAAACTCATCGGTTACAAAAGACATTTCATTTTCTTGAATTTATTTGCACTCCAAGTTTTTTATGTGTTCCAAATGCACCATTCAAAGCCACATCATCAATTTTCAATCCCTCGTGACTTCAATTGTTATTTTTCATGCAGTTATTGATTTTTTTTGAGCTAAATGACCCTGAAATTGAAAAACACTACAAACGAAATCTAAAAAGGTTGAAAGTTGGCATGGTATCATCATTTCACACACATAACATGTGCTAAAAAGTTGAGAGGGTTACAGCAAAAGTTGGATGCACTTCGTGTAGAAAACGGACAGTCTCTTTCGAAGTATCAGGCTTTCAGAAATAAACTCATCTGTTACAAAAAAGGCATTTCATTTTCTTGAACTTATTTGAACTCAAGGCTTTTTGTGTGTTCAAAATGCACCATTCAAAGCCACGTCATCAATTTTCAACCCTTTATGACTTCATTGGTTATTTTTCATGGAGTTATTGATTTTTTTGAGCTAAATGACCTTGAAATGGAAAAGACCTACAAATGAACTCTGAAATGGTTGAAAGTTGCCATTGTATCATCATTTCACCCACATAGCATGTGCTAAAGAGTTAAGAGGGTTACGGAAAAAGTTGGATGCACATCGTGTACAAAACGGACAGTCTCTTTCGAAATATCAGGGTTTCGGCACATAAACTCATCTATTACAAAAGGCAGTTCATTTTCTCGAACTTATTTGAACTCCAAGCTTTTTGTGTGTTAAGAATACACCATTCAAAGCCACATCATCAATTTTAAACCCCTTCCGACTTCATTTGGTATTTTTCATGCACTTACTAAGTTTGTTGAGCTAAATGACCCTGAAATTGAAAAGCACTACAAACGAACTTTGAAAAGGTTGAAAGGTGGACTGCTATCATTATTTCACCCACATGGCATGTGCTAAAAAGATGAGAGGGTTACGAAAAAAGATGGATGCACTTCGTGTACAAAACGGACAGTCTCTTTCGAAGTACTAGGGTTTCGGACATAAACTCATCTGTTACATAAAGGCATTTCCTTTTCTTGAACTTATTTAAACTCCAGGATTGTTGTGTGTTCAAAATGCACCGTTCAAAGCCACATCATCAAGTTTCAACCGTTTTTGACATCATTTGTTATTTTTCATGCATTTATTGATTTTTTTAAGCTAAATGACCCCGAAATTGAAAAGCACTACAAATGAACTCTGAAAAGGTTGAAAGTTGGCATGGTATCATCATTTCACCCACATAGCACTTGCTAAAAAGTTGAGAGGGTTACGGCAAAAGCTGGATGCACTTCGTGTACAAAACGGACAATCTCTTTCGAAGTATCAGTGTTTCAGACGGAAACTCATCGGTTACAAAAGACATTTCATTTTCTTGAATTTATTTGGACTCCAAGTTTTTTGTGTGTTCAAAATGCACCATTCAAAGCCACGTCATCAATTTTCAAACCCTTCTAACTTCATTTGGTATTTTTCATGCACTTAATAATTTTTTGAGCTAAATGACCCTAAAATTGAAAAGCACTACAAATGAACTCTGAAAAGGTTGAAAGTTGGCACGGTATCATCATTTCACCCACATAGCATTTTCTAAAAAGTTGAGAGGGTTACGACAAAAGCTGGATGCACTACGTGTACAAAACGGACAGTCTCTTTCGAAGAATCAGGGTTTCGGACGGAAACTCATCGATTACAAAAGACATTTCATTTTCTTGAATTAATTTGAACTCCAAGTTTTTTGTGTGTTCAAAATGCACCATTCAAAGCCACATCATCAATTTTGAACCCTTTATGACTTCATTGGTTATTTTTCATGCAGTTATTGATTTTTTTGAGCTAAATGACCTTCAAATGGAAAAGCCCTATGAATGAACTCTGAAAAGGTTGAAAGTTCGCATTGTATCATCATTTCACCCACATAGCATGTGCTAAAGAGTTCATAGGGTTACGGCAAAAGTTGCATGCCCTTCGTGTCCAAAACGGACAGTCTCTTTCGAAGTATCAGGGTTTCGGCACATAAACTCATCTGTTACAAAAGGCATTTCATTTTCTCGAACTGATTTGAACTCTCAGCTTTTTGTGTGTTAAGAATGCACCATTTGAAGCCACATCATCAATTTTCAAACCCTTCTAACTTCATTTGGTATATTTCATGCACTTAATAATTTTTTGAGCAAAATGACCATGATATTGAAAAGCACTACAAACGAACTCTGAAAAGGTTGAAAGGTGGCATGGTATAATCATTTCACCAACATAGCATGTGCTAAAAAGATGAGAGGGTTAAGGCTAAAGCTTGATGCACTTCGTGTACAAAACGGACAGTCTCTTTCGAAGTATCAGGGTTTCGGACAAAAACTCATCTGTTACAAAAAGGCATTTCATTTTCTTGAACTTATTTGAACTCGAGGATTTTTGTGTGTTCAAAATGCACCGTTCAAAGCCACATCATCAATTTTCAACCCTTTGTGACATCATTTGTTATTTTTCATGTAGTTATTGATTTTTTGAGCTAAATGACCCTAAAATTGAAAAGCACTACAAATGAACTCTGAAAAGGTTGAAAGTTGGCATGGTATCATCAGTTCACCCACATAGCATTTGCTAAAAAGTTGAGAGGGTTTCGACAAAAGCTGGATGCACTTCGTGTACAAAACGGACAGTCTCTTGCGAAGAATCAGGGTTTCGGACGGAAACTCATCGGTTACAAAAGACATTTCATTTTCTTGAATTTATTTGAACTGCAAGTTTTTTGTCTGTTCAAAATGCACCATTCAAAGCCACATCATCAATTTTCAACCCTTTCTGACTTCATTTGTTATTTTTCAAGCAGTTATTGATTTTTTTGAGCTAAATGACCCTACAATTGAAAAGCCCTACAAATGAACCGTGAAAAGGATGAAAGTTGGCATGGTATCATCATTTCACCCACATAGCTTTCTAAAGAGTTTAGAGGGTTGCGGCCAAAGCTTGATGCACTTCGTGTACAAAACGAACAGTCTCTTTCGAAGTATCCGGGTTTCGGCACATAAACTCATCTATTACAAAAGGCAGTTCATTTTCTCGAACTTATTTGAACACCAAGCTTTTTGTGTGTTAAGAATGCACCATTCAAAGCCACATAATCAATTTTCAACCCCTTCTAACTTCATTTGGTATTTTTCATGCTCTTACTACTTTTTTTGAGCTAAATGACCCTGAAATTGAAAAGCACTACAAACGAACTTTGAAAAGGTTGACAGGTGGAATGCTATCATTATTTCACCCACATAGCATGTGCTAAAAAGATGAGAGGGTTACGAAAAAAGATGGATGCACTTCGTGTACAAAACGGACAGTCTCTTTCGAAGTACCAGGGTTTCGGACATAAACTCATCTGTTACATAAAGGCATTTCCTTTTCTTGAACTTATTTGAACTCCAGGATTGTTGTGTGCTCAGAATGCACCGTTCAAAGCCACATCATCAATTTTCAACCCTTTTTGACATCATTAGTTATTTTTCATGTAGTTATTGATTTTTTTGAGCTAAATGACCCTGAAATTGAAAAGCACTACAAATGAACTCTGAAAAGGTTGAAAGTTGGCATGGTATCATCATTTCACCCACATAGAATTTGCTAAACATTTTAGAGGGTTACGGCAAAAGCTGGATGCACTTCGTGTACAAAACGGACAGTTTCCTTCGAAGTATGAGGGTTTCGGACATATACTCATCTATTACAAAAAGGCATTTCATTTTCTTGAACTTATTTGAACTCCAGGCTTTTTGTGTGTTCAAAATGCACCATTCAAAGCCACATCATCAATTTTCAACCCTTTATGACTTCATTGGTTATTTTTCATGCAGCTATTGATTTTTTTGAGCTAAATGACCTTCAAATGGAAAAGCCCTACAAATGAACTCTGAAAAGGTTGAAAGTTGGCATTGTATCATCATTTCACCCACATAGCATGTGCTAAAGAGTTAATAGGGTTACGGCAAAAGTTGGATGCACTTCGTGTACAAAACGGACAGTCTCTTTCGAAGTATCAGGGTTTCAGCACATAAACTCATCTGTTACAAAAGGCATTTCATTTTCTTCAACTTATTTGAACTCCAAGCTTTTTGTGTGTTAAGACTGCACCATTCAAAGCCACATCGTCAATTTTAAACCCGTTCTGACTTCATTTGGTATTTTTCATGCACTTACTAACTTTTTTGAGCTAAATGGCCCTGAAAGTGAAAAGCACTAGAAATGAACTCTAAAAAGGTTGAAAGTTGGCATGGTATCATCATTTCACCAACATAGCATGTGCTACAAAGATGAGAGGGTTACGGCAAAAGCTGGATGCACTTCGTGTACAAAACGGACAGTCTCTTTCGAAGTATCAGGGTTTCGGACAAAAACTCATCTGTTACAAAAAGGCATTTCATTTTCTTGAACTTATTTAAACTCCGGGATTTTTGTGTGTTCAAAATGCACCGTTCAAAGCCAGATCATCAATTTTCAACCCTTTGTGACATCATTTGTTATTTTTCATGTAGTTATTGATTTTTTTGAGCTAAATGACCCTAAAATTGAAAAGCACTACAAATGAACTCTGAAAAGGTTGAAAGTTGGCATGGTATCATCATTTCACCCACATAGCATTTGCTAAAAAGTTGAGAGGGTTTCGACAAAAGCTGGATGCACTTCGTGTACAAAACGGACAATCTCTTTCGAAGAATCAGGGTTTCGGACGGAAACTCATCGGTTACAAAAGACATTTCATTTTCTTGAATTTATTTGAACAGCAAGTTTTTTGTCTGTTCAAAATGCACCCTTCAAAGCCACATCATCAATTTTCAACCCTTTCTGACTTCATTTGTTATTTTTCAAGCAGTTATTGAATTTTTCCAGCTAAATGACCCTACAATTGAAGAGCCCTACAAATGAACCGTGAAAAGGTTGAAAGTTGGCATGGTATCATCATTTCACCCACATAGCTTTCTAAAGAGTTTAGAGGGTTGCGGCAAAAGCTTGATGCACTTCGTGTACAAAACGAACAGTCTCTTTCGAAGTATCCGGGTTTCGGCACATAAACTCATCTATTACAAAAGGCAGTTCATTTTCTCGAACTTATTTGAACTCCAAGCTTTTTGTGTGTTAAGAATGCACCATTCAAAGCCACATCATCAATTTTCAACCCCTTCTAACTTCATTTGGTATTTTTCATGCTCTTACTACTTTTTTTGAGCTAAATGACCCTGAAATTGAAAAGCACTACAAAGGAACTTTGAAAAGGTTGACAGGTGGAATGCTATCATTATTTCACCCACATAGCATGTGCTAAAAAGATGAGAGGGTTACGAAAAAAGATGGATGCACTTCGTGTACAAAACGGACAGTCTCTTTCGAAGTACCAGGGTTTCGGACATAAACTCATCTGTTACATAAAGGCATTTCCTTTTCTTGAACTTATTTGAACTCCAGGATTGTTGTGTGCTCAGAATGCACCGTTCAAAGCCACATCATCAATATTCAACCCTTTTTGACATCATTAGTTATTTTTCATGTAGTTATTGATTTTTTTGAGCTAAATGACCCTGAAATTGAAAAGCACTACAAATGAACTCTGAAAAGGTTGAAAGTTGGCATGGTATCATCATTTCACCCACATAGAATTTGCTAAACATTTGAGAGGGTTACGGCAAAAGCTGGATGCACTTCGTGTACAAAACGGACAGTTTCCTTCGAAGTATGAGGGTTTCGGACATATACTCATCTATTACAAAAAGGCATTTCATTTTCTTGAACTTATTTGAACTCCAGGCTTTTTGTGTGTTCAAAATGCACCATTCAAAGCCACATCATCTATTTTCAACCCTTTATGACTTCATTGGTTATTTTTCATGCAGTTATTGATTTTTTTGAGCTAAATGACCTTCAAATGGAAAAGCCCTACAAATGAACTCTGAAAAGGTTGAAAGTTGGCATTGTATCATCATTTCACCCACATAGCATGTGCTAAAGTGTTAATAGGGTTACGGCAAAAGTTGGATGCACTTCGTGTACAAAACGGACAGTCTCTTTCGAAGTCTCAGGGTTTCGGCACATAAACTCATCTGTTACAAAAGGCATTTCATTTTCTTGAACTTATTCGAACTCCAAGCTTTTTGTGTGTTAAGACTGCACCATTCAAAGCCACATCGTCAATTTTAAACCCGTTCTGACTTCATTTGGTATTTTTCATGCACTTACTAACTTTTTTGAGATAAATGGCCCTGAAATTGAAAATCACTGCAAACGAACTCTGAAAAGGTTGAAAGGTGTCATGGTATCATCATTTCACCCACATAGCATGTGCTAAAAAGATGAGAGGGTTACGGCAAAAGCTGGATGCACTTCGTGTACAAAACGGACAGTCTCTTTCGAAGTATCACCGTTTCGGACATAAACTCGTCTGTTACAAAAAGGCATTTCCTTTTCTTGAACTTATTTGAACTCCAGGATTTTTGTGTGTTCAAAATGCACCGTTCAAAGCCACATCATCAATTTTCAACCCTTTTTGACATCATTTGTTATTTTTCATGTACTTACTAATTTTTTTGAGCTAAATGACCTTGAAATTGAAAAGCACTACAAACGAAATCTGAAAAGGTTGAAAGTTGGCATGGTATCATCATTTCACCCACATAGCATGTGCTAAAAAGATGAGAGGGTTACGGTAGAAGCTGGATGCACTTCGTGTACAAAACGGACAGTCTCCTTCGAAGTATGAGGGTTTCGGACATAAACTCATCTGTTAAAAAAAGGCATTTCCTTTTCTTGAACTTATTTGAACTCCAGGATTTTTGTGTGTTCAAAATGCACCGTTCAAAGCCACATCATCAATTTTCAACCCTTTTTGACATCATTTGTTATTTTTCATGTACTTACTAATTTTTTTGAGCTAAATGACCCTGAAATTGAAAAGCACTACAAATGAACTCTGAAAAGGTTGAAAGTTGGCATGGTATCATAATTTCACCCACATAGCATGTGCTAAAAAGTTGAGAGGGTTACGGCAAAAGCTGGATGCACTTCGTGTACAAAACGGACAGTCTCCTTCGAAGTATGAGGGTTTCGGAAATAAACCCATCTGTTACCAAAAAGGCATTTGTATTTTCTTGAACTTATTTGAACTCCAGGCTTTTGGTGTGTTCAAAAGGCACCATTCAAAGCCACATCATCAATTTTCAACCCTTTCTGACTTCAGTTGTTATTTTTCATGCATTTATTGATTTTTTGAGCTAAATGACCCCAAAATTGTAAAGCACTACAAATGAACTCTGAAAAGGTTGAAAGTTGGCATGGTATCATCATTTCTCCGACATAGCATTTGCTAAAATTTTTAGAGGGTTACGGCAAAAGCTGGATGCACTTCGTGTACAAAACGGACAATCTCTTTCGAAGTATCACGGTTTCAGACGAAAACTCATCGGTTACAAAAGACATTTCATTTTCTCGAATTTATTTGTACTCCAAGTGTTTTGTGTGTTCAAAATGCACCATTGAAAGCCACATCATCAATTTTCAATCCCTTGTGACTTCATTTGTTATTTTCATGGAGTTATTGATTTTTTTTGAGCTAAATGAACCTGAAATTGAAAAGTACTACAAACGAAATCTGAAAAGGTTGAAAGTTGGCATGGTATCATCATTTCACCCACATAGCATGTGCTAAAAAGATGAGAGGGTTACGGCAGAAGCTGGATGCACTTCGTGTACAAAACGGACAGTCTCCTTCGAAGTATGAGGGTTTCGGACATAAACTCATCTGTTACAAAAAGGCATTTCCTTTTCTTGAACTTATTTGAACTCCAGGATTTTTGTGTGTTCAAAATGCACCGTTCAAAGCCACATCATCAATTTTCAACCCTTTTTGACATCATTTGTTATTTTTCATGTACTTACTAATTTTTTTGAGCTAAATGACCCTGAAATTGAAAAGCACTACAAATGAACTCTGAAAAGGTTGAAAGTTGGCATGGTATCATAATTTCACCCACATAGCATGTGCTAAAAAGTTGAGAGGGTTACGGCAAAAGCTGGATGCACTTCGTGTACAAAACGGACAGTCTCCTTCGAAGTATGAGGGTTTCGGACATAAACCCATCTGTTACAAAAAAGGCATTTCATTTTCTTGAACTTATTTGAACTCCAGGCTTTTGGTGTGTTCAAAATGCACCATTCAAAGCCACATCATCAATTTTCAACCCTTTCTGACTTCAGTTGTTATTTTTCATGTATTTATTGATTTTTTGAGCTAAATGACCCCGAAATTGTAAAGCACTGCAAATGAACTCTGAAAAGGTTGAAAGTCGGCATGGTATCATCATTTCACCGACATAGCATTTGCTAAAAATTTTAGAGGGTTACGGCAAAAGCTTGATGCACTTCGTGTACAAAACAGACAATCTCTTTCGAAGTATCACGGTTTCCGCCGGAAACTCATCGGTTACAAAAGACATTTCATTTTCTCGAATTTATTTGTACTCCAAGTGTTTTGTGTATTCAAAATGCACCGTTCAAAGCCACATCATCAATTTTCAACCCTTTCTGACTTCAGTTGTTATTTTTCATGCATTTATTGATTTTTTGAGCTAAATGACCCCGAAATTGTAAAGCACTACAAATGAACTCTGAAAAGGTTGAATGTTGGCATGGTATCATCATTTCACCGACATAGCATTCGCTAAAATTTTTAGAGGGTTACGGCAAAAGCTGGATGCACTTCGTGTACAAAACGGACAATCTCTTTCGAAGTATCACGATTTCAGACGAAAACTCATCGGTTACAAAAGACATTTCATTTTCTCGAATTTATTTGTACTCCAAGTGTTTTGTGTGTTCAAAATGCACCATTCAAAGCCACATCATCAATTTTCAATCCCTTGTGACTTCATTTGTTATTTTTCATGGAGTTATTGATTTTTTTTGAGCTAAATGAACCTGAAATTGAAAAGTACTACAAACGAAATCTGAAAAGGTTGAAAGTTGGCATGGTATCATCATTTCACCCACATAGCATGTGCTAAAAAGATGAGAGGGTTACGGTAGAAGCTGGATGCACTTCGTGTACAAAACGGACAGTCTCCTTCGAAGTATGAGGGTTTCGGACATAAACTCATCTGTTACAAAAAGGCATTTCCTTTTCTTGAACTTATTTGAACTCCAGGATTTTTGTGTGTTCAAAATGCACCGTTCAAAGCCACATCATCAATTTTCAACCCTTTTTGACATCATTTGTTATTTTTCATGTACTTACTAATTTTTTTGAGCTAAATGACCCTGAAATTGAAAAGCACTACAAATGAACTCTGAAAAGGTTGAAAGTTGGCATGGTATCATAATTTCACCCACATAGCATGTGCTAAAAAGTTGAGAGGGTTACGGCAAAAGCTGGATGCACTTCGTGTACAAAACGGACAGTCTCCTTCGAAGTATGAGGGTTTCGGACATAAACCCATGTGTTACCAAAAAGGCATTTCATTTTCTTGAACTTATTTGAACTCCAGGCTTTTGGTGTGTTCAAAATGCACCATTCAAAGCCACATCATCAATTTTCAACCCTTTCTGACTTCAGTTGTTATTTTTCATGTATTTATTGATTTTTTGAGCTAAATGACCCCGAAATTGTAAAGCACTACAAATGAACTCTGAAAAGGTTGAAAGTCGGCATGGTATCATCATTTCACCGACATAGCATTTGCTAAAATTTTTAGAGGGTTACGGCAAAAGCTTGATGCACTTCGTGTACAAAACAGACAATCTCTTTCGAAGTATCACAGTTTCCGCCGGAAACACATCGGTTACAAAAGACATTTCATTTTCTCGAATTTATTTGTACTCCAAGTGTTTTGTGTGTTCAAAATGCACCGTTCAAAGCCACATCATCAATTTTCAACCCTTTCTGACTTCAGTTGTTATTTTTCATGCATTTATTGATTTTTTGAGCTAAATGACCCCGAAATTGTAAAGCACTACAAATGAACTCTGAAAAGGTTGAAAGTTGGCATGGTATCATCATTTCACCGACATAGCATTTGCTAAAATTTTTAGAGGGTTACGGCAAAAGCTGGATGCACTTCGTGTACAAAACGGACAATCTCTTTCGAAGTATCACGGTTTCAGACGAAAACTCATCGGTTACAAAAGACATTTCATTTTCTCGAATTTATTTGTACTCCAAGTGTTTTGTGTGTTCAAAATGCACCATTGAAAGCCACATCATCAATTTTCAATCCCTTGTGACTTCATTTGTTATTTTTCATGGAGTTATTGATTTTTTTTGAGCTAAATGAACCTGAAATTGAAAAGTACTACAAACGAAATCTGAAAAGGTTGAAAGTTGGCATGGTATCATCATTTCACCCACATAGCATGTGCTAAAAAGATGAGAGGGTTACGGCAGAAGCTGGATGCACTTCGTGTACAAAACGGACAGTCTCCTTCGAAGTATGAGGGTTTCGGACATAAACTCATCTGTTACAAAAAGGCATTTCCTTTTCTTGAACTTATTTGAACTCCAGGATTTTTGTGTGTTCAAAATGCACCGTTCAAAGCCACATCATCAATTTTCAACCCTTTTTGACATCATTTGTTATTTTTCATGTACTTACTAATTTTTTTGAGCTAAATGACCCTGAAATTGAAAAGCACTACAAATGAACTCTGAAAAGGTTGAAAGTTGGCATGGTATCATAATTTCACCCACATAGCATGTGCTAAAAAGTTGAGAGGGTTACGGCAAAAGCTGGATGCACTTCGTGTACAAAACGGACAGTCTCCTTCGAAGTATGAGGGTTTCGGACATAAACCCATCTGTTACAAAAAAGGCATTTCATTTTCTTGAACTTATTTGAACTCCAGGCTTTTGGTGTGTTCAAAATGCACCATTCAAAGCCACATCATCAATTTTCAACCCTTTCTGACTTCAGTTGTTATTTTTCATGTATTTATTGATTTTTTGAGCTAAATGACCCCGAAATTGTAAAGCACTGCAAATGAACTCTGAAAAGGTTGAAAGTCGGCATGGTATCATCATTTCACCGACATAGCATTTGCTAAAAATTTTAGAGGGTTACGGCAAAAGCTTGATGCACTTCGTGTACAAAACAGACAATCTCTTTCGAAGTATCACGGTTTCCGCCGGAAACTCATCGGTTACAAAAGACATTTCATTTTCTCGAATTTATTTGTACTCCAAGTGTTTTGTGTATTCAAAATGCACCGTTCAAAGCCACATCATCAATTTTCAACCCTTTCTGACTTCAGTTGTTATTTTTCATGCATTTATTGATTTTTTGAGCTAAATGACCCCGAAATTGTAAAGCACTACAAATGAACTCTGAAAAGGTTGAATGTTGGCATGGTATCATCATTTCACCGACATAGCATTCGCTAAAATTTTTAGAGGGTTACGGCAAAAGCTGGATGCACTTCGTGTACAAAACGGACAATCTCTTTCGAAGTATCACGATTTCAGACGAAAACTCATCGGTTACAAAAGACATTTCATTTTCTCGAATTTATTTGTACTCCAAGTGTTTTGTGTGTTCAAAATGCACCATTCAAAGCCACATCATCAATTTTCAATCCCTTGTGACTTCATTTGTTATTTTTCATGGAGTTATTGATTTTTTTTGAGCTAAATGAACCTGAAATTGAAAAGTACTACAAACGAAATCTGAAAAGGTTGAAAGTTGGCATGGTATCATCATTTCACCCACATAGCATGTGCTAAAAAGATGAGAGGGTTACGGTAGAAGCTGGATGCACTTCGTGTACAAAACGGACAGTCTCCTTCGAAGTATGAGGGTTTCGGACATAAACTCATCTGTTACAAAAAGGCATTTCCTTTTCTTGAACTTATTTGAACTCCAGGATTTTTGTGTGTTCAAAATGCACCGTTCAAAGCCACATCATCAATTTTCAACCCTTTTTGACATCATTTGTTATTTTTCATGTACTTACTAATTTTTTTGAGCTAAATGACCCTGAAATTGAAAAGCACTACAAATGAACTCTGAAAAGGTTGAAAGTTGGCATGGTATCATAATTTCACCCACATAGCATGTGCTAAAAAGTTGAGAGGGTTACGGCAAAAGCTGGATGCACTTCGTGTACAAAACGGACAGTCTCCTTCGAAGTATGAGGGTTTCGGACATAAACCCATGTGTTACCAAAAAGGCATTTCATTTTCTTGAACTTATTTGAACTCCAGGCTTTTGGTGTGTTCAAAATGCACCATTCAAAGCCACATCATCAATTTTCAACCCTTTCTGACTTCAGTTGTTATTTTTCATGTATTTATTGATTTTTTGAGCTAAATGACCCCGAAATTGTAAAGCACTACAAATGAACTCTGAAAAGGTTGAAAGTCGGCATGGTATCATCATTTCACCGACATAGCATTTGCTAAAATTTTTAGAGGGTTACGGCAAAAGCTTGATGCACTTCGTGTACAAAACAGACAATCTCTTTCGAAGTATCACAGTTTCCGCCGGAAACACATCGGTTACAAAAGACATTTCATTTTCTCGAATTTATTTGTACTCCAAGTGTTTTGTGTGTTCAAAATGCACCGTTCAAAGCCACATCATCAATTTTCAACCCTTTCTGACTTCAGTTGTTATTTTTCATGCATTTATTGATTTTTTGAGCTAAATGACCCCGAAATTGTAAAGCACTACAAATGAACTCTGAAAAGGTTGAAAGTTGGCATGGTATCATCATTTCACCGACATAGCATTCGCTAAAATTTTTAGAGGGTTACGGCAAAAGCTGGATGCACTTCGTGTACAAAACGGACAATCTCTTTCGAAGTATCACGGGTTCAGACGAAAACTCATCGGTTACAAAAGACATTTCATTTTCTCGAATTTATTTGTACTCCAAGTGTTTTGTGTGTTCAAAATGCACCATTGAAAGCCACATCATCAATTTTCAATCCCTTGTGACTTCATTTGTTATTTTTCATGGAGTTATTGATTTTTTTTGAGCTAAATGAACCTGAAATTGAAAAGTACTACAAACGAAATCTGAAAAGGTTGAAAGTTGGCATGGTATCATCATTTCACCCACATAGCATGTGCTAAAAAGATGAGAGGGTTACGGCAGAAGCTGGATGCACTTCGTGTACAAAACGGACAGTCTCCTTCGAAGTATGAGGGTTTCGGACATAAACTCATCTGTTACAAAAAGGCATTTCCTTTTCTTGAACTTATTTGAACTCCAGGATTTTTGTGTGTTCAAAATGCACCGTTCAAAGCCACATCATCAATTTTCAACCCTTTTTGACATCATTTGTTATTTTTCATGTACTTACTAATTTTTTTGAGCTAAATGACCCTGAAATTGAAAAGCACTACAAATGAACTCTGAAAAGGTTGAAAGTTGGCATGGTATCATAATTTCACCCACATAGCATGTGCTAAAAAGTTGAGAGGGTTACGGCAAAAGCTGGATGCACTTCGTGTACAAAACGGACAGTCTCCTTCGGAGTATGAGGGTTTCGGACATAAACCCATCTGTTACAAAAAAGGCATTTCATTTTCTTGAACTTATTTGAACTCCAGGCTTTTGGTGTGTTCAAAATGCACCATTCAAAGCCACATCATCAATTTTCAACCCTTTCTGACTTCAGTTGTTATTTTTCATGTATTTATTGATTTTTTGAGCTAAATGACCCCGAAATTGTAAAGCACTACAAATGAACTCTGAAAAGGTTGAAAGTCGGCATGGTATCATCATTTCACCGACATAGCATTTGCTAAAATTTTTAGAGGGTTACGGCAAAAGCTTGATGCACTTCGTGTACAAAACAGACAATCTCTTTCGAAGTATCACGGTTTCCGCCGGAAACTCATCGGTTACAAAAGACATTTCATTTTCTCGAATTTATTTGTACTCCAAGTGTTTTGTGTGTTCAAAATGCACCGTTCAAAGCCACATCATCAATTTTCAACCCTTTCTGACTTCAGTTGTTATTTTTCATGCATTTATTGATTTTTTGAGCTAAATGACCCCGAAATTGTAAAGCACTACAAATGAACTCTGAAAAGGTTGAAAGTTGGCATGGTATCATCATTTCACCGACATAGCATTCGCTAAAATTTTTAGAGGGTTACGGCAAAAGCTGGATGCACTTCGTGTACAAAACGGACAATCTCTTTCGAAGTATCACGGTTTCAGACGAAAACTCATCGGTTACAAAAGACATTTCATTTTCTCGAATTTATTTGTACTCCAAGTGTTTTGTGTGTTCAAAATGCACCATTCAAAGCCACATCATCAATTTTCAATCCCTTGTGACTTCATTTGTTATTTTTCATGGAGTTATTGATTTTTTTTGAGCTAAATGAACCTGAAATTGAAAAGTACTACAAACGAAATCTGAAAAGGTTGAAAGTTGGCATGGTATCATCATTTCACCCACATAGCATGTGCTAAAAAGATGAGAGGGTTACGGCAGAAGCTGGATGCACTTCGTGTACAAAACGGACAGTCTCCTTCGAAGTATGATGGTTTCGGACATAAACTCATCTGTTACAAAAAGGCATTTCCTTTTCTTGAACTTATTTGAACTCCAGGATTTTTGTGTCTTCAAAATTCACCGTTCAAAGCCACATCATCAATTTTCAACCCTTTTTGACATCATTTGTTATTTTTCATGTACTTACTAATTTTTTTGAGCTAAATGACCCTGAAATTGAAAAGCACTACAAATGAACTCTGAAAAGGTTGAAAGTTGGCATGGTATCATAATTTCACCCACATAGCATGTGCTAAAAAGTTGAGAGGGTTACGGCAAAAGCTGGATCCACTTCGTGTACAAAACGGATAGTCTCCTTCGAAGTATGAGGGTTTCGGACATAAACTCATGTGTTACAAAAAAAGGCATTTCATTTTCTTGAACTTATTTGAACTCCAGGCTTTTGGTGTGTTCAAAATGCACCATTCAAAGCCACATCATCAATTTTCAACCCTTTCTGACTTCAGTTGTTATTTTTCATGCATTTATTGATTTTTTGAGCTAAATGACCCCGAAATTGTAAAGCACTACAAATGAACTCTGAAAAGGTTGAAAGTCGGCATGGTATCATCATTTCACCGACATAGCATTTGCTAAAAATTTTAGAGGGTTACGGCAAAAGCTTGATGCACTTCGTGTACAAAACAGACAATCTCTTTCGAAGTATCACGGTTTCAGCCGGAAACTCATCGGTTACAAAAGACATTTCATTTTCTCGAATTTATTTGTACTCCAAGTGTTTTGTGTGTTCAAAATGCACCATTCAAAGCCACATCGTCAATTTTCAACCCTTTCTGACTTCAGTTGTTATTTTTCATGCATTTATTGATTTTTTGAGCTAAATGACCCCGAAATTGTAAAGCACTACAAATGAACTCTGAAAAGGTTGAAAGTTGGCATGGTATCATCATTTCACCGACATAGCATTCGCTAAAATTTTTAGAGGGTTACGGCAAAAGCTGGATGCACTTCGTGTACAAAACGGACAATCTCTTTCGAAGTATCACGGTTTCAGACGGAAACTCATCGGTTACAAAAGACAGTTCATTTTCTCGAATTTATTTGTACTCCAAGTGTTTTGTGTGTTCAAAATGCACCATTCAAAGCCACATCATCAATTTTCAATCCCTTGTGACTTGATTTGTTATTTTTCATGGAGTCATTGATTTTTTGTGAGCTAAATGACCCTGAAATTGAAATGTACTACAAACGAAATCTGAAAAGGTTGAAAGTTGGCATGGTATCATCATTTCACCCACATAGCATGTGCTAAAAAGATGAGAGGGTTACGGCAGAAGCTGGATGCACTTCGTGTACAAAACGGACAGTCTCCTTCGAAGTATGAGGGTTTCAGACATAAACTCATCTGTTACAAAAAGGCATTTCCTTTTCTTGAACTTATTTGAACTCCAGGATTTTTGTGTGTTCAAAATTCACCGTTCAAAGCCACATCATCAATTTTCAACCCTTTTTGACATCATTTGTTATTTTTCATGTACTTACTAATTTTTTTGAGCTAAATGACCCTAAAATTGAAAAGCACTACAAATGAACTCTGAAAAGGTTGAAAGTTGGCATGGTATCATAATTTCACCCACATAGCATGTGCTAAAAAGTTGAGAGGGTTACGGCAAAAGCTGGATGCACTTCGTGTACAAAACGGACAGTCTCCTTTGAAGTATGAGGGTTTCGGACATAAACTCATCTGTTACAAAAAAGGCATTTCATTTTCTTGAACTTGTTTGAACTCTAGGCTTTTGGTGTGTTCAAAATGCACCATTCAAAGCCACATCATCAATTTTCAACCCTTTCTGACTTCAGTTGTTATTTTTCATGCATTTATTGATTTTTTGAGCTAAATGACCCCGAAATTGTAAAGCACTACAAATGAACTCTGAAAAGGTTGAAAGTCGGCATGGTATCATCATTTCACCGACATAGCATTTGCTAAAATTTTTAGAGGGTTACGGCAAAAGATTGATGCACTTCGTGTACAAAACAGACAATCTCTTTCGAAGTATCACGGTTTCAGCCGGAAACTCATCGGTTACAAAAGAAATTTCATTTTCTCGAATTTATTTGTACTCCAAGTGTTTTGTGTGTTCAAAATGCACCATTCAAAGCCACATCATCAATTTTCAATCCCTTGTGACTTCATTTTTTATTTTTCATGCAGTTATTGATTTTTTTTTGAGCTAAATGACCCTGAAATTGAAACGTACTACAAACGAAATCTGAAAAGGTTGAAAGTTGGCATGGTATCATAATTTCACCCACATAGCATGTGCTAAAATTTTGAGAGGGTTACGGCAAAAGCTGGATGCACTTCGTGTACAAAACGGACAATCTCTTTCGAAGTATCAGGGTTTCGCACATAAACTCATCTGTTACAAAAAGGCATTTCCTTTTCTTGAACTTATTTGAACTCCAGGATTTTTGTGTGTTCAAAATTCACCGTTCAAAGCCACATCATCAATTTTCAACCCTTTTTGACATCATTTGTTATTTTTCATGTACTTACTAATTTTTTTGAGCTAAATGACCCTGAAATTGAAAAGCACTACAAATGAACTCTGAAAAGGTTGAAAGTGGGCATGGTATCAGAATTTCACCCACATAGCATGTGCTAAAAAGTTGAGAGGGTTACGGCAAAAGCTGGATGCACTTCGTGTACAAAACGGACAGTCTCCTTCGAAGTATGAGGGTTTCGGACATAAACCCATCTTTTACCAAAAAGGCATTTCATTTTCTTGAACTTATTTGAACTCCAGGCTTTTGGTGTGTTCAAAATGCACCATTCAAAGCCACATCATCAATTTTCAACCCTTTCTGACTTCAGTTGTTATTTTTCATGTATTTATTGATTTTTTGAGCTAAATGACCCCGAAATTGTAAAGCACTACAAATGAACTCTGAAAAGGTTGAAAGTCGGCATGGTATCATCATTTCACCGACATAGCATTTGCTAAAATTTTTAGAGGGTTACGGCAAAAGCTTGATGCACTTCGTGTACAAAACAGACAATCTCTTTCGAAGTATCACGGTTTCCGCCGGAAACTCATCGGTTACAAAAGACATTTCATTTTCTCGAATTTATTTGTACTCCAAGTGTTTTGTGTGTTCAAAATGCAGCGTTCAAAGCCACATCATCAATTTTCAACCCTTTCTGACTTCAGTTGTTATTTTTCATGCATTTATTGATTTTTTGAGCTAAATGACCCCGAAATTGTAAAGCACTACAAATGAACTCTGAAAAGGTTGAAAGTTGGCATGGTATCATCATTTCACCGACATAGCATTCGCTAAAATTTTTAGAGGGTTACGGCAAAAGCTGGATGCACTTCGTGTACAAAACGGACAATCTCTTTCGAAGTATCACGGTTTCAGACGAAAACTCATCGGTTACAAAAGACATTTCATTTTCTCGAATTTATTTGTACTCCAAGTGTTTTGTGTGTTCAAAATGCACCATTGAAAGCCACATCATCAATTTTCAATCCCTTGTGACTTCATTTGTTATTTTTCATGGAGTTATTGATTTTTTTTGAGCTAAATGAACCTGAAATTGAAAAGTACTACAAACGAAATCTGAAAAGGTTGAAAGTTGGCATGGTATCATCATTTCACCCACATAGCATGTGCTAAAAAGATGAGAGGGTTACGGCAGAAGCTGGATGCACTTCGTGTACAAAACGGACAGTCTCCTTCGAAGTATGAGGGTTTCGGACATAAACTCATCTGTTACAAAAAGGCATTTCCCCTTCTTGAACTTATTTGAACTCCAGGATTTTTGTGTGTTCAAAATGCACCGTTCAAAGCCACATCATCAATTTTCAACCCTTTTTGACATCATTTGTTATTTTTCATGTACTTACTAATTTTTTTGAGCTAAATGACCCTGAAATTGAAAAGCACTACAAATGAACTCTGAAAAGGTTGAAAGTTGGCATGGTATCATAATTTCACCCACATAGCATGTGCTAAAAAGTTGAGAGGGTTACGGCAAAAGCTGGATGCACTTCGTGTACAAAACGGACAGTCTCCTTCGAAGTATCAGGGTTTCGGACATAAACCCATCTGTTACCAAAAAGGCATTTCATTTTCTTGAACTTATTTGAACTCCAGGCTTTTGGTGTGTTCAAAATGCACCATTCAAAGCCACATCATCAATTTTCAACCCTTTCTGACTTCAGTTGTTATTTTTCATGTATTTATTGATTTTTTGAGCTAAATGACCCCGAAATTGTAAAGCACTACAAATGAACTCTGAAAAGGTTGAAAGTCGGCATGGTATCATCATTTCACCGACATAGCATTTGCTAAAATTTTTAGAGGGTTACGGAAAAAGCTTGATGCACTTCGTGTACAAAACAGACAATCTCTTTCGAAGTATCACGGTTTCCGCCGGAAACTCATCGGTTACAAAAGACATTTCATTTTCTCGAATTTATTTGTACTCCAAGTGTTCTGTGTGTTCAAAATGCACCGTTCAAAGCCACATCATCAATTTTCAACCCTTTCTGACTTCAGTTGTTATTTTTCATGCATTTATTGATTTTTTGAGCTAAATGACCCCGAAATTGTAAAGCACTACAAATGAACTCTGAAAAGGTTGAAAGTTGGCATGGTATCATCATTTCACCGACATAGCATTCGCTAAAATTTTTAGAGGGTTACGGCAAAAGCTGGATGCACTTCGTGTACAAAACGGACAATCTCTTTCGAAGTATCACGGTTTCAGACGGAAACTCATCGGTTACAAAAGACATTTCATTTTCTCGAATTTATTTGTACTCCAAGTGTTTTGTGTGTTCAAAATGCACCATTCAAAGCCACATCATCAATTTTCAATCCCTTGTGACCTCATTTGTTATTTTTCATGGAGTTATTGATTTTTTTTGAGCTAAATGACCCTGAAATTGAAATGTACTACAAACGAAATCTGAAAAGGTTGAAAGTTGGCATGGTATCATCATTTCACCCACATAGCATGTGCTAAAAAGATGAGAGGGTTACGGCAGAAGCTGGATGCACTTCGTGTACAAAACGGACAGTCTCCTTCGAAGTATGAGGGTTTCGGACATAAACTCATCTGTTACAAAAAGGCATTTCCTTTTCTTGAACTTATTTGAACTCCAGGATTTTTGTGTGTTCAAAATTCACCGTTCAAAGCCACATCATCAATTTTCAACCCTTTTTGACATCATTTGTTATTTTTCATGTACTTACTAATTTTTTTGAGCTAAATGACCCTGAAATTGAAAAGCACTACAAATGAACTCTGAAAAGGTTGAAAGTTGGCATGGTATCATAATTTCACCCACATAGCATGTGCTAAAAACTTGAGAGGGTTACGGCAAAAGCTGGATGCACTTCGTGTACAAAACGGACAGTGTCCTTCGAAGTATGAGGGTTTCGGACATAAACTCATCTGTTACAAAAAAGGCATTTCATTTTCTTGAACTTATTTGAACTCCAGGCTTTTGGTGTGTTCAAAATGCACCATTCAAATCCACATCATCAATTTTCAACCCTTTTCTGACTTCAGTTGTTATTTTTCATGCATTTATTGATTTTTTGACCTAAATGACCCCGAAATTGTAAAGCACTACAAATGAACTCTGAAAAGGTTGAAAGTCGGCATGGTATCATCATTTCACCGACATAGCATTTGCTAAAATTTTTAGAGGGTTACGGCAAAAGCTTGATGCACTTCGTGTACAAAACAGACAATCTCTTTCGAAGTATCACGGTTTCAGCCGGAAACTCATCGGTTACAAAAGACATTTCATTTTCTCGAATTTATTTGTACTCCAAGTGTTTTGTGTGTTCAAAATGCACCATTCAAAGCCACATCGTCAATTTTCAACCCTTTCTGACTTCAGTTGTTATTTTTCATGCATTTATTGATTTTTTGAGCTAAATGACCCCGAAATTGTAAAGCACTACAAATGAACTCTGAAAAGGTTGAAAGTTGGCATGGTATCATCATTTCACCCACATAGCATTCGCTAATATTTTTAGAGGGTTACGGCAAAAGCTGGATGCACTTCGTGTACAAAACGGACAATCTCTTTCGAAGTATCATGGTTTCAGACGGAAACTCATCGGTTACAAAAGACAGTTCATTTTCTCGAATTTATTTGTACTCCAAGTGTTTTGTGTGTTCAAAATTCACCATTCAAAGCCACATCATCAATTTTCAATCCCTTGTGACTTGATTTGTTATTTTTCATGGAGTCATTGATTTTTTGTGAGCTAAATGACCCTGAAATTGAAATGTACTACAAACGAAATCTGAAAAGGTTGAAAGTTGGCATGGTATCATCATTTCACCCACATAGCATGTGCTAAAAAGATGAGAGGGTTACGGCAGAAGCTGGATGCACTTCGTGTACAAAACGGACAGTCTCCTTCGAAGTATGAGGGTTTCGGACATAAACTCATCTGTTACAAAAAGGCATTTCCTTTTCTTGAACTTATTTGAACTCCAGGATTTTTGTGTGTTCAAAATTCACCGTTCAAAGCCACATCATCAATTTTCAACCCTTTTTGACATCATTTGTTATTTTTCATGTACTTACTAATTTTTTTGAGCTAAATGACCCTGAAATTGAAAAGCACTACAAATGAACTCTGAAAAGGTTGAAAGTTGGCATGGTATCATAATTTCACCCACATAGCATGTGCTAAAAAGTTGAGAGGGTTACGGCAAAAGCTGGATGCACTTCGTGTACAAAACGGACAGTCTCCTTTGAAGTATGAGGGTTTCGGACATAAACTCATCTGTTACAAAAAAGGCATTTCATTTTCTTGAACTTGTTTGAACTCTAGGCTTTTGGTGTGTTCAAAATGCACCATTCAAAGCCACATCATCAATTTTCAACCCTTTCTGACTTCAGTTGTTATTTTTCATGCATTTATTGATTTTTTGAGCTAAATGACCCCGAAATTGTAAAGCACTACAAATGAACTCTGAAAAGGTTAAGAGTCGGCATGGTATCATCATTTCACCGACATAGCATTTCCTAAAATTTTTAGAGGGTTACGGCAAAAGCTTGATGCACTTCGTGTACAAAACAGACAATCTCTTTCGAAGTATCACCGTTTCAGCCGGAAACTCATCGGTTACAAAAGACATTTCATTTTCTCGAATTTATTTGTACTCCAAGTGTTTTGTGTGTTCAAAATGCACCATTCAAAGCCACATCATCAATTTTCAATCCCTTGTGACTTCATATTTTATTTTTCATGCAGTTATTGATTTTTTTTTGAGCTAAATGACCCTGAAATTGAAACGTACTACAAACGAAATCTGAAAAGGTTGAAAGTTGGCATGGTATCATAATTTCACCCACATAGCATGTGCTAAAATTTTGAGAGGGTTACGGCAAAAGCTGGATGCACTTCGTGTACAAAACGGACAATCTCTTTCGAAGTATCAGGGTTTCGCACATAAACTCATCTGTTACAAAAAGGCATTTCCTTTTCTTGAACTTATTTGCACTCCAGGATTTTTGTGTGTTCAAAATGCACCGTTCAAAGCCACATCATCAATTTTCAACCCTTTTTGACATCATTTGTTATTTTTCATGTACTTACTAATTTTTTTGAGCTAAATGACCCTGAAATTGAAAAGCACTTAAAATGAACTCTGAAAAGGTTGAAAGTGGGCATGGTATCAGAATTTCACCCACATAGCATGTGCTAAAAAGTTGAGAGGGTTACGGCAAAAGCTGGATGCACTTCGTGTACAAAACGGACAGTCTCCTTCGAAGTATGAGGGTTTCGAACATAAACTCATCTGTTACAAAAAGGCATTTCATTTTCTTGAACTTATTTGAACTCCAGGCTTTTGGTGTGTTCAAAATGCACCATTCAAAGCCACATCATCAATTTTCAACCCTTTCTGACTTTAGTTGTTACTTTTCATGCATTTATTGATTTTTTGAGCTAAATGACCCCGAAATTGTAAAGCACTACAAATGAACTCTGAAAAGGTTGAAAGTCGGCATGGTATCATCATTTCACCGACATAGCATTTGCTAAAATTTTTAGAGGGTTACGGCAAAAGCTGGATGCACTTCGTGTACAAAACAGACAATGTCTTTCGAAGTATCACGGTTTCAGACGGAAACTCATCGGTTACAAAAGACATTTCATTTTCTCGAATTTATTTGTACTCCAAGTGTTTTGTGTGTTCAAAATGCACCATCCAAAGCCACATCATCAATTTTCAATCCCTTGTGACTTCATTTGTTATTTTTCATGCAGTTATTGATTTTTTTTGAGCTAAATGACCCTGAAATTGAAACGTACTACAAATGAAATCTGAAAAGGTTGAAAGTTGGCATGGTATCATCATTTCACCCACATAGCATCTGCTAAAAAGATGAGAGGGTTACGGCAGAAGCTGGATGCACTTCGTGTACAAAACGGACAGTCTCTTTCGAAGTATCAGGGTTTTAGACATAAACTCATCTGTTACAAAAAGGCATTTCCTTTTCTTGAACTTATTTGAACTCCAGGATTTTTGTGTGTTCAAAATGCACCGTTCAAAGCCACATCATCAATTTTCAACCCTTTTTGACATCATTTGTTATTTTTCATGTACTTACTAATTTTTTTGAGCTAAATGACCTTGAAATTAAAAAGCACTACAAATGAACTCTAAAAAGGTTGAAAGTTGGCATGGTATCATATTTTCACCCACATAGCTTGTGCTAAAAAGTTGAGAGGGTACCGGCAAAAGATGGATGCACTGCGTGTAGAAAACGGACAGTCTCCTTCGAAGTATGAGGGTTTCGGACATAAACTCATCTGTTACAAAAAGGCATTTCATTTTCTTGAACTTATTTTAACTCTAGGCTTTTTATGTGTTCAAAATGCACCATTCAAAGCCACATCATCAATTTTCAACCCTTTCTGACTTCATTTGTTATTTTTCATGCATTTATTGATTTTTTTAAGCTAAATGACCCCGAAATTGTAAAGCACTACAAATGAACTCTGAAAAGGTTGAAAGTTGGCATGGTAACATATTTTCACCCACATAGCATGTGCTAAAATGTTGAGAGGGTTACGGCAAAAGATGGCTGCACTGCGTGTAGAAAACGGACAGTCTCCTTCGAAGTATGAGGGTTTCGGACATAAACTCATCTGTTACAAAAAGGCATTTCATTTTCTTGAACTTATTTGAACTCCAGGCTTTTTCTGTGTTCAAAATGCACCATTCAAAGCCACATCATCAATTTTCAACCCTTTCTGACTTCTTTTGTTATTTTTCATGCATTTCTTGATTTTTTCCAGCTAAATGACCCCGAAATTGAAAATTACTACAAATGAACTCTAAAAAGGTTGAAAGTTGGCATGGTACCATCATTTCACCGACATAGCATTTGCTAAAAATTTGAGAGGGTTACGGCAAAAGCTGGATGCACTTCGTGTACAAAACGGACAATCTCTTTCGAAGTATCAGGGTTTCAGACGGAAACTCATCGGTTACAAAAGACATTTCATTTTCTCGAATTTATTTGAACTCCAGGATTTTTGTGTGTTCAAAATGCACCTTTCAAAGCCACATCATCAATTTTCAACCCTTTTTGACATCATTTGTTATTTTTCATGTACTTACTAATTTTTTTGAGCTAAATGACCCTGAAATTGAAAAGCACTACGAATGAACTCTAAAAAGGTTGAAAGTTGGCATGGTATCATATTTTCACCCACATAGCTTGTGCTAAAAAGTTGAGAGGCTTACGGCAAAAGATGGATGCACTGCGTGTAGAAAACGGACAGTCTCCTTCGAAGTATGAGGGTTTCGGACATAAACTCATCTGTTACAAAAAGGCATTTCATTTTCTTGAACTTATTTTAACTCCAGGCTTTTTATGTGTTCAAAATGCACCATTCAAAGCCACATCATCAATTTTCAACCCTTTCTGACTTCATTTGTTATTTTTCATGCATTTATTGAAATTTTTAAGCTAAATGACCCCGAAATTGTAAAGCACTACAAATGAACTCTGAAAAGGTTGAAAGTTGGCATGGTAACATATTTTCACCCACATAGCATGTGCTAAAAAGTTGAGAGGGTTACGGCAAAAGATGGCTGCACTGCGTGTAGAAAACGGACAGTCTCCTTCGGAGTATGAGGGTTTCGGACATAAACTCATCTGTTACAATAAGGCATTTCATTTTCTTGAACTTATTTGAACTCCAGGCTTTTTGTGTGTTCAAAATGCACCATTCAAAGCCACATCATCTTTTTCATGCATTTCTTGATTTTTTTCAGCTAAATGACCCCGAAATTGAAAATTACTACAAAAGAACTCTAAAAAGATTGAAAGTTGGCATGGTACCATCATTTCACCGACATAGCATTTGCTAAAAATTTGAGAGGGTTACGACAAAAGCTGGATGCACTTCGTGTACAAAACGGACAATCTCTTTCGAAGTATCAGGGTTTCAGACGGAAACTCATCGGTGACAAAAGACATTTCATTTTCTCGAATTTATTTGCACTCCAAGTGTTTTGTGTGTTCAAAATGCACCATTCAAAGCCACATCATCGATTTTCAATCCCTTGTGACTTCATTTGTTATTTTTCATGCAGTTATTAATTTTTTTGAGCTAAATGACGCTGAAATTGAAAAGCACTACAAACGAAATCTGAAAAGGTTGAAAGTTGGCATGGTATCATCATTTCACGCACATAGCATCTGCTTAAAAGATGAGAGGGTTACGGCAGAAGCTGGATGCACTTCGTGTACAAAACGGACAGTCTCTTTCGAAGTATCAGGGTTTCGGCACATAAACTCATCTGTTACAAAAGGCATTTCATTTTCTCGAACTTATTTGATCTTCAAGCTTTTTGTGTGTTAAGACTGCACCATTCAAAGCCACATCATCAATTTTAAACCCCTTCTGACTTCATTTGGTATTTTTCATGCACTTACTAAGTTTTTTGAGCTAAATGACCCTGAAATTGAAAATCACTACAAACGAACTCTGAAAAGGTTGAAAGGTGGCATGGTATCATCATTTCACCCACATAGCATGTGCTAAAAAGATGAGAGGGTTACGGCAAAAGCTGGATGCACTTCGTGTACAAAACGGACAATCTCTTTCGAAGTATCAGGGTTTCGGACATAAACTCATCTGTTACAAAAAGGCATTTCCTTTTCTTGAACTTATTTGAACTCCAGGATTTTTGTGTGTTCAAAATGCACCGTTCAAAGCCACATCATAAATTTTCGACCCTTTTTGACATCATTTGTTATTTTTCATGTACTTACTAATTTTTTTGAGCTAAATGACCCTGAAATTGAAAAGCACTACAAATGAACTCTGAAAAGGTGGAAAGTTGGCATGGTATCATATTTTCACCCACATAGCATGTGCTAAAAAGTTGAGAGGGTTACGGCAAAAGATGGATGCACTTCGTGTACAAAACGGACAGTCTCCTTCGAAGTATGAGGGTTTCGGAAATAAACTCATCTTTTACAAAAAGGCATTTCATTTTCTTGAACTTATTTGAACTCCAGGCTTTTTGTGTGTTCAAAATGCACCATTCAAAGCCGCATCATCAATTTTCAACCCTTTCTGACTTCATTTGTTATTTTTCATGCATTTATTGATTTTTTTGCTCTAAATGACCCCGAAATTGTAAAGCACTACAAATGAACTCTGAAAAGCTTGAAAGTTGGCATGGTATCATCATTTCACCGACATAGCTTTTGCTAAAAATTTGAGAGAGTTATGGCAAAAGCTGGATTCACTTCGTGTACAAAACCGACAATCTCTTTCGAAGTATCAGGGTTTCGGACGGAAACTCATCGGTTACAAAAGACGTTTCATTTTCTCGAATTTATTTGCACTCCAAGTGTTTTGTGTGTTCAAAATGCACCATTCAAAGCCACATCATCAATTTTCAACCCCTTCTGACTTCATTTGGTATTTTTCATGCACTTACTAAGTTTTTTGAGCTAAATGACCCTGAAATTGAAAATCACTACAAACGAACTCTGAAAAGGTTGAAAGGTGGCATGGTATCATCATTTCACCCACATAGCATGTGCTAAAAAGATGAGAGGGTTACGGCAAAAGCTGGATGCACTTCGTGTACAAAACGGACAATCTCTTTCGAAGTATCAGGGTTTCGGACATAAACTCATCTGTTACAAAAAGGCATTTCCTTTTCTTGAACTTATTTGAACTCCAGGATTTTTGTGTGTTCAAAATGCACCGTTCAAAGCCACATCATAAATTTTCGACCCTTTTTGACATCATTTGTTATTTTTCATGTACTTACTAATTTTTTTGAGCTAAATGACCCTGAAATTGAAAAGCACTACAAATGAACTCTGAAAAGGTGGAAAGTTGGCATGGTATCATATTTTCACCCACATAGCATGTGCTAAAAAGTTGAGAGGGTTAGGGCAAAAGATGGATGCACTTCGTGTACAAAACGGACAGTCTCCTTCGAAGTATGAGGGTTTCGGAAATAAACTCATCTTTTACAAAAAGGCATTTCATTTTCTTGAACTTATTTGAACTCCAGGCTTTTTGTGTGTTCAAAATGCACCATTCAAAGCCGCATCATCAATTTTCAACCCTTTCTGACTTCATTTGTTATTTTTCATGCATTTATTGATTTTTTTGCTCTAAATGACCCCGAAATTGTAAAGCACTACAAATGAACTCTGAAAAGCTTGAAAGTTGGCATGGTATCATCATTTCACCGACATAGCTTTTGCTAAAAATTTGAGAGAGTTACGGCAAAAGCTGGATTCACTTCGTGTACAAAACCGGACAGTCTCCTTCGAAGTATGAGGGTTTCGGACATAAACTCATCTATTACAAAAAGGCATTTCATTTTCTTGAACTTATTTGAACTCCAGGCTTTTTGTGTGTTCAAAATGCACCATTCAAAGCCACATCATCAATTTTCAACCCTTTCTGACTTCTTTTGTTATTTTTCATGCATTTCTTGATTTTTTTCAGCTAAATGACCCCGAAATTGAAAATTACTACAAATGAACTCTAAAAAGGTTGAAAGTTGGCATGGTACCATCATTTCACCGACAAAGCATTTGCTAAAAATTTGAGAGGGTTACGGCAAAAGCTGGATGCACTTCGTGTACAAAACGGACAATCTCTTTCGAAGTATCAGGGTTTCAGACGGAAACTCATCGGTTACAAAAGACATTTCATTTTCTCGAATTTATTTGCACTCCAAGTGTTTTGTGTGTTCAAAATGCACCATTCAAAGCCACATCATCGATTTTCAATCCCTTGTGACTTCATTTGTTATTTTTCATGCAGTTATTGATTTTTTTTGAGCTAAATGACGCTGAAATTGAAAAGCACTACAAACGAAATCTGAAAAGGTTGAAAGTTGGCATGGTGTCATCATTTCACCCACATAGCATGTGCTAAAAAGATGAGAGGGTTACGGCAGAAGCTGGATGCACTTCGTGTACAAAACGGACAGTCTCTTTCGAAGTATCAGGGTTTCGGCACATAAACTCATCTGTTACAAAAGGCATTTCATTTTCTCGAACTTATTTGATCTTCAAGCTTTTTGTGTGTTAAGACTGCACCATTCAAAGCCACATCGTCAATTTTAAACCCCTTCTGACTTCATTTGGTATTTTTCATGTACTTACTAAGTTTTTTGAGCTAAATGACCCTGAAATTGAAAATCACTACAAACGAACTCTGAAAAGGTTGGAAGGTGGCATGGTATCATCATTTCACCCACATAGAACGTGCTAAAAGATGAGAGGGTTACGGCAAAAGCTGGATGCACTTCGTGTACAAAACAGAAAGTCTCTTTTGAAGTATCAGGGTTTTAGACATAAACTCATCTGTTACAAAAAGGCATTTCCTTTTCTTGAACTTATTTGAACTCCAGGATTTTTGTGTGTTCAAAATGCACCGTTCAAAGCCACATCATCAATTTTCAACCCTTTTTGACATCATTTGTTATTTTTCATGTACTTACTAATTTTTTTGAGCTAAATGACCCTGAAATTGTAAAGCACTACAAATGAACTCTAAAAAGTTTGAAAGTTGGCATGGTATCATATTTTCACCCACATAGCTTGTGCTAAAAAGTTGAGAGGGTTACGGCAAAAGATGGATGCACTGCGTGTAGAAAACGGACAGTCTCCTTCGAAGTGTGAGGGTTTCGGACATAAACTCATCTGTTACAAAAAGGCATTTCATTTTCTTGAACTTATTTTAACTCCAGGCTTTTTATGTGTTCAAAATGCACCATTCAAAGCCACATCATCAATTTTCAACCCTTTCTGACTTCATTTGTTATTTTTCATGCATTTATTGATTTTTTTAAGCTAAATGACCCCGAAATTGTAAAACACTACAAATGAACTCTGAAAAGGTTGAAAGTTGGCATGGTAACATATTTTCACCCACATAGCATGTGCTAAAAAGTTGAGAGGGTTACGGCAAAAGATGGCTGCACTGCGTGTAGAAAACGGACAGTCTCCTTCGAAGTATGAGGGTTTCGGACATAAACTCATCTATTACAAAAAGGCATTTCATTTTCTTGAACTTATTTGAACTCCAGGCTTTTTGTGTGTTCAAAATGCACCATTCAAAGCCACATCATCAATTTTCAACCCTTTCTGACTTCTTTTGTTATTTTTCATGCATTTCTTGATTTTTTTCAGCTAAATGACCCCGAAATTGAAAATTACTACAAATGAACTCTAAAAAGGTTGAAAGTTGGCATGGTACCATCATTTCACCGACAAAGCATTTGCTAAAAATTTGAGAGGGTTACGGCAAAAGCTGGATGCACTTCGTGTACAAAACGGACAATCTCTTTCGAAGTATCAGGGTTTCAGACGGAAACTCATCGGTTACAAAAGACATTTCATTTTCTCGAATTTATTTGCACTCCAAGTGTTTTGTGTGTTCAAAATGCACCATTCAAAGCCACATCATCGATTTTCAATCCCTTGTGACTTCATTTGTTATTTTTCATGCAGTTATTGATTTTTTTTGAGCTAAATGACGCTGAAATTGAAAAGCACTACAAACGAAATCTGAAAAGGTTGAAAGTTGGCATGGTATCATCATTTCACCCACATAGCATGTGCTAAAAAGATGAGAGGGTTACGACAGAAGCTGGATGCACTTCGTGTACAAAACGGACAGTCTCTTTCGAAGTATCAGGGTTTCGGCACATAAACTCATCTGTTACAAAAGGCATTTCATTTTCTCGAACTTATTTGATCTTCAAGCTTTTTGTGTGTTAAGACTGCACCATTCAAAGCCACATCGTCAATTTTAAACCCCTTCTGACTTCATTTGGTATTTTTCATGCACTTACTAAGTTTTTTGAGCTAAATGACCCTGAAATTGAAAATCACTACAAACGAACTCTGAAAAGGTTGAAAGGTGGCATGGTATCATCATTTCACCCACATAGCATGTGCTAAAAAGATGAGAGGGTTACGGCAAAATCTGGATACACTTCGTGTACAAAACGGACAATCTCTTTCGAAGTATCAGGGTTTCGGACATAAACTCATCTGTTACAAAAAGGCATTTCCTTTTCTTGAACTTATTTGAACTCCAGGATTTTTGTGTGTTCAAAATGCACCGTTCAAAGCCACATCATCAATTTTCAACCCTTTTTGACATCATTTGTTATTTTTCATGTACTTACTAATTTTTTTGAGCTAAATGACCCTGAAATTGTAAAGCACTACAAATGAACTCTAAAAAGGTTGAAAGTTGGCATGGTATCATATTTTCACCCACATAGCTTGTGCTAAAAAGTTGAGAGGGTTACGGCAAAAGATGGATGCACTGCGTGTAGAAAACGGACAGTCTCCTTCGAAGTGTGAGGGTTTCGGACATAAACTCATCTGTTACAAAAAGGCATTTCATTTTCTTGAACTTATTTTAACTCCAGGCTTTTTATGTGTTCAAAATGCACCATTCAAAGCCACATCATCAATTTTCAACCCTTTCTGACTTCATTTGTTATTTTTCATGCATTTATTGATTTTTTTAAGCTAAATGACCCCGAAATTGTAAAACACTACAAATGAACTCTGAAAAGGTTGAAAGTTGGCATGGTAACATATTTTCACCCACATAGCATGTGCTAAAAAGTTGAGAGGGTTACGGCAAAAGCTGGCTGCACTGCGTGTAGAAAACGGACAGTCTCCTTCGAAGTATGAGGGTTTCGGACATAAACTCATCTATTACAAAAAGGCATTTCATTTTCTTGAACTTATTTGAACTCCAGGCTTTTTGTGTGTTGAAAATGCACCATTCAAAGCCACATCATCAATTTTCAACCCTTTCTGACTTCTTTTGTTATTTTTCATGCATTTCTTGATTTTTTTCAGCTAAATGACCCCGAAATTGAAAATTACTACAAATGAACTCTAAAAAGTTTGAAAGTTGGCATGGTACCATCATTTCACCGACAAAGCATTTGCTAAAAATTTGAGAGGGTTACGGCAAAAGCTGGATGCACTTCGTGTACAAAACGGACAATCTCTTTCGAAGTATCAGGGTTTCAGACGGAAACTCATCGGTTACAAAAGACATTTCATTTTCTCGAATTTATTTGCACTCCAAGTGTTTTGTGTGTTCAAAATGCACCATTCAAAGCCACATCATCGATTTTCAATCCCTTGTGACTTCATTTGTTATTTTTCATGCAGTTATTGATTTTTTTTGAGCTAAATGACGCTGAAATTGAAAAGCACTACAAACGAAATCTGAAAAGATTGAAAGTTGGCATGGTATCATCATTTCACCCACATAGCATGTGCTAAAAAGATGAGAGGGTTACGGCAGAAGCTGGATGCACTTCGTGTACAAAACGGACAGTCTCTTTCGAAGTATCAGGGTTTCGGCACATAAACTCATCTGTTACAAAAGGCATTTCATTTTCTCGAACTTATTTGATCTTCAAGCTTTTTGTGTGTTAAGACTGCACCATTCAAAGCCACATCGTCAATTTTAAACCCCTTCTGACTTCATTTGGTATTTTTCATGCACTTACTAAGTTTTTTGAGCTAAATGACCCTGAAATTGAAAATCACTACAAACGAACTCTGAAAAGGTTGAAAGGTGGCATGGTATCATCATTTCACCCACATAGCATGTGCTAAAAAGATGAGAGGGTTACGGCAAAATCTGGATACACTTCGTGTACAAAACGGACAATCTCTTTCGAAGTATCAGGGTTTCGGACATAAACTCATCTGTTACAAAAAGGCATTTCCTTTTTTTGAACTTATTTGAACTCCAGGATTTTTGTGTGTTCAAAATGCACCGTTCAAAGCCACATCATAAATTTTCAACCCTTTTTGACATCATTTGTTATTTTTCATGTACTTACTAATTTTTTTGAGCTAAATGACCCTGAAATTGTAAAGCACTACAAATGAACTCTAAAAAGGTTGAAAGTTGGCATGGTATCATATTTTCACCCACATAGCTTGTGCTAAAAAGTTGAGAGGGTTACGGCAAAAGATGGATGCACTGCGTGTAGAAAACGGACAGTCTCCTTCGAAGTGTGAGGGTTTCGGGAATAAACTCATCTGTTACAAAAAGGCATTTCATTTTCTTGAACTTATTTTAACTCCAGGCTTTTTATGTGTTCAAAATGCACCATTCAAAGCCACATCATCAATTTTCAACCCTTTCTGACTTCATTTGTTATTTTTCATGCATTTATTGATTTTTTTAAGCTAAATGACCCCGAAATTGTAAAACACTACAAATGAACTCTGAAAAGGTTGAAAGTTGGCATGGTAACATATTTTCACCCACATAGCATGTGCTAAAAAGTTGAGAGGGTTACGGCAAAAGATGGCTGCACTGCGTGTAGAAAACGGACAGTCTCCTTCGAAGTATGAGGGTTTCGGACATAAACTCATCTATTACAAAAAGGCATTTCATTTTCTCGAACTTATTTGAACTCCTGGCTTTTTGTGTGTTCAAAATGCACCATTCAAAGCCACATCATCAATTTTCAACCCTTTCTGACTTCTTTTGTTATTTTTCATGCATTTCTTGATTTTTTTCAGCTAAATGACCCCGAAATTGAAAATTACTACAAATGAACTCTAAAAAGGTTGAAAGTTGGCATGGTACCATCATTTCACCGACAAAGCATTTGCTAAAAATTTGAGAGGGTTACGGCAAAAGCTGGATGCACTTCGTGTACAAAACGGACAATCTCTTTCGAAGTATCAGGGTTTCAGACGGAAACTCATCGGTTACAAAAGACATTTCATTTTCTCGAATTTATTTGCACTCCAAGTGTTTTGTGTGTTCAAAATGCACCATTCAAAGCCACATCATCGATTTTCAATCCCTTGTGACTTCATTTGTTATTTTTCATGCAGTTATTGATTTTTTTTGAGCTAAATGACGCTGAAATTGAAAAGCACTACAAACGAAATCTGAAAAGGTTGAAAGTTGGCATGGTATCATCATTTCACCCACATAGCATGTGCTAAAAAGATGAGAGGGTTACGGCAGAAGCTGGATGCACTTCGTGTACCAAACGGACAGTCTCTTTCGAAGTATCAGGGTTTCGGCACATAAACTCATCTGTTACAAAAGGCATTTCATTTTCTCGAACTTATTTGATCTTCAAGCTTTTTGTGTGTTAAGACTGCACCATTCAAAGCCACATCGTCAATTTTAAACCCCTTCTGACTTCATTTGGTATTTTTCATGCACTTACTAAGTTTTTTGAGCTAAATGACCCTGAAATTGAAAATCACTACAAACGAACTCTGAAAAGGTTGAAAGGTGGCATGGTATCATCATTTCACCCACATAGCATGTGCTAAAAAGATGAGAGGGTTACGGCAAAATCTGGATACACTTCGTGTACAAAACGGACAATCTCTTTCGAAGTATCAGGGTTTCGGACATAAACTCATCTGTTACAAAAAGGCATTTCCTTTTTTTGAACTTATTTGAACTCCAGGATTTTTGTGTGTTCAAAATGCACCGTTCAAAGCCACATCATAAATTTTCAACCCTTTTTGACATCATTTGTTATTTTTCATGTACTTACTAATTTTTTTGAGCTAAATGACCCTGAAATTGTAAAGCACTACAAGTGAACTCTAAAAAGGTTGAAAGTTGGCATGGTATCATATTTTCACCCACATAGCTTGTGCTAAAAAGTTGAGAGGGTTACGGCAAAAGATGGATGCACTGCGTGTAGAAAACGGACAGTCTCCTTCGAAGTGTGAGGGTTTCGGAAATAAACTCATCTGTTACAAAAAGGCATTTCATTTTCTTGAACTTATTTTAACTCCAGGCTTTTTATGTGTTCAAAATGCACCATTCAAAGCCACATCATCAATTTTCAACCCTTTCTGACTTCATTTGTTATTTTTCATGCATTTATTGATTTTTTTAAGCTAAATGACCCCGAAATTGTAAAACACTACAAATGAACTCTGAAAAGGTTGAAAGTTGGCATGGTAACATATTTTCACCCACATAGCATGTGCTAAAAAGTTGAGAGGGTTACGGCAAAAGATGGCTGCACTGCGTGTAGAAAACGGACAGTCTCCTTCGAAGTATGAGGGTTTCGGACATAAACTCATCTATTACAAAAAGGCATTTCATTTTCTCGAACTTATTTGAACTCCTGGCTTTTTGTGTGTTCAAAATGCACCATTCAAAGCCACATCATCAATTTTCAACCCTTTCTGACTTCTTTTGTTATTTTTCATGCATTTCTTGATTTTTTTCAGCTAAATGACCCCGAAATTGAAAATTACTACAAATGAACTCTAAAAAGGTTGAAAGTTGGCATGGTACCATCATTTCACCGACAAAGCATTTGCTAAAAATTTGAGAGGGTTACGGCAAAAGCTGGATGCACTTCGTGTACAAAACGGACAATCTCTTTCGAAGTATCAGGGTTTCAGACGGAAACTCATCGGTTACAAAAGACATTTCATTTTCTCGAATTTATTTGCACTCCAAGTGTTTTGTGTGTTCAAAATGCACCATTCAAAGCCACATCATCGATTTTCAATCCCTTGTGACTTCATTTGTTATTTTTCATGCAGTTATTGATTTTTTTTGAGCTAAATGACGCTGAAATTGAAAAGCACTACAAACGAAATCTGAAAAGGTTGAAAGTTGGCATGGTATCATCATTTCACCCACATAGCATGTGCTAAAAAGATGAGAGGGTTACGGCAGAAGCTGGATGCACTTCGTGTACAAAACGGACAGTCTCTTTCGAAGTATCAGGGTTTCGGCACATAAACTCATCTGTTACAAAAGGCATTTCATTTTCTCGAACTTATTTGATCTTCAAGCTTTTTGTGTGTTAAGACTGCACCATTCAAAGCCACATCGTCAATTTTAAACCCCTTCTGACTTCATTTGGTATTTTTCATGCACTTACTAAGTTTTTTGAGCTAAATGACCCTGAAATTGAAAATCACTACAAACGAACTCTGAAAAGGTTGAAAGGTGGCATGGTATCATCATTTCACCCACATAGCATGTGCTAAAAAGATGAGAGGGTTACGGCAAAAGCTGGATACACTTCGTGTACAAAACGGACAATCTCTTTCGAAGTATCAGGGTTTCGGACATAAACTCATCTGTTACAAAAAGGCATTTCCTTTTTTTGAACTTATTTGAACTCCAGGATTTTTGTGTGTTCAAAATGCACCGTTCAAAGCCACATCATAAATTTTCAACCCTTTTTGACATCATTTGTTATTTTTCATGTACTTACTAATTTTTTTGAGCTAAATGACCCTGAAATTGAAAAGCACTACAAATGAACTCTGAAAAGGTGGAAAGTTGGCATGGTATCATATTTTCACCCACATAGCATGTGCTAAAAAGTTGAGAGGATTAGGGCAAAAGATGGATGCACTTCGTGTACAAAACGGACTGTCTCCTTCGAAGTATGAGGGTTTCGGAAATAAACTCATCTTTTACAAAAAGGCATTTCATTTTCTTGAACTTATTTGAACTCCAGGCTTTTTGTGTGTTCAAAATGCACCATTCAAAGCCACATCATCAATTTTCAACCCTTTCTGACTTCATTTGTTATTTTTCATGCATTTATTGATTTTTTTGCTCTAAATGACCCTGAAATTGTAAAGCACTACAAATGAACTCTGAAAAGCTTGAAAGTTGGCATGGTATCATCATTTCACCGACATAGCTTTAGCTAAAAATTTGAGACAGTTACGGCAAAAGCTGGATTCACTTCGTGTACAAAACGGACAATCTCTTTCGAAGTATCAGGGTTTCCGACGGAAACTCATCGGTTACAAAAGACATTTCATTTTATCGAATTTATTTGCACTCCAAGTGTTTTGTGTGTTCGAAATGCACCATTCAAAGCCACATCATCAATTTTCAATCCCTTGTGACTTCATTTGTTATTTTTCATGCAGTTATTGATTTTTTTTGAGCTAAATGACCCTGAAATTGAAAAGCACTACAAACGAAATCTGAAAAGGTTGAAAGTTGGCATGGTATCATCATTTCACCCACATAGCATGTGCTAAAAAGATGAGAGGGTTACGGCAGAAGCTGGATGCACTTCGTGTACAAAACGGACAGTCTCTTTCGAAGTATCAGGGTTTCGGCACATAAACTCATCTGTTACAAAAGGCATTTCATTTTCTCGAACTTATTTGAACTTCAAGCTTTTTGTGTTTTAAGACTGCACCATTCAAAACCACATCGTCAATTTTAAACCCCTTCTGACTTCATTTGGTATTTTTCATGCACTTACTAATTTTTTTGCGCTAAATGACCCTGAAATTGAAAATCACTACATACGAACTCTGAAAAGGTTGAAAGGTGGCATGGTATCATCATTTCACCCACGTAGCATGTGCTAAAAAGATGAGAGGGTTACGGCAAAAGCTGGATGCACTTCCTGTACAAAACGGACAATCTCTTTCGAAGTATCAGGGTTTCGGACATAAACTCATCTGTTACAAAAAGGCATTTCCTTTTCTTGAACTTATTTGAACTCCAGGATTTTTGTGTGTTCAAAATGCACCGTTCAAAGCCACATCATCAATTTTCAACACTTTGCGACATCATTTGTTATTTTTCATGTACTTACTAATTTTTTTGAGCTAAATGACCCTGAAATTGAAAAGCACTACAAATGAACTATGAAAAGGTTGAAAGTTGGCATGGTATCATATTTTCACCCACATAGCATGTGCTAAAAAGTTGAGAGGGTTACGGCAAAAGATGGATGCACTTCGTGTACAAAACGGACAGTCTCCTTCGAAGTATGAGCGTTTCGGACATAAACTCATCTGTTACAAAAAGGCATTTCATTTTCTTGAACTTATTTGAACTCCAGGCTTTTTGTGTGTTCAAAATGCACCATTCAAAGCCACATCATCAATTTTCAACCCTTTCTGACTTCATTTGTTATTTTTCATGCATTTATTGATTTTTTTGAGCTAAATGACCCCGAAATTGTAAAGCACTACAAATGAACTCTGAAAAGGTTGAAAGTTGGCATGGTATCATCATTTCACCGACATAGCATTTGGTAAATATTTGAAAGAGTTACGCCAAAAGCTGGATTCACTTCGTGTACAAAACGGACAATCTCTTTCGAAGTATCAGGGTTTCGGACGGAAACTCATCGGTTACAAAAGACATTTCATTTTCTCGAATTTATTTGCACTCCAAGTGTTTTGTGTGTTCAAAATGCACCATTCAAAGCCACATCATCAATTTTCAATCCCTTGTGACTTCATTTGTTATTTTTCATGCAGTTATTGATTTTTTTTGAGCTAAATGACCCTGAAATTGAAAAGCACTACAAACGAAATCCGAAAAGGTTGAAATTTGGCATGGTATCATCATTTCACCCACATAGCATGTGCTAAAAAGATGAGAGGCTTACAGCAGAAGCTGGATGCACTTTCTGTACAAAACGGACAGTCTCTTTCGAAGTATCAGGGTTTCGGCACATAAACTTATCTGCTACAAAAGGCATTTCATTTTCTCGAACTTATTTGAATTTCAAGCTTTTTGTGTGTTAAGACTGCACCATTCAAAGCCACATCGTCAATTTTAAACCCCTTCTGAGTTCATTTGGTATTTTTCATGCGCTTACTAAGTTTTTTGAGCTAAATGGCCCTGAAATTGAAAATCACTACAAACGAACTCTGAAAAGCTTGAAAGGTGGCATGGTATCATCATTTCACCCACATAGCATGTGCTAAAAAGATGAGAGGGTTACGGCAGAAGCTGGATGCACTTCCTGTACAAAACGGACAGTCTCTTTCGAAGTATCAGGGTTTCGGCACATAAACTCATCTGTTACAAAAGGCATTTCATTTTCTCGAACTTATTTGAACTTCAAGCTTTTTGTGTGTTAAGACTGCACCATTCAAAACCACATCGTCAATTTTAAACCCCTTCTGACTTCATTTGGTATTTTTCATGCACTTACTAAGTTTTTTGAGCTAAATGACCCTGAAATTGAAAATCACTACAAACGAACTCTGAAAAGGTTGAAAGGTGGCATGGTATCATCATTTCACCCACATAGCATGTGCTAAAAAGATGAGAGGGTTACGGCAAAAGCTGGATGCACTTCGTGTACAAAACGGACAATCTCTTTCGAAGTATCAGGGTTTCGCACATAAACTCATCTGTTACAAAAAGGCATTTCCTTTTCTTGAACTTATTTGAACTCCAGGATTTTTGTGTGTTCAAAATGCACCGTTCAAAGACACATCATAAATTTTCAACCCTTTTTGACATCATTTGTTATTTTTCATGTACTTACTAATTTTTTTGAGCTAAATGACCCTGAAATTGAAAAGCACTACAAATGAACTCTGAAAAGGTGGAAAGTTGGCATGGTATCATATTTTCACCCACATAGCATGTGCTAAAAAGTTGAGAGGGTTAGGGCAAAAGATGGATGCACTTCGTGTACAAAACGGACAGTCTCCTTCGAAGTATGAGGGTTTCGGAAATAAACTCATCTTTTACAAAAAGGCATTTCATTTTCTTGAACTTATTTGAACTCCAGGCTTTTTGTGTGTTCAAAATGCACCATTCAAAGCCACATCATCAATTTTCAACCCTTTCTGACTTCATTTGTTATTTTTCATGCATTTATTGATTTTTTTGCTCTAAATGACCCCGAAATTGTAAAGCACTACAAATGAACTCTGAAAAGCTTGAAAGTTGGCATGGTATCATCATTTCACCGACATAGCTTTTGCTAAAAATTTGAGAGAGTTACGGCAAAAGCTGGATTCACTTCGTGTACAAAACGGACAATCTCTTTCGAAGTATCAGGGTTTCGGACGGAAACTCATCGGTTACAAAAGACATTTCATTTTCTCGAATTTATTTGCACTCCAAGTGTTTTGTGTGTTCAAAATGCACCATTCAAAGCCACAGCATCAATTTTCAATCCCTTGTGACTTCATTTGTTATTTTTCATGCAGTTATTGATTTTTTTTGAGCTAAATGACCCTGAAATTGAAAAGCACTACAAACGAAATCTCAAAAGGTTGAAAGTTGGCATGGTATCATCATTTCACCCACATAGCATGTGCTAAAAAGATGAGAGGGTTACGGTAGAAGCTGGATGCACTTCGTGTACAAAACGGACAGTCTCTTTCGAAGTATCAGGGTTTCGGAACATAAACTCATCTGTCACAAAAGGCATTTCATTTTCTCGAACTTATTTGAACTCCAAGCTTTTTGTGTGTTAAGACTGCACCATTCAAAGCCACCTCGTCAATTTTAAACCCCTTGTGACTTCATTTCGAATTTTTCATGCACTTACTAAGTTTTTTGAGCTAAATGACCCTGAAATTGAAAATCACTACAAACGAACTCTGAAAAGGTTGAAAGGTGGCATGGTATCATCATTTCACCCACATAGCATGTGCTAAAAAGATGAGAGGGTTACGGCAAAAGCTGGATACACTTCGTGTACAAAACGGACAGTCTCTTTCGAAGTATCAGGGTTTCAGACATAAACTCATCTGTTACAAAAAGGCATTTCCTTTTCTTGAACTTATTTGAACTCCAGGATTTTTGTGTGTTGAAAATGCACCGTTCAAAGCCACATCATCAATTTTCAACCCTTTCTGACATCATTTGTTATTTTTCATGTACTTACTAATTTTTTTGAGCTAAATGACCCTGAAATTGAAAAGCACTACAAAGGAACTCCAAAAAGGTTGAAAGTTGGCATGGTATCATAATTTCACCCACATAGCGTGTGCTAAAAAGTTGAGAGAGTTACGGCAAAAGCTGGATGCACTTCGTGTACAAAACGGACAGTCTCCTTCGAAGTATGAGGGTTTCGGACATAAACTCATCTGTTAGAAAAAGGCATTTCATTTTCTTAAACTTATTTGAACTCCAGGCTTTTTGTGTGTTCAAAATGCACCACTCAAAGCCACATCATCAATTTTCAACCCTTTCTGACTTCATTTGTTATTTTTCATGCATTTATTGATTTTTTTTGAGCTAAATGACCCCGAAATTGTAAAGCACTACAAATGAACTCTGAAAAGGTTGAAAGTTGGCATCGTATCATCATTTCACTGACTTAGCATTTGCTAAAAATTTGAGAGGGTTACGGCAAAAGCTGGATGCACTTCGTGTACAAAACGGACAGTCTCTTTCGAAGTATCAGGGTTTCGAACATAAACTCATCTGTTACAAAAAGGCATTTCCTTTTCTTGAACTTATTTGAACTCCAGGATTTTTGTGTGTTCAAAATGCACCATTCAAAGCCACAGCATCAATTTTCAACCCTTTCTGACATCATTTGTTATTTTTCATGTACTTACTAATTTTTTTGAGCTAAATGACCCTGAAATTGAAAAGCACTACAAATGAACTCTGAAAAGGTTGAAAGTTGGCATGGTATCATAATTTCACCCACATAGCATGTGCTAAAAAGTTGAGAGGGTTACGGCAAAAGCTGGATGCACTTCGTGTACAAAACGGATAGTCTCCTTCAAAGTATGAGGGTTTCGGACATAAACTCATCTGTTAGAAAAAGGCATTTCATTTTCTTGAACTTATTTGAACTCCAGGCTTTTTGTGTGTTCAAAATGCACGATTCAAAGACACATCATCAATTTTCAACCCTTTCTGACTTCATTTGTTATTTTTCATGCATTTATTGATTTTTTTTGAGCTAAATGACCCTGAAATTGAAAAGCACTACAAACGAAATCTCAAAAGGTTGAAAGTTGGCATGGTATCATCATTTCACCCACATAGCATGTGCTAAAAAGATGAGAGGGTTACGGTAGAAGCTTGATGCACTTCGTGTACAAAACGGACAGTCTCTTTCGAAGTATCAGGGTTTCGGAACATAAACTCATCTGTCACAAAAGGCATTTCATTTTCTCGAACTTATTTGAACTCCAAGCTTTTTGTGTGTTACGACTGCACCATTCAAAGCCACATCGTCAATTTTAAACCCCTTGTGACTTCATTTGGAATTTTTCATGCACTTACTAAGTTTTTTGAGCTAAATGACCCTGAAATTGAAAATCACTACAAACGAACTCTGAAAAGGTTGAAAGGTGGCATGGTATCATCATTTCACCCACATAGCATGTGCTAAAAAGATGAGAGGGTTACGGCAAAAGCTGGATACACTTCGTGTACAAAACGGACAGTCTCTTTCGAAGTATCAGGGTTTCAGACATAAACTCATCTGTTACAAAAAGACATTTCCTTTTCTTGAACTTATTTGAACTCCAGGATTTTTGTGTGTTGAAAATGCACCGTTCAAAGCCACATCATCAATTTTCAACCCTTTCTGACATCATTTGTTATTTTTCATGTACTTACTAATTTTTTTGAGCTAAATGACCCTGAAATTGAAAAGCACAACAAAGGAACTCCAAAAAGGTTGAAAGTTGGCATGGTATCATAATTTCACCCACATAGCGTGTGCTAAAAAGTTGAGAGAGTTACGGCAAAAGCTGGATGCACTTCGTGTACAAAACGGACAGTCTCCTTCGAAGTATGAGGGTTTCGGACATAAACTCATCTGTTAGAAAAAGGCATTTCATTTTCTTGAACTTATTTGAACTCCAGGCTTTTTGTGTGTTCAAAATGCACCACTCAAAGCCACATCATCAATTTTCAACCCTTTCTGACTTCATTTGTTATTTTTCATGCATTTATTGATTTTTTTGAGCTAAATGACCCCGAAATTGTAAAGCACTACAAATGAACTCTGAAAAGGTTGAAAGTTGGCATCGTATCATCATTTCACTGACTTAGCATTTGCTAAAAATTTGAGAGGGTTACGGCAAAAGCTGGATGCACTTCGTGTACAAAACGGACAGTCTCTTTCGAAGTATCAGGGTTTCGAACATAAACTCATCTGTTACAAAAAGGCATTTCCTTTTCTTGAACTTATTTGAACTCCAGGATTTTTGTGTGTTCAAAATGCACCATTCAAAGCCACAGCATCAATTTTCAACCCTTTCTGACATCATTTGTTATTTTTCATGTACTTACTAATTTTTTTGAGCTAAATGACCCTGAAATTGAAAAGCACTACAAATGAACTCTGAAAAGGTTGAAAGTTGGCATGGTATCATAATTTCACCCACATAGCATGTGCTAAAAAGTTGAGAGGGTTACGGCAAAAGCTGGATGCACTTCGTGTACAAAACGGATAGTCTCCTTCAAAGTATGAGGGTTTCGGACATAAACTCATCTGTTAGAAAAAGGCATTTCATTTTCTTGAACTTATTTGAACTCCAGGCTTTTTTTGTGTTCAAAATGCACGATTCAAAGACACATCATCAATTTTCAACCCTTTCTGACTTCATTTGTTATTTTTCATGCATTTATTGATTTTTTTGAGCTAAATGACCCCGAAATTGTAAAGCACTACAAATGAACTCTGAAAAGGTTGAAAGTTGGCATGGTATCATCATTTCACCGACATAGCATTTGCTAAAAATTTGAGAGAGTTACGGCAAAAGCTGGATGCACTTCGTGTACAAAACGGACAATCTCTTTCGAAGTATCAGGGTTTCAGACGGAAACTCATCGGTTACAAAAGACATTTCATTTTCTCGAATATATTTGCACTCCAAGTGTTTTGTGTGTTCAAAATGCACCATTCAAAGCCACATCATCAATTTTCAATCCCTTGTGACTTCATTTGTTATTTTTCATGTAGTTATTGATTTTTTTGAGCTAAATGACCCTGAAATTGAAAAGCACTACAAACGAAATCTGAAAAGGTTGAAAGTTGGCATGGTATCATCATTTCACCCACATAGCATGTGCTAAAAAGATGAGAGGGTTACGGCAGAAGCTGGATGCACTTCGTGTACAAAACGGACAGTCTCTTTCGAAGTATCAGGGTTTCGGCACATAAACTCATCTGTTACAAAAGGCATTTCATTTTCTCGAACTTATTTGAACTTCAAGCTTTTTGTGTGTTAAGACTGCACCTTTCAAAGCCACATCGTCAATTTTAAACCCCTTCTGACTTCATTTGGTATTTTTCATGCACTTACTAAGTTTTTTGAGCTAAATGGCCCTGAAATTGAAAATCACTACAAACGAACTCTGAAAAGGTTGAAAGGTGGTATGCTATCATCATTTCACCCTCATAGCATGTGCTAAAAAGATGAGAGGGTTACGACAAAAGCTGGATGCACTTCCTGTACAAAACGGACAGTCTCTTTCGAAGTATCAGGGTTTCGGACATAAACTCATTTGTTACAAAAAGGCATTTCCTTTTCTTGAACTTATTTGAACTCCAGGATTTTTGTGTGTTCAAAATGCACCGTTCAAAGCCACATCATCAATTTTCAACCCTTTGCGACATCATTTGTTATTTTTCATGTACTTACTAATTTTTTTGAGCTAAATGATCCTGAAATTGAAAAGCACTACAAATGAACTATGAAAAGGTTGAAAGTTGGCATGGTATCATATTTTCACCCACATAGCATGTGCTAAAAAGTTGAGAGGGTTAGGGCAAAAGCTGGATGCACTTCGTGTACAAAACGGATAGTCTCTTTCGAAGTATCAGGGTTTCAAACATAAACTCATCTGTTACAAAAAGGCATTTCATTTTCTTGAACTTATTTGAACTCCAAGCTTTTTGTCTGTTAAGAATGCACCATTCAAAGCCACATCTTCAATTTTCAACCCTTTATGACTTCATTGGTTATTTTTCATGCAGTTATTGATTTTTTTGAGCTAAATGACCTTGAAATGGAAAAGCCCTACAAATGAACTCTAAAATGGTTGAAAGTTGGCATTGTGGCATCATTTCACCCACATAGCATGTGCTAAAGAGTTAAGTGGGTTACGACAAAAGTTGGATGCACTTCGTGTACAAAACGGACAGTCTCTTTCGAAGTATGAGGGTTTCGACACATAAACTCATGTGTTACAAAAGGCATTTTATTTTCTTAAACTTATTTGAACTCCGGGATTTTTGTTTTTTCAAGATGCACCATTCAAAGCCACATCATCAATTTTCAACCCCTTCTGACTTCATTTGTTATTTTTCATGCAGTTATTGATTTTTTTGAGCTAAATGACCCTGAAATTGAAAAGCACTACAAACGAAATCTCAAAAGGTTGAAAGTTGGCATGGTATCATCATTTCACCCACATAGCATGTGCTAAACAGATGAGAGGGTTACGGCAAAAGCTGGATGCACTTCGTGTAAAAAACGGACAGTCTCCTTCGAAGTATGAGGGTTTCGGCACATAAACTCATCTGTTACAAAAGGCATTTCATTTTCTCGAACTTATTTGAACTCCAAGCTTTTTGTGTGCTAAGAATGCACCATTCAAAGCCACATCATCAATTTCAAACCCCTTCTGAGTTCATTTGGTATTTTTCATGCACTTACTAAGTTTTTTGAGCTAAATGACCCTGAAATTGAAAATCACTACAAACGATCTCTGAAAAGGTTGAAAGGTGGCATGGTATCATCATTTCACACACATAGCATGTGCTAAAAAGATGAGAGGGTTACGGCAAAAGATGGATGCACTTCGTGTACAAAGCGGACAATCTCTTTCGAAGTATCAGGGTTTCGGACATAAACTCATCTGTTACAAAAAGGCATTTCATTTTCTTGAACTTATTTGAACTCCAAGCTTTTTGTCTGTTAGGAATGCACCATTCAAAGCCACATCATCAATTTTCAACCCTTTATGACTTCATTGGTTATTTTTCATGCAGTTATTGATTTTTTTGAGCTAAATGACCTTAAAATGGAAAAGCCCTACAAATGAACTCTGAAAAGGATGAAAGTTGGCATGGTATCATCATTTCACCCACATAGCATGCGCTTAAAAGTTGAGAGGGTTACGGAAAAAGCTGGATGCACTTCGTGTACAAAACGGACAGTCTCTTTCGAAGTATGAGGGTTTCGCACATAAAATTATCTCTTACAAAAAGGCATTTCATTTTCTTGAACTTATTTGAACTCCAGGCTTTTTTGTGTTCAAAATGCACCATTCAAAGCCACATCATCAATTTTCAACCCTTTCTGACTTCATTTGTTATTTTTCAAGCAGTTATTGATTTTTTTTTAGCTAAATGACCCTGAAATTGAAAAGCCCTACAAATGAACTCTGAAAAGGTTGAAAGTTGGCATAGTATCATCATTTCACCCACATAGCATGTTCTAAAGAGTTGAGTGGGTTGCGGCAAAAGCTGGATGCACTTCGTGTACAAAACGGACAGTCTCGTTCGAAGTATGAGGGTTTCGGCACATAAACTCATTTGTTACAAAAGGCATTTCCTTTTCTTGAACTTATTTGAACTCCAAGCTTTTTGTGTGTTCATAATGCACCATTCAAAGCCACGTCATCAATTTTCAACCCCTTCTGACTTCATTTGGTATTTTTCATGCACTTACTAATTTTTTTGAGCTAAATGACCCTTAAATTGAAACGCCCTACAAACGAACTCTGAAAAGGTTGAAAGTTGGCATAGTATCATCATTTCACCCACATAGCATGTGCTAAAAAGTGGAGAGGGTTACGGCAAAAGCTGGATGCACTTCGTGTACAAAACGGAAAGTCTCTATCGAAGTATCAGGGTTTCGGACATAAACTCATCTGTTACAAAAAGGCATTTCATTTTCTTGAACTTATTTGAACTCCAGGCTTTTTGTGTGTTCAAAATGCACCATTCAAAGCCACATCATCAATTTTCAACCCTTTCTAACTTCGTTTGTTATTTTTCATGCAGTTATTGATTTTTTTGAGCTAAATGACCCTGAGATTGAAAAGCACTACAAATGAACTCTGAAAAGGTTCAAAGTTGGCATGGTATCATCATTTCACCCACATAGCATTTGCTAAAAAGATGAGAGGGTTACGGCAAAAGCTGGATGGACTTCGTGTACAAAACAAACAGTCTCTTTTGAAGTATCAGGGTTTCGGACGGAAACACATCGGTTACAAAAGACATTTCATTTTCTTGAATTTATTTGGACTCCAAGTATTGTGTGTGTTCGAAATGCACCATTCAAAGCCACATCATCAATTTGCAACCCCTTCTGACTTCATTTGTTATTTTTCATGCAGTTATTGATTTTTTTGAGCTCAATGACCCTAAAATTGAGAAGCACTATAAATGAACTCTGAAAAGGTTGAAAGTTGACATGGTATCATCATTTCACCCACATGGCATGTGCTAAAAAGTTGAGAGGTTTACGACAAAAGCTGGATGCACTTCGTGTACAAAACGGACAGTCTCTTTCGAAGTATCAGGGTTTCGGCACATAAACTCAACTGTTACAAAAGGCATTTCATTTTCTTGAACTTATTTAAACTTCAAGCTTGTTGTGTGTTCGAAATGCACCATTTAAAGCCACATCATCAATTTTCAACCCCTTCTGACTTCATTTGTTATTTTTCATGCAGTTATTGATTTTTTTGAGCTAAATGACCCTGAGATTGAAAAGCACTACAAAATCTGAAAAGGTTGAAAGTTGGCATGGTATCATCATTTCACCCACATAGCAAGTGCTTAAAAGTAGAGAGGGTTACGGCAAAAGCTGGATGCACTTCGTGTACGAAACGGACAGTCTCTTTCGAAGTTTCACGGTTTCGCACATAAACTCATCTATTACAAAAAGGTATTTCATTTTCTTGAACTTATTTGAACTCCAGGATTTTTGTGTGTTCAAAATTCACCATTAAAACCCACATCATCAATTTTCAACACTTTCTGACTTCATTTGTTATTTTTCATGCAGTTATTGATTTTTTTTGAGCTAAATGACCCTGAAATTGAAAACCACTACAAATAAACTCTGAAAAGGTTTAAAGATGACATGGTATCATCATTTCACCCACATGGCATGTGCTAAAAGTTGAGAGAGTTGCGGCAAAAGATGGATGCACTTCGTGTACAAAACGGACAGTCTCTTTCGAAGTATCAGGCTTTCAGACATAAACTCATCTGTTACAAAAAGGCATTTCATTTTCTTGAACTTATTTGAAATCTAGGCTTTTTGTGTGTTCAAAATGCACCATTCAAATCCACATCATCTATTTTCAATCCTTTCTGACTTCATTGGTTATTTTTCATGCAGTTATTGATTTTTTTTTGAGCTAAATGACCCTGAAATTGATAAGCCCTACAAATGAACTCTGAAAAGGTTGAAAGTTGCCATGCTATCATCATTTAACCCACATAGCATGTGCTAAAGAGTTGAGAGGGTTACGGCAAAAGCTGGATGCACTTCGTGTACAAAACGGACAGTCTTTTTCGAAGTACCTAGGTTTTGGGACATAAACTCATCTGTTACAAAAGGCATTTCATTTTCTTGAAATTATTTGAACTCCAGGCTTTTTGTGTGTTCAAAATGCAACATTCAAAGCCAAATCATCAATTTTCAACCCTTTCTAACTTCATTTGATATTTTTCATGCAGTTATTGATTTTTTTGAGCTAAATGACCCAGAAATTGAAAAGCACTACAAATGAACTCTGAAAAAGGTTGAAAGTTGGCATGGTATCATCATTTCACCCACATAGCATGTGATAAAAAGTTGAGAGGGTTACGTCAAAAGCTGGATGCACTTCATGTACAAAACGAACAGTCTCTTTCGAAGTATATCAGGGTTTCACACGGAAACTCATCGGTTACAAAAGACATTTCATTTTCTTGAACTTATTTGAACTCCAGGCTTTTTGTGTGTTCAAAATGCACCATTCAAAGCCACACCATCAATTTTCAACCCGTTCTGACTTCATTTGTTATTTTTCATGCAGTTATTGATTTTTTTTGAGCTAAATGACCTTCAAATTGAAAAGCACTACAAACGAACTCTAAAAAGGTTGAAAGTTGGCATGGTATCATCATTTCACCCACATAGCATGTGCTAAACAGTTTCGAAGTATCACGGTTTCGGACATAAACTCATCTGTTACAAAAAGGCATTTCATTTTCTTGAACTTATTTGAAATCTAGGCTTTTTGTGTGTTCAAAATGCACCATTCAAATCCACATCATCTATTTTCAACCCTTTCTGACTTCATTGGTTATTTTTCATGCAGTTATTGATTTTTTTTGAGCTAAATGACCCTGAAATTGATAAGCCCTACAAATGAACTTTGAAAATGTTGAAAGTTGCCATGCTATCATCATTTAACCCACATAGCATGTGCTAAAGAGTTGAGAGGGTTACGGCAAAAGCTGGATGCACTTCGTGTACAAAACGGACAGTCTCTTTCGAAGTACATGGGTTTCGCGACATAAACTCATCTGTTACAAAAGGCATTTCATTTTCTTGAAATAATTTGAACTCCAGGCTTTTTGTGTGTTCAAAATGCAACATTGAAAGCCAAATCATCAATTTTCAACCCTTTCTAACTTCATTTGATATTTTTCATGCAGTTATTGATTTTTTTGAGGTAAATGACCCAGAAATTGAAAAGCACTACAAATGAACTCTGAAAAAGGTTGAAAGTTGGCATGGTATCATCATTTCACCCACATAGCATGTGATAAAAAGTTGAGAGGGTTACGTCAAAAGCTGGATGCACTTCATGTACAAAACGAACAGTCTCTTTCGAAGTATATCAGGGTTTCAGACGGAAACTCATCGGTTACAAAAGACATTTCATTTTCTTGAACTTATTTGAACTCCAGGGTTTTTGTGTGTTCAAAATGCACCATTCAAAGCCACACCATCAATTTTCAACCCCTTTTGACTTCATTTGTTAGTTTTCATGCAGTTATTGATTTTTTTGAGCTAAATGACCTTCAAATTGAAAAGCAGTACAAACGAACTCTAAAAAGGTTGAAAGTTGGCATGGTATCATCATTTCACCCACATAGCATGTGCTAAACAGTTTCGAAGTATCACGGTTTCGGACATAAACTCATCTGTTACAAAAAGGCATTTCATTTTCTTGAACTTATTTGAACTCCAGGCTTTTTGTGTGTTCAAAATGCACCATTCAAATCCACATCATCTATTTTCAACACTTTCGGACTTCCTTTGTTATTTTTCATGCGGTTATTGATTTTTTTTTTAGCTAAATGACCCTGAAATTGATAAGCCCTACAAATGAACTCTGAAAAGGTTGAAAGTTGCCATGCTATCATCATTTAACCCACATAGCATGTGCTAAAGAGTTGAGAGGGTTACGACAAAAGCTGGATGCACTTCGTGTACAAAACGGACAGTCTCTTTCGAAGTACCTGGGTTTCGCGACATAAACTCATCTGTTACAAAAGGCATTTCATTTTCTTGAAATTATTTGAACTCCAGGCTTTTTGTGTGTTCAAAATGCAACATTCAAAGCCAAATCATCAATTTTCAACCCTTTCTAACTTCATTTGATATTTTTCATGCAGTTATTGATTTTTTTGAGCTAAATGACCCAGAAATTGAAAAGCACTACAAATGAACTCTGAAAAAGGTTGAAAGTTGGCATGGTTTCATCATTTCACCCACATAGTATGTGATAAAAAGTTGAGAGGGTTACGTCAAAAGCTGGATGCACTTCATGTACAAAACGAACAGTCTCTTTCGAAGTATATCAGGGTTTCAGACGGAAACTCATCGGTTACAAAAGACATTTCATTTTCTTGAACTTATTTGAACTCCAGACTTTTTGTGTGTTCAAAATGCACCATTCAAAGCCACACCATCAATTTTGAACCCCTTCTGACTTCATTTGTTATTTTTCATGCAGTTATTGATTTTTTTTTGAGCTAAATGACCTTCAAATTGAAAACCACTACAAACGAACTCTAAAAAGATTCAAAGTTGGCATGGTATCATCATTTCAACCACATAGCATGTGCTAAACAGTTTCGAAGTATCACGGTTTCGGACATAAACTCATCTGTTACAAAAAGGCATTTCATTTTCTTGAACTTATTTGAACTCCAGGCTTTTTGTGTGTTCAAAATGCACCATTCAAATCCACATCATCAATATTCAACACTTTCAGACTTCCTTTGTTATTTTTCATGCGGTTATTGATTTTTTTCAGCTAAACGACCCTAAAATTGAAAAGCACTACAAATGAACTCTGAAAATGTTGAAAGTTGGCAAGGTATCATCATTTCACCCACATAGCATGTGCTAAACAGTTGAGGGGGTTACGACAAAAGCTGGATGCACTTTGTGTACAAAACGGACATTCTCTTTTGAAGTATCAGGGTTTCGGACATAAACTCATCTGTTACAAAAAGGCGTTTCATTTTCTTGAACTTAGTTGAACTCCAAGATTTTTGTGTGTTCAAAATGCACCATTCAAAGCCACATCATCAATCTTCAACCCTTTTTGACTTCATTTGGTATTTTTCATGCAGTTATTGATTTTTTTTGAGCTAAATGACCCTGAAATTGAAAAGCACTACAAACGAACTTTGAAAAGGTTGAAAGTTGGCATGGTATCATCATTTTAGCATGTGCTAAAAAGTTGAGATGGTTACGACAAAAGCTGGATGCATTTCGTGTACAAAACTGACAGTCTCTTTCGAAGTATCAGGGTTTTGGACATAAACTCATCTGTTATAAAAAGGCATTTCATTTTCTTGAACTTATTTGAACTCCAGGCTTTTTGTGTGTTCAAACTGCACCATTCAAAGCCACATCATAAATTTTCAACCCTTTCTGACTCCATTTGTTATTTTTCATGCAGTTATTGATTTTTTTTGAGCTAAATGACCCTGAAATTGAAAAGCACTACAAATGAACTCTGAAAAAGGTTGAAAGTTGGCATGGTATCATCATTTCACCCACATAGCATGTGCTAAAGAGTTGAGAGGGTTACGGCAAAAGCTGGATGCACTTAGTGTACAAAACGGACAGTCTCTTTCGAAGTATCAGGGTTTCAGCACATAAACTCATCTGTTAGAAAAGGCATTTCATTTTCTTGAACTTATTTGAACTCCAAGCTTTTTGTGCGTTCAAAATGCACCATTCAAAGACACATCATCAATTTTCAACCCATTCTGACTTCATTTTGTATTTTTCATGCACTTACTAATTTTTTTGAGCTAAATGACCCTGAAATTGAAAAGCACTACAAATGACTTCTGAAAAGGATGAAAGTTGGCATGTTATCATCATTTCACCCACATAGCATATGCTAAAGAGTTGAGAGGGTTACGGAAAAAGCTTGATGCACTTCGTGTACAAAACGGACAGTATCTTTCGATGTATCAGGGTTTCGGCACATAAACTCATCTGTTACAAAAGGCATTTCATTTTCTTGAACTTATTTGAACTCCAGGCTTTTTGTGTGTTCAAAATGCACGATTCAAAGCCACATCATCAATTTTCTACACTTTCTGACTTCATTTATTATTTTTGATGCAGTTATTGATTTTTTTAAGCAAAATGACCCTGAAATTGAAAAGCACTACAAATGAACTCTGAAAAGGTTGAAAGTTGACATGGTATCATCATTTCACCCACATGGCATGTGCTAAAAAGTTGAGAGGGTTACGACAAAAGCTGGAGGCACTTCGTGTACAAAACGGACAGTCTCTTTCGAAGTATGAGGCTTTCAGACATAAACTCATCTGTTACAAAAAGGCATTTCATTTTCTTGAACTTATTTGTACTCTAAGCGTTTTGTGTGTTCAAAATGCACCATTAAAGCCACATCATCAATTTTCAACCCTTTCTGACTTCATTGGTTATTTTTCATTCAGTTATTGATTTTTTTGAGCTAAATGACCCTGAAATTGAAAAGCCAAATGAACTCTGAAAAGGTTGAAAGTTGGCATGGTATCATCATTTCACCCACATAGCATGTGCTAAAGAATTGAGAGGGTGACGGCAGAAGCTGGATGCACTTCGTGTACAAAACGAACAGTCTCTTTCGAAGTATCAGTGTTTCGGCACCTAAACTCATCTGTGACAAAAGGCATTTCATTTTCTTGAACTTATTTGAACTCCAAGCTTTTTGTGTGTTCGAAATGCACCATTCAAAGCCACATCATCAATTTTCAACCCCTTCTGACTTCATTTGTCATTTTTCATGCAGTTATTGATTTTTTTGTGCTAAATGACCCTGAGATTGAAAAGCACTACAAACGAAATCTGAAAAGGTTAAAAGTTGGCATGGTATCATCAGTTCACCCACATAGCATGTGTTGAAAAGTTGAGAGGGATACGGCAAAAGCTAGATGCACTTCGTGTACAAAACGGACAATCTCTTTCGAAGTATCAGGGTTTCGGAGATAAACTTATCTGTTACAAAAAGGCATTTCATTTTCTTGAACTTATTTGAAATCTAGGCTTTTTGTGTGTTCAAAATGCACCATTCAAAGCACTCCAAACAAACACTGAAAAGGTTGAAAGTTGGCATGGTATCCTCATTTCACCCACATAGCATGTGCTAAAAAGTTGAGTGGGTTACACGAAAAGCTGGATGAACTTCGTGTACAAAAGAAACAGTCTGTTTCGAAGTATGAGGGTTTCGTACGGAAACTCATGGGTTACACAAGACATTTCATTTTCTTGAATTTATTTGAACTCCAGGTTTTTTGTGTGTTGAAAATGCACCATTCCAAGCCACATCATCAATTTTCAACCCCTTCCGACTTCATTTGTTATTTTTCATGCAGTTAGTGATTGTTTTGAGCTAAATGACCCTGAAATTGAAAAGCACTACAAATGAACTCTGAAAAGGTTGAAAGTTGTCATGGTATCATCATTTTTCCCACATAGCATGTGCTAAAAAGTTGAGAGGGTTACGGCAAAAGCTGGATGCACTTCGTGTACAAAATGGACAGTCTCTCTCGTAGTATCAGGGTTCCGGATGGAAACTCGTCGGTTACAAAAGACATTTCATTTTCTTGAATTTATTTGAACTCCAGGTTTTTTGTGTGTTCAAAATGCACCATTCAAAGCCACATCATCAATTTTCAACCCCTTCTGACTTCATTTGTCATTTTTCATGCAGTTATTGATTTTTTGAGCTAAATGACCCTGAAATTGAAAAGCACTACAAACGAACTTTGAAAAGGTTGAAAGTTGGCATGGTATCATCATTTTAGCATGTGCTAAAAAGTTGCGAGGGTTACGGCAAAAGCTGGATGCACTTCGTGTACAAAACTGACAGTCTCTTTCGAAGTATCAGGGTTTCGGACATAAACTCATCTGTTACAAAAAGGCATTTCATTTTCTTGAACTTATTTGAACTCCAAGCTTTTTGTGTGTTCCAAATGCACCATTCAAAGCCACATCATAAATTTTCAACCCTTTCTGACTTCATTTGTTATTTTTCATGCAGTTATTGATTTTTTTGAGCTAAATGACCCTGAAATTGAAAAGCACTACAAATGACCTCTGAAAAGGTTGAAAGTTGGCATGGTATCATCATTGCACCCACATAGCATGTTCTAAAGAGTTGAGAGGGTTAGGGAAAAAGTTGGATGCACTTACTGTACAAAACGGACAATCTCTTTCGAAGTATCAGGGTTTCGGCAGATAAACTCATCTGTTACAAAAGGCATTTCATTTTCTTGAACTTGTTTGAACTCCAGGCTTATTGTGTGTTCAAAATGCAACATTCAAAGCCACATCATCAATTTTCAACCCTTTCTGACTTCATTTGTTATTTTTCATGGAGTTATTGTGTTGTTTGAGCTAAATGACCCAAAAATTGAAAAGCACTACAAATGAACTCTGAAAAGGTTGAAAGTTGGCATGGTATCATCATTTCACCCACATAGCATGTGATAAAAAGTTGAGAGGGTTACATCAAAAGCTAGATGCACTTCATGTACCAAACAGACAGTCTCTTTCGAAGTATCAGGGTTTTAGACGGAAACTCATCGGTTACCAAAGACATTTCATTTTCTTGAACTTATTTGAACTCCTGGTTTTTTGTGTGTTCAAAATGCATTATTCAAAGCCACACCATCAATTTTCAACCCCTTCTGACTTCATTTGTTATTTTTCATGCAGTTATTTATTTTTTTGAGCTAAATGACCCTGAGATTGAAAAGCACTACAAACGAAATCTGAAAAGGTTAAAAGTTGGCATGGTATCATCATTTCAGCCACATAGCATGTGCTAAAAAGTTGAGAGGGTTACGGAAAAACCTAGATGCACTTCGTGTACAAAACGGATAGTCTCTTTCGAAGTATAAGGGTTTCGGACATAAACTCATCTGTTACAAAAAGGCATTTCATTTTCTTGAATTTATTTGAACTCCAGGATTTTTGTGTGTTCAAAATGCACCATTCAAAGCCACATCATCAATTTTCCACACTTTCTGACTTCATTTGTTATTTTTCATGCAGTTATTGATTTTTTTGAGCTAAATGACCCTGAAATTGAAAAGCACTACAAGTGAACTCTGAAAAGGTTGAAAGTTGCCATGGTATCATCATTTCACCCACATAGCATGTGCTAAAGAGTTGAGAGGATTACGACAAAAGATGGATGCACTTCGTGTACAAAACGGACAGTCTCTTTCGACGTATCAGGGTTTCGGCACATAAACTCATCTGTTACAAAAGGCATTTCATTTTCTTGAACTTATTTGAACTCCAGGCTTATTGTGTGTTCAAAATGCAACATTCAAAGCCACATCATCAATTTTCAACCCTTTCTGACTTCATTTGTTATTTTTCATGGAGTTATTGATTTTTTTGAGCTAAATGACCCAGAAATTGAAAAGCACTACAAATGAACTCTGAAAAGGTTGAAAGTTGGCATGGTATCATCATTTCACCCACATAGCATGTGATAAAAAGTTGAGAGGGTTACCGCAAAAGCAGGATGCACTTCGTGTACAAAATGGACAGTCTCTCTCGAAGTATCAGGGTTTCGGAGAGAAACTCGTCAGTTACAAAATACATTTCATTTTCTTGAATTTATTTGAACTCCAGGTTTTTTGTGTGTTCAAAATGCACCATTCAAAGCCACATCATCAATTTTCAACCCCTTCTGACTTTATTTGTCATTTTTCATGCAGTTATTGCTTTTTTTGAGCTAAATGACCCTGAAATTGAAAAGCACTACAAACGAACTTTGAAAACGTTGAAAGTTGGCATGGTATCATCATTTTAGCATGTGCTAAAAAGTTGAGAGGGTTACGACAAAAGCTGGATGCACTTCGTGTACAAAACGGACAATCTCTTTCGAAGTATCAGGGTTTCGGCAGATAAACTCATCTGTTACAAAAGGCATTTCATTTTCTTAAACTTATTTGAACTCCAAGCTTTTTGTGTGTTCAAAATGCACCATTCAAAGACACATCATCAATTTTCAAGCCATTCTGACTTCATTTGGTATTTTTCATGCACTTACTAATTTTTTTTGAGCTAAATGACCCTGAAATTGAAAAGCACTACAAATGAACTTTGAAAAGGATGAAAGTTGGCATGTTATCATCATTTCACCCACATAGCATGTGC